>OZ010641.1:13662632-14303185 GCA_963932165.1 Pimpla rufipes | reverse complement strand
TGGACTCTCCACTGAATCCCACCCCTGCCTTATTTTATTCTAATCCGGTTCGATATAATCGCAATAACCAATGACGAGTCTTCATATCATTATTAATTCAATCGACAAAGACAAATGTTTGCCGACGCAAAAGGTTCCTCCACATATGTTTTTCCCCCATGAATACATAATCCTCGCCTCGGGCAATAGTGAAATTACATTATGCATTTCATGAATGCATCAGAGTTTCCATTTTCCGTGTGTTGCACCTGCGGTGGCACAGGTCTGGGGTTTTCCTCGATCTGTTGGTGGCTCCTCGCGTCGTCTGATCCCCGCGTCCTATCCAATTCACTCACAGAGAGCCCGGACGAGACGCGCGTTTGCCACGGGGCCATCTCGAGACCGCGGGTTGTCTTGAGTCGTGACCCGACCGCCGCGTCACGATACTCCCGAGACTCGTGCGGGAGGACGCCCCGCGGTAACGACCCCCCGTGTAACTCTCGTTTCCTACGGTGCGGTTTCATGTCACAACCGCAATTTACTCTTCTTTCTACGCCAGATCGATTCCGCGTTCTCGCTTATTTCTTATCCTTTATACGGCTTACTCAGCTTTACGTTTTACGGCCCGGTCGAGGCTGCGGAAATGGCAGACAGCAGGACTGGAAAATATTTGGCCGCAGCTATCGTTGCATTATTTCTTTATCGTTTAACGTCCAAAGTCAAAACTTGATCACCTATTCGGTTGGTGATCAAGTCCAAAGTAAAAACTTGATCACCTATTCGATTGGTGATCAAGTCCAAAGTCAAAACTTGATCACCTATTCGGTTGGTGATCAAGTCCAAAGTCAAAACTTGATCACCTATTCGGTTGGTGATCAAGTCCAAAGTCAAAACTTGATCACCTATTCGGTTGGTGATCAAGTCCAAAGTCAAAACTTGATCACCTATTCGGTTGGTGATCAAGTCCAAAGTCAAAACTTGATCACCTTCGATTGGTGATCAAGTACAAAGTAAAAACTTGATCACCTATACGATTGGTGATCAAGTCCAAAGTCAAAACTTGATCACCTTTTCGATTGGTGATCAAGTCCAAAGTCAAAACTTGATCACCTTCGATTGGTGATCAAGTCCAAAGTCAAAACTTGATCACCTATTCGGTTGGTGATCAAGTCCAAAGTCAAAACTTGATCACCTGTTCGATTGGTGATCAAGTCCAAAGTCAAAACTTGATCACCTTTTCGATTGGTGATCAAGTCCAAAGTCAAAACTTGATCACCTATTCGATTGGTGATCAAGTCCAAAATTCCTCCTCAGCGAACACGTCGATCAATCAACCCCTGATCGAATGACTCCTGTAGCCTCAAACCTCGCTCATCGTCTCACCCAAAAAAAAAAAAAAAAAAAAAAAAACGACCCACCGATGTCGAGGTCGGTCTTACGTCGAAAATATTATGCGGCAACCGGGTGCGCATAAATAAACATGTAATCCACCCTCACGCTTTTCGTTTTTCCACCTCCCCTATATACATCCAGTTCCAACGCTCTCGTCTCATAATAAATCAGAACTTCTTCCGCCGCAACGGATGCGGAGGAACGCGGCGAACGGTGTCTCGGGGTGCGAGAGGGAGGGAGAGAGAAACGCGAAGGCGGGAGGAGGTTGAGAAGCTCTGCGAAATAAGCTGCAGGCAAAGCCAAGGAGGCAGAGCGGAACCTCGAAGCGGAACGGTGGCGAGCCCCTTCATCGCCTTCGTTCTTAATTAAATTCCCGTAAGAATCGGAAACCCTCACCTTCTTCCCGCCGCCCCGCGCTTTTCTTACTTTTCCCCCCGCGCAGTCCTCACCCTCCCTTCACCCCCCCTTGTTCGGGATTGAGGTGGCCCCGTCGATGTCCCGAGCGCTCGCGCAGATTTTAATAACCGAGGGGGCGATTCTTCCGCGCACTGCTGGAAGAAGCTGGCAAATGACCGTGGCGAGGCTGTGTGTGGCTCATGGCTCAGGGGGTGCAAGGGCGTCTGGAGGTGCCTTCGTACTATATATATATAAGGGAGGTGCGGGCAAAATGGGACACCGATTTTTTTTGTTCGAACTATTTTTATGGGCAAAATGGGAACAACCCCCATTTCGTGAAAATCACGTCCATACGACACAATTCAACGCATGCAAGCGGAATATAAAGATTTTTAACAATTTTGAGTGCTTTAAGCAAACTAGGTATGAAAAAGTCACTTTGAATTTTTTTTTTTCGATTTTTTTTTTTTTTTTTTTTTTTTTTGCGAAATAACCATTAAGGAGTATCACCGAGTAAAAAAAACAGGAATTTCCGAATTTGGGTGTCCCATTTTGCCCGCACTATTTTTTTTTTTTGCCGACGCTCAAAATCGATGACTGGAATCGGAATTTTTGGATCAAAAGCAATCGAAGCACACTTTCGTTTCCCTCATAAAACCATTTCTCGCTCATGGGTCCCATTTTGCCCACACCTCCCGTATATACACATTCCCATATATACGCACAGTATTATATACACAGACACAGGGTGTACACGTAGCTACAGCCCGCGGCACCATCAGCAGCGACGGAGTCAAGCATCGATCCCTCCACTATTTCTGTCCCTCTATCTTTCCCTCCTTCTCGCCCGTACCCTCATTTTCCAACTCTGTTTCCCTCGCGACCCTCTTACTCCGGTCCTCCCGTCGCTCTCCCCCCCCCCCCCCCCGTGTCCTCCCGCCGCCGCCGCCGCGTCTCGAGCTCTCTGCCCCGCTTTTTCCTCTTGCACCTTTCGCTTCTGCCTTCAACTTCCCAACGCTCCAGTCCTCCACCTCCTCCTCCACCTCCACCTTCTTCTCCCGCCCTTTCCAGCTCCATACACCTCTGTACACGCTCGTTCGGCGCACTCTACGCGCACACGTGCAACCCCCGGCCAACCCCCGGCAGTGGAAACGAGATAGATTCCACTGACACTCGCAGAGAGGGCTCGATCCTCGCCGTCTTCCGCACCCTCCTCTCTCTCTCCTCTTGAAGCTACGGGAGAAGCAGCAGCATACCAACACTTATATCGCTCCACTATCTTCATATATCTGTCTGCCTATCCGTCTGTCTACCCTGTGGCCCCTCGCGCACTCGCGCTATCACTACTTTTCAACCCCCTCCGCCTGCCCTACCCACCAACCTTCTTTTCTACCTTCCTGCTTCTGGGCTCTCTCGTCTTCCGCGAGTCTATGACATTATTCCTGGCTTGTGTCTCCGTGCACTTCACTCTCCGGCTTCCACCGCGCGTTTCCCGCGCGCGCGTGCGGCGACCCTGTTTTTTACCCTCTCGGGGCAACAGCCGAACCCTCGTTGTCGGGAATTCAAAACACTGGTCGCAGTGTCCTGATAATACCATAGGGTCCATTTGTGAGCATTTAGTACACTAAGGTCCAATAACTGGGTGTCCATTTTTAGGCTTATGATGTCCAAAAAATCACAAGCCTAAAAAGAACGAACCCTCGTTGTCGGGAATTCAAAACAGTGGTCGCAGTGTCCTGAAGACACCAAAAGGTCCACTTGTGAGCATTTGGTGCACTAAGGTCCAATAACTGGGTGTCCATTTTTAGGCTTATGATGTCCAAAAAATCATTCATTCAATGTACAAAAAATTCTGTATGAAAATTAATATACCTGTGTAGGAAGTTTTTATGCATAAACTTATTTCTCTTAAACGTAAAATAACGGTTTTGTAAAAATAAATATCAAGTTCTATTAATGTTTCTATTCCAAGGTATATGACATTTAATTTAGGTATATTAAATTTCTTACAATCTATGCAGCGAATTTAATGTTCGAGTGTATTTAAATTTTAAAATACACCTTGACGTCCATCCGGTGTTATCAGGGCTTGTGGACTGCGTTTTTGTGGTTCGGTCTTGAGAGGGTGAAATTCTGAAGCAAAATGACCAGCTTGACTTTTTATGGGGGACTAGTGGATTTTGTGGCGATGTTGTGCATGGTTTGATGGTTCCGAGTCCGCGTCGCTGCGGGTAATTCACATTTTTATTTGTATCAAATAAACTGAAGAAGCGAGGTACAATGGGAGGGAAGAAAATTCGAGGGGAAAATGGGACGAAGAGCGGGTAGGGTGACTGGGATCGGTTGAGACAAGATAGAAGTCTATTGCAGCTTCTCTCGAGCCAGTCCGCCATCTCGTAATATCGGATTACCGAGCTAAGGAGGTCGACAAGAACGTCTAACATCGACTGTTCCGTCGAGGAACACGTACCGAGAGACGAACGGCGTCACCCATCCCCTCCGTGACGCTAGACGCGGAGCCGGCTCGTAACGTTATTCCCGATAAGAATTGCTAGATGCCATCCGAGACCCCCCGCTACTTCCTCTATACCTGCCTCGGTGCTCGCTGATCGAATTTTTCATTTTTCCCTTGAACTTTCGATCGTTCCCTTTGCAGAATCGCACGAGGAATTTTTAATCGTCCCTGGGAAAACAATGGAAAAGGTACTCGAGGTATTCAATAAATAAACGTTGATGTAATGTGAAATTTGTGGTACATCTGATCGATAATATTGGTGACGAAAATGGAACTCACTTTAATGTACATTTTTTTTAAAGAATTTTAAAGATTGGGTGATATTTATGATTGATAAACTTCTTAATCAAACTTGAACTCACTTTGATATACATTTTTTGAAAGAAATACGTTTCTTGTTATTTTTTAACTTTAGGTTCGATTGCCAATTATTTATGATTGATAAATTTGATGACCAGAATTGAACTCACTTTGACATCAATTTTTTTTTAATAGAAATACGTTTCCCGTTATTTTTTAACTTTACTTTCGATCGTCCGATATTTATGACTCCTCGGGGTGAGTTCGATGTGGATGAGTTGTATTTTGCAGAAAAGCTTCGACCAGGATCCTTCGACCCGTAAAAGGTCACATCGCGCGTGATTCAGACCAGTGACTTCACGATTCCCGAGACAAAGCGCTGAAAGGGCGTCTAATCCGCCGTCATAGCGATTCTGGATGCGACGCGAAGCGTGGAGCACACAATATCCTTGCAAGGATTGAGGACGTCCCAGCCTGCGTTCCTTAATGACGAGCATCCGCTCTGTGCGCCAACGAGAACAGACGGAATCGGCGTGCAGGGCCGGCTATCGGCTTACCGATAATGAGCACGCAGTATCGGCGAGCCGACGCACGCGAGGCTCGTACATCGGCTGAATAGCTTCGTGAATGGACCTCAACAACGAGGCAGAAGTCTCGGTTGGAAAACGGGCCGAAGTTACTCCAATGAGAATAAAACTGCGTTGCTTCGACGCGTACCAACAACGCTGTTGTATGCCTGACGTCGAATCCCGTCGACTCTACCAACCCCAACTCCTCTACAGCTTTTGTGCATTGATTACCCGCGGACTGTCTGGAAAAAACCGCAAACAATGAGTAAAACGGATAGAGGATGAGGATACTGATTGAAAAGTAATTGAGAAGTGTGCAACCTGATACAGCAGGTTGATATCGTGTTTCGATTCACAAAATCCTCGACAGAACCTTCCAAATGAGCAAAGCGTACGTAGCGCCTGGAATTTTAGGTTTCTTATGGAGCGCAGACTGTCTGGAAAAAACCGCAAACAATGAGTAAAACGGATAGAGGATGAGGATACTGATTGAAAAGTAATTGAGTAGTGTGCAACCTGATACAGCAGGTTGATATCGTGTTTCGATTCACAAAATCCATGACAGAACCTTCCAAATGGGCAAAGCGTACGTAGCGCCTGAAATTTCAGGTTTCTTATGGAGCGCAGACTGTCTGGAAAAAACCGCAAACAATGAGTAAAACGGATAGAGGATGAGGATACTGATTGAAAAGTAATTGAGAAGTGTGCAACCTGATTCAGCAGGTTGATATCGTGTTTCGATTCACAAAATCCTCGACAGAACCTTCCAAATGGGCAAAGCGTACTTAGCGCCTGGAATTTCCTCAACGGGAGTCGAGATCACCAAGCGTTGATGGCGTCAGTTGGGCCTGACGAAAATAGAGATGACGGCACTTGCCATACAGTCTCTTCAAGTCGATGTAAGCCATGCGGCAAAGTGTATTACCATAGTCAGCCATTGTTCGCGTAACACACCCGTCAGCACGCGCTACACGTAGTCAGATATACGCGGTAACGTCATTCCCCGATAAGAATGACGATTGTGTGTGAACAGGGCGCTATGGGAAAACGACGAGGGTATCGGGAACGAGGGTGAATGAGGACGATGAAAAGGGAGAGAGAGAGAGGAACCCGCGCACGTACAACATACTGTTCACGACTCGCTTATACGTGAGCCAGGCGCGAAAGTCTCCCCGGGTGCCTCGACGAGGGTCAAAGCGAAATTTCTATAGGCCGAAACGCAACAGAAGCGGCTCGAAGTTCGCGTTAACCAAGAAAGCCGATAGGCCCATTAAGCCTCGTATTTCAGCGTAGCTCCAGTTCCGCGTCCGGGGAACCCAATGCGGGAGGAAAAAGGAACCCAAGTGGGGCACCCGTCTCAAAGCACTCCGCGCTCAACAGTGAGAAGCAACACGCACTTGTCGCACGTTGTGAAAGAGGCTGAAGGATTCCGTTCCTTGCCTTTTCGGTCGACTTAAGACCAACAATGTGAACAATGAATAAGTGGGAGACCGAGGAAGTGAGGGAATAATCGCTTCGTGATATTAGACCCTGGAACAGACTTGTTTAGAGTTGCTATGGAAGCGGAATATGTTTCGAATGAATAGAGGATTCGTATGATTCAAGCCAAATGTAAGCGTCACCAAATGTGAGGGATGAGGGAACAGGGAACAAGTTTCCAGCGAAAAGCTGATGGAGTACACGAAGCATGGGACAATGTTGGGCAGGACAAAGGGCGGAAAACTCCTCAGGGTCTGATCAAGTGACTTTTGGACAGAACAAAAAGGGCAGAAAAGTCCTCAGGGTCTGATCAAGCGACTTTTGGACAGGACAAGAAGGGCAGAAAAGTCCTCAGGGTCTGATCAAGCGACTTTTGGACAGAACAAATGGCAGAAAAGTCTTCAGGGTCTGATCAAACGACTTCCCAACAGAACAAAATGCATAGAAAGTCATAAACCTGCATCAGAATATGGATACATTGAATCCACCCTCGCTACGTGTCTGTTTTGTCAATCCCTTCCAGAAAAACATCTCCTTAGCGTTTGAAAAAAACTTTCCCGGCATATCGGTAACCGGGATCAATAGAATTCCCGAAGCCGGAGCTTAGCATCGTCGTTCAGCCAGACTCAGCATCACCGTGCGCGCTTGGAAGGGGAGCATAAAGATTGAGAGTTCATTCAGCCGTGAATTGACTCGTATGGATTCATCGAGTATAGAATGCCGGCGTCGTGCTTCCATTATTTATAAGTTCATGAAAGTGATAGGATCATCATCGGGGGGGGGGGGGGGGGGGCAGTTTGGCGGGGGTCGAAGCGTTTCGAAAGTATATCGAAGAGATTTTCGCCCGGGCCGGGGGGTCCTTTTTTCCCCCCCTATGACGGCGATGCGGCCACCGAGGCTTAGTATGAGGGATGATGATCGATCTCGTTAATCGAATCAGCCACGAATGGGTTGACCCGCTCCCGCCGCTGGTTCGGGGGAAACCGACGGCCCTTCTCGCCCCCTCACCCCTCCCTCCAACCCCCTCGTCGACCGTTTCTGCCCCCACGCACCTTAATCCACTTAGGCGCGCGTCGACCGGCCACATTTTCGAGATGCTGGCTCCGGCTTCTGGGGCTCGAGGCACACGGCCAAATGAATTTCACGAGTCGGGTCATGCTCCCCGGGCTCTCTGTCGCGTAATGGCCCGTTAACAAGACCCGTTATATAAAATCAACGGGAGATAGAGAGAAAGAGGATTCGTGTCCCTTTCCTGCGACGTTGGAATTAACCGCTCCACGCGCATTATTTTCATTGTCGGTGGCTCTTCATGCACCACGAGGGCAATTCCTCGAAACTAAACCTGCGACCCCTTGTATAAGGGTTGCTTCTTGCCTGCCTTGCATGCGGCGACGCTCGAGGGATATGTGCGATGGGGTTGAGCGCGAATCAGCCGCAAGGTGAGGGTGCGACTCGCGAGGGTTACGAAACTCACACCCCAAGCGCCGCCTTATTCAGCCTATACGGATGAGAAGGCGAAGAAGACGCGCGCTCGACCCTCGAGCCGGGAGGAATTTTCGAGGGCTCGGGGGATCAAATGGAGGATGAATAGATTCGGCGAGTGAGACTGTGGGACGGCGCACACTCGTTCCGTGGAATGCTATTACCGACGGGGCTATTACTTCCGTTGCGGAGGATCATCCGCCACACTTAGCACAGTACATTTCATCCATTGAGAATTGGATAATACATTCTTCGGGGGCATGATAACGTTTATTCGGCCCACGAAGACGACTTTGCCGCTATTTCGGCGATCGTGATGGCGACGCAATGACGTATTTTGGGAATGATTGTAGACCTATGAAAGCGTGGCTGCGATGACATTTTTGGCCTCTTTTTTTTTTGGGTACCAAAAGACTGGACCCTATACACGAAAAGAGACTGAAACTGGTTTTCGTTACCGACCGAGCAGCGTTCAACCTAACAGTCCTCAGCCTGTCTGAAAAATTCCCAGGAATCTCCGTACAGCGCATAGCGTCAACAAAAAATCGTGAAAAAGATTCGCTCCACAAAGCCATCATTTTCATCGGTCGGTATCACAGCGCGGCTTTTGTGTGCGGACAAACAAAGTGAAGCATCGGCTGTACACACGATATTAACGATATCAAGCAAACAGTTGACCGTCCTCCGCAGAGACTCGCGGGGCAGTGCATATCCGGCGCGCGTATCGACATCGCCGAATCCGCGCATAAATACGTAATAGCCCCCCGGTATATCGCCGCGGACTATGTCCACACCCCGTGGCAAAGGGCGCCGCGCGACTCGAGAGCGCGCACACGACGCTAATCCAAGTTACGAGGTAGGCAAAACGCGCGCGGCGCCGGTACATCGGTAAAAACACGAAATGCGCGTCGCTGAGGGGGCAGGGGTGGAGTGGCGGGGGGCGATTACCAGAGCAGGGGTTGCCGGGCGTATAGCCCGAGAGACGGAAAATGGAATGGAACGATGGTAAAGGGCAGCGCTGGCCGTGTCTGGAGCGTCGAGACGAGCGGCGCGGTCGTTGGCAGCGTTCGCGCGCTGTGATTGGCGCGGCGGTTGGCCTCGTCCGCGCGCTGTGATTGGCGCGGCGGTTGGCCGCCGCGTCCGGCTCTTGTGATTGGCGCGGCGCCGACGCACCGTATCCACCTGTGTGTCAGCGCAAAAATCGTAGTATTAAAATAGTATTTTTGTAGTATTAACCGTCGAAGAATCCAAGTATGTTTTTTTTATTTTTTAATTTTTTTATTTTTGTTTATTATTTTTTTAATTACTTTAGTGCGTTTTGCGTCATACTCCATTTTTATTCCTGTTGCTTTTTGTATTCCTTCATTTCTATTTTTCAATTTTTTTTTAGTATCAAATAAAGTATTTTTGAGGCCAGTACGACGTACTTGAATACCTCGACGGTTCGTACTACAGAAATACGGTTTTAATACTTCGATTTTAGCGCGGGAAGGACTGAAATTCTCGCGTCTCTTCGGCGGCCAATCGCTGCTCACGACTCCCATGAAACCCGGGCTGCCCGGTGCGGCCGCCGGTCCGGCGTGCTCATAGCCCCGACTCCACCCCGCCGCGCGCACCGGCCACCGCGATGCTCGCCTCGTCCCGGAATTCCTCGTTACGTAACAACGCGCGGGGGCTCTTGCCCGCGACCCCCAACACCCGCGACGGCCGCTATTCACCCACGTACACCGTGTAGTACGCCGCGCATTTTCGCACATAGCAGGTGGACGCGGGCTGTGCGGCTCGCACTGCTGCGCGCGCGTTCGGGAAATGCCCGACCGGGGCCACTACGGTCAGGGGCAAGTTGGACCTAAGCGGCTTACGCGATGTCCTTCATTTGCATTCGGGCCGAATGGGATACACGGGGTGAACTCTCCGGGAGGCACGAGAAACAATCGTATGGGTTTTCGATGGGCGTGGAATAAATGTGTTCGGGCTATGTGAGTTTATTTAACGGGGAGTTTTGCGTCACCGATATATATATATATATAGCCAAACGAGTTGGAAGCATCTGGTCCAGGGCTTCGTGTAATCAGCTCCTCGTTATACCGACTTCCAGGAGGATTTGAAATAATGAGCTGGGAGAGGAGAATCCTTGAGGGATTTCGAAAAATCCGGGCCTGCACGAGGGAGATTCTCGGTGTAATCCGCAGGAATTTCTGCAAGACGACGACGAGATGATTTTGCAACAAACGAACGATGCATAAATTCCTGCAAAATTCGCTGGTGATATTTTTTATTATCGTCAGTTCATTTTTCATGCGGCCATGAATTTTCCCCTCGCGAATCCCCTTCACGAGGAATCGGTCGAACACATATGGTGATCAGGTCGCGGCTCTGCGACGTCCAACAGCCGCGCAAAAACCACATGTGTTTCATTACCGTTGATAGGTATGGTATTCGGGGAAAATATCCGTAAATTGCCGAACGATAAAACGGAGGCTGTTACGAATCGAGCCAACGACACGTAAATTAAATATTGATTTTGGGATCTTTGTTCGATTAATTATTGAAATCAATATTTTTAGTTAATTATATTAATTACATTTTGAACTTAATAATTATCTTAATAATTTTACAAACACGATAAATTGGGATAAAACTTCTTATATGCCACCGGTTATGGCAATTAACAATTATAACATTTAACTTACACTCAAACTCTAAATCTAAACGATTTTAATATATTTAAGACATAATTGATTGATGATCGATTGAAGACTATTTGAAGGTATTAAGTGGGATTGGATTGTGGGAATAATAAAAACAAATTATTAACATAAAAATAATGTTAAAAAACTAAAATAATTTAATTTAATTAAATTGAATAAAAACAAATGATTAAGTGGGATTGGGAAGACAAATTATTACTACAAAAATAATTAAGCATAAAGACGTATTAAAAATGGTCCAGTACGCAACAGACTCCAACCGACCCCGGTCACCCTTAGCGAGCGGATACGTCGCGAGGGTGGCTCGCGGACGTCGAGGGACAGGGCGAGAGTGGCCCGACTGTACGTGTCAACGAACGTACCGGGCACTCCGGTTTTGTCATTCTAATTGGCGCTAGGGGTAGTGCTCGAGAGATGGAACGAGACGGAACGAGACGGAACGACGAGGGGGGGTCCGGAGGGGCGTAGGGGGTTGAAAGGGGGATGGAATGGCGAGAGGTTAAAGGGGCGAAAGCGAAACATACACACACGCGTTTGCGAGAGGACGAGCGACGCGATAGAAAAGCAGTATACGGGCGACTCACAATAGGGGGGGTCGTACGGGGGGTCGAGGGGGGGCATAGAATGCGACGGTGGGATCGATAGAAAGCAAGCTGGACGATGCATCAATTATAGAAACCAGGAGGCAGCGGGCTCGCGCTTTCGCATTACATGGTCCGAATAACGCGCTCCGATTGCCCGGGCCGCGATTATGCGAACAATAAATTGCCGGGATCGCGAGGGGGGTTGGGGAGGGGGTTGGGGGGTTGGGGGTCGAAATGCGTTCCTCCGGTCCCGGTATGGACGACCTCCTGGTGTTGCTGTTATGAACGCAGGGTTTGTTATACAGAAGCGTAGGAGGAAGGCATTGCCGGTGCACTTGCGGCCGGGGGTATGCCGGCATTTTGATTTCGAACCCACGGCGAAAGGGTTCTAATACAACGGGGAACGGAACGAGGGAGGAGGAGGTGGAGGTTTGTGTGTGTGTTAACCGAACGCGTTGAGCGCGGCCTCTTTCTCTGTTTGCCCACACGGCTTGTGCACCACTGATTTTCAACACCAACGATTGGGCACCACAATGGCTGTTGTAGGTGGACAACGACGATGCGGTTCTCGGCACGGAGGACCCGAAAATCGGGTTGCAACGGTTGCGCGTTCGTGAGCTTCCTTAAGGGGGTTGGCTCGGTGCAGGAACGTCGTGTGTGAGGTTTGAGGAAATTTTGAAGGTTTTTCGGTGAGATAATAATGGGGACAAAATTGGGGGTGTGGAAGGTACTGAGAAGAATGATTTTGGGGAATAATAATTTTAGAATGGTGTTAAGAAATTACTGAAAAAATTAATTGGGGAACAATTTACATGGCTGTCCAATTTTTTTGTGGTGGAAATTATTCATTCTTTTTTCTGAATACGTATGAATTTTTTCGGAATTTTGTATAATTTTTTGGAATTGCGGGTTTAGCCGCACATTTTGCTTTAAAAAATGCAATTAAAAAAATAGACAACATTCTGAAAAAAATCATACATATTCAGAAAAATGAATGAGGGTAAATCGACTTTTTTATAGAAATTATTCATTCATTTTTCCAAGTAGGATTTTATTTATTTATTTTTTTTTTTCAGAATGTCGTCGAATTTTTTAAACCAGAAGTCGCGGTTTTCACTCTTAATTTTGTAAAAAAAAAGGCAATTGATAAAAAAATTAGACAACATTTTTGAATTCCATAACTCTTCAAAGCGACCTTGACACAATTCTCACCGTGCAGAGACGCCCAATTTTTTTTTTTTTTGCTTCCAATTTCATTATTTTGTTTTCATTCACCTCGCGTTATTTAAAATCCACCCTCTGCGAGATTGATAAGAGGGAGTCTTGGCTGTAATTTTGCGCCGACCGTGGCCCGGTCCGTGAAGGAAGCCCCGAGAGCGGATAGTAAACGCGCGGTATTCCCGTCTGCTCCGCTCGTTGCGCCAACGTCGATGCCTCCCGGTGCCATTAATCGCATTACTCGAAAGGGGTAAAAGGTAGTGGCGGAGGGACCGGTGAGTGGTACCGGGGCCATCATCAGCCATCCCAGCCCGGCCAGCATCCGCACCGCGAGCACAAAGGACAGGGGGCACCACATTACTCGCTGGGAAAAGCGACTGAACACTGGGATGAAAACTGGGTTAAGGGTGGACGTACGCTTTAGGAAATTGAGAGACAGAGAGAGGGAGCGGGTCGAAATACCGAAGGGTCGGCGGCGGAGCATAATAGCGTGGAGTTCGTTATGAGAGGGATATCAAAATACTCGAGGGCAAAATTATTTAGCACTTCGGGTCACCTAAATATATTTTTGTGAAGAAAAAAAATCTTTAACACGGTCGCTTCTTACGAGGGAAACTCGGGTTCACGGAAAAATGGAAAATAAAATTTAATTCTGCAGAAACAGATTGAAATGCAAATTTCGTGAAATAAAAAAAATATATAAGTCCCTGTTTAAAAAAATCAGTCGGTAAAATATCTCACATTTTTTATATAAATATTGTTGTCGTGATATAAGAACGTTTTATAAAAAAAAATATTCTAGATTAAATAACAGCGATTAATTGTCTTTTCAGATTTTATTTTTTTCAATTTTTCAGATTATTTTCAATTTTGAAATTCGCACCAACAGTAAATTTATTTATTTATTTATTTATTTATTTATTTGACAGTGGACGGGACAAGCCCTTGAAAATACAGTGTAATATAATGAGGAATGAATAAAATAAATAATAATAATAATAATAATAATAATAATAATAATAATAATAATAATAATAATAATAATAATAATAATAATAATAATAATAATAATAATAATAATAATAACTATAATAATAATTGCATAACGTATCTGTTTTCCCCTCGACTAATTAACGTTTTCCATCCACCGATAAAACCTCAAACAAGCGGCATATAATTGATGAAAAAAAAAAGAAGTCTGTGTGTAGCGAGCACAATGGGCCATTCGGTATCAATCAAGCGGCAAGAAGGTGGCGTCGCCGGGTCCGCGAAGAAATCCATCACTCGATTAGAGCTCGTAATCGTGTTACGCCTGACCAGCGCGAAAGTCATGTGCGAGAGTCTCCGCACACATGTCGACCCCCTTTTCCCTCTATCTTCGTCCCCCGGTCGCCTTGGGAGGGGTCGGCAACAAATAAGGATTTCGGTTCCACTGATCGATCGTCGCGGTAGGGAGGAATAAAAGCCGAGAAAAATCTTTTCGGTTTTTCGCCACCGAAATAATCCGTCTTCGGTATTTTCCTCCCCCTGTTAACCACAAAGGGAATTCTAATTTCCTCGACTCTCACTGAGTCCCTAAAAAAAAAAAAAAAAAAAAAAAAAAAATACTCAGGATTCTCCCAAAGCTCATACATTGTATACAGCGAAGTGTCTTCATCCCCCGATGGGCGAAACTACTAATTCGACTCGATTAATTATCACGCACGATAAAACACGACGCTGCCATAAAGCCGAGGGTCGTGGGAGCCGCGGTTGGTTTGCGGCTCAATTACTGTCTTCTGACTCCGGAATTATCGTCTTTTTCTCAGCGTCTTTCAATTTTTTTTTTTTTTTTTTTTTCATTTTCTCAAGTCGTATAAAGCTCGTTTGACGAAACATGAATAATAGGCATTATTCCGAGTAATGTTTCCCGTTAATTATCGCACGCGATAAAAGACGCCCCCCCCCCCTCCCCCCTCTCGTGTTCCCATACCCCCCGAGGCAGTAATAATGTCCGCGAAGATCGTAATAAGTTTGCCATAAGGACAATCCTCTTTGCCCGGAGCTCCCCGGCTTCCGCACCGCTCGCTATTACCACTGAGCTTCCTTACTGCCTGCAATTTCACTCGCGTTTTATATCCCTTCGCCCTGACAATAGAGATGTACTTTAATAACAATGGGATATACGCGAGACGTGGGAGGAAAAAATGTACGAGGCCCGCCATGCGTATACTAATATCGAGCCGTGCGGCTACTTAAAAAAAAAGAGAAGTGCTTTTGTCGCTTGAGTGCCGGTAAAATGTCAATGTCAATTGACGTTAAGTGCATTCATACGTGGTTTATTGAGGAAACATTTTTTTTTTTTTTTTTTTTTTTTTTTCATGAGGCAATAATGCAGCGTTTGGAAAAGTATTTTTTTATTGCAGTACGAGATGGAGGAGAAAAAAATGTATAAAACAAATTTTAAATTTGTTTTATTGAAAATGAAAAAATGTTTCCTCAATAAAACAAATTTTTAATTTGTTCTATTGAGGAAACATTTTTTTTTTTTTTCATGAGGCAATAATGCAGCGTTTGGAAAAGTAAATTTTTTTATTGCAATACGAGATGGAGGAGAAAAAAAATGTAGGTGGCTGCCATGCTTCACCAATATCGAGCCGTGAGTACTTAAAAAAACTGATTTTGTAGTTTGAGTGGCATGTAAAAAGTTAATGTCAATTGACGTTAAGTGTTATATTCAGGAATTTTTATTTTGTTAATTTTTTCACACGCCAATAATGCAGCGTTTGATGAAAGTAAATTTTCGTCAATGCAATACGAGACCGAGGAGAAAAAAAATTATGAGTTTGTACTAAAATCGAGCCGTGACTACTTTAAAAAAAATTCGTCTCAGTACCAGTGAAATATCAAAGTCAATTCACATCAAGCATTCTCAAAGTGTTAAATCGACTAAAACATTTTTTTCCACCCCTTTCTCGTTCACGTGACAAAAATGTTGTGCACTCGGGAAAAAGTGTCGCGAATTTTTGTCATCGCAATTTTCGTGCGACAGCGGCGAGGCTCCGGGCGGGTAATAGGATAGGCCAAGGGTCACGAGATACCGAAATACTGATCCCCAGCGAATAAAGAGGAAATAGTGTCCGCGGGTCACACAGGAAAAAGTACGAGAAGCATCATAGAAGCCGAAGTGAAGAGCGCAAGAGAGGAGCTGGTACTGAGGGGGTTGAAGGGGGTTGAAGGGGGTTGGAGGGGGTGGAGAGGGAAGACCACGGAGTAAGTAGTCCTTGCCCGAGGATATCGGATGACGAGAAAAGAGAGATAGAGAGAGGCTGCCGAGGAGATGACGTGCGACCCCTCGAACCGAGAGTGGTCGACGTCGCTCTTTGTTTTCTGATCCTGTTTTCTGAAAACAAAGCCCGGATAAAAGAGACCCCCAAGAAGCGACCGCTCGGCTATTTCCTCTCTTTTTCCTCCGGTGAATTGGCTTCTCGCTGCCGCGCTTTTACAACGCCCGGGAAAGATGCAGAAGGCGAGCGACGTTCGCCCCCCCCCCCCCCCCCGCGCAAACAGTACAATATGACGGTATAGCCGGTGTACGTGGAGGAATCACGATTGGAGCATCCGTAGTTTGCGTCTTCCATCTTTTTTACCGCAATTTTTTTTTCTTTTTTTTTCGTTTTATATTGGGCTATGAATATTTTTTTTATTCGTGGTGCAACTAGTGTCGTAAATTTTCCGATAGTCGATTATGAATTCAGGTATTTTCCAGTTGGGTCGATCGATATTTTCGCACTTTTTTTAATTCGCACTTTTCCATTTTTTTTTTTTTTCGAAGCTTTTCGCGAGCGCGAAAAATGAGACTTTGGAATGAAGCAACAAAGAGCGTCGTGCGAGTGAAAATCCCACTGGAATTTTCATTCCAGTGGGATTCCAGTGGGACTTCAATTTTCATTCACCTGTCAAGACAGAGGAAAATCGGTCGCGCCGATTTTGGGAAAAAAAAACGCCCAAAAGGCTTTAGACTGTTTATTAGGCTATTAAATTTTCGCGTTCTTAGCGACTTCTCAAACGTCACGAATTAATGACTGACCACTGACGCACTGAAAAAAAAAAAAACACCATTCCGAATCTCCTACCACCGACTCCACTAACAAAAGAAAAAAAAACAAACCTCAAACAAAAAAAAAAAATAAAAAAATCAAATTCCAAATTCCCCGACTCGCGACACCAGTGACAAAATTCCCGACAAGAATCCCGCGTGTCTGACCACTCGCGGGCCGAAACCACTGGCTAATCTTGTATCTCGGCTCCAGCTGAGACGAAAAAAAAAAAAAAGAAAAAAAAATCGTCCTCGCCCCCGGAGGCTAACGAGACGACAAGGAATCCGAGGAGAAGGGGGTGCGGGGGGTGGGGGGTAGAGGGGGTTGTTCTTTAGAAACCGTCGGATGACACGACCGGTGATGGCAATGAGGGAGCGAAGGGACGAATACGAGTGGAGGCCAGAAGTGGGGAAAGCAAAAATTCGCAGCCGGGTGGACCAGCAGCCGCACCCTCGGCCGCGTACTTAGTACCAGCGGGGGCGGGGGTGGAAAAAAAAAAAAAAAAAAAAAAAAAAAAAAAAACGAGGGTACGAGTGCAGTGAAAAGGGATGGAAAGGGATGAAATGAAGAGGATGAGCACATCCCAGGCGCAACCTTCCGAGTAACTTGAGTCCCGCGGGAGGGAGCGAGACGTCGACATTTCTATAGACACTCGTCGACTCGTAGTCGTCCACGATCGTTTCTCTCCTTTCCACCCCCGTCGACTGCGTCCCCCTTGCTCTCCCTCTCGCTGCCGTCTTTCGCTTTTTCTCTCCCTCTCCGGCCGCTTTCACTCTTACTCATCCCCCTCCCCCTCCCCCTCCCCCCCACCCTCCTCCGTTTTTTTCATCTCCACTTCACCCCTCTCGCTATTTCTATATCCACTCATTTTGTGCGAGGCGAAACGCGCGACGGGGACGCGGAGAAACACTCCACGTTCCTCGCCTCCCCCCCCCCCCCCCACCCTCCACCCTCTCCACCCTCCCCGCACCTCACCCCTCGGCTCGTTCTATCGTTCCTCACGAAATCTGCATTGATGGTAATCCACGAGGCTTTTAACCGAGTATCGCGTTTCAGTGCGATAGATGTAGGTTGGGGTGGTGCGGGTAAAATGGGACGCGAGGGTAAAACGGGACACCGATTTTTTTGGAAATATATATTTTTTTATTTCAATTTAATTCGTTGAAATGTCTCATTTAAAATGGAACATTTAAAGTCGTGAAGGAGGTGCGAGCAAAATGGTACGCGGGGCAAAACGGGACACCGATTTTTTTTTTAAATCTTTTTTTTTATATAAATTTAATTTGTTTAAATGTCCCATTTAAAATGGGACAGACCCCAATTTTTAACAATTTTGAGTGTTTTAAGCAATCTGAGTTTTGAAAAGTCAATTTGAAAAAAAAAAATATATATTTTTCACATTTTTTTTTTTTGCGAAATAATCATTAAGGAGTATCACCGAGAAAAAAAATACGAATTTCTGATTTTGGGGCTCTGACCCATTTTGTTATCGTCATGAAACCATTTTTCACGTACGCGTCCCATTTTGCCCGCACCTCCCTTATACAGGGTGGCTCGGGGACTCGGCGAGGCGGCCGGCGGTTGGGGGGGGGGCTGGCAAGGCAGCCGGCTAATGGGCTCTCGGGACCAGAAATTGTGAGTATCGAACTCTTCGGAGTCGCGCGCGCTGCCGTCGGAAGCCGCGACGCCGGCGCGCGCGGCTGGAAAATTCGACGGAAAAGTGAATGAGTGCTCGGCTAAATGACTCTAAATGATGGCGAAAAATCCGCCGCGCTTTTCGGGCCTATTCGAATAATTTTTTATTTTTTTTTGCAGAACGATATTTCACAAACGATGCGCGATGATAAAATTGACGGTGGAAAAATATTAGCGACCGAATGATCGGAGCGAAAATTCAAACCGCAGTGATTAATGTTAAATTCGCGAAAACAAATATAGACATTATTTATTATTCGTTATTCATTCGGTCGAAAATCACTGGCGTGATTAAAGCAAAGGATATCGATTCGAGTTATTATTATAGTCATCGTTATTATTATCATTATCTTTATCATCAATTTATTCATTTATTCCGGGTATCATATAATTAGCAATGAAAGGAAAAATAAGTGCTCGCTAAATGACTTTTCGACTATATATATTTTTTTTTTCACCAATTCCGCGATCGCAAAATCAACCGCAAAAAAATATCACATTTCACAGAGAAAGAAATTAATTTTCGAGAGTTTCGGAGCTTCAACCGCAAAGATGACTGCAAAATTCGCGAAAACAAATTCACAATTCACATTATTAATAATTCACTAGGTCGAAAATCGCACTCAACAAAGGACATCGATTCGCTTTATCACAACCATCGTCACTATTATTGTTATCCTCGACATCGAAATTTATTAATTTATTCCGCGTCCCAATTAACAATGAAAATTCGCGGGAATCTCGGCGAAATTTACAAAGTCGCACAAGAGCCGCGCGTTGCATCGGGGATTAGGGTAGAAGTACCATTTGTGGCCACTGTACCGTTTGTGGCCATTTCTACTGTAATTAATTTTAAATATTTAAAATATTAATTTCATTAATATTTAATATTTAAAATATTAATTTTATTAATATTTAAAATGTTTATTAATATTTAAAAAGATATTTATTTATTAATATCAATTTTAAATATTTGTTTTTCTATATTCGATTGCTGACACCTCGAAATTATTCATACAAATTAATAAGATTCTCAAGCCCATTTTTCTTTTATTTAACAACATATAAACAATTAAATCCTTTTAAACTTGGTGGCCACAATTGGACCAAAGGTGACCAAAAACGGTACTTCTACCCTACAACGTGGCCGCCGTATGTCGGAGGCGCAACGCGAAGTGCATTAACGCGTGTTTACTGCCGCGAATATATATATCGCGATGGGGGGACCGCGTAGAGCGGGCCGTAATACAGGGTGAAATCCCCGGAAGGGACGGTCGACGTAGACGGCGAGCGAGTGACACGAGCAACTGACAACGCGCCGACTCGTCAAGTCGTCACTCTCGATTCCACGAGCGGAGCGATACCGAACACGTTGAATTGCTCGTTGCTCGTTGTCTGGGGTTGCCCCCCCTGTTGCCCCCCTTCGCACGAAGGCGCGAGAGCGCACGCATATATACCGACACCTAAATCCTCCTGGTGACCCTCGGTACCACGATTATACCCGGCGCGTTAATGCTCTTACGCGGATAATTATACTATGTAGGGTGGAAACACGGCTCCTGTTGCGAATTTACCGGTACCTCCGCCTCGCAGCTTCCGTTGCACCGGAAAACGCATGAGGAATTTTTTTTGCCCGGGGGACAGTGAAACAAGCAATTTAAATGCACTGAGATGAAAACCTGAGGATTTATCGGCAGTTGTCGATAACATTTTTCTAGGTAGGTTTTTATTACTTTTAATTTTTTCAGAAAAACCTGCGGATTTATCGGCAGTCGATAAAATTTTTCTAGGTAGGTTTTTGTCACTTTTAATTTTTATAGGGATTTTTTTATTTTTATGATTGCGTTTCGGTAATGATTTCCCAAAGAAAAAGAATGAAGAATTAGAATGATATTATATGAAATTGGGAATATAATGAAATATTGTATAGGAATTGTGTAGGATATTATTTAGGAATTTATATGAAATATAAATATTATGTAGGATATTATTTAGGAATTTATTTGAAATATAAATATTATATAGGATATTATTTAGGAATTTATATGAAATGTAAATATTATATAGGATATTATTTAGGAATTTATATGAAATATAAATATTATATAGGATATTATTTAGGATTTTATTTGAAATATAAATATTATATAGGATATTATTTAGGAATTTATGTGAAATATAAATATTATATAGGATATTATTTAGGAATTTATATGAAATATAAATATTATATAGGATATTTAATATCAATTTATATGAAATATACACATACTTTTTCTACTTGGAGAAATTTCCCCAGGACATACAACGCGTTGCATCGAAACGATTTCATGCATCATCCGATTCGCTCCGTCGCAGGTAACCGGAAGACAGGAAAAACGATGAGACATTATCGCGGTCGATCGTCACTCTCCCAGATTCGCGGGGGGTATCGCGATCGTGGCACGTATCCAAGGTCACTCGTGTACGAAAAATCGCCGCGAGGGAGGCGGACGAGGCGAAGGGTGTAAAAATGGGGGAGCGAAGGAGGGGCTGCAAAAAAAAAAAAGGGAAAGCTGACTGTATTATCGGCGCGAGAGAGTCTTCGTCGATAGCCTGTGATATCCCCTCCGTCGACTTTTATCACACATCGAGATCGCATAAAAAGAAACACGGGGGTTGCTTCTTCGTTTTTTTTTTTTTTTTTTTTTTTTTTTTTTTTTCGCGAAGGGACCGAAGACGAGGGTGGCGAAAAGTGGGTGACGAAGGGTGACGAGAAATCGTAAAAAAAAAAAAAAGTGTTCACGAGGTTCGGAGAGAAGCGAAAAAAAAAAAAAAAAAAAAAAAAAAAAAGGAGAACGAATAAAGGGGGTGGGGAGAAAATTTCCACGGTGTTTGGAGGCGTCGAGACATCGACCATCCTCGCCTCAACTTTCTATCGCACTCTTGGTCTTTCACCCTCTTACAACCCCCGAACCCCCCTCCCCCTTTCTCCACCCTCCACCTGCCCCCCCGTAAACTCGCAATCGCGACGACATCGCGAGCAACTTCTTCGATGAAGAAGTTTCTCAATCTTTCTCTCGCTTTGAGGAGAATCTGTTTCTTTGCCTCTCTCGCTCCGGGTTTCTGTTTCCCCGCGTCCCGACCACGAACGAAACTAAACTACCCTCCACCCCCCCCCCCCTCCAACCCCCTTGCGAAGCTTTTTCAGTCTTTCAAACAAATTTCTCACCCTGTCTATTATTTTTACGACGTCGCTGCATTGGTGAACTCGGTCCAGCTGTCAGACCGGTCGGTCGATTAGTCGATTGAAGAAAAAAAAAAAAAAAAAAAAATACCCGATTTCTGTAACTTTGCCTCACGTGAGGGGGCGACGAACTTTTGTCTCAGCCACCCCCTCAGCGTTTTAATCAAACTTGGCTGGGAAGTCGACGGCCTCGAGTTTCAGGGAATCTGATAACGAAGCAGAAAAAAAGACACAAAAATTGTGATTGCGCTTTTTTTTTATTTAAATTTGCGGTATCTGTCCAATTTTTTTTTTTTTTATTTGCGGTATCTGTTTAATTTTTTTTTTAATTTGCGGTATCTGTCTATTTTTTTTTTTTTAATTTGCGGTCTCTGTCTAATTTTTTTTTTTTTTTTTCATTTACATTTAGTTTAATCCAAAATCATCGAAATTGTCGAAATCCACATCTTTTTTTGTTCCTCTTTGTCGAAATCGTCACCGCGATTTTTCGCCATGCGAAAAACAAGTTTTTATTTTTATTTTTTATTTTTTTTTTTTAATGCTCGGTGACCCCATTGCCGCGTTATCACTCGACACCCTTCGCGATAACCCTTCGATCATCCCGGCTCTTCCTGCACTCGCGTCAATCCGGCGTTCCGAGTGATGACGGAATGGAAAAAAAAATCGAATGCATCGTGTGACGAAGATTTATTTTGCGATACGTTAAAAAAACATAACATAAAATAAAAAAAATAAATATATGAACGGACCGACGCACAGAAAATATACATCCAAGGTGTACGAATAAAATGCACGTTCGATGCCAGCCCAACGATATAAGTTGCGCGTTGGATGTATATTTTCAGGTATCCGATTTCTCTTCCCACGGGGATATCAAGCTCGATAGCGTCCGGATCTCGCCGATTAGAAGAGAAACGATCGGCGGCCGCGGCAGTGAAAAAAGTCAGCGTATAGCCGCACGCGGAACTGACTCTTCGTGGCCGTTTCGCGTTCTCGAATTGTTCCTCATAACAACGACGTCCGTAAATAAAATAAAAAAATCTAATAAATCGAGACGCGGGAGTATCTCCGATATGAATTACTGTTTTTGTTTTATCCGCCCCGGACGGTCCGTCGTTTATCGACAATCGGAGAGCGAACGGTATTTTCACTGATTGCGATTGGCTCCTCCGTGAGCTCCTCTCGCGTTTAACGAACAGATCGTATATCGCCCTGACGTCTCAAGCTTTTCAAAAAGATACAAAAATTCAACTATACGTGTACGTTAAATATTTCTTCATACACTATTTATTCACTTTGTTTCGGCTTTCAAGAAAACAAGATCGATATGACGAAATTTAGTGTTAACAAATAAACCGTAGAAAAAATTCTAAGATGATAATAATAATAATAATAATAATAATAATAATAATAATAATAGTACTGATAATAAGAATAGTACTGATAAAAATACTGATAATAATAGTAGTACCGATAATAATACTGATAATAATAATAATACACGGAGAAAAATAATCAGAGTGAATTTTGTTTTTTTGGCGCAGCAAAATGTTTAGCAACCACAGAAAATGTTTAACTATCGCAGCAAAATTTTTCTTCTGCACTCCGTTAACGTTTTTCTCTGCGTACCAATAATAATGATAATAATAGCAATAACGAGAGAATGTTGGCGTATTTTCTCGTGTATTTTCTTGGCAACCGATTTCCCCTTCACCCACACGCCAGCCGAAGTGTCTCCCGATCGCAGTTTATATCCACGTCACACCGAGCGAGGCGGCGAAAAATTTTCTCCGCACCTACGCACATCCAGAGGCGCCCCCGAATTTTTTTTTTTGTTTATCGTAAAGATTGTCGGGCGCGAGAAGCAGCAGCAGAAGCTTCGCACAAGCGTGTAACACACAAACTCAAATCCTCCGAATCTTTCCCACAGATCCTCGATACCTCATCCTCTCTCTCACCTTCCCGGTGACGTGCGTCGCAATAAATACATATATACATATTCCTTGCGTACAAATATCTCTCCGTAAATCCTCAGGCCGAGCGTTGACACCGCCGAAAAACATCCCACACCACCGAAAAAAAAACCCGACACAGAACGCACGAGTCGCACCGGAACACACAGAAACCCACGTTCAGCGACACACTCACCTATCCATATAGTGTCGGATGCGGCGGACGCGCAGCTCCAGTTGAGTAGAAGTGCCGCGACGGTGACGGCGGCGGCGAGCCGCCGTCGCGACGACGACGAAGTCGTCGTCGTCGAGGACGACGGCGACCACGTTCCGCTCCTCCATCCAGACATTTTAATCCCCCGACGAGGACGACGTAAGTCACCCGATTTCACCGATTTTCCACGATTCAACGATGAGGACAATGAGGATGAGTCCAATGAGTACAATGAAGAGGCGAATGAGGACGGTGAGGACGACGAGGACAAGGAAGAGGTGAATGAGGACGCTGAGGACAAGGAAGGCGTGAATGAGGACGTCGAGGTCAACGAAGACGTGAATGAGGACGTCGAGGACACGGAATGCGTGAATGAGGACGCTGAGGACAAGGAAGATGAGGACGCTGAGGACGCTGAGGACAATGTAGAGGCGAACGCTGAGGACGCTGAGGACAATGTAGAGGCGAACGTAGCACCGGACGTAGGATCGCCGCACACGAATCCCGAGAAACGCTGCGCGACTACCCTAAAAACCTTCGGAAGCGTGAAATCCGTGGACGCTGAGGAGGACGACGACGAGGACGACGCACCAGCCGGAGCGCGAACCGGGAGCAGCATCTTTAACGCTCCGTGGTCTGACACAAACTAGCGTTCACTACTGGCTCGGCGTGAAGTCGGGGGTTGTTGGCGGCGGCGGCGGCGGCGGCGGCGGTGGTGGTGGTGGTGGCGGCACCCCCTCGTCGCAGCATCCATCCCCTATCGGCATATTCGGGATCCGTACGAAATACGCGTCCCCCCCCCCCTCCACCCCCTCCCTCCCCTCTTGGTCGCATCCGACGCTGTTACGGCGAAAGCTCACCGCGCGCCGACTCCGCCGGCCGCCCTTTTCGCCCTCGCACCCCCTGAAGCTTCTCCCTTCACTCCCCTTCCTCCCCGTTATTCCTCTTCCCTCTTCACTCCCCTCCCCTCGCCCCCCGCGCGCAACCCTCCATCCCTCTGCGCACTCTTCGAGCCTCATCCCGCGGAGCTCAGCCTCCGGCAAGCGGCTTCTGGCCCGCTGGCTGAAAGCCGCCCGCTGCGTAGTACATACGCTCTCTGTGCGAATACGTTACGCGGCTGGACACGCGATTTTTTGAGTGTTTTTTTTTTTTTTTTTTGGGGGGGTTTGTTTGTTTTTTTGTAAGGGGTGAGGGGGTTGATTGCTGGCGTTGCGGGGTTTGTCGATCGTGATGGCTCATTGTTGGGGAACCGCGGTGGGAGAGTATGAAGATGATTGCTTCAGATGGGGCGACGGATTGAGTGAGGCTGAGGGCGGTTAACGGACTGGAGGGTTTGGAGGGGAGAAGCTTTTTTTTTTAAGGGTTTGAGGGGTTTGAGGTTTGATTGATGTGAACAATTTTTTTTATGTTTTGAGGTAAACGAGAAAGGGGTTTTCGTGACAGGTTTTTTGGGGTACTGATTTTTTTAAGAGACATTCGAATAATTATTTTTTTTTTCGAAACATTCTAAAAATGATTTCCTTTTTTTTCGAAACACGAAAAATGATTTTTTCAGAAGCATATAAATATTATTTATTTAATTATTATTAAATAAATACTTCATATAATTATTATTAAATAAATACTTCATTTAATTATTATTAAATAAATACTTTATTTAATTAGAGAATGAAGACCAATTTTGTCAGCTGAGCCCGATAACGAAAAATACGTCCTCACTAACAGCATCGACGAGGACGTTTTTTTTAATTTTCTTATATTACTCGGGGTGAGAAATAAATATTTTCGTCACGCCAATTTACTCCCGGCCTGCCGTACACGTGATACACATGCACGTGTAAAATTAATCTTATTCCACGGGCTCAGATGAAGTTCGTTCGCCAGAAGCAGATACGCTTGAATGCCTGTCTCGTGGTCTTAAATTATCGCACACGAGCGATTCCATTAATTAAGGATTCCAAGGCACGATAATTACACGCGATCCCTTCTAATGATCCAATTACGAAAGTCAGCCGCGACAAAGGTCTATTGTGAGATGCGAGACGATGCAAAGCAGCCGGCAGTTCAATCACGCTCAACCATTGTACGATATTGTATCCTTGCTTACACGCTGTGGACACATGTGCACTTGGTTTAAGATCCATTGAGGTTTAGCTAAGACTCCTCGGATGGATGTATATATAGGTACCAGGCACACGTGGCATTGTCGCGCAGTCACCAAACGTCGACTCAAATTCCTCGTGGCGCCTGTACTTAGCTGATCTTGAGATAAGTTGGGGCTATCAGCGGAACCTAAGCTGCGATAAATTCAACACGTGTTTCGGAACTTCCGTCTGTCGAATGGCGTAAAACAAAAATAGAAATACCAGTGAAATTATTATTCTGAAAAAAGTATTTTTTAAATGCTTATTATTCTGAAAAAATGATTTTTTAAATGCTTATTATTCTGAAAAAATGATTTTTTAAATGCTTATTAATCTGAAAAAATGATTTTTTAAATGCTTCGAAAAAAGTATTTATTTATCGAATTAAATTATTTTATAATTATTATCTAATTAAATAAAGTATTTATTTAATTAAATACCGTCTTAATTTAACTAAATAACGTTTTAATTAATTTCAATTAAAAAAATTAATTTCTCAGCATAGCAAATTAAAATTTGTTGCAACAAAAAACCAAATTTAGCCGGAAACTGACCCATTAAATTATTTTCCTCCATTAAATCGTCACTACAGCATCAAACGTCCCATTCCAATTACCCAAATTATTTAATTCTGTTAATACAAAAATCTGTCAAATTAGTCGCTTTCTTTGTGCCGCACAACGTGCCATTTATTATGCAATAAATGGTGTTGTGACGCGGCGTGCACCAGATAAACGGAAACCCGAAGATCCTCGCGGGGGTCCCGCCGAAATATTTCATGAGACACATCAGTCGGGTCTTCTAAACGAGAGGATTTCCATGAAACGTTAGCTTATTCAAGATTCCCGTGAATACCGAAGTGGCCTCTTCCTCTCTCTCTTCCTCCACTTATATCATAGCACGGCATACTTAGCGAGCTGTATATAGTGCGCCGCCATAATGTATACGTGATGTACCTTGAAAGCAAAGTTTGTACCTCGCGCACGATCCTATAACTTTTTAGAACCCCCTCCCTTTCACCCCCCCACCCCCTCCAAAGAACCCCTCAACCCTATCTTCGTCTCCCTCGCTCCGCTCGCAATTTCACTATCAATAACTCTCCGGACGGAGTTGCGTATAGCATCCCCGGATTTTCTTATCCTTCAGGGAAACACGTAAATAAAAGAAATCCCTCAGGCTCTCCGCCGGGAGGTGGAAGAGAATCATCGTCGGGCATCGGCCGCCGGGGTTTCCTATTATGGCGGATATATCTGGTAACCTATGGCGCTTTCGGTAGCGACCAATCGCTGACCCCACGCGCGCTCACCGCGATAAATCTTTCAGGTAAGAATCTGACGAAGTACACGCGGGAAGAGAATTGAACGTTTTTTTTTATTCTGACGCGTGGTTTAAATCCTACGAATTTTTTTTTTTTTAGCAAATTGGCACACGAAAAAATGTCAAAGTCGAATTTAGATCGTATCTGAGGAATCTCGTGCAAAAATCGAGAATTCAATTTTTTCAATCATTTTGAAATTAATTTAATAAAATAAAAAAATAATTTTTATTTTCAGGGATAATTAATAACGAAAGTCAGTGGAATGAGACCAATTTTTTTCGATTTTTTAGGACTCAAAAACCGGGAATGTAATTTTTTCAATAATTTAAAAATGAATTTAATAAAATTAAAAAATAATTTTTATTTTCATGAATAATTAATAATAAAAGTCAGTGGAATGAGACGAATTTTTTTCGATTTTTTAGGACTCAAAAACCGGGAATGTAATTTTTTCAATAATTTAAAAATGAATTTAGTAAAATTACAAAATAATTTTTATTTTCAGGTATAATTAATAATAAAAGTCAGTGGAACGAGACGATTTTTTTTGTTTTTTTTTTCATTATTAACAAAAGTCGACGGAGTGAGACCGAATTTTTTTTTAGATTGATTACATCATTGGTTTTCCCTCGTACCTTTTTTTTCCTTCAGATGAACTTTTAGACCATAAACTGATGAACCCCATTACGCCTTTTTAATTCCGCCACACGAGCCGGAATTTCCGTCGATAGTGCGAAACCTCGCGCGCAAAAAAAAAACGAGAATTTCATTTTTTCATTATTAATAAAAGTCGGCGTGTAGTGAGAGCCAATTTTTCTTTTTCACAGCGTGCGCGCGGGTTTTAACAAATTTTATAGGATCATTTCGACGATATTCGCCTATCCGCATCTTGCTAATGGAGGGAGGAGGCCGAAAAATTCTCGGCTTCCGCGAAAATTCGGGGGGGGGGGGGGCCGGCAAAAAGGTTAAACGCAATTTACCGTTCAGCGTATATAGCGGAGCGCGCTAATAATTGCGCGCGCACGTTCGGTATTTCATCGTCGTTGCGCACAGCGCGAATTTTACCGGCGTGGGTTATTTTTATACATTTGCGATTTTGCACCCGGGCGACGTTACGCTTTGCACCGGTAAATATCTGCCTGTCGCTACAAGCAGGACGCGAATGAACGCGATTATCGCTGTAATCCATTTTTTCCCCGTAATCGCGCGTTAAAAATAAATGCCAAATTAAAAGGATTTCAATCTGCGAAAACGAGTGAGCGGTTTTTTTTTTTTTTTTTGAAAATGCAATTTCTGGAAGTGAGTGTAAAATTGTGTTTCCCGGGAAAATCATTTCCGTGTTACGTGAAAATGATTACGGACAAATTTATAATTTATAGAGAATTTTTATTCTCTCAATTTTTAATTTTCATTCACATATTTTTATAAAATTATGTTATTTATTCTCTATTCTCTTGATTTTCAAAATGATATATTTATTCACATCTTTTATTTTTCACGCATTATATTTATCATATAATCATCATATTAAAAAAAAAAAAATTTCTTTTATTTTCCTTTCATTTCATCTTTTTTTAATTCACATTTTAATGACATCTTTATTCTCTTATTTTTAATTATTACGAAATTCTTTGCTTATAATTTACAAATCGCATCTGTGAAAATTAAAAAAATTAATTTCTTAAAAATGAAAAAAAAACACATTTTTGATAAGCAGCAAATTCATGACACTTCTGCTCCAAGGACATCATAAACTCCAGGGAGTAAAACAAAAATCAATTTTTGTTCTAAGGACCTCGAGAACTGCACGAAGAAAAATAGTAACTTCCCCGTGTTCACGGGGTGGTGCACCGTAAAATTAATAGCAGCTGAGCGAGCTGACTTATTTGCGGAGCCGACGAGTGTAAGTCTGTTGAATTACTTGCTTTCAGTTTTTCGGCGCCCGAGTGAGTCTCTTATTTTCCTCGACTCGCAGGTCGTTTGCCTCGACTCACAAAAATATATTTCATTAACCCGCTGGCCAGACTTGCAGGGTTATCGATTTCTCTGTCATCATTTTTCAGTTGTCCGTGATAACTATTTTTTATTTTTATTTTTTTTCTCTCCAATTACGTTACACTTGGAGATCGCTGAGCCGGCTTCTTCGGCCGTGGAGAAAATAAATCAGTCATTGCAAGCTCCAGGCCTGTCTTTACGGGGGAAATAAAGTTTTTTTTTTTTTTTCTTTTTTTTTCACTCGACGTGGCTCCGCCATCGGGGGCTAACTTTGCTTTCGGTTTTCTGCTGGTACCGCCGGCGCTAATACCTCGAAGCCCGGGGAACAGAGGGTAGTTAACCGAGGGCCAATTAATAATACACACGGCCAATGTAGCGTGGCAGCCGGGCATCCAGGCGGCAGGCCTGGAAACAAGAAACTTTTGCCTCACTTCGCGGGTCACGCCGCGGTTCGGACCAAGAGGTATACGGGAGAATTTCTGGTCACTCACCGCCAGATGCGGCCCACACTTGGAAAATCAGTGCCGTCGGGCTGTTGCTCTGCTGCTGCTGTCGAGGAAAAAAAAAAAAAAACGTATTTTCGCGATCTTGACGCTTTCATTCGGAAAGAGAATTTATGGGGTTGTATGGGTCATTTATACGGTAATATAGGTAATTCGTGGGGTAATATGGGCCGCGAAAAAATTACGGCCGATATGTCTGATTTTTGGAAATTTTTTATCCGTATAAATCCGTACAAAAAATATTCCGTACCAAATATAAATATAAATCCGTACAAAAAAAATTCCGTACCAAATATAAATATAAATCTGTACAAAAAAAATTCCGTACCAAATATAAATATAAATTCGTACAAAAAATATTTCGTACCAAATATAAATATAAATTCGTACAAAAAATATTCCATACCAAACATAAATATAAATCCGTACAAAAAAAATTCCGTACCAAATATAAATATAAATTCGTACAAAAAATATTCCGTACCAAATATAAATATAAATCCGTACAAAAAAAATTCCGTACCAAATATAAATATAAATTCGTACAAAAAATATTCCGTACCAAATATAAATATAAATCCGTCCAAAAAATATTCCGTACCAAATATAAATATAAATCCGTGCAAAAAAAAAATCAATTGCAAGCCCAAATTATTTTTTAATCATGCCGCGTTCAATAGTCGCGAAATCCAAGAGATAAAAAATGATCACTCAAACTTCCTTATTCACGTTAAGCCTCAGCGATAACCGATATTCGACTGCGAGGAAAACGAAGAAAAAGCGACGAGCAAAAAAAAAAAAAAAAAAAAAACAAGTGCATCGGAAGAAGTGCAGTCAATTCGCTCCGTAAAAAGTGGCGCATAGCGCTGCAGTGGAAGCGACGTACGCACGTGCAGCTGCATCGCTCGCAAAACGTGTGTGGGGCCGTTAGAAAGAGAAGAGAAAGAAGAAAAAAAAAAAAAAAAAAAAAAAAAAACGTCGAATCGTGTTCACTGCGCTCTGCAAGAAAAGAGGCTGTAACCCCCTTTGCAATGTAGAAGCGCAGGAGCCGCCGGCTTGTAAAACAAATGTTTGATCGTAAAGCCACGGCGTCAGATTTCGCAGCGCGATGCTCGATGTTCTTGTAAAACGCTTTTGCGCCCTACGTGATCCCGCAGCCGAACGCGCGTTTATTTCGCCGAATAGCCGGTGGTTCATATCTCGCGGACTGCGACCCGCGCCCGTCGTGTCCGCTGCATACAAGCCCGGAGGATACGTACCTTTTACTTCGGTCGGGCCAGCCGGGGTTCGAGACCTCACCTTTATATCGGCCAACTTCCATCAATACCACCGACGCCTTACGTCGCGTGACGTGCGCGTCACCTCGGCATCGTAAATGGCGGAGAAGGGAGCGAGAAAATAAGTGGACGGAAAAACGTCGACTGGCGCGAATAGGTAAAGTAGATTTTTTTTTTACGGTTTTTACGTGTACGTGTTAAATAAAAAAAGTCGGGTTAAATAAAAAAAAATGTGGGCCGTGTCAGAGATGAATTCTCGTTCTGTCGGAATTTGGGAGAAAATTCATTAATGTTTTGACGTGGTGTGCGTAAAATTCGATTTTACGCACTGCCTTCGGTGCGTAAATTGAATTTTTACGCACTGCCTTCGGTGCGTAAATTGAATTTTTACGCACACTGCGTAAATTGAGCTTTTACGCACGCTACGTAAAAAAAATATGGCATGCCACTCGTGCGTAAAATCGTATTTTACGCACTAGTGGCATAAAATCGTAAAAAAAAAAAAATTCAAAAAAAAAAAATTGCGAATTTCTTAATTACAAAAACAGCCGGTTATTGAAGCGACCTCGAAAATGGCATCAACCGATCAACCTCGGGTCACTTTGCGCGCATTTTCATTTCGCACCTCCCAATAACGCGTCGCACGGTCCCCTCCAGAGAATTCACCAATTTTCAATTTAAACACCACCCCGTTTTATACCCTCCACAGTTGATACATTTTATTTCACATAGCCGTTGTTTGATCAGCTTCATCTCGGGGCTCGAAAAAAAAAAAAAAAAAAAAATGAAAAAAAAAAAAACAACGTATCGGAACGAGACTCGCGCGGTTCGATCGTTCCTCCGTGGTGGTCTCGCCGCGAACTGCACAACCGCGTTTATTTGCCCTCCGCGCGCGCGCGTATTTTCCATTACGACTAATTGCCGCGGCAAGTCGGCGGGAATTATGTGAAATAATATAAGGCTTCGTTTAACTCGTGTTAAATAGTTTTCCGAATGAAAACTCGAGCGCTAATTGGGTTGAAGGGGGTTGACGGCGACGGTGAAAATGAAAGGAGGCGCTTGGGTCGAAGGGGGAGGGGGAGCGTAGAGGGGGGGGGAAGAGGTACGAAGATCGATTGTACGAGATCTCACGGTAGAAAGCGTTCACTGAACCGCACGCAATTTCAATATTATCTTACGAGTGACTGAGTGCGCCAGTGGCCGTGTACGGAGCGTCACGTTGGCACTACATATAGATATATATAGATACATATATATGATGTATGTATACAAATTTGTATATACTGTTTGCGTATGTACAGTATAGGGGAAACCGGGGTAAAAGGGGCCACCTCTTTTTTCGATTATCGATCAGACACTGGGGTAAAATGGGCCTATGAGCGAATATGGGGCAAAATGGGACAGACATTTTTTTCATTTTGAATAATTTTATACAGTATAGGGGAAACCGGGGTAAAAGGGGCCACCTCTTTTTTCGATTATCGATCAGAAAACGGGGGTAAAATGGGCCTATGAGCGAATATGGGTTAAAATGGGACAGTCGTATTTTTCATTTTGGATGATTTTATACAATATAGGGAAAACTGGGGTAAAACGGACCACCTCTTTTTTTGATAATCGATAAAAAAAAATCTGGGGCAAAATGGGACGTTTGTCCCAAATTCGGCCGTGCGTTCCATTTTGCCCCAGATTTTTTTTTTCTTGCCGCCACTAAAAATCGACTGAAAATCGAGTTTCTGGGGTGAGAAGCGGCAAAAAACACTTTGGGTATCGTCGTAAAATAATTTTTCGCTTGTCCCATTTTGCCCCAGATTTTTTTTTTTTTTTTTTTGACGACACTCAAAACGAACGTCTGGAATCTAATTTTTTTCAGAGAGAGAAGTGTCTTAAAAACACTTCAGACATCGTCATAAAACCATTTTTCGCCTGTCTCATTTTGCCCCACATTTTTTCCCCCTCCCTCAAAACGAACATCTGGAACCTAATTTTTGGAAAAAATCAAAAGCGTCTTAAAAAAACTTCGGATATCGTCGTAACCCCATTTTTCGCCTGTCCCATTTTGCCCCACACTTTTTCCCCTCCCTCAAAACGAACATCTGAAATCTAATTTTTGGAAAAATCAAAAGCGTCTTAAAAAAACTTCAGACAGTCGTAAGCCCATTTTTCGCCTGTCCCATTTTGCCCCACGTTCCCCTGCAACTTCCTTCCCCCTCCCCCGCACCTCTCGCTCGCGATTGCCACGGCGTGTCAATCACTCGGCGCGCAACGTACACGGGGCGAGCCGGCGAAGATCACAACTGCAGCGTACTTATCGGTATGCAATAGTGCATTATGCAAACATGAGGGACGCACACAGGCGCAACGAGCCTGTGCACATATAGGCGCATTGTGCGTGTGTGCCCCGGGTATACATATTCGAATCATTGTCCGTGCAAACAACTTGGTTGCCCGCAAGCTAATGCGTTCCAGAGTGCAAACAATTCGCGTCTATAACGATACGTCTGCCGTTGCACTCGTGCAACTGCATGTAGTACTTCCGCTCTTTGGTTAAATATTTGCGATATTGTTTTAGAATTGGAGGCCGAGCCGCGTGATAGCTGGAATAACGGGCGCGGGTTATGCGCGTTCATGAGTGCTCGATGAAACGAGCGGAGTGAAAAAAAAAAGAAAAAAAAAACATGACCGGGAATGGCGGATAAAGTGACTGCTATACGACCGATGCACCGGTGCAACAATTTCTTTTTTTTTTTTTTTTTCACTCGCGCCTCCCTGTCCGGCACTCAGGGAGATCGGTTGTACCGGTAAGTGATCATTATTGATTGGTACTTCGGGCGATTGTTTTACCGGACGCGCATTGATGATTTTTCGATATTATTGCTCGTTACGCTGGATCGAGAAAATATGGGTGGCGATTCAGGAAGTTTCCGGTGGCGATTTTTTTTTTTGTGATTGAGGAAACACGCGAATGACGGGCTGAGGTTTTTTTTATTTAATTTTGCCTCTGCTAAATAAAATTAAAAAATCGTCGTGGGGAATAATATTATTCTTGGCAATTAATATTCTCGTCTGTAAATAGAGACGCATTTTTTTATTTTTTTATTTTTTAATAAAATAACGAAGATTCCTTTGTAGAACTAATTACGGAAAAACTGAGAAATCTTCAGATACCGAGCTGATTGAATTACCCTCGAGCGAAAAGTTTCGCGTTTTTCTCCCGCTCTCCGTGGAAACGAAAAAAAAAACAGAAAGAAATGAATAAAAATGTAATTTCCTTCGCTCGTATTTAGCTCTCGCTTTATTTCTATTTGACTTTTTACTCGCGAAGCGCCGGAACCAATTAATTTGCTCTCCCGGCGATGCGCCGTTCACCGATCGAGATTTTCATTTTCATGATTGCCATTTCGCCGGAAAATTTCCCCGCGAAGAAGCAAAATTGAAGTGCCCGCGAATTAATATATCGCAATTGGGACGGCGACCCCGCCGCGCTGCGTTTCGATCTGACGCGCGGCTGCGCGCGCAGCTTCGGCGTCTCGACGGCGGCGCGGCCGTCGCCGCTCGTCAGTCGCCGCTGTGCGAGTCTCACGGACTCCAACCATTTATTTATTTTTGTATTATTATTTATTGATTTTTTATTTAAAAATAAATAAATAATAATAACAGGAAATAATAATTTATTTATTTAATTTATTTTTTATTTAAAAAAGGAAATAATAATTTATTTATTTTATTTATTTTTTATTTAAAAAAGGAAATAATAATTTATTTATTTTATTTATTTTTTATTTAAAAATAAATAAATAAATTATTATTTCCTATTATTATTATTAATTATTTTATTATCACTCACCAGAGCCTCCAAAATGAAATACTGCTGATCCAAAATGAAATACTGCTGGCAGCGGCCGTCGCTACTCGTCAGTCGCCGCTGCGCGAGTCTCACGGACGCCTCGCGCTCCGACGTTCCGTAACCAAACAGCCGAAATTCGTCAACGAAGACTTTTTAATAGCAAGTTTTTGATCATCAATCCAGTCGTCATGGATCCTGCGCTATTGAGGGAGCGCGAGCTCTTCAAAAAACGAGCGCTCAGCACCCCAGCGTGAGTAAAAATCGAAAAAAATAAAAACTAACCTCAAAACCTAACCACGAATTTGTCTCCAGTCGCTCAAATTTTCTGTTTACAAGATAAGGTAGAAGTAGGTTTGTGGCCATCGTGCCGTTTGTGGCCATTTTCGAAAAAAACTCGAAAAAAATACAAACTAACCTCAAAACCTAACCGCGAATTTGTCTCCAGTCGCTCAAATTTTCTGTTTACAAGACAAGGTAGAAGTAAGTTTGTGGCCATCGTACCGTTTGTGGCCATTTTCACTACAATTAATTTCAAACAATTGTTTTCCTGATACTTAAAAAATATCCATACAAATTTACGAGATTATCCAGCCCATTTTTTTTTCTTAATTAGCGACATAAAAAAGTTAATCTCAATTAGTTGACGATTTTTCTCCCTGTTTCAGTGTTGAGAAGAAAAAACGCGAGCCCGAGAAAGAGCCGAGTCGCGATGAGCCGCGAAAGAAAGCTAAAACGTCCTCGGCGTCCGCTGGGCCGAAGATCGACATCGTCAATTACAAGACGATGTCCGGCAGCTCGCAGTACAAATTTGGGGTTCTCGCGAAGATCGTTAAACACATGAAGGCCAGGCATCAGGATGGCGATGATCATCCGCTGACGCTGGAGGAAATACTTGATGAGACAAACCAACTTGACGTCGGATCGAAGGTAAAAATATCGAATACGATTGAAATTGAATTTCCCTTGTGTAACGAAAAAAAACTTGCCTCTTTCTTACCTGATAATAGATAAACAAATAAATAAGAAAATATCCAGCAAATTCCACAAAATAACCATAACAAGTGGAGCAATTAATAAACATAATACCGTGAAAAAAAAAAAACACATATCGTTCCACAGGTAAAGCAATGGCTGCAAACCGAGGCGCTGCTGCAAAATCCAAAGATCGACGTTTCTCCGGACGGCAGATTCTCCTTCAAAGCGATGTACAAGATAAAGGACAAGAAATCGTTGCTGAGGCTGCTGAAGCAGCAGGATCTGAAGGGTCTAGGTGGTATCTTGTTGGAGGACATTCAAGAAAGTTTGCCACATTGCGACAAACACTTGAAGGTAATTAAATCCACGGTTGTAAATTTCACTATTGAAATTTACAACCATTTATTTATTTTTTTATCATGATTTATTTATTTTATTTATTTATTTTTTTCTTAAAAATACATTTCTTTTAAATTAAATTTTTTATTTAATTATTTTTTATTTAAAAATACATTTTTTTTAAATTAAATTATTTATTTATTTTATTTATTTATTTTTTATTTAAAAATAAATAAATAAAATGAATAAATTACTATTTCTTATCATTATTATTTATTATTTTATTATCACTCACCAGAGCCTCCAAAACGAGATACTGCTGATTCCGCGGCCGTTGGACAAAAAGCAAATCGTCTTCTACAACGACAAAACCGCGCAATTCCCGATCGACGACGAGTTTCAAAAGCTGTGGCGAGCCGTCGCGGTGGACGCGATGGACGACCAGAAGATCGACGAGTACCTCGAGAAGCAGGGAATACGATCGATGCAGGATCACGGGCCGAAGAAACCGGCGCCGCTCAAGCGAAAGAAGCCGAACAACAAGCGAAAACATCTGAAGAAACCGAGAGACAACGAGCATCTCGCGGACGTTTTGGAGACCTACGACGACAACAAGTAATTAATTCCACGCAATTCACTGATTTTTAACTCTACCGCGGATTCTGCGAAAAGATTCGCGGAACATTTTATCTGTGATAAAACCGAAGTGTCCGCGCGTCGCGCTCGTTTTTTTCGAGCCCGAAAGCCGCGCGAGTCGCGCCGGAGAAAAAGAGGAAAAAAGGGACGGATCGGATATTCGTCGCCACCGAAAAAAAAAAAATAAATAAATGTCATAAATAATATATTGCGATTTCAATAAATACGAACTCGTAATCACAATTTTATTCGGAGGTACAAAATAAACGTATATTATTTATTTGAAACATCAACATCATCACCTTCGATTTCCTTCGCGTAACACTTAATTAAATCGCCTCGCTCCTCGTTGCATCCGCAATCGTTGCACTTAAACGCTAAGTCGCTCGCCTCGCCTTCAATAATCAAAATCCTGCTACGATTTTCGTTCATCGTAAAGACACGCAAAAAAAGACAGCAAGCGTTGTCGCTTTCAATTAGGCCGTTTACAGTTAAATCGATGAACGCATTTTCAGATACATTTCTTCGCATCCCGATAATTATTTTTTTTTTTAAATCATTATAAGCCAAAATGGAGGAAATAAATTCACAATACAATTAAATGATTTCTTCTAAAAAAAAAACAGTCGTAAACCGCGTTGAATCCTCCGCTCAACGGAAGGCTGCAATTATTTTTAAGATCAAATTTCACTAGAAAAAAAAAAGGTTAAGTCTTTGGCAGTTACAATTTCGATGGGCAAACTTCAATCCCGATTGTCCGGCGTCCCTTCGCTTCCGGGGTTTCGCTTGTAAAAAAGTGCAAACACCGGTTCTCGGTTGCCTCGCAGCGTCGTAAAAAAGGAAATTTATTTTCCGTCGGACGTATTGCGTCAGCTCATGCGCAACGCAAGTTTTCCCCGGGATATATCGGGGGGTTAATCCTTCGGGAGGGCCGAATCGCTCTTTCCGCGCGAGTAAACCCGCGTCGCTTTGCTGCCGAGCATCCTGTCGAGAAGGGACTGCTTGTTTCGCCGTCTGGCTCCGAGAACCTCGCGGCAAAGCTCGTGAAACGATTCCGCCACTTGAGCGACCTGCGATTCACATTTTTATCAGAATTTTAATTACATTTTACAGCGTCGAGTTACGAGAAACCCGTTTCGCGTGAATAATAACGGCCAACGTATTTTATTCCATCGCTCGCAACAAATTATTTATTTATTTATTTATTTATTTGTTTATTTGACAGTGAACGGGACAAACCCTTGAAATTACAGTGTAATATAATGGCGAATGAATAACCGGCCAAAATGAATACAAAAAAAAAAAAAAAAATAATAAATCATACATATAAAATTAATATAAATAAATTGCGAGCTGAACCTAAATAATCGCTAATCTTTCTCACCAATGTTTGGCAATCGAGGAAAAGACCCCAAATTACTGTAAATTAATTGACATTAATTTACAGTAAATTTAATTTAATTTAATTTAAATTTTATCTTTAATAATTTTATTTAGATAATTTTATTTAATTTTATTTTAATTTTATTTTAATTTACAGTAAATTTACAGTAAATTAATTTACATTAATTACAGTAAATTACTGTAAATTAATTTACATTAATTTACAGTAAATTACTAAATTACTGTAAATTAATTTACAGTAATTTACATTAATTACATTAAGATTTTAATTTAGTTTTCGACCAGAAAAAAGATCAATTTACCTGCTCGGCTGCGGTGACCTCGCTGAACCAGCACTCAAAGTCTTTGGCTAGAATTTCGCCCTCCTCGGCACTGACCTGCCTCAGGTGAACCATGTCCGCTTTGTTTCCAACCAGTGCGAGGGGCATCGCGGCCTCCGGATCGGCAACCGCGAGCGCCTGTTTCGCTTTTCTCACGAAGTTGAACGAGCCCCGATCCGTGATCGAGTACACGAGGAGCAAACCGTCGGCCCACTGTAGAGTCTCCACCGTTGGCAACTCATCCTCGCTCTGGTGCAGAAAACAGCTGACTCGAATTAAAACGATCGCCAACGTCTTGTTTACTCGGGGGCGAGAAAACTGTCGTTGTTTATCATTCGAATTTTCGCTGCTTTTGCGACGAAAAATATTTATCGTTTTTTTTACGAGAAAACTATAATTATTTATCATTTGAATTTTCGCTACTTTTGCGTCGAAAAAATGTATCATTATTTATTTGAATCTCCGCTACTTTTGCGACGAAAAAAATGTATCGTTTTTTACGAGAAAATTATCGTTATTTCTCATTTTTATTTTCGCTGCTTTTGCGACGAAAGAATTTCTCGTTTTTTTACGAGAAAATGATCGTTATTTCTCATTTTAATTTTCGCTACTTTTGCGACGAAAAAATGTACCTTTTTTTATTATCGTTATTTCTCATTTGAATTTTCGCCACTTTCAGCGCCGGAAAAAAATGTATTTTTCCCCGACCCTCAGTGCATCCATTCATCATTAATTCGTTTAACGAAAACAAGCAGCACGTTCGCGATAGGAACGTCGAAAGGATCGGCACCGGGGGACACCACTCGGCGCCTGATAATCCGCTATACAAATTCTCGTGGCCGAGTGGTGTGCACTCGAGTGCGCGATTTGCATGACAAAAAAAAAAGATGCAGCGTTACCTTCGGGCACGAGTCGAGAATTTCGAAGAGTATGGGCTCGCCGTCAACCAACACCTCGTGTTTGTATCGATTCTCTGTAAATATAACAAAGCGTTGCATTAACCGTTTCACGTGTTTTATAGATAAAAATCGAAGGACGATCCGTTGTGCAACATCCTTGGGATCCGTGACGAGGGCAGAAGGCCGACGGGGGAAGAAGAAAAAAGAAGACATTGGAAATCAATGTCGAGCTCGCCGTGAAACTCGACGTCCAGTGTCAAATTCGTCTTCGACAAATTTAGACCAGACAGCGAGGAGAGAGAAGACGACGTGTGGATGCTGCTCGCGTTCGTTGGCACTTTTTCAACTGATTCTATCGTCGTCGCGGGACAGCGAGAGACGCGAGGCATTATGAAAACGTGAACCGTCGACAGCGACTATTGGGACTCTCTTGAGGAGGTCTCGTTTCTCACTGAAAAAACCGGGTGATGTCGTCGCGCGCGAATTGCGGCAACACTCACCGAGCGTTGAATTAACACGGATTTACGGTCAACGAAATGGAAACGGCACGCATTTTTTTTTCACGCTTCGAATAACGGTTAAATAATTTCCATGAATTCTCACCTGACTGATGATCGTATTCCCCGATGTACCGTCTCGTCAGAAATCTCACTGTGAGAGCTGAAACAGATTGAAAAAAAAAAAAAAAAAAATTGGATCATTAAATTAATTACACAATTATTATACAATTTATTTGCAAAATTTATTGTACAAATTGTATGTTTGAAAATTATGTCCAGGTCAGTATCGAAATGTTTTTTATAAACCGTACAGTTCGATTGTACTTTTTGCGTAAAAAAGTATATTTTCCAGATACGATTTTATAACGATGACCGGTAGCTATTATAAAATTATACCTGAACTTTGGAATAGCCGTAAGAAAAACCTAATTTTTAATTAAATTTTGGTTGAAATTGTGCGAAAAATGGACAAGCAGAATCCTCCATTATTTTCGCAATGCATTAACCATTGCATTCCATTTTTTTCAATAAGATTACCCTGAAGTTTTATGGGAAATTAATATTTCTTGCCTTTATTTCTACAAAAATTAGGGATATCCAACCCTGATGGCCAAGACGTCCAATGAATTTTCACGCGCCTCCAGTTTAAAGCCCAAGTATTTAAAGTCCACCTAGGCCAATGCCCAAGCCCAAAACTGCCGCTTTAATGGGTTTACTCAGCTCGGCCCGAAGTTTACCGCGGCTCGCGTATACACCGGGCGCACGTTCCACGTGTCCAAACAGTAAATTCCCGGATATTATACGATTTCGAGAAACTCGCGGTGGTCTCGATCGTCGTGTTTGGCGAGTGTTGTTTCCGCTTCGGGCGGTAAAATCGACAAATTTCCCGATGTGCGTTCATCGGTCGAGATCGCGAGAATCACGAACGACGAGGAGGGCAGAAAATCCGTGGAAGTCGAGGAAGAAATTTTATGTACACCGGACGACCGGACGTAGGGCGGTTGAGGAATAATACTTATCCCCGTACAGAAACCGCTAATAATAGTCCAGCCTCTGTTTCTCCTCAGGTTCCCCAAACGAAAGCAGCTCGTGAGCCGCTATGGAAAACCGGAAGACGAAAGAGACTCTCATCGTACACCCGGGTTGAATATTCAAAAGAGCGCGTCTGGAATGACAAACGGAACAGCCGAGCTTTTTAGCGCTCCGGGGTGGAGCCGAGAGAGCCGCCTCGGCTCGCGTGGTGAACGAGCAGAGGGTGCTGAAGAAATCAGCTATGATGCAAATGACGTCAACGGGGTCCTCCGGCAATTTCTGCCCTGGGACGTAAAGAGGCTGATGAGACGTTCCGTGATTGACAGCCACGAGGACGCTCCGGCTGCCGCCTGTCGAGGACATCAACGCCGACTGCTCGAATCCCGGAGCTTCGTTCGTCGGAAGTGGAACGGGCTATTAAAATTGTACGGGGAAGATTCGTTCATCGATTTGCGATTTGATTCCCCGTTGTAGGCAAACGAGGGTAAAATTGATCCTTCAACTTTTTTGTTTTTCGCATAAATTCGAGAAAAGAATTGCAAACACTTCTCGATGGTCTGAAAATCTGAAAAAATGCATGCACGCTAAAGATGCTGAAAAGATTAATTTTGCGTAATGATAATTCCAAAATGTTAATAACAAATTAATAAAAAAAATTATTTAAATGGAAACGAAAAATGATTCCTTTATTTTTCTGTATACGTATGAATTTTTTCAGATTTTTATCTAATCTTTGAAATTTGTGTTTTTTGTATGGAAAATATGTACAAATTTCAAATAAATTTAAATAATAAATTGATAAATAATTAATAATAATAATAATAATAATAATAATAATAAAGAATTAATAAATTTAATTTTTTTCAGATAAAAATTTGAAAAAATTCATACGTATACAGAAAAATAAAGGAATAATTTTCATGCAAAAAAAAAAATGTGGGTCAACGAAATATTTGCGAATGATGAAGTTAATTTTTGATTCCAGATTCGATTAAGCAGCACATTGATTCGCAGATCGCGAGATAGACTCGGGATAAAAGTTGCGGGTCGTGAGCGAGACGAGCCTCGAGAATACTCATTGTCAGGTCGCAATTGCAACAGAGCCCTCGGCGGCGAATGGCACTGTCTCCGATGAATATTCAGGGGACGCTGGGCGGATGGTCCCCGACGGAACAGCCCGCGTTCGCCCCTTTTTGGTATTCCGGACAACGAATTCAATTCCCGGATTGAGTCGGGCTTCTCCCCCCCGGAAAGCTGGTGTAATCATCGTTTTGTGTACAAACAGTGAAATGGAGCGGGGTTAAAGAATACGCAGTGGCGCCGATCGGAAATCAATCACTGATGAATTTTCTCGAGCGATACCAGCCGGTTCTTCGGAGTGAGTAACATTTGGAACGTGAGACTCTGAGAATAAAAATAAAAAAAACGTGGCAGGTTATATATAAAAAATAAATAGTATTTTTATTCCTCTTTTAGAAAATTCGTGAGTAACGGAAAGTATTGTTAGCAAACTATTCGAGCTGTGAAAATATTTTATATCTTATATATTTTATATTTTATATCGGCAAAAAAAAGTTTTTTTCAAAATCGATTAAAAAAGGTTCTTAAACTGTGTTTTCGAGGATAGAATATGCGACTTGAGAAGAATGAAATAGGTTAAAAGTCGATCTTTTGAAAAAAAAAAGCAAAATAAAAATACGCGACTCTTAAATAAAAAAAACAGTAATGCGTTTGTCTTTTTCACTGTTTATTTTGTTAACGTAAAAAATCGCGATGAAAAAGTACGCGGTTATTAAATCAAAACTGATCGAAGTCGAAGCCGCAGGAATATCGACATGAAAGGTCCCCGTTTAATGCATTATTCATCTTTATTTTTCAGTCCACGTGCGGAAGCCTCGCGAGTTTTCCGCTATTTCCCGACAATACGCACGAGACTGTCATATTTCCCATCGAGCGCAGATGAAAATAAGCTCCGAGAGACGACGTTTGTCATAGAACCGGCGTTACCGCTTTTTTCTTCTTCTCCTCGCAGTGCGACAGCACGATCTGATACACGGGGGCCGAACGTAAGAAATAAACCGATGGCAGTCGTTACACAGATTGCCACGAGACTCGAAACTCGAGAGACTCGAGACAGCCTAGTGACCCGCTTCGTTCGAGGTGTACCGCACTATTTTTATACCACGAACCTGCCACAGAAACCGCGTCTCCCGAGAACCCTACACTCCACACCGCACGACGTCCTTTCTATATTCCTTGAGTTATCGCAACGACAGTGCCTCTCAATATTTTCACATTACGTACCGTCGAATGACTTCCACGACCGGGAATTCGTTTCAAAGGAACATTTGACGTTTATTCTGTATTATTTCAACTCGACACCGTCGGGCTCGTTTAAAATCGAACACGTGACGTTTTAACGCTCTTGTATACTAAATACTACACGTTGTCGGACTTGATTTTCGTAAGAGTCTGAAAATTTGTCTGCAAACTTTTTCACTGGAACGACGTGAATTATGGCAATTGGAGTGAGTTAATTCGAGAGCGCTTTGTTTTTATTTTAATTGAACTTTTATCATCTCTTCATTTTTTATAATTTGTTTTAATTTTTATTGAATTTATTTTATTACATTTTGGCAGAAATTTTGAAAAAAATGGACAAGCGCAATTCTCCATTTTTTCAATAAGGTTACCATCAAGTTTTATGGGAAATTTATATTTCTTGCCTCTAATCAAAAGTTTACACATCATATTACAATCATTGCAAGTTATTATTACAAAAAAAAAAAACATAATTACAAAGCCAATCGTACCATTAATTTTATTTCTATAAATTTAGGAATTTGCTGCTCCGAACGCAACATTACAGTCCAAAAATTCGGACATTTTACATTTCTGAATTTTTACACTCCAAAAATTAAACGTCCCCTCATAAAATCCGCAGAAAACGAAGACCAACAAACCATTTCAAAAAAGGTTCGTAAAACGTCTAATTTATCGCAATAAAATCTGTTGCCAATTATTCGTCATAAATATTCATCCCACCGTCTTCCACGCTTCTCTGTCGCAGGGCGAACGAGTTAATCAAGGGGCATCTCATCCGTACGTCGTTCCTCTTTGAAACGAGGCTGACAAATCAACTCGCATACGTGTTGGCTCGTCCGTCTTCTATCCGCGCGTTGCAGTTGCGGTTGCAATTTACTCGGCGGCTCGTCGGTGAGCGAAGGTGGAAGTCGAGGAGCTGAGGGAGCGATCGAGACGGACGGAGCGATCTCCTCGTCGGATTTTCCTATGCACGAAGCTAAGAAGCTTCGCAACCAGAAGCTCGACGCGCGAATTCCTGCGGGGCTAGACTAAATATTTGACCGGTTGCTCGGCGCGTCTCATCGACGACAAAGACGAGGACGAGAGAGGATTGCGCGTCTTAAGCTCATCCCGGGCGTGTCTGCGTTGCGGCGTCTCGCACGCGAATTTCAACCGACTAATTCACGACTGAATGCCGACTGCCGACTGCTGCTAGCGATGTGACGACTGCGACAACCGCGCGCGAGTTTATTCGAGGGCATCCTCGCAATGCCAAGTACACTGTGGTTAAATACTACACGCCGGCGAATCCCTCGTTTACATTGCATTAAACTCGTCCCTCCCCCGCGGGACAAAAATATACGCGCGCACGTACGAAATACGCGCCGTATTTGTGTGACGCAAGCTGCCGGTAAACATTATTCTGAGATTGAGCGCTGATCTAGAAAATCATAGCGAGGAAACCGAGCGCGTATTTGGTACACGAGTGCGGTGTAGAATTATTGGTTAAAAAAAAACCAAAAGGTAAAAATATGCTGATGTTACTGGGCATTTTTTTGCATAATTTCTATTGATTTTTATCGGTCACTTTATAGATGGCGTTCTAAAAATTGGTCATATATGTGAAAATTCGGCAAAAATGGGTTTTCCAGAAGAAAAAAAATCGTTACTCCGTCGTTTTTCAATATTAAGGGCTAAAATTTTGGGATTATACGCACAACCTATACCACTACCATAAAAAAATAACAGTATCCGCCGATCATTCAAAAAGTATATTTATTTTGCAAAATTACTGGAAGGAAAAATGAAAAAAAAAAAAAAAAATGTCAAAGGTTTCAAAGGTTTCAAAGTTTTGCACCTTCGAGGAAGGTGCAAAAAAATAATGTTCCTCCTCTATATACAAGGATGTATATTTATAAATTTTTGCAACCTCGTATAGGAAGCTTCGTCAAAGTTGAAAAATAATAAGCAATTTGCATAGCTCTTCTTCGCATTCTCGTTTGTGCTCGAAACACGTTATTCAAAAATTCTAAAGCGTGACGAAAAATTCGAACCGCTCGTCCGACTTGTGTCGGATTTGTTGCCAAACCTTCTTCACATGTGTAACCAAATTTCAAACCCCGTATCTCGCAATCCTCGCGAAGCCGGGATTTCCCCCGAAAAACCGCAAATTGCAATCAGCTTCCTCATTATTTTCGACCTTTGACGAAGCTCTCCCGCCCCTCCCGCGAGGAAGCCAAAATTGATAAGCGCCGCACTTCCTCACACAGCCAGCTTTCGTCAAAGGCCGAAAATAATGGGCAAGCAATTTGCGAGGATTTTAAACAAGGATCTTCCTCCCCGGCAACAAAGTCGCACTATCGAAGTTCGCTAACGAAGCTGCCGAATATAAACTTCACCCGAGGATAATTATTGCACGTCGACGTTTCAACAAGTCTCTCTTATATTTTCCACAATATTTCAACGCGTCGAACGCCGCTTGAATTTGTGTCCCGTAAACTCGGCAGCTGCGACTGTCGAGTCGACAGCTTCGCACAGCGAAAGAATCGTCAGCCACTGTTGATGAATCAAAGCCAAGCAGCTCCCTCGTTAATTAACGCGATCAGTCAAAGGGTGACGGATGAGGAAGAGAAGGAAGAGGTCGAAGGTGGCGAGGGGGATGAAGAGAGGTAGGCAGCATTATTATGCATCTTACAGCTAACTATAAATGCAACGTGAACCGGAGGGAAAGGAAATTCTGATTATAATTCACAGAGAAGATAATGCGATATCGATGGCGCGGGGGGTTCCGGGGGGTGGAAAGCGGAAGCACGTAATAATGGTGCAGCGATGGGAGAGGCGGCGTTTGGATGAAGCCAGATCGTGCTTGAGGCTGTATTCGATGCTTCGCTGGAGCAACGAGAGCGGAGAGCAGAGAGAGAGAGAGAGAGAGAGTGCCGCGATATTGAGACGTGCCTAAGGCTCGAAATACATCATCGAGCTCGTGACTAGCTTGAAGGATCGTCTTTGGCCCGCAGTTGCCCCCCGTGTTCTTCGGCTTTCGCTCTCTCGTGAAAAGTACGAAAGACGAAGATAACCGGCGAATGAGAGTAGCGGCTGGTATGTAGTTTACAACGCGATTTATATAGGTGAGGGAGGTGCGGGCAAAATGGGACACCTATTTTTTTAGTTGCAACTATTTTTGGGCGCAAAATGGGACGGATAAAAATAAACAAATAAAAATTAAAAATAAAATAAAATAAATAAAAATTAAAAATAAAATAAAATAAATTTAATTAGAAAGATAATAAAATAATTTTAATTCAAAAAATAATAAAATAATGTTAATTTAAAAAAAAATAAAATGAGTTAAAAAAAATAATTAAATAATTTTTATTTAAAATAAAATGAAATTTTGAATAATCTTTTTTTTTGCAAATTAAAAAAAAAAATTGCCGACGCTCAAAATTGATGGTTGGAATCGAATTTTTGGATCAAAAGCAATCGAACGACACTTTTGTTATCGTCATGAAACCATTTTTCGCTTATGCGTTCCATTTTACCCCCACCTCCCTTATAGGTATAGCCGCGAGCCCAAAAGCGAATTCCACCCTCCCACCCCCCTCCCCTCGATACGGGACGAGTCTCCCGAGGCCGGGAATTCGTTCTATGCAACTGTAACAAATTGCATCCTTTGACGAGATTGCGAAAAAATAAAAAAAAAATTAAAAATAAAAATATAAAAAAAATGTACAAACTGAAAAAAAATAACGCAGAATTCAGAATGCGCGGGATGAAAATTCGATGCCTGCCACCGCGTACCGGGGGGCAATAATGCGGACTCGGATATTATTATCTTCTCGGGAAACTTGTCGAGCGGTCGGTATTTCGGTATTGTAATCAAACAACCAACGGTCGCTCCTCGCGACTCGGCCGCTCGCCGCGCGGAACGTATCAATAACGCCGCTCAATTTCTTCAACGTGGGACGCGTCAATTCCGGAGGTGTAAATCCGTCGTTGCTTTGAGAAATAAATTTTACGACGCGCAGTTTGTTTTGTAAATGCGAACTCGCGGGTAGTCGCGTAAATTCCTCGTTTTCAATAAACGATTGCGGGAGTAATTGCGAAAAAAATTGCTCCGTTACTTTCGTAACCCGCGCAAAAATCGACGTATTAAAATAGTATTTTTACTACTATTTTAATAGTATTAAAAATACTAATAAAAAAAATAAAATACTGATAGTATTATTCATACTATTTTAATAGTATTAAAAATACTACTAAAAAAAATAAAAAATAACATACTGATAGTATTTTTAATACTATTTTAATACTATTATTTTTGTTATTAAATAATACTTACAAAACCATTTATACCGTCAAATTTATTTTCTACAAGATTCAGGGTTTCTCGAGATCCGATCAATTTCTTCGTATTCGGATCGTCGATAATTGGGTCACTTTTGTGGAAATCCCGATAGGTCTTCGGGATCGCGAGAAAACGCAACGTCATAAGGGGGGCCGAAATTCAGGGTTATTCGACGGTAAAGGGGGTATAAATAGCCGGCTCGGTATGTCTGGAACTGGTGTGGAGGGGTCCGAGTGTAATAGCCACATACGATACGTCGGTCTCTGGGACCGACGAATTATTTACCCACCTATTCCTTAGGCGGTGGCTTCACCAAAAATACGCGAGTTTCACTGCGCCTCGGAATTTCCTCTCGCTTCCTCCACCCTCGCCTCACATCCATCCGCAGTCCAGCGACTCACCTCTCAGCTTTTCTCTCTGCTCTTTGGCCACTTCCGAAAAATCGTAGAGCGTCTTACGAAATTTATAAAAACAGAGACTCGCCACCCTGACACATAATAACGTTTCTCTCTCGGCTCCTTGGCACATTTTGTTGTAAATAAAAGCCAGGAAATCGGTGGCTTTATTTTCGGACAATAGTAGGACCATCCATTTGGTCTATTTTCCGCAGCTGCCTCTCGCGCTGCTCCGACAATCCCGAAATATATAAACACGAGTGTCACCGGGGAGCGGACGAAAAATAATTTCGAGTTTTTACGAACGATGCGGCGGAATTTTTTTTGAAAAATTGGAGATTAAATTGAATTATTATTTGCATTTTCTAATACTAATTTGGGGACCCCGGTGTGAGGTAAAATATCTATCAATGTTTTACACTTGACTGTCAAAAAATACTTAACGAAAATCCGACGTACTAAATTAAAAAAAACAAACATTTTTTTTCTACAGATTTTTCGATTCTATTTTTCATTTTTTTGTTCTAAGGAATGCGGTCGAAAAAAAGGAAAATATCTAACGAAAAGCCGACGTACTGAATTCGAACAGCGAAAAAAAAAAATTCTAAAGATTCTTCGATTCCGTTTGTCATTTTTTTATTCCAAGGAATGTGGTTGATAAAAAAAGGAATTTCTACAAAACCGAGGGATCGATATTTTACACCCGACAGTAAAAAAATATTTAACAAAAATCCGACATACTAAATAAAAAAATAAAAAAAATTCTCCACATTCTTCGACTCCGTTTGTCATTTTTTTTTTGTTCCAAGGAATGCGATAAAAAAAAAGAAATTTCGGCGTTTGGTTCCTGACCCCAATGAATTATCGCCCGTTGGACAAATTTCGGCCGACGTTCCTCGAGGCTCGAAAACATCGGCGCTGCCACTTCTAATCCCTTCCCGCGTTTTTCCCACCGCCGTCCGTCGGGGCAGTTCGCGCGGTTTTATTTATAGCATAAAAACGATATTAATCTGGATCAAGCGAGCGTAAGCCAAGGACTTGGATGGACAATCCGTGCCAGATTTCCGGACGCGTCGCTGCCGTATAGTCCATCGTGCGCCTCATCGCGACGCCGGGCGTTATATACTTTCGTTCTATCGCTCGTATCTTGTAAACCGGCGTGGCCGCCGCGCACTTTCCACGGGATCTTCGCGGCTCCGGGCGGAAAACGTGTCTCTAATAACTCAAGTCCGCGTCTCGAAGCCAGAAGATTGTGTCGCGGCTCGCTCGTTGTTTCCTCGTGAGTTATCGAATTATATTTTTTCCCGACTCTTCCTTTTTCCACCCTCGACGCGCGTCTATTCCGGACGTGAGAAAAAAAAACGGCGTACGGAACGAACGAAATGTGAGAGTCAAGAGCTAGAATAAAATGGAATCTAACGCAAAGAAAGCTGCGAGCTGTGAGCTGGAAAGCATTTCTTTTTATTTTTCGCAGCACAAAAGCTAAAAGCTCTTTCGATGCGATGGCCTTGATTTTTATTTTATTTTATTAAAATTAAAAATTAATTTTTTATTTATTAAAATGGCAAATTTATTAAAAATTAATTTTTTATTTATTAAAATGGCAAATTTATTAAAAATTAATTTTTTATTTATAAAAATGGCAAATTTATTCAAAATTAATCTTTTATTTATTAAAATGGCAAATTTATTAAAAATTAATTTTAATAAATTTAAAATGAATAAAAATTAATTTTTATAAATTTAAAATTATTAAAAATTAATTTAAAAAATTTAAAATGATTAAAAATTATTTTTAATAAATTTAAAATGATTAAAAATTAATTTTAATAAAATCCGAGTGTCGGCCGAGTCCCCAGCTCGATCTCCGATAAACCCGCGACAAATATACATCGGGCGTAAACAAAGCTCGTCACAAGCGAAAATTTCGCGGGAGAATTTCGCGGCTTATTTCCCCCGCGGTCGATGATCGCGCCCACCTCGACTCGCGTCACCCGCGAAATTCCCGCGGCATGATTCAGAAATGCTTTTGTCGAAGAAAATTTTCGACGTTCCGCCAAAAGTCGTCCGACAATTCCTCGCTTCAATCACAATGCAAACGAAATTTCATTCCATCCGCACGTCTTTTCAATTCCTCCCTAATTATTCCGCGATTCGTTCGTCCTACCTACGAAATAATCTACTTCAAATAGGTTCGAACCTGTTCGCTTCGATCCGCGTCCGGACATTCCGCCAAAAATCATCCAACAATTCCTCGCTTCAATCACAATGCAAACAAAATTTCATTCCATCCTCACATCGTCCTAATTCCTCCCTAATTATTCCGCAATTCGTTCGTCGTACCTACGAAATAATCTACTTCAAATAGGTTCGAACCGGTTCGGGTCGATCCGCGTAACGAATTTCTATCACAATGCAAACGAAATTTCGTTCCATCCTCACATCGTCTCAATTCCTCCCTAATTATTCCGCAATTCGTTCGTCGTACCTACCAAATAATCTACTTCAAATAGGTTCAAACCGGTTCGCTTGGATCCGCGTAACACTAACAAATTTCTCTCTGACCCAAAACCTAATTGTTTCAGCGGACGTCGATCATCAATCATCACCCGAGGATCCTCCTTCAGCTTGTTTTTCGTCTGCACCGAGATTCTCAAACCCTAATGGAAAATCAAGTGGCTCGCGAGACGTACGAACAGATATTCCATGGGGCAACGTTCGCTCCTCTCGATGACGGACTTATCCCGATTTCAAGGCGCGCGCACACGACGCGTTAAAACCGAGGAGGCTTACACGCTCTATTTTCGTCGAAAATGTACTGCCTATAACTCCGCGCTCGAGTTGAGTGCGGAGCTGCGGCTGGCCGCGCTTCGATCTTCGTGCGGACCGCCTCGGACTCGTCCGGAGTGGTTCGAGACGCTCGTATCGCGACGCCCGTGTGTCGAGGAAGCACTCACCGCTCTTTCCCACACCCGGAGCACCGATGACGGCCACCTTCACCTCGCACAACGAGCTCTTCTTCCTCCGGATACCCCTGATCGCGTTCGACGTCATGTTCCGGGCATTTGGAACTGCAACGAGAAAGATTAAAAGCATAACTCACCACCGGTACGAGGCAAATATGTCGGAGTAATTGCCTACATAGTGGGGCGCTTGTAGAGCTGCGAACTTGATGGTTATGATGATGTTGAGGTTTGCATCGTTGGAATGCAACGAAATGCAGAAGAAAAAAAAAATTAATTCTTGTTAACCCAAAAGATGAAATTGGGTATAAAAAGTCATAGCAACCAATTTCATCATTTGGGTTCATTAGAATTAATTATTTTTGTTCGGAATTTGTACGTTAATTAATCTCTTTTGCAGACGTTTTTTAATTCTAAAAGAATAAAAAAATAAAAAATAAATTCTGATTAACCCAAATGATGAAATCAGGTATAAAAAGTCATAGCAACCAATTTCATCATTTGGGTTAATTAGAATTAATTATTTTTGTTCGGAATTTGAACGTTAATTAATCACTTTTGCAGACGTTTTTGAATTCTAAAAAAAATGCAAAAGAAAAAAATTAATTCTAATTAACCCAAATGATGAAATTAGGTATAAAAAGTCATAGCAACGAATTTCATCACTTGGATTAATTAGAATTCACTTTTGCAGACGTTTTTTAATCCTAAAAAATAAAAATAAAATAATTCTAACTAACCCAAATTATGAAATTAGGTATAAAAAGTCTCAGCAACCAATTTCATCACTTGGGTTAATAAGAATTAATTTTTTTTTAAATTTAATTACGTTCCAATGATCATTCGGATTTCGAATCAGGTCACATCATGGCAAGTCGAAAAAAACCTTCCATTCCGTTTGTGCTTTGGAACGCATCGAATGTCAAAAGTGTGCCAATTGGTGGTGTTAATAGTTGTTTTTTTTTTTTGGGGTCGCAAAGATCGAAGACCCGCATGCGGCACACGAAGAGCGAGCGTAGGACACGACGTACACCGGAGTATGCACTTTTCCAATCCAATCTGTATTCTATTTCGAGGCCGCAGGCAGCGGAGAAGCAGACACGGCGCAGCCGGCTGCTTTGATTGCATTCGAAAAGCTACCCGCACTCTTCTTCTTCTTCTTCTTCTCCTTCCTCGCCTTCGCGCTCGTCTTCCTCGCTTTCTATATACCTCTCCGCTGAGTGCAGTCACCCGATCGCCCTGCCATAAGGAGAAAGGGTCTCTGGGGATAGAGGGACCCAGGCGTTCGTAAGGAATGCATGACAAGGTTCCCGGATGTCTTATTCGTGTGTATCGCGTCCCGCGCACGAACCTCAAATTCGTTTTTCCTCCGCATTTTCGTTAATCGTGGCTCTCGAAATTAACTGAGGGACAACGATAACTCAATTTGTCATTTTTTAATGTATTTCTTTTCTTTTCTTTTGTTTTCTTTTTTAAAAAGAGGAGGCTGACAGGAAAATCGAAGAAAAAAAACAACAATTAACAATTTATTTACTTTTTGTAATTTTTTTGTAATTTTCTAAGTATTTCTTTAATCTTTATTTCGATTTCCAGCTTTATCAATGAAGTCGCTGAACGAAATTCGATCTGTGATTTTATTCGATGAAAAACGAGGAGGCTGACAGGAAAGTCAGAAAAAGTTATGAATTAATTTTCAAGGATTGAATACCAATCGATAATTAAAAAATCTGCATTAGTACATGACCGTCAAATTATTATTTTTTTTAACGTTATTAATCATCAGTGATGACTCAGTTTCGATCAACAATTAACTTCGACCGTTGAATTAATTTCCATTTCCATGGTCATCAATGATGATTCAGTTTCGATTAACAATTAACTTGAATTTAATTTTTTTATAACTTTGATTTTAATTTTTTTATAACTTTGAATTTAATTTTTTTATAACTTTGAATTTAATTTTTTTATAACTTTGAATTTAATTTTTTTATAACTTTGAATTTAATTTTTTTATAACTTTGTATTTAATTTTTTTATAACTTTGAATTTAATTTAACGAAGAACAATTAAATTGAAGTTAAATTTAAGTCTGCAAAAGTGATTAATTAAAGTTCAACGACTTTCCATCGACAGTTCCAAAAATCCACACTCCAACAATCCTCGTACAACGTCGAACAAAAACGCAACTTTACCGAACTTTCTCTTCCATAGGAGCGCAAAACACGTCGCAAATAATGTCAAGCCTTTTTACGACAATTACGAGCCTCGCGCGCGCGGCGCTCGTGACGGCTCGGAAAGTGCAGGGTTCAAGCGACGCAGCGCGAAGCTAAAGTGTGTTTCTGTTGCCGTAGGGTAAGTAACCAGGGAATCGATGGAACGGGAACGACTTTGCGCCGCTCGCGCGCGGTATACCTAAGGACTATTAAAAAAGTTTGACCGTAACTTTCGCAAATTGGTTGCGCTGGCTCGCGGTCGACCAAAATAACGTCACAGTTGTACTATAAGGTGGGCTTTATATCGCCGCTGCTATAACTGCTCGCGGGGCCGCTTCGGCGTCGCCGGATGCTGAACCTTCGCAATATTCCAACGCGCGCGCGCACGTGTAACCCGGGTGTCTAGGCAAACTCGGGACGGGCGTGCAAAATAGTTTTGGGGGAGGGCGAAAAATGCGTCGACCCGCCGCACTTGCGCCACGTATGCAGAGCCGGAGCCTCCGTTATGCCAAAAAGGGTAAATAAAGAGTCGAATGAACGTGCGTGAGGTAAATGTTATTTACAGACACGTGATTATTGTTAAACTGAAAAAAAAAAAAAAAAAAAAAATGTATCTGTTACGAATTTATCGAGACCCAGAAATTATTATTTTATTATTTTATGCCAGTTCGTAACAGTTTCGATACGTGCATCAAAACCTTCTGAAAGAGATTTAAATATTCTACAAAGAAATTTTTTTGAGAATATTAATAAAAACATTGTTTTAATATTGTTTAATATTGTTTAATATTGATTAATAAAAACATTGTTTAAATATTGTTTAATATTGATTAATAAAAACATTGTTTAAATATTGTTTAATATTGATTCATAAAAACGTTGTTTAAATATTGTTTAATATTGATGAATAAAAACATTGTTTAAATATTGTTTAATATTGATTAATAAAAACCTTGTATAAATATTGTTTAATATTGATGAATAAAATCATTGTTTAAATATTGTTTAATATTGATTAATAAAAACATTATTTAAATATCGTTTAATTGATTAATAAAAACATTATTTAAATATCGTTTAATTGATTAATAAAAACATTATTTAAATATCGTTTAATATTGATTAATAAAAACATTGTTTAAATATTGATTAATAAAAACATTGTTTAAATATTGATTAATAAAAACATTGTTTAAATATAATGCCGTAAAAAAAAAAAAAATGCGCTGCCGAAGTCCTAAAAAATTTTCGTGCCGTTCGCTCGGGCATTTGTTTGATATACATTTCACGTATCATCGTCGCGTTGCCCAGGCGTTCGTCTCGAGGAATTTGCGCTTCCCACGTACACAGAGTACAGGCCACAAGATATGCTGGCTACGGGAATCGATGTAGCATAACTCTTTTTACCCCCCGAGGGGGGGAAGGGGGGGGGGGTGAGGGGGGAGCCACTCCGGGATAGGGAAATCCCATTCCCCGTTCTACCCTCTTAAACCAAGCAATCGATTTCACGCGCGCCTTCCAACGGGGAAACTCGATTGCCAATTAAGTTTCATCCACGCATACGAGAGAGACTCTCCTCTGCAACGTCGTCGCGTACCCGCCGCATACTGTAACATCGTTCGCATAACGGGCGAAGCGGAGTTCCCGTTACAAAAACAGGAAGCATGGGGGGGCCCGAGCGGTACAGTACGCGCTCTTATTCGTCGGGAAAATATTTTAGACTTGAAAGGGATTTTGCTGGATTTATTGAAAAAAATTTGTATTCGCCCTGTGACTTTGGGGATTTTTTTTTTTTTTTTTTTTTTTCGTTTGTTACTCCGATTAATTTTTAGGTTGATACTGGGTTGATACTAGGTTGATTCATCCCTTAAAGATGAGATCTCGAATTGTCTAAAATTCTTGTCTAATTTCCACGAAACTGTGATATTTTTTTTTTTTTTTTTTTTTTTTTTCGAATGATTTTTGAAGACACGAATCAATGACACATTTGTAGCACAGGAGATTCAAACTGCGAATATTTTTCTGTTAATTATTATGTTAATTTTGAGCTACATTGCGAGTTATGATTATTAAAAAAAAAAAAAAAAATCGAGTGGCGGGAGAATTTGAAAAAAAAAGCGACATCTCTCACCTCGAATGCTGATGTTCAACGATAATTCCTGAAGGAACGTTATTTTCGGCACTTCGGTTATCCCCCTTAACGATAATACGACGATCGTCTCGATTCACGGGTCGTTGCATTCGTGGATGGGTGACAGACTCAAAATGTCATATCGTTGGAATTCGATAACAGGCGATGATTTTTTATATAAATTTTTTTTTATTCCTCGAAATTGCGTCGGGGGTGTGAGGGATTCACGTGGTGAGTGGCAGGGCGAGTGCCGGGCCACAAGGTCCGTGGCGTATCTCGGTCCGCGCTCGACTGTCTTCTCTATCTACGCCCCATTCTTCCTCTCACTTGACTCGCGCCAGCACGCGAGATCTTTTTTTACTCTTGCGCTCTGTCCCGCTACGCCCGCTACTTCACGTTACATGTGCGCCTCGTGCCTCGTAGGTGGGACTCGATAACTCTCTCCGGCGTGTAGCCGAAGCAGAAATGGGGAAAATAAAAATAAAAGTCTTCCCGGGCTTTGAGCATTCCTTTGGAATTTTTTTTTTTTTTTTGGAAAACTAAATTCGTCGGAAAAAAATGCAACGTCTTACTGATTGTTCAATCAGTCAGTAAATCAGTATATAGAACGAATAAATGTTCATTTGCTAAAAAAAATGGTAATAGAATTTTTTTTGGAAAAACTAAATTTGTCGGAAAAAAATGCAACGTCTTACTGATTGTTCAATCAGTCAGTAAATCAGTATATAGAACGAATAAATTTTCATTTCCTAAAAAAAATGATAATAGATTTTTTTTTTTGAAAAACTAAATTTGTCGGAAAAAAATGCAACGTCTTACTGATTGTTCAATCAGTCAGTAAATCATCATATAGAACGAATAAATTTTCATTTGCTAAAAAAAATGGTAACAGATTTTTTTTGGAAAAACTAAATTTGTCGGAAAAAGATGTTCGAAAAAAAATGCAACATTTTACTGATAGTTCAATCAGTCAGTGAATCATCACGTAGTATGATAAATTTTCATTTGCTAAAAAAAATGGTAACAGTATTTTGGTAGCAGAAATGCTGGGTGAATTTATAGTATTTTTTATGTGAAAATTCGTTCGGGCAAAGGTGAGCGATTAAAGAGTCCTTTCTGATGCTCGGAAATTCAGTTTTATCAGCTGACCTGCGACAAACGTCGATTCCTCCCGATGGCCACGCTGTACCACAGCTTCCGTCGCATCCTACCGCTCGTCGATTCCCCCTTTGCCGACTGCTGATCTTTCAGTCTCAATGTTGGGACATCTGCTGTAAAACCAGTGAACAGCACGTTCGAGCATCGGTTTGACGCAATCTGTGCCGGTGGGAGAGAAAAAATTGCTATTTTACCGACGTTAAAATTACATGTAAATTATACAGTTGTGATTAACAACGAAAAAAAAAAGATTAAAAAAAAACGAGGTACACAGATTTGAGAAAAAATTGCTATTTTACCGACGTTAAAATTACATGTAAATTATACAGTTGTGATCAACAACGAAAAAAAAAGATAAAAAAAAAACGAGGTACACAAATTTGAGAAAAAATTGCTATTTTACCGACGTTAAAATTACATGTAAATTATACAGTTGTGATCAACAACGAAAAAAAAAAGATTTAAAAAAAAAACGAGGTACACAGATTTGACTTTAAATTTTCATTTATAACATTAATTAAAAAAAATCGTCAAAACCCAAACAAATAATTAGGGCTCTGCAGACGTCGTGCTTATCATCCACAAAAAAATGTCTCCCGCCTGTATCAACGTACTCGTGATAACAGGAATTTCCACAATCCCTCCTGTCATGAAAAATACGTTTTTCGATCGGTTCCCGGAAATGGAAGCCTCACATCTGTGTCTGGTCTCCACGGTTTTCCTGTCCCACTTCCGGTCGCTGTGTTCCGAAATAATCGTGATTGGCGTCTTTCCGGTACCTTTCGACTTCCGGTAGCATTTCTTGTTTCTCTTTGGGTCGCCCTCAGTGATCTAAATACAATTTTTAAAAATTTAAAAAAGATTGGATGTGGCAACACCCAATTTTTTTATTTTTTTTTTTTATTTTTTTTTTTTAATATTGAATTTTTAAGAGCAGATCAGAGTCTCACATTTCCCAAACTGTCGTTCACACTCCGCAGGATCGTTTCGATCAAACGTGCAGTGTGTTCATTTTTCTCTCCACGGCTCCTCGAGTTTGTTTCACTCAACGTCGAACACAAGTCGCGAAGAGTCCTGTCGAATTCCCGAAGTTGTCCCTCAAGTTTCCTTCGAGCCCTGAGTGACTTCTCGATTTCTTCCTTCACCCAGAAATAACCGTCCAAACGATCCACGTCGCTGCTGCGGTCGTACGCGGATTCCTCATCGGGATACCGAGTTGGTTCGGATTCCAACCCTGAATTGTCCTCGTTTTCGGTGTCCAAATTTCGTTGATTTTTTTCCGAGACGCGACAAATCGTGCCGGAAGCCTCAGAATCTCTTTCGCTGCGGCAGAAATATTTCGACCTCGAGAAATCCCGAGGATCAATTTTTCTATCCGGATATATCTGGATAGTGTCTAAAGGATAACCCAAAGTGTGTTGATTCGTGGAAGAATTCTTGAAGCTGTGATTTCTGTCTTGACGATCAACGTGACGACGATATCGATTTTTGTTTCTCATGGGTTTTGATCTTCCATCACGAACGTCGTATTCGTCGCTATTCTCAAAATTCACGTCAATTCCATTATCACTGGATGCAATGTTAGGGTTCGAAAATCGATCATCAGCGAAATCGTCGTTGGAAAGACAGGAAGCTCGTTTTCCAAAAGTTCCTTGGGACTCTCGCTCCGAGTAAATGGAACTCGAGTCGTCGCTGATGTAACCAACGTCGGTGGGATTCAGGGCAGTCTTCAGTCCATCGGCCACGAAGTCAATCATCTCGTGGCAGGCTTTGCAAAAATCTGAAAAATCGTTCGATAAACGGAGTTACGTATTAATGAAGACTCAGAGGCCTCAATTGATTTTTTTCTTTTTTGTATGATTTATTTATGTGTGATTTTTAATTTTTAAATTTTTTTGTAGCTCACAGAAACGAGAACTCGGGACATAGTACAGAATGACGCCTGAGATCATGAAAGTGAAGAGCGAAAGCCTCTTCAAGTAACCGCTCCATCCCATCGAACCATCGAACTCATCGTTTTGACCTGTCAAAGACGAAACTTGCTTCTCATGACGTCCACTCCCTGTTAAACCAATTTCTCAACTGCAACACACGACTCACTTGCAGCGTTCCACCCCTTTCGCGCTGTGCACTGGACCAGAGACAGACAGATAGTGAGTAAAAAAACGAAAAATTTCATATTCCATGTGACAAGACTGTAAATTTCTTATTCCAACTGCCGTGACAGAACGAAGACAAAAGAAGGTCCAACCAAAGCTTGGCTCTAATTTCACTGACTGAATTCATGATCGACAGTAGGTAGAAATCAGAGTCACTTAATTAACAGTTTTCTCTTTTAATTAAATTTTATTTAAGTTTTTCCCTGTTTTCTCTGTTAATTAAGTTTAATCAAGTTTTTCAATAAATTTCTCAGACCCTAACGAAATAACGAGAACAAGTTTAATTAATTAAATTAATTTATTAATTTAAGAGAATATTATATTTATTAATTTAAGAGAATATTATATTTATTAATTTAAGAGAATATTAAATTTATTAATTTAAGAAAATATTAAATTTATTACTTTAAGAGAATATTAAATTTATTCATTTAAGAGAACAAGTTTAATTAATTGATTACGTTTTTCAATAAATTTCTCAGACCCCAACGAAATAAATGTTCACAAACGAGTAAGATTCGTATCTTGATTTTTATTATGCTGGTATCTTTACAATATAATACAAACAAAAGTATTCATATACATGTGCGTGTGTGTGTTTGTGTGGTTCGAAACGACGATTGTTCTAAGGATTATTATTAATCGAGTGCTCGGTGCACGGTGTAATACGCAGCATCGTAACACGGGTTTTCAACGACCACGACACTATCCCATCGTCATTGCAGCCTGAGTAGCGTGGTGTCAGCTGCAATTATCGTTCGCGTTACTCGAGTAGGTTTACATCAGGGTGTGCTTTGGGCGCGATTACTCGCGCCGCTACAATTCGTCTAGGGTTTCCATTAAAATGCGTCATACATCGATATCGGTTGACCGTATCCGATTCCGATGGCTCTAAGCTCGCATCGGAATCAGGTCACAATTGCCTTTGTGGCTTTTTCGCGCGTGCCGTGGGAGCTACCGCGAATCACATAGTACAATAACAGTATATTAGTCGTATACACATACATAAATATATATATATATATATACTATATATTACACAATTACAATTATCGAGAAGACATTTCGATGACAATTTGGATTCTTCCCTTTACGATGTTCTATATCGGTTTCGACATCACAAAATTCGCTAAATCTTTTTTTTTCTTCTGCTTCCTTCTCTTTTTTCTTCTTAATCAATGTCTCGACGGGCCACATTTTGGCTCACGCCGTTTACATTTTTTTTTTTTTTTTCATTTTTTTTCGTAAAGAGTTGAATCACGTCTGAAACACGACGGGACCGCGAAATTGGTCCACGTCGCGCTGAGTACTGATTGTGTTATAGGACAGCACACGCGCACACACACAAGTGAGCCACAGTGCTTTCGGAGGATTTAAACAAATAAAATAATAATAATAATAATAATAATAAAATACAATAATATTAATAATACAATACAATACAATACAATAAAATAATAATAATAATAATAATAATAATAATAATAAGCAGTGCCGGCGTGCGTACGTGCGAAAAGCGCCCAGAGCCTTCGTCACTTCTCGTCCTTTTCTTCCACAAACATTACCAAAAAAGTTTTTCGATTTCACAAAAAAGAAAAGCTGAACGAGACTGCACGATGTGGGCGGCTCTCTGTTTTGTGTTGCGATTGCGCGTTGCGCAGGCACGCGCGTCGCGGCTCGACTGCATGAATGGCGACTTTATACAGGACGTGAGAGGACGACGACAATAACGACGATGATGAATGACTTGTTAATTTGTCTTGATTCTTCTTTTTTTTTCGTTCACTTTAGAAATGACGATACCACAGATTTTGGTCTCGAATTCAAGAGGAGACGAGGATTTCAAGCGGTGACGGCGGCGCGACGAGATTCCTTTTCATTGCTAACAATTGTTAGCAATTGTTACCAATTGTTACCAATGGTTACCAATGGTTACCACTTGTTACCAATTGTTACCAATGGTTACCACTTGTTACCAATTGTTACCAATTGTTACCAATGGTTACCACTTGTTACCAATTGTTACCAATGGTTACCACTTGTTACCAATTGTTACCAATTGTTACCAATTGTTACCAATTGTTACCAATTGTTTCCAGGATTTTTTTTTTTGCCCTCGTCGTCACCGACGCCCCTGTTCGTCCCTCACGAGAAACTAATAGAGCCTCGCTGGGTGAGTGGTGGGAAGTGGCAAACAAAATTACAATGGTGGGGTGCATGCGGGTGATTTTTAGGTTTCACGTCACCCGCGCTGAGGGAAGGAGGAGATGGAGAGAGAGAGAGACACACAGAAAGAGAGAGAGCTTACGCGAAGGACGCCTTGATTTTGCTGATGGCGTTCGTTAGGTGAGTCATCTCGGTGTTGAGCTGAGACACGAGACCCTCGAGCCTCTCGACGCTGTCGAGGACCTCGACCCGCTGGGTGTGAGGGTTGAAACGCACCTCGAAAGGTCGGCTCATCGTGCTCACCCAGCGCCGGAATTTGTCCTTCGCGTCCTCGAAGCTCTCGGCCACGTAGTAGATCGGCTGGTAGTCCTGGTCCTGATAAGGCTGGACCGCCGTTGACGACGGATCGAAGGCGCGATGCTCGCACTTGTCGCTCAACGAGTGAAGAAGCTCGCCGTAGGCCGACAGAAGACCCGCGCCGTAGGCCTTGACCTCCTGACCCTCCTTGCAGAGCCCGAACTCCACCGTGAACCAGTAGATCGTCGAGAGCTTCTCGATCTCCTCGTCGGACGCGCCCAGCGAGGCCAGACCGATTTCCTGGGAGAATTGGGCGAAACTCGGGTCGGCGAGGAGCGGCATGTGACCCAGGAGCTCGTGGATGCAGTCTCTGAAAAAGTGCCAAGGATACAGGATATTTAGTTGGGTGAGTTTGAGATTTTGATTTTGTTTTCTTTGATTTTTTTTCCTTGATTTTCTATGATCTTGAAGGCTTTTGTTTGTTCTGACTTTATATTCTGAATCCTGTATGTCTGATGACACTGAAAGAGTCATGGAACGTGGTAACTTCGTTCACATTGAATACAAAGCTAAAGAACGTTTGGTAACATGTGGTTGATTGATTTTGTTTCCTTGATTTTTTTGTTTTGTTTTTGTTTGGCTAAAGTCTGGAATGATTTCGTTCTGCTGTTTCAGTTTGCAGCACTGATACCGATGAACCATGTATCCTGAATCTGAACTCCGATGGAATCGCCTCATTCGCATTGAATTCAAAGCTAAAGGAGGTTTGGAAACATGCGGTTGATTGATTTTGTTTCCTTGATTTTTTTTGTTTTTGTTTGGCTAAAGTCTGGAATGATTTTGTTTTGCTATTCCAGTTTGCAGCACTGATACCAATGAACCGTCTATCCTGAATCTGAACTCCGATGGAATCGCCTCATTCGCATTGAATTCAAAGCTAAAGGACGTTTTGGTAACGTGAGTTTGATTGACTGAATTTTCTTGATTTTTTGTTTTTGATGGCTGAAGTCTTGAACGCTTCTGTTTTGCTATATCAGTTTGCAGCCCTGACACCGGTGGGAGCCGCGTATCCTGAATCCAGACTCCGATGGAACCGTTCGCAGTGAGTTCGCAACTATGACGGAACTGAGTTATCAACGCCATCGCTGTCGTTAAAAGCCAATTAGAGTTCCATTACAAGCTTAGAGAGGCCCGGTTTAATTCCATTACGAGCGCTATGGTGTCTCGTCGCTCTCAGTGAGCGACCGACGAACCTGCGGGGGGGGAGGGAGGGTCGCGCCGTCATAACGCAATATCGATTGCTTTTACGCCGTCCACCGGGGCTCGCGCCGGTCTCGAGTTGTCTCTGAAGTGACGCGACCATACGCGTCCACTTCCCGTCGTCCACTTGTTCACCGTAACCCGCGCACCGCGCGATGGACACGAAATCGCAAATGCGTTTAGCCCCGCAAACCGTGGGTGGATGGCACGAAAATGCATAACCGTGAGGCGAGTAACCCCCGGCAGGGTTGGAACAACAATCAGATCAGCGTTTAGCGCGGTGGAAAACATAAGTCAGACGCTTTTGATGACCCCCGCGATACCCGACGACTGATTGTAAAAAAATGATTGACCGATTTCAGCAGGAATCCAAGAGTTTGCATCGAAATCCCTGGAGGAATATCTGTACGATGACATCCAACCCAAGAGAGGAACTGCCAAGGCTCTGGAAGCCTCTAACATAGTCCGGACCAGTTCCTGATCAGTTCTGGACATAATATCACAGATTTTCTACCAAGCATATCAAACCTCAGTCTCTCTAGCTAATTCAACACATATGCAAAACACTGAAACTTGCATGGAAATCTCTGGAGGAAAATCTGTAGCATGACATCCAGTCCAAGACAGGAACTCCCAAAGCTTTGGAAGCCTCTAACATAGCCCGGACCAGTTCCCGATCAGTTCTGGACATAACATCACAGATTTTCTACCAAGCATATCGACCCTCAGACACCCCTGGTAATTCAACACATATGTAAAACACTGAAACTTGCACCGAAATCCCTGGAGGAAAATCTGTAGGATGACATCCAACCCAAGAAAGTCCTAATCTTAGTATTAAGCCTGCAAAACTTAGACCGCCCATTCAAAAGCTTCCTTTTCGATTCCTACAAGAAACCTACACCTTGACGTTCATCCGGTGTCATCAGAAAAGCCTACAGAATCAACTTCCAACGAACTATCCATAAAACCAAAAAAAATCGGTACTCACGGTTCTGGGGTGTGATAGGGGCTGTTGATGTGTCGGACATACTGGGTGCTCTGGAAGATGCGGAAGGCGAGACTGGACAAAAAGTCACGGGCAGTGAGGAGCCCGGCTGCGGGACGAAGGGTGAACCCGGTGCTGTTCTTCAGGAAGTCGCTGACCTCCTGAAGCTGAGGAATGCGATGAGCCTCAAAGATCTTCTCCTCTCGCAGTCGTTTGAACGACCTCTGGTACTCGATGCAGGCGTGCTTCGGCACCAAATCAACGACGGTGTTGAAGACACGCAGCCAGGTCTCGTTCTCGGTCTCGGTGTAGGGAATCGAGGGTATGGCGTCGCCATATTTGTAAGCAAACGCGATCTCGGCGATGATCTTCCTGCGTGCCCGATACTCCTTGTCAGCGAAGCCCGGATGATTCATGTCCAGGTCAGGCTCGTACTTGGTCATCAGGTGGTTGCAGTTGTCGAGCTCGGAGGCGTGACGGGGGAACCAGGGGTCCTTGATGCTGACGGAATTGTCAGCGAGAAGGGTGACACCACCCAATGAGGAGGTTTGCCTGAGGTTGCGGATCAGCTGGAGGAGACTCTGACGGGTCATGTCGACCTTGACGAGGACCTCGAACTGCAGACCCTCCTTCCGGGATGGACGGGACTCGACGTGGGTCACGGTGCCCTTGAAGTTCTCCACCGTCTTCAGGATCCTCGCGAGGCTGCCAATTCCCTCGCGCATCCTCAGCACCAAAGCGGCTTTCTGGATGGTCGTCTCGGTTTCGGGGCTCTCGGATATCGTCTTGGCTAGAACGACTTCTTCCTCGGTGAGTCCGTAGTCTGGAATGGCAATGAGACATTAGGTGAGTTGGATTTCAAGGTGGTAGACTGGGGTTTGTGTCTTCTGTGGTTTCGGGGAGTTGTCTCTGGGGTCTTCCAGGGTTTTCTCGTGTTCGGGTCGATGTCGAAAAAAGTGGTGGTAGGTAATCGCACAATTCAGAGTCCATTTACCCGTGAACGCGTCTCGAGCTCCGAGGATGAGTTGTGAGAGGGAGAAAATAAAGTGATCGCCAGCGTTTTGAGGGAATTGAGGGGAGAGACGATTTTTTTCTTGTCGTTTCCGAGTGGTGATCTTCAGGGTGTGATGGAGGTGGAGACTTTGAAGACTGAGAGGAAATGAAGCTTGGGAGGGAATGAAAGCTAGGAAGGAATGAAGACTGGGAGGGAATGGAAGCTGGGAAGGAATGAAGATTGGGAAGGAATGAAGACTGGGAAGGAATGAAAGCTAGGAAGGAATAAAGACTGGGAAGAAATGAAAGCTAGGAAGAAATGAAGACTGGAAGGAAATGAAAGCTAGGAAGGAATGAAGACTGGAAGGGAATGAAAGCTAGGAAAGAATGAAGACTGGAAGGAAATGAAAGCTAGGAAGGAATGAAGACTGGAAGGGAATGAAGACGGGGAAGGAATGAAGACTAGGAAGGAATGAAAGCTAGGAAGGAATGAAGACTGGGAGGACATAAAGACTGGATGGGAATAAAGGGTCATCATCATCATCCCAGGCTGTGGATATAACCAGGCTACGTGCGTCAGGAATAAACCAGAAGAGAAAAGCCCGGCAATCTTTCCAAGGCGCCCGAGAGGCGATGAAGGGACAAAGTGAATTCCCGGAGCTAAGAGGCTCATAAGCGCGTTAGAAACATTTTGAGTTCATCGTGGGCGTCACCGGAGGAGCTTTCGCGCCCGATGCACGACGAGTGCGACGACTGGACTCTCTCTCTCTCTCTCTCTCTCTCTCTCGGTTACTCGGTCCGCGATATACCGTAACGCGATTCGGAATGCACAAAGGTCCCCTGGATCTGGTCGTAATTCAGCGGAGTGTCGGGGGGGAGCCGCCGTCGAGCGACCCCTCGTGTCCGTCGACAATGGAAACCCGGGGCTGTTTCACTCTCCATTTACTCCTCTCACCTAGTTACCTCAACCTTTGCCTCCCACACTTTCGTCTCTACCTTGTCAATCTTTCTTTCTTTCTTTCTTTTTTTCTTCTTTCCTCTTTCTTTTCCTCCAGGCACTCTCGTGGGTCGTCACGTAAGTAGCCTCCACGAGATTTGTATTTTTATTTTTAGCGCCTTTTGGCCACTTTGTCTTTTTTTTTTGGATTCGTCAATTGGACCGTGAATCGACATTTGTATTTTTATTTTTAGTCAATTGGACCGTGAATTGAGGTCTATATTTTTATTTTTAGCGCCATTTGGCCGCTTTGTCTTTTTTTTGGATTCGTCAATTGGACCGTAAATCGAGATTTGTATTTTTATCTTTAGCGCCTTTTGGCCACTTTGTCTTTTTTTTTTGATTTGACAATTGCGATGATCTAAATCACGCGGATGACAATTCAAAAATATTGCACTCACCGTCATGATCGTCGGGTTTTCCCTCGCCGTCCGAGGACGAAGCTTCGGCTTTGGCTTCTGCAAGTTACGAAAAAGCCAAACGACACATTTAACAATCGTGCTCATGCAGACTTGTAATGCTAATTTTCTCTACGAATCATTCGGTGACGCTTTACCTCCTTCCTTGGCGGCGAAACTCAGAGTCTCGGATTGTTCGTCGTCACTCGTGTCCACGTATCGCTCCTGGTCCTGCTGTTCCTGATCGCCCGCGATCGTTGGATCGGTGTTCGAGTCTAATTTATCCATCGAGAACAAAACATGCGTCATGCAACACTGAACGCCAAAAAAAAATGGCGGGGAATCTTTGGGAATTTTTTCTGGTCGTTTGCAAGAAAGTTCGTCAGGCTTTGAGGCACAAAACTCCCTCTCGACGAAGTCATTAGCGTTAAATGAAAATTGTTGAACAATTTTAATATTCTTTTTTAATATTAATATTTAATATATTTAGCGTTAAATCAAAATTGTTCGACAATTTTAATATTCTTTTTTAATATTAATATTTACTATATTTAATACTTAATATTTTTTGGGCACATCTTATAAATAAATGTGCCAAAAAAACCCAAAAATTGAAGACTTATCATTCTCAAAAAAAAAAAAAAAAAAAAACGTATGTTCTAGACATGCATAGCAGGCTTCACTATAACTAAAAAATATTCATTTCTTTGGCAAACAATCTCGACGAACACAGATTTTTAATTCAAGCTTGCCCGATGGACATTTACGAAAACAATGAAAATTTTGTGGACAAAAAAAAAATCATTCTAACTCGGGGAGACGAAGAATAAAATTGCGGACTCACCATTGGCTCGCTGGCGGGCCTCGTCGAGCACGCTCTGCTTCGTTTGCTTGACGACCAGAGTCTCGAAACGCGCGTCGTCAACGAGTGAACGGCGGCGTGCCGGGTATCCGTTCTGCAACAGATAAGGAGAGCAGATCGTTAGCGACTTGGGCAATGCAGGTCTCGCGTTTCCAGTTTTCACGTTCAAGATCTCGTTTCGTATTGCCACACCGGACGCGTCCTTGTGGACGACGATTTCCGGTTCCTCGTTTCCAGTCCCGTCCAAGGGCGAGGAAACCTGGTAATCCCGATCGGCCTTTCGGGCACGGTTGAACGATCGGCAACCGGTTCCGGCTCTCTCGGGTCTTTCCGTTTCGCGACTGAAACTTGGCCAGACGGCAAAGCGGCGAACACGCTGTGTGGACCCGAGTTAACCGCCCACGAGGAAACGAACTTGGCTTTGGTCTTTGAACCAGCTTCTCGACCAGCGCACGACCAAGGGAAATGAATTAACGCGCGCGCGCACCCGTGACGTCGACTGCAAGGCGGTTTAAATCCGCTGACGTCACGCGTCCTTTCGCGGGATCAGGAAATTCGAGTGTCACATGCAGTAAAAATCACGGCCGCGAAATGTGTCGCAAACGTAAATCGGGTGTTATTTTTATCTTATTTTGTTTAAAAAACATTTAAATAAAATAAAATAATAAATAAATAAATACAATTAAATAAAAAATAGATAAATAAAATTAACCAACAAAATTAACAAATAAATAAATTAAATTAAAATTGAATAAAATAAAATAAAAAATAAAATTGAATAAAATAAAATAAAAAATAAAATTGAATAAAATAAAATAAAAAATAAAATTGAATAAAATAAAATAAAAAATAAAATAAAATTGAATAAAATAAAATAAAATTGAATAAAATTTATAAATAAATTTGAATAAAATTTCCTTTGATTCACAATAACTGAAATAAATAAAAATAAATATTTCCTTCACGAAACAAAATCTGGGTTGTCGTTTCGCGCGTTAGAAAAAAAAAGTTCGGTGGACTCCGTTGGTCGATGGTCGGTAATTTAAATAAACACACATATTTCCCGATCCGGAGTGGCTATTTTTTTTCTGTTTTTTTTTTCTTTTTTCAGGGCAGCTCCTAACGAGTCCCCTGGCACCGATCGCGCACAGCGACGCGCGGGCTGCACTGTTTAGCAATTCTTTGAAACCGCGCGCGCGCGGCTCTCGTGTCCCGAAGTGGGCCAAGTACTAACGCCGCGCGCGCGCGGATTGACGAGCGATGAGTGTGCGAACCGAACGATCGTTCGGTTGCATCACCGCGGTGCGCGCGGGTTACCCGCGATTATCCCGCATATGGACGCGGCCGGCGACTATTAAAACCCGAGGGTCCTTGATCTATCCGCGAACCTGCGCCGGATTGTCCGGCGCGTCTTGGCCAAGGCCGAGACGATTTTGCCGCGCTTTGCAACGCTTTTAATTATGGGTAATTAATTGAGAAAAACAATTTGTTATTTTTAACGAGAGACTCAATGAAAAATTCTTCAAGAAAATCAAGTAGATTCGCCAATACAGCTCAGACCTGAAAAATCGCAATTTTCAAAATAAAAAATGAATTTATATAATAATTATTCGATACAATAATTATTTATAATAATTATTCGATATAATAATTATTTATAATAATTATTATAATATATTTTAATACAAAGCCAAGTTTAATTATTTATAATAATTATTTATATAATAATTATTTATATAATAATTATTTATAATAATTATTTATATAATAATTATTTATATAATAATTATTCGATAGATTTCCAAAAAAAATTCTTGCGTTTAAAAAAAAATATCGACGAATCACGTTTATTTAGAAAAAAAGCTGCGTTTATAGGTGATTTTATGAGTGATTTTTTTTTTCGTCAATTTATCAATAACATTTTTTAATTATTATTATTATATAAAATCAATCTTTTCGTTTCACTTTTTCCAGATTTTTATCCCATCGAGAAGTGTTCGAAATTTTTTCCAAAACTGACGTTAGACGTAAAAAGGTAGTCAGGACTACCTCAAGCACAACTCAGCCTCAAAATCCCGAGGGTAAAGCGCGAAGCGTTCAAGCAGTCGTCGTCGCTCCCCGACGAGCGCGACTCGGTAGAAAAAGTCACGCTGGAATTGCGCAACCGCGGAATGCATCGCGCGTGTAATTGCAATAAATATCGCGCGGCCGTCGCGTATATTAAACGCGCGGACTGCGGGAATTATTATACGCGACGTGTATTTTTTTTGTTCCCGCCATTAAGGCTATCGAAGAACCAGTATCTTCGGGCAAAACAATTTAAATACAGTAATTAACCGATCGTATTAGCATGTCGGATGGCGTTGAGCGCGACGACGACGACGACGACATATGGAAAATGAATAAGCGCGCCAATAACGCGAGCGTACCGAGAGGCTTTATGCAATTGAAACGCATAAAGGCGGAGGCGAGCCTCCAAAGCCATAACGGTCCACACACGATCCGCTCGGCTATATACAATACATAACACACATATAAGGGAGGTGCGGGCAAAATGGGACAGCGATTTTTTTTCAGTTTCAACTATTTTTGCGGGTAAAATGGGCCAGACCCCCATTTCGTGAAAATATGAAGATTTTTAACAATTTTGAGTGTTTTAAGCAATATGGCTTTTGAAAAGTCATTCTGAATTTTTTTTTTTACAAAATAAAATAAATATTTTTAATAAATTAAAATAAATTTAATAAAAAGAATAATTAAATAATTTTTATTTGAAACAAAATAACATTTTGAATAAACATTTTTTTTTTTTTTAAATAACCATTAAGGAGTATCACCGAGTAAATCGCGTCTATACGACACAATTCAACGCATGTAAGAAGAATATAAAGATTTTTAACAATTTTGAGTGTTTTAAGCAATCTGGCTTTTGAAAAGTCACTTTTCATTTTTTTTTTTTACAAAATAAAATAAACATTTTTAATAAATTAAAATAAATTTAATAAAAAGAATAATTACATAATTTTAATTTGAAACAAAATAAAATGTTGAATAAACATTTTTTTGTGCAAAATAACCATTAAGGAGTATCACCGAGTAAAAAACACGAATTTCCGAATATGGGAGTCTGTTTTTTTTTTTTTTTTTTTTTTTTTTTTTGCCGACGCTCAAAACTGATGGTAGGAATCGAATTTTTGGATCAAAAGCGATCGAAGCACACTTTTGTCTTCCTAAAACCATTTTTCGCTTACGCGTCCCATTTTGCCCCACAACATACTTGGTGCATATAAAATCCCCGGCGCGAGCAGTAAATACCGAATGGGCACCGTCCGAGTGTTCAGGGACTTCGCACTTCGATTCCCGCGCGTCTATCTGTATCATTAAACAGCCGCGCATATGCGCGCGGCTAACGAGAGCGCGCGTGCGCGCACTCGCGTTATTCCACTTTACAATCACCCTCTCATATTTTATAACATATTCATAATTATCATGCACGCAAGGACGATTGATTTCTCAATCCGATCCGACGGCGGCCGACACACACGCACGGCTGCGATCTCTGTGTGCAGCCGTGCATAAGACGCGCGCGACTTCTTGCGGCGCGCGCGCGGGCCGAGCGAGGCTTGGAAATATCACGAACGAGGTCCCCGCAGGTGCAGCAGGTTCTGCCGCACGCTTGCCTTTGGAATCCGCGCAAGGTCATTGCAAAAAGCTTTTTTTTTCCTTTTCCTTCTTCCATTTTTTTTTTTTTTTTTTTTTTTTCGCGGATTAATTATTCCGGTACGGTTGGTGACTATGAGAATCGGTGGGCTAACCGAGAGGCAAAAAATCTGCAAATGTCAGGATTTTTTTTTTTTTCTAAGGTCGGTTATGCAGAAGTTAAATAATCCGGAGCGAGGATTTTTTTTTTGCGCGATCTGAATTACACTTGAATTTTTTTCCTTTTCCTTCTTCCATTTTTTCTTTTGTTTTTTTTCGCGGATTCATTTTTCCGGTACGGTTGGTGACTATGAGAGTGACTATGAGAATCGGTGGGCTAACCGGGAGGCAAAAAATCTGCAAATGTCAGGATTTTTTTTTTTTTTTCTAAGGTCGGTTATGCTGAAGTTAGATAATCCGGAGCGAGGATTTTTTTTTGCGCGATCTGAGTTACACTTGCATTTTTTTTCTTTTCCTTCCTCCATTTTTTTTTTTTTTTTTCGCCGCGGATTAATTATTCCGGTACGGTTGGTGACTATGAGAGTGACTATGAGAATCGGTGGGCTAACCGGGGAGGCAAAAAATCTGCAAATGTTAGGACTTTTTTTTTCTTCTAATGTTGGTTACGCAGAATTTAAATAATCCGGAGCGAGGATTTTTTTTTTACGTGATCTGAATTGCACGATTTCTTGTCACTTGGGTAATTACGGTAATTAAAAAAAGGTTTCGTAATTTTTTTTCTTTTTTTTTTGCAAAGTTTTTAGTGTTGTTTGTATCGTTATGGGTGAATTAATGCGTGGTTAATGTCGCGGCTGTTTTGGGGATTGTATAATATTTAATGGCAGTCGTGATAAATAATTAAAGGCGCGCGAATTAAATGCCTATCCAGACACGTAAGTTGGTGTTTAGTGCCGCGTCAAGTGACGCAACAGGACGTACCTGTTGAACCAGATGCCGCTGTATATGGCGGGGTTTATAAACCGTAAACGAGCGTGTCAACCTAATGCGCGTCTAACGGTTACGAATGAAAGTTTAAGAGATTACAAACGGCGTCGGGCTCTCATTGCGACTGCTTTCTCCGTTAAGTGCGTTATAGCCGCGACACGAGATAATTTCACGGACTCAAGATAATTTTTCGGTACCATGAAAACGTCAATTTGGAAGTCGAGTTGATTATTTTCGCACCCGATAAAATCGCGACGTACGACGAATTCGCGAAAATACGAAAATTAATCGTAATACAGAAATAATTAAAAGTGACAAAAAATATTTATTCTGTATGATAATAAAAATAATAAAAATGAAAATTGCGATAATAATAATAACAAAAATAATGAAATAAAAATTGTGATAATAATAATAATAAAAATAATGAAAATAAAAATTGTGATAATAATAATAATAAAAATAAAAATTGCGATAATAATTATAATAAAAATAAAAATTGCTAATAATTATAATAAAAATAATAATTGTGATATTAATAACAAAAATCATAATTGTGATATTAATAACAAAAATAATAATTGTGATAATAAAAAATAAATCCACGCCCGTCGAGATGTTTTTTCCTCGTCTCGTCCGTCATCTCGTCGCGCCCGGTTTACCGGTTACGAATTTCGTCGCGTCACGTTCCGCGAGGGCATTTCACACTTTTCCCTCGCTTTTTTTCTCTCTCTCTTTCTCTCGCCGCCGACCTGTGCGACGCGGCCACATCGCTAGAATTCGTGTAATGCGGAGAAAGTCGCAGAGAGTCCCAGAGGCTCCGGAACGTTCGAATTGAAGAGCCGAGCAGAGCATCTCGCGTCGCCGGACGAAAAGACGAAGAAAGGTACGCGCGACGCGCCCGCGGCCGATGACGATCGCGCATCTGCATCTCGAGCCGCGGACAACGGGAAATCGCGTACTCGACGCGACGCTCGCCGCGTGTCTATGACTCACTGGATTAACGAACCGCGGTGAGCAGGAGATGAGATAAAATCTGAATCGCGGACATTCAACTTTTCGAATCGGAGAAGAGAAAAAAAAAACAAATTGTCAGTAAAAAATCAAAATGAATGTGTCAAAAGATGGAATTAAAACTTTTCGAATCAGAGAAGAGGAAAAAAAAAACAAATTGTCAGTAAAAAATGAAAATAAATGTGTCAAAAGATGGAATTAAAACTTTTCGAATCAGAGAAGAGGAAAAAAAAACAAATTGTCAGTAAAAAATGAAAATAAATGTGTCGAAAGATGGAATTAAAACTTTTCGAATCAGAGAAGAGGAAAAAAAAACAAATTGTCAGTAAAAAATCAAAGTAAATGTGTCATAAGATCGAATTAAAATAAAAAAAAAAGATTTGCACGTTCGTAATGAGTAAAATATAAATATCGAGAATCGGTGAATATAGTCACCGGGAAAATATTTTATGTGTTACATATTTTATTTTATTTTATTTTATTTCACCGTAATGAACTTTTTTTTTGTCATCTTCTATGTAGAATAAATTGGTTCACACGTCTCGAGGCTTCAATGTTTCTTTTGCGCAATAAAAAATAAAATAAAAAATTTAAATAAAAATAAAAATAAAATAAAAAATAAAAATAAAATAAAAAATAAAAATAAAAATAAAAAGCGGAGGAATCTCGGGACCGGCGAAAAGAAGTAACCAGCGCGACTCGAGTAGCCGCGATGCCACGGCGACGGTAGCACGAGCGTCAACTTCGCCGTGCGTGAAAGTGAAAGAGCCGCTCGTCGATCGTCCACTCGTGCACCGGACTCCAGAATCTCGGCCGCCTCGACGTCGATTTGTGTGTTTTCAAACTTGTGTCTCGCGCGCCTCGGACGCACCGCGCGGATTTCGAATCTGCATTGGTAATCCATCGATCGATCGATCGATCAATCGATAGATCTATCGATTCCTATCACCGGCTTCTGCTAAGTCGATTTATTTTTGGCGCGAGTCGCGACCGAGTGCGACGAACTGTTACAAATCAATCGTCGTCTCACGTGTGCTCGGCAGAAAATCAATGCACGTTGGATCGATGACAATAATCTTCTAATAATCGATAATCTTCGATAATCTTCTAATTCTCCGTCCAGACGCCGGGATTAACGAGCGACTGCAGCGTCAGCGGATCGACAATGCGGACTGTTGGAAAAATCGACGCGCAGATTTTCGAGCCTCTAAAATTATCGCGGGATCGTCTCTAATCTCGGCGCCTTATCGCGAATCGCGAGATGATCGACGAAGCCTGTGTATAATAATAGTAATAATAATTATTATTATCATTATTATACATAATAATAATAATAATAATAATACATAATAATAATAATAATAATTATTATTATTATTACCATTATTATTATTAATAATAATAACACAAGCTTCGTCTAATATAAAATCGTTTAATAATAATAAGTATTATTATTATTATTATTATTTTTTTTTTTCTTTTTTTTCAATCTTTCCCAGCTGACACACCCGATACGTCGGAGGCTCGATCGCGCTAGGTCGCGTCTTATCGAGTGACGCGGAGGCGTCGCGACGCCGGGTGTTGATTTAGCTGGATTAACAATATTAATACCGGCCGCGAGATAAACCGGTGAGAAAATAATGCGAGAAAGTTTGTCGTGTTGCGCGCGAGAATAAAAAGAAAATAATAATAAAAATGCAGAATGCAGTCGTCGCGTGTTATGTACGTTGGATTCCGGTCGAGGCGTCGTGAGATAGCAAAAAAAAATGTAACATTTGTGCGCGGCGGGAAATAAATTTGATAATTGGAATCCACGTAACGGGGGATCGCGAGGCGTTCGACCAGTTTGCGTAAATATAGAATTAGGAAGTCGATTCGACACCCGGACGCGTTTTCGTGTGCTCGAAAAGTGACCGAAGGCTACAATAATAATACCAGGAAATATTCACGGCCGGCAACTTTGCTGCATTTTTTTTTATGGATCTTTTTTTGTGAGAATGCAGCGGATTTTTGCGAATTTACATTAAATTGTGATCGAGACACTTTTAATACTGTTTTTTTTTTTTTTTTTTTTTTTTTTTCAAATAATTTAAGTTATGATCTTATTTTTTTGTATTAAACTTTCCTTCATTAATTTTTTATTTTGTAATTTACTTGTATCACAAAAATTAATTTTTATTTTACAAAAACCGAAAACAAAAAGAAGGCGTAAAAATTGACGATTTTCTCGGACGATTCAGGCGATTTTCTCGGGCAAATCGAGAGTGTGATCCAACGATTACGAGATCGCGATTCGCGATTCGCGATTCGCCGGATGGCCCTATGCCAATTAAACATCCAGGCAAGGTCGGCTCGCGTCTCCTGTCGAATCTCCTCGTCGTCTCGTCTCTTGTTTCTTGTGTAATTCCCGCGACAATCGAACACTTTGAAACTTTCTCCGCGGCGCGGATCATCGGTATCATCATCATTATCATCCGCGTTTGCCCGAGCAAGTCGTGAATTTCACTCGGGAGGCGGTGAAAAAAAAAAAAAAAAGAAAAAAATACACAAGGTGCGTCGACGCCGGGCGCGCGAGATTCGAGCGTACGACGAAGTGAAAGAGACGAACCGCGGAGAGCCCGAGGTGAGGAAAAAATCGAGGAAACGGACGAGGACAGTTTGGAGACCTCCTCAAAAATCCACATATTTCTGATGCAATTTTTCTCGTCAGTTACGAAAGTTACGAGGAGGACCCGAGGCAACGTCACGTAGTCCACACTCTGTCAGGATCACGCGCTAAAAAAATTTCGTGAAGAGAGATCTGCGCCACGAACAATAATAAAACGCGAGTTTTTTTCCACCTCAACGTCAGGTGAATTTACGAAAAAAAATGTCAAGTCATCTTTCCACTTTCTGATCTTGGATAATTTTTTTATTTTAATTTTAACGAAAACGAAAAAAATTGCATCGTGTCGAATTAAAAAGGCGCGAGAATCTCGCGAGTTTTTTTTCCACGACAACGTCAGGTGAATTTACGAAAAAAAATGTCAAGTCACCTTCCCACTTTCTGATCTTGGACAATTTTTTTTTTTTCGATTTTAACGAAAACGAAAAAAATTGCATCGTGTCGAATTAAAAAGTCGCGAGAATTTCATGACAACTAAACGAAGTACTAAATGACAACTAAATAAAGACTAAACGTGCGATTTTTCTGTGTCAAGGAAAAATAGCTCGAGGCACACGCGGTACTATTTATTTGCTTTGTATTGTGTTTTTGTTCGCTTCTATTATTGTCACCTCGTGCAGACGTTAATTGCGCTATGGGAATCGCGAGGACGGTTGTCGTATTTATTTATGACGTCTTTAGCGTTAACGAGCGACTCTTCATTACACGATTTCATTGTCAGTCATGTTTTAAAACGTCAATTAATTCTTCAGGTGAAAAACACGTCATTTTTTTATAAATTTAATTAATGTACGAATTTTCTAGCACAAAAATGTGTCTTTTTAAATTAATAAAATAGAGAATTACGCAGAAAAGTATTGGAAACAAATACAAAAATAAAGCGAATAATTGACAGTCAATAATTCCGATGTCAATTAATTCTTCAGGCGAAAAAAACATCAATTGTTTTCAACAAATTTAACGTACAAATTTTCTAGCACAAAAATATTTCTTTTTAAATTAATAAAACATAGAATTACTCAGAAAAGTCTTGGAAACAAATACAAAAACAAAGCTGTAAAATAATTGACTGTCAATAATTTCGAATTATTTTATACGTCGAACCCAAAATGTTACTTTTGTTACAAAAAATGAATTAAACTCTGACCAATTTTTTATCAACATTAAATCTTCAATTTTTCAGTACAAAAAAATAAAAAAAATAAAAACACTCACCTCAATGCTGTAAGACTTCTTGATAGCGAACATCTCGCGGTTCTTCTGAGCTGCAGCAACTGCCATCATGTTCCGGTGTTCGTACAAAATCGCCTCTTCTCTCCGCCTCGCACAAAAGAATACTTCACAGCCTCTCGTTTACTCGGACGTCTGTGTGTGATATCTCCTGGCGCTTCGGTGGATCGCAAAATCCCTCGGAAAAATCTCTCGGCCGTCGATAAATTACAACTCGTTCACGACGTCGATATACCAAAACTTGGTAAAGGCCTGAATTCCTCTTCAACGCGGGACTCACTGCCAAAAAAATCGGCGCCGATCGTTCTCAGGACAACGAAAACTTCGCCGGTGTCGGATTTTTTTTTCTCGATAAAACGATTTTCGCTCGAAAAAAATCGAGGAAGAGTCGAAAAAAAAAAAAAAAACCAAATCGTTGAGCCACGGGGTGTCTAGGAACTTCCTTCGTCTCCAAAACCACAGCGAAGAATCTCTGAAGTCTGCCGATTTTTCTTTCCTCTCGAAAATTACGAAGACGTGTCAAAAAGTTCCAATTACTCCTCGCGCTGTCGACTCCGTTGTTATATTTTTTTTTCTTTTTTTTTCTCTTTTCTCGACACTCGCTCGGCGATTTTTTCCCCTCAAGTCTTCTGTATACTCGACGTGTGTGTTTATATCCCAACCGATTTATCGACAAAATCCTCACACGACTCGGGATTTCGTGTCCTGCTTTGGCGAAGCGAACGAGCGAATGCGACGTCGGGGCGGCTTTCCGCCGCATATAAACGTTGCCTCCCTTCACCGCCTCGCGCCCGGGGGTCAGGGGTGCCCCCACCCCGCGGGGGTTTCGGGTGGTCCGTCGCGCGCCGCGCGCCGCGACTCCCGCCGACACGACACACGCGGTCCTCGTCCTATAGACACTTTCGTAACGCGCGCCCACCGCTCGCGCCCGTTAAATCCCCGCTGCCGATTGGCCGATCCGCTCGTCGTCGTCGTCGGCGGCGCTCGCGGAGTTCCCGAGGTGCCGCGGAATCTCGCGATCGACGCGGTGAGTCAGCGCGCGAAGTGTGAGAAAAGTGAGGACTCCTCATTGTCGGTTCGTCGACGGACCCGATATATGCGAACCGACAGTTTCACGAGGATTGTTCTGATAGTGCATTTTTAGAGACCTTTTTTTTGTGTCGTATAAAAAAAGGGATGTTAGGAATATTTATTGTAATGTGGTGATTTTTTTTTTTGGGTAAAAAGTAATTGCATTTTGTGAGTGCAACGAGGATGGAAAATAAGGGAATTTTTTGACAAGTGATGATACGCATGCGCAGTGCGTTTTCGAAGCCTTCCTAGGGAGGTAATCAGGTCATTTCTGCCTGAACGGGAGTAAAAGAAAAAAATGGGTTTATTTTGATGAGAAAAAAAATGAAAAATAAAATGAGAAAAAAATGAATTTATTTTGATGAGAAATAAAATGAGAAAAAAATGAGAAATAAAATGAGAAATAAAATGAGAAAAAAATGAGAAATAAAATGAGAAATAAAATGAGAAAAAAATGAGAAATAAAATGATACAAAAATGAGAAAATAATGATAAAAAAATGAGAAATAAAATGAGAAATTTTTTTTTTTTCAAAATGAGAAATAAAATGAGAAAAAAATGAGAAACAAAATGAGAAAAAAATGAGAATTATTTTCCATCCTCATTGCACACACGAAATGTGGTTATTTTTTTAATGGAAATCGGGAGAAAAGTATAGTACGTTACATGGGAAGAGTGCAACTTTTCACCTCGTGTGAATTTCTGCCCTATTTGCTCAGTCATCAAACTTCACATTCGGTGAAAAGTTGCACTTTCCTCCCTTGTAACCTAATGTACTATTTTTATTTTTTATTTTTTCGATTTGCTAAAAATTGCGGCGGCAGGATGCAACACACACGTTGCATATAAAAACATAATCAACACACATACGACATATAACGATCACGAGCGAAAATGTAGCCCACTCATCGCTCCTGATAAACCAAACATGCGGAAAGATTTCGCACCCGGGGCGAAATGGACCAAGCCCGCGATCTTCCTCAAGAAAAAACCCAGGGTCTTCCCGGTCGGGACAAAAACAAAACCACAACAACGAAAACCATACCCCGATCTTTAACCACCTCCAAAGCAGCAAAACACGCGACAGCCGAGAATAATAATAAACACGTATTTCCCGTTTTACGCACTTGGTGCGTAAACAAAAAAAAAAAAAAACCGCGTATATTTCCCCTGAATTACCGCGTGACGGATCGCTCGGCAAACAGGTCGTCGATGTGTGTCCCGAGGAAAAATGTTCACACGTTGCACGTGTTAATTAATATCTCGCCTCTCGGCTTCGTCAGTGTGACGCGTTTTTCATCTGACGTTAAACCTGCGTTATTGACCTGGGATACCCGGATTGGTATTTCTGCGGTTCGATGAATGGACGAGAAACGCCCGCGAATTTGTTTTTCGAAAAGCTTCGGATATTCGACAAAAATCGTCTCGGGAGGCTCGCGAGTCGTATGTATATAAAACGTGCGTCAAAAGTGAGAATCTAGGAAGCGACGAAGCGCGTGGCTGTAAAGTCGTATTTAATGTCATCAGTCGTTTATACGTGTATATCAATATATATATATATATATATATGTGTATATAATAGATAGGCATATAGCGAGGAACCGGTAACCGGCCATGGGACTTTCAGTGATAGTAGCCGCGTATTAACGCGGCGTGCAGGCCTCTCGCTAGTCACCGCAGCCGCAGCAGCAGCCGCCGCCGCCGGCTCTTTGCGGCCAGTAGGTAATTCCGACTACCTTCAGACGCGCAACTTCTATACACACAGAGACGGCGAGCGTCACGTACGCCGCGCCGCGCCGGGAACCCCGAGACTCCTGGCGTGTTCTCCAATTTTTTTTTTTTTTTTTCACTCCAACCGGAATTCTCGCCTAGCCGCAGCGTCATCGCTCTGTTGTTCTACGAATTTGATTTTATTTTATTTTCTTGTTAATGGAGAATTTGTTGTATTAAAAAAAAATTGTTGAATTTATTTATTAAAAAAAAGATTAATAATTATCATTATTATTATTTAACATTATTTTATATTATTTATTTGTTGAATTTATAAAAAAAAGATTTATTATTATTATTATTATTTTATTATTTATTTGTTGAATTTATAAAAAAAGATTTATTATTATTATTATTATTTTATTATTCATTTGTTGAATTTATTTAAAAAAGATTTATTATTATTATTATTTTTTTTTTAATTATTTATTTGTTGAATTTGTTGATTTTATTGTATCTGACGAAAAAAAAATTGCGGATGTTATCGCACTTTTTTTTCGGTGTCTTTTCGAGACTGAAAATAGGCGTTCTCGAATTTCTGTTTTCCAACCGGAATTCTCGCCTAGTCTCAATGTCGTCTCCGGTGTTCCTCGCATTTTATTTTTATTGTGACATAGATGGGGAATTTATTATGTTTGAAAAAAAAATTGTTGAATTTATCGCATATTTTCGCTTTTTTTTTCTCGGTGTCCGTTCGAGCCTCCCGACGTCCTCCAATTTTTTCCTCCACGAATTCTCACGTAGCCTCAACGTCGTTTCTGTTGTTCTACGGATTTTATTTTTATTGTTATATAAATGGGGAAATTATTATGTTTGAAAAAAAAAATTGTTGAATTTATCGCCATTTTTTTCGCGGCGTCTGTTCGAGCCCCCCGACGTCCTCCAATTTTTTCCTCTACGAATTGTCACGTAGCCCCAACGTCGTCTCTGTTGTATGCATTTTATTTCTATGCATTTTATTTTTATTATGATATTCGCAAGAAATTTATCGATATTGTTGTCGATTTATTCGGCCTGTGATTAATCGTGAACAGTTGTTTATAACATCGCAAAATTTCACAGTTTATCGCAATTTGAGTTTGATATGAACGTAAAATTTCAAAAATTATTTATTTAAAAAATGCCATATATATCACCAACCGATTTTTCGAAGCGTGATCGCAGATTTTATCGAATTTTTTCACGCCGTCTGTCTGGAGTCCCCAAATTCATTCCAACCGGAATTTCCATCCAGCCAATATGTCATCTCCGTTGATCCGCGAATTTTGCTTTTACTTCGACTATCAAAAAAAAAAAAAAAAAACAATATTTTTCATGGTCGTATTTGTGTCGTTACGTTTTTCGATTTTTCTCGCTGGAAACAATTTTTTTTTTTACGTCTGAGCGATCGAGGTAAAAATGCCGTATCTCGAAAAGTGCAAAAGTCACGACGCGTGTCGGAATTTCGTCATTTATGCATTTTTGCATTTTTATGCATTTTTTGCATTTTATGCATTTTATGCATTTTATGCATTTTATGCATTTTATGCATTTTATGCATTTTTGCCACCAAAATCGGTTGCACCAAAGTCGATCCCACGTTTACGGAAGGCTATAATTAGAATAAAATAAACTCGCCACTTGTGTTGCGCACCGGCACGTTTATCATTAGAAGGATTAAACTCGGGAGCATGCACCGGGACAAAAGATCGTTAAACGCATTATAACGCTCCTCTCGGGCGTCCTTCAACCGTTCAGTAATATCCCGATGTGTGCGCCGCTGACTCTCGTCGTTCCCGCAATTACATCGCTGTGGTGACTTATTGCTGGAATAAAAGCAGAACACCGAGGAGAGAAGGATACGAAAAAAAAAAAAAAAAAAAAAAAAAAAAAAAAATCGGTAACTCGAATCCTTGCGTCTTTCAGGAAAAGGATATTTGCTCTCCGTGTAATTCCCCCGGGGTGAAAAACGTCCGCGTGATTCGAAAGCATATTGATAACATTTTTTTCCTCCCCCCCTGCCGAGTCGATACTTCATATCTGCAACGCAGCTTTTTTTACCACCGTTTCCGCCTTATTTTAATAAGTGATTGTGGTGTACCAATCTCTCGACCTTAGCGGACAGGTCGATATTTTCGTTTACTTGCTGTCACGAAGGAGCTAAATGGGTGAGATTCAAATTCGACATTGGATATTTTTAATTCGACATTGGATATTTTTTATTGGACATTGAATATTCTTAATTGGACTTTGGAGATTATTAATATTTAAAGCTTTTTTCTAGGGATGTGCGAATACTAAAAAATTTTAATAAATCATTGCGAATTGAATATGAATAATATAATCCGGAATGTAATTAAATTAATATTAAATTAATAGTAAATATAAATATTAAATTAATATTAAATTAATATTAAATTAATAGTAAATTTAAATATTAAATTAATATTAAATTATATTCCTTTTTTTAATGTAAAAAAATAAAAATCCGTTCATTTTCCTCCTGAAAAAAAAATGTCCACATTTTCCGAGGAACGAGTCCCGAGGAACCTCGATCGTTTTTCTTCCGACATTTCTGCGACACAATGCACGAGGTTCCCCGGTCGACACATCGCGATCTACAACACAGACAAAACCTGATCTTACTTTCATGTGCCAAGGCCACGTGGCGGAGCACCTCGAGGGGTCCGCGCCGTGAGACCGTGTGGCACTTGCTCTCCGCCGCGAGCACTCGCGGTGTGTACCGTGTAAGCCGGTATCCAGCGTCGGCGCGCAAAGAGCAGCATAGCAACGGAGAGCAGGACTCGTTACATTCCACGCGTGACTGGTTAATCCAGTCTCGTTGCGTTTCGGACCAGGACCAACGCAGCCACATCGATTATTATCGCATTATTATATTGCGAACGGATCCAGCGAGCCGGATTTCTCGTTTCCGGCCCGCGAGATCGATAATCACGGCCGCGAAGCCTCCGGATATTTCACTTCGATCGATTGTCTAATAGTTCAAGGCTCGCACATGGAAATATTTATAGGTGAAATAAATGTAAAAAAAAATAATAATAAGAAAATAAAATAAACAAATAAATAAAAATAAATAAATAAAATTGAAATATAAATAAATTAAAATAAAAAATATAAATTAAATACAAATAAATTAAAATAAAAAAATATAAATTAAATACAAATAAACTAAAATAAAAAAATTTAAATTAAATATAAATAAATTTAAATTAAAAAATTAAAATTAATTATTCTCAATTTCTCACCTTCCGAGTCGTGAATGTCACATCACGTATTTCACGTCCACTCCGATATTTCGGTGTTGATTCTGCCGACATCTGTGATCGGTTCGCAATCAAATCCGACTAAACGACTCGGCACGGCGATTCTCAGCAAACGTCGCGAGACTTCCGTGTTTTCAATTATAATTCCCGCGCGGCAAGTCGAATGTTCTTTTTTAATTATTTTTTAAACTGTTGACTCGGCTCTAATCGCGGTGGATTTATTTTCCGATGCATCGAACTGATGACGATCAGATAAAGATCAGTGATCACCTTCGGTGGCAGCTTTGAAAACATTGGGATGTCGATCAATAGCAAAAGTCACGCCTAAAATCTCGTTGTGGCTAATTCGGATTTTTTACGACGAGTTTGTGATTTGCGTGGCGACTGCAAAATATTTCTCAGGTTGCAGAATTTTTTGCATTGGATTTAATTGCAATAAAGATTTAAAAAAGTATAATATTCAATTAAAATAAATTGAATATATAATATTAAATGTAAATAAATTAAATACATAATATTAAATGTAAATGAATTAAATATAAATAAATTAAATGTAAATGAATTAAATCTAAATAAATTAAATCTAAATAAATTAAATCTAAATAAATTAAATCTAAATAAATTAAACGCATTTTTCCACGTTGGCTTCAATATTTTCTCCCGTCTCGAGGAAACATCGACAAGATTTCAGGTCGAAAAAAAAATGCAACCACTTTAAATCAGGATTCAGGCTGCGTTGGCGCGACGGTCGGGTTTTTTTTTTCGCGTCCGTTTTGCGCATGATCGATGACATCACAAAGCGTAATTAGAATTTCCCTACGTGTGTCTTTGTATATCCTTCCATCCACCGTGGGTGTTACAGGTTGCTGCTTAGACTGCCTGTCGATCGTCCGTCGGTCTGATTGGCTTCGCCTTGAAACACGCTCGCAGTCATCAGCGAGCGGGTTCCAAGGCTGTTGGGAAAAACTCGTGATATCGAAAAACCGTAGCGCGCAACGTGATATCGATAACGAGAGCTGTAAAGTTACGTGCATCGCCGGGCGTCGCACTTGCAGCCGGCCGACCCGAAATCATAAGCTCGACCTTCGAGTCAACTGGTGTCGTTTGTCTCGCGATCGGACTTAGGGAAAGTCGGGCGTAATTGTTCAGCGCACCTGTGTACGAACCGCGATAAATCGCTCAAGGCTTTTGTCTCACGATCGAGAAAGCTGCCACTGGATATAATTCTAATCGTTTTACGTGCACCTCGTGTAGACAACCAAAATTATTTATCCATGAGGTAACACCAAATGATATATTGATATTTATTTATTTAAAAATAAAAATAAAAAATTAATTAATTTTTAATTAAAAAAAATTATTGTTTTAATAAAAAAATATATTTTTTTTTTACAATGGTCAGGACATTATTTTACATTATTTTACAAAGCCTTTTGAAACAACAAACAAATGGCAGAAAAGAGAAGTCGCAATAAAAAAAATTACAAAATCCTAACAATTCAAAAAATAAAAAATAAACGAAAAAGAAAACAATTAATACAAAAATAAAAAAAATAAAAAAAATATACATAGGGACAAGAAGGGCGATAAATATTTTTACATTTTTTTATTTTTCATTTTACACGAACACGATAAATCGTTTTGCCACCTACAGTCAAAATCGTTTTGTCCACGAATTAATTCCGGATGACATATCGATACATCCAGACGCGAAGGGCAAACGATATATTTTCGCATTTTTTTTTTTTTTAATGTCTACACGACGACTCAGCGACTGCCGATGAATTCGATAGGACCGTGGAAGCGTTTGGTAATGTCACGTGGGATTGTTCTGCATCGACTTTGACATTTGATCTTGGAATATTTCGAAAGGAAGTGCCGAGCGTCGGGCGTCGGATGATGGAGCGGATATTCGGATCGATAGACACAGACCCACGGTAGACGTCTCGCAATATATTAATAATTGTTATCGTGCAAGATCACGGAAGCGTGTTCTAGAGGCCACTGTGAATATCGCATTTGAAATTCCTATGTTGATCCCAAGTTAGACGGACACTTGCATGTATCGTATCAAGGGCGTAGATCGAGACTGATATCGAGATCAGCCATTCGCTTCCCCTTGGGCTCCGTATAGAAATTTCCGAAGATAAAAGTTTGATGTTAGACTAATATTTTCTCGTTGAATTTATTAATCGTGGTAAAATTGGCCATCGGCTCAATCAGGAGGCAGGCCTGGAAATGGTGATTAGAAAAAAAAATGCTTTCCCTGCGTTTGCGATAATTAATTTAATTTATATTCATATAATTATAAACTATTTAAATAAAATAATAATTAATTAACAATATAATAATGATACATTTATATCATAAAATAATAATTAATTTATGATATAATAATAATAACAATAATAAATTAATAATATAAAATAATATAAATTAGTTGATGAAGTAATAATATAATAATAATAAATTTATAATATAAAATAATATAAATTATTTGATGAAGTTAGTAAAAAAAATAGAAAAAGAGGTAAATGTGTGGTGTGTAAATTCGGAAAATGACTGTCGCTGGTTGGATGGGATCTGACCCAAAATAAAATGCTAAAAATTCAGGCAAAGGTGAAACACAGAGAAAGTGAGGTTCAACAATCGAAAGCAAAGTGGAAATATACACCGTGTATGTTTCGAGCAGACTTGCACTCAAACCCAAGGCTGGTCGTGACGGTTCGGCGGTCTGGAATTATTGAGGAAGACTCGCGCCACACATGCGTTTTCGGCGCGATCAAACACAAAACCGTCGATAAGCCACGAATTTATCGAGTTACGTTAAAAATAAAGTCTATTTGCGCGAGATAAAAACAAAGGCGCGGAGATCGAAAATATTGTCTTTTTCGACGAATACCATTCGATTTGCATGTACCAAGTCTTAAAATGTTCGAAAATCCAGTCTCTATGACACCACATAGGGATTTTTTTTTTTTTATAAGAAGACCCCTTCTATTTTTTTTTATAAACGATGAAAAATTTCTGTGAAAATGGAAAATAAAATTAGCCGGTCCGAATTTTTTTTTATATATCAGAATTCGTAAAATACATAATTACTCGGGTGTTACAATTATTACTTAATAATCACAAAACCAAAAAAAAAATCACAAAACCAAAAAAAAATAATAATAATCACAAAACCAAAAAAAAAATAATAATCACAAACCAAAAAAAAAATGTAAAATTTATTTCCAAAAGATTTATAGGGATTTACAACTCTGGCCCGAACTCTGCGCTTACAAATTAGTGTCAAGGAAGGTTGAAATTTTATCTCAGGATTTCCCCACCCGATGAAAAAGTTCACGGACTGCCGACCAGGCGAGAACATTTATTTCCCAGTAATAATCTGTCCATACGTTATAAGCACTAATCAATTCAACGGTAATAAAAGCTCTCGACGACATTTGACGACATTCCTCGTCGCTATCGGAAAGTTGATTTATCGAGTGTCACACCGAGCCGCGAAAACCAGTGCGCGCCGGATATTGTCCTTCGTCTCCCACGATTTTCGCAACTTACTACGTCTTTAGTGTACACGATCGCCAGTGTCAATGCACCGCGCAAACACGTTTTACGATCGAAACGTCGTTTCCACGGCGAAATAAAACGCCGATATATATATCCGAGATTTTATCGCGCGGTCGGAAATGCGCGCGCAGAGAGGCGAATTAGAATTGAAAGGCTTTTTCAGCGAGCCTTCGATGTGCGAGTGGCGCAAGTGTCGAGCTACGGAAACGGACGTTACAAGAGTTTCCATGTAACGTTTTTTTTTTTTTTTTTTTTTTTTTTCACCTCGTGAATCATGAAAAATGTAATTCGCTTTACGAGTTACACGATCGAAATAGTCAATGTAACGTTTCCCGTAAAAAAACGTTTGTAAAAAAAAACGTTTCATGGAAATGCAACTTTTTTATTTTTTATTTTATTTTATTTATTTTTTTTATTTTTATTTTTTATTTTATTTATTTTATCATTTTCACCTCGCGAATCACAAAAAATGTAATTCGCGTTACGAGTTACACGATCGAAATTGTCAATGGGGTGGAAAAATGCAATTTGTCTAATTGGTAATGGATTTCAGCCTCCGTATATCGCTTTCTGAGTTGTGGTGTCGCCCCGCGGTGGTTAAGACGCAAAAACTGGTAAATGTCAGGACTCGAAGTGAGCGCGCGGTTGGCCGGTTCTATAAACTCGCCGCGTGTCAGTTATCGAACGTGACTGCCCCCCAAAAAATCGGCGGCAATCGATTCCGAGCGGACAGAGCCCGCGGCTCGGGGCTTTGTTCGATTGTGCGGAATATGACTCACGGTGCATTAGTCATGATCTCAATAATAATTTGTATACACGACCCAGATTTGTCGCTGCGTTTTGCCTCGTGTTTCCCACTGTTTACCTTTTGCCTCGTTCGCGAGGCAAAAGGTAAACAGTGGGAAACAGTCGACGAATCTTTTCTTTTTACTTTCTCCCGTCGAGCCGTGCGTCGATCTTCACAACTGCACCGATAGCCACGTGGCTCCCAAGTCCAGCCGACGTTTGACGCGAAAAAGCGTCACATATAGAATTTTCATATATTTTATATAATTTATATACATATTTTTAAATAAATTTTTTTATTTATTTTTCATTTTATTTATTTATTTTTTATTTTATTTATTTTTCATTTTATTTATTTATTTTTTATTTTATTTATTTATTTTTCATTTTATTTATTTATTTTTTATTTTATTTATTTATTTTTATTTTATTTATTTTATGTATTTATTTTTATTTTATTTTATATTATACAAAGCCTTTCATATAAACCTCATATACTTTTTCTACTTGGTTTACGGCGATTGCGATTTTGCCAAGAGAAATCGCGCTGCTCCCGGTAATCGCCCAGTGACAACTATTAATCCTTACCTCACAATTTTTATCGCCGCAACTACCGTTACCATTTGTGGCTTTTGTACCGTAAACGATGAGGAGTGATAAAAAAAAAGGAACACGTTGACGTAAATACAAAAATAGTTACACGGCCAAACAATAGTTTTCACTTAACGGTCGTCATAGGCCTTCCTCGATTTCCTTAAGTGCCCCGCGAGCCTTCGAATTTCTCCGCTCGATCGTCGTCGGCGATTACCGGTCGCGAAATATCCTTCCGCGTAATCGATACCCACGAACCGCGACGCGACCCATGCGGAAATAATTTTTTTTTATAATTAAACAAATAAAAAAAATGTATTTAAAAATTTTCGAATTTTTAAATACATTTTTTAAAGAATAATAAATAAAAAAATAAAAGATGCATTCTAGATATAACAAGATATATTTTTCCGAAAAATTTAGTATTCTAGAATGCATCTTTTATTTTTTATTTTTCTTTATTAATATAAATAATATATTAATAATATACATTTATAATAATAATATTAATATATTTTTCTTTCTTAATATAGATTAGGATGTATAAGAAATCTATGCGAGCAAAAAATAGATCTTAAGATACATTTAAAAATGTATTTTCGTATATACTTCTTTTTCATGGGGGGATGAATCCTTCAAACGGATTCGACAGACGGCCACAGCCGAGCAGACAGAACAAACAGACAGCAGCCAAATGCTAATGTCCTTAGGACGGGTTATGCAATGCGCGTGGAGACCGACGACTAAGACGCCGACGGGCGGATAATTGTTTCCTCGATGCAAATCGATCGCTCGGGTGAGCCTTGAACGCCTCGTTATCCGCGATACACGCGGGGGCTCGATTATGATAATTAACGCTGTCTAATGAAGTTGCATGCACGGACGTGCCGCCGAGTCGCCCGTCTTCGCACTTTTCCATTTTTTTCTTCTTCTTCATTTTTTTTTTTTTTTTCGTCATATATATTTTTTTTGCAGTTTCTTCTGTGTCGCATAGCGCGGATGAAACTTGACGTTATCTTCACATAGACGGTCGTGTACCGTTCGTACGAAAGACGCGATCGGACGCGAGGATAATGCAAACACACGGCGACGTTAAATGATTTACACGATCGCCAGACGCGATACCGTCGCTTTCAGTAATCGCGATTATCAATCCCATTGTGTGCCATTAATCCACTTAACATTCGCGTCACGACAACCGTGATTCACGAGATCCTGTAGCCGAGACAACTCGGAACACGTTGAAAACTGTGTGAAAAAAGTGCGATAATTATGGGAAATTAATTCGTTTTTTTTTAATTTTTTATTTTTTTATATTTTTTATTGTCGATTATTGTAATTAGATCAACCGGTGAGGGGGAATAAAGGTAAAGAAAAATCTGCTTTGTGTTTACGTTAATTCATTTACTTTGTATTCATATAAATATAAACTGTTTAAATAAATATATAAATTAATTTATAATATAAAACAATAATTAATTTATGATATAATAATAATTAATTTATAATATAATAATAATAATTAATTTATAATATAATAATAATATAAATTAGTTGATGAAATTAGTTGACAAAAATCTACGCTGCGTTTTTGTTGCACCGGGTCGAGCTAATTGCAAGGGTTTTTTTTCCAGGTCCTCAGTGAGATTGTCCGGACGGATCCAGCCCTACGTTGCATTTCCTCTCCGTGAGGTTCGAACATGCGGCGCACATATGTAGGGCATATATGTGCGATGCAGAAGCATCACTACCCGATCGATTGACGCGTCAACAATGCCACTCTGCCAGTGCCACGCGGGCTCACTTCATCACCGGGGAATTCTTTTTTTTCGCTCCTCAACGAGGGCTCGAACACTGCTGAGCGGACCGGCTTGTTTTCCTCGTGCGTTCGATGTGGAGCTTGGCTTATAATGGCTGAGATGTCGCAGTGTAAGAAGCGGTTGAAATTTGGACGACAACGGGAATTACAAAAAGTTTGATTGTCCATTTGTTCCTGATGTTTATTTGGATTTAATTTATTTGGATTTAATTTATTTGGATTTAATTTATTTTGATTTAATTTATTTGGATTTAATTTATTTGGATGTCATTTATTTGGATGTCATTTATTTGGATTTCATTTATTTCGATTTCATTTATTTGGATTTAATTTATTTGGATTTAATCTGGAATTTTGACGACAATGGGAATTACAAAAATGTTGATTGGTCATTTGATCCTGATATTTATTCGAATCTAATTTTTATTCTGTTTTTCGGGTGTTCGGTATGAAGCCTGGTATATAATTGCTGAAATATCAACGTAAGAGGAAGTTGATATCAACTTCCTCATTGTTGTCCAAACGTACGTTTGGACAACAATGGAAATGATCGAAAGTTTCGTTGTGCATTTAGCTCCCGACGTTTGTCGTCATTCGATCAATCACGGCGCCGTTTTCCTCGCGCCGACAACGCAAACCGCACTGGCCTCTGGTCTCATAATTCTTGTAATGCACTGGACAATGACGCCCGTTTACATAATGACACAAGCGCGTGAATGGGTCATTGTCGACGCGCTCGGTTGCTCCCGCGATCCGGACTACGCGGTTTTCTGGCTCCCAAGTGGCTTTCGCTTTTGGTACCTTTTTGTTGCTTTGTTTCAATCACCCAACAACAAGGATTGAAAATGTTGACGGCCCATCAGATGCTTCAGTCATTGACCCAGGAATCCAGGATTCGTTTGGCGAGCCCAAAAGACGTTGATACGAAAATGTCCGAATCATAAAATCGTCGCTACAATCCAACATCCCGGTTTCTGCACTTCACAAGCCATGAAGGTCGATAAAAAGTATTCCCACCGCAATAAAGAAGTGACATTCAATCTTTCACCTCAGCGTTTCAGGCACTTTTTTCCAGTACCCCTTCCAGCCAAGTTGTTTGTGTCTTAATGATCTATAATAAGGTCTTCGTCACGTTTGGGAGAGTCCGACACGTATCGAGCACGTGGTCCGAGTTGCTAGCCACGAGTCACCTGCCGTATGGACGGCGTATGGACGGGATTGAGATAAAAAGCAGGAAACCTTCCGCCGCTACACATTTTTTTGGCACCTCCAATCGCGTTTCTTGTGGATTTTTCGGGACAAGCTGTTAAACGTTTCTGTATCAAAGCAGGTCTCTATCGCATTGGCGATCCTAGCCCGAGGGGCTGCTCGAGATTTTTCGAGGCTGCCACGCGACAACGTCGTACAACGATCTCGAAGGCTGCGCACGTTCGACGCTGTCATTGAGATTTTTAATCACCGGAATATGAATCATCGCGCAAGTTTTACTTTAATACGGATGTCGGGTGACGCGGTTTGGAGGTGAAGAATCGAGTGCACAACGAACTCCATGGGGGATTTTACGACGCAAGCCGCGACTGGAATTGAATCCGGTTTTCTCTCATCGTTTTGTTTCACGGTTATCATTTTTATTCCCGGATGTCTAATTATCGCCGTAATTGCGTCGTTTATTTTTCATCCTCCAATTTTTTTTCTGGTCTCCTGAGAATTAAAACTGTTTGGTGACTTCAGACTTCAATCAGTTTGAATACTGATATTTTGCTCCCTTCGACTCTACATTTTCTACCATTCACAATTATCATTTTTTGTCCAATGACGTAAATCACCTATATATTTACGTGTACTTAATTTTTATTGATTTTTTTTTTGCTGATTCAACCCCTTCATCTGTGTAACACTTTGAACTCCAGGCTCAGAATCTACAATTACGTCGCCACATGCAGAGACATTATGACTATTGCAATCAGACCCTTATTTAGAAACTAACTATCGCACTTTTTGCGAATTAAATACACTTTTACCCATCTCTGGATGAGGTGAATAGCTCAGGCCTTGTCGGACTGGTTCAAGATCGTTTCTCCAATTGTACAACAATGTGGACAACGTGTTGAAGATTTTTTTACGTGAGCTTCTGTCCGACGATCTCGTTGCCAGGATTTTTTTCCCTGAATTACCGTATCGTGTCATTGAGTTGGTCGTATATGGAACGAATTATCTCGAAGGTACGATTTTTCCAGCGATCATACACATTTGCCGCGATTTTATTCGTTATTATAGCCGGTAATAATACGGCTTCATTGTGCGCAAGAAAAACTCCTGTATATCCTGTGTGTGTTTTAATGAGACGGATGTCGACACCGGATTTAACGATGCGTGCCTCGATCCGCGCTTTTCTTTTCTCTCTCTCATTTTTTTTTTCCCCGCGTTCATCCGCGATTATCGCGGGCCGATAATAAAATCGCGCAACCTCGCGTCTTATTCTATTCGCGAGGGTAATTAACGCGAGGAACCCACGTGACGTCGACCTTCGAATTCGCCGGCGAACACCCGGATTTTCAATCCGCTCGCTGGGCAGCGAGGACGCCGCGAGATCACGGCGTGGTACCCGTATAAATGGTACCTGCCCGCGATCTGAATCTCATTGCCGTAAATCCGCGTGACACGTGAGGCCAATCGCGAACGTCGCGTTTTAATTTGATTGCGGATTTGAGATTGCAGTCTGCGGTGCGTTTGACTATGTCGGCGGAGCCGTGGTGAGAGCGGTGAGAGACGTTGAAAAATTGAGGAATTGCAGGATCTGCAGGAGTCTGGACGTCACGTTCGCGTTCCTCATTAGCAACCGGACGGTGGAGCTGAAACTTCTGTGGTTTTTGCCGGAAACAAACCGGAAAGACTTTTTAAATCCTATTTTGTGGGCTGAGAAAAGTGACCTCAATTTTCTTTGTTCACATGCAATGAAATTCAATAAACTTTCAAATGTCTTCAAACGCAAAGAAAAAAGTGACTTCAATTTTTTTTGTTCACACGCAATGAAATTCCAGAATTGAAGGTTTTTCCAGAACCTCTCAAATGTCTTCAAAAGCAAAAGTTTTAGTCTAAAAAATGTGACTTCAATTTTCTTTGTTTACATGCAACGCAAGTTCCAGAATTGAAGGTCTTTCCAAAACCTCTCAAATGTCTTCAAACGCACCCAAAATGACGACACCAAGGACGAAATATTTTGTTCCAATATTAACAAAGGTGACACAACGTTTTGCACCTTTGATACAACTTCAAGATCCTCTGATGCAACAAGACTGACTGATGCACCGCGCGTCGCTTATCGCGTCCAATCTCGTAACGAGACTAATCTGTCATTCTCGCGTTTCTTTAATAGCAACAAATAGATAATTACCACGCTCCTTATCGTCCGGTGGCATCAGGATATTTATCGCGACAGCGAGCCAACGTAATCAACGTTATTGTGCCATGGAAACGTTGTGGTGGTTGAAGTCGTGGGGGGTGGGAAAAGACACGGAGAAGGTGAATCCTGGTTAATGATAAATCGACACTCTTTGCCCTCCTTCCTTTGTTCCGATTCAATGATCAACCCGGCTCAACAGTAGCAGACTAACTCAGTGACCTCGAAGGTATCGCCAGTCAAGCGTCGACCTTCTCCATCATCGATGACCCTGGAGTAGCGCAATGTGGAGCCCCGGAGATACTTCCGAGAAAATCGAGTTAATAATCTTGTTTTCCAGTTATCAATGCACTCGACGTTCCATTGTTGACGTTCATTTTCTTTTTTCATTCTGATTCATCGGTAACATGCCCTTGCATACGCATGGTGCTATGATCTACGTGACCACGGGGCCCATACAAAAAAAAAGCGAAACGCTCGGCGTGTTTAGTTTGTAGCAATTAGACGACGAGAATAGATACAGACTGCTACCGGTATCACCCAATGAAATCATCAGTCAGCTCGGGAACGCAAACAAACTCTGCATCAAAGAGTTTTCCTGCACTGGACCAGCCGTTCAATGCTGACCTGTGTTGTGGTAAACAATGGATGAATATTCAAACCTGTTACTATGACCACGCTTGATTTCATAGGATTTCTATTTTCTCTTCTATTTCCAGCCGTGGCGTGACGCAAGATGCTGACACACGTCATTGAGTCTTGAACGCAATTACGGCTGATTGCTGATTTGTTTTCAGGAGAAACACGGATTCCGACTATGTTTACCATACCGAAATTTCAGTAGCCGCAAAGTGCATTTTTATTGTTTTCCTTTTGACGTCGTGAAACGGGTTTCGGAATTGGAAGACAACAAATCACTGGATTGAATGCTTGTGACTCGATGTCATCACTCGTTGTCGGGGTTTCCAAGGGATTGATTGTCGATGTCGAATTTTGACGAATCGTCGAATGTTTTGCGCATTTGGTTTGATCTGCAATTGGAATAGATATAAATCATTGTGTCCTTGTCGAGGTACAGCATCGGAGAATTAGATGGGAGAGAGACCGAGATGCCCGAGGGCACCCGGACGGAGAGTGCGTGGCTGCCATAAATTTAGAAGAATTTTATAGGCGGCGGTAAACTCGCTCGCTGAGCAAGAACACCTTGGGCGTCCTCTTGGGAATCAATCCAGCAGTGCCCAATGTGTGTGAAGGCTGCGATAAATTTCATACAAAGATACGTCATTTTTTTCTCAATTTTTCGTGCGTGCGCGGCAAAGGAAACAAATCTAAAACAGGCTCAGGGTTACAGTGAGCAGAGGTGAAACACTTTTACCGATCATTGATGACAGCTTTGGTCTTGTTTCAATCAGTCAAACGTAAAAGCAACGTGAAAAAGTGAGTTCATTGATGCATTCGTAACAGGATTGAAGTGCAGTTGGTGGTTGACGAGCTTCTATCGTCTTTCACGTCTTCCTTCTTCATTAGAAAAAAAGTCACCTATGAATACGAGATTGATCTGACTGAAATGGCAGCTTTGACAGCTTTGGTCTTGTTTGAATCAGTCAAACCTAAAAGCAACGTAACAAAATGAGTGCATTGATGCATCCGTAACAAGATTGAAGTGCAGTTGATGGTCGATGAGCTGCTATCAACTTTCACGTCTTCCTTCTTCATTAGAAAAAAAGTCACCTATGAATACCAGATTCATCTGCCTGAAATAGGAGACACTTGAATCCCTGAAGGTGGATCTTCGCAGTATCAACAAAATCTTCATCCTTCAGCAGTAACAGAAAGCCAGTCATAGCTGGACGATCCTCAGGCAGTCCTGGACGATGTCGCTGCTTCCGTCCCGTATTCCAGATCCTCGGGAAGGCGATTACGAGGGCCAACGGTTAATGCATGGGAATCGTGCAAGCTCCACACGGGGGCGACGCTTGACATCCAGCACGACTGCCCTATACATCACGCTGGACGAAAAGAAGGAAGGCGCAAAGCACCGGGATTTTCACTACGTGCCGGCAGTCATTCGGGGAGGATGAGTGGTCTAGCGGAAAGTCAGATCTTGATCCTATATGCCATCGTACCAATCTCAAACCCTCCTACATCAAAGGGCAACATGAGATACGATGCCGATAGGCTTCGTGATACAATCTGCAGCGTTTTTATGGCCTATTAACGTGAATTAAAAAAAATCGGGAGCTAAAACGACGAACCCTTCATTCGCATTCGGTTCATCCGAATATGCAGCATCGGTTTAAAAGTTCATAGAACTTCCTGTTGATGTCTTCATGAACAGAAAGACATGAACTTCATCGGGTTCACCATCAGCATCTTACATGTCAAATCACTCTCTCAAAAACCACCAAATCACCATCAAATCACCATGTCTACCGTCAATCCAAGCCACAAGAAAACCTAGTTTTATTTCCTACAACTTGTCGTGCCTGTTTTTATTCGCTTTGTTTTGACTTTTAAGCTGAGAGTCACAGGACAATCGCGGATAGGTTCAAGGTGTCAATCCTGTTTATCCGCCGTCCACAAATATGTATATGAGGTGCAGGAGGCATGCGACATTGCACACATCGCGACTCGGAGATTAATTCCACACATACAAGCAGAAACGAGTGCTCCACATCGAACGGAGACGGGATTCATAAGGCGTTAAAATATATCGATGTGATATAACGCAACACGCGTTGAACGTGTGCCAGGCGACCTTGTCGCAGTCGTGTGTAAAAGGTGCACTGCTACCTGCGCTTATGTATCGCGATCCATGTGCAATGTGTACAGGCGAAAATCTACGTACGATCGAGAGCCTATGCAGATCGTCGACTGCGGCAATAATTATTGATCGGACGTTGCTGTCGTTATTATTGTCAGTGTTTTATCCGAGCACGAATCTTACTTCAATGGGATCGCAGAAAGTCAAACTGATTCGTGTTGATTTAATATCAACGAAAGTTGCCAGTTCAGGTCCCAAAAATCCTATTGTCAAGAGGACTAGTTTTATTTTTTTATGTCTCCCTGCTCATGAAAATGACTAACTAAACAAAGTTTATTTAACGACTAAACAAAGTTTAACAAATTTTTGGTGCTGTGTTTATATTAAAGAAAATATTATCTTCTGAGATAATAAAAAATGAAAAGCTGAAGGACTGGAAATCATCATTTATAGGGCACAGAAAAAAAATGTATTGTCAATAAATAACGATGACTAATACTAAAAAAAAAACTAGATAACAAAACTGTGCATGAAGCTAAAAAAAAATCCCGATCTGTCAATGAAATTTCTAGTGCCTCCTCTTGCACTCATCTTGAAGTCGATCTCGAAAAAGAAATATAAACCATCTTTGCATCAATCTTATCTGCGTCCACTTCGACTGGTCTCAAGGGCAGTGCATTTAATATTTTTACATCGATTTCGCGCGTTCTGTTATCATCTCTCACGGGTCGTTAATTAGCGTCTCAAAGTCATCGACCAGGTGTCCAATGACAAAATGAATATTCCGAGTGTCTCCCCGACGAAATCGTTAAACGCTTCGACCCGACGTGTAATATTTTGATTGCATTTGTTACGATGTGCCACGCGATTAACCTTCAATTAAATATATCGTATCGTAAATTCGGTTTAATTGGACGTAGCCGAAAAAAGAGGTTCGTCGAGATTTGTCAAACACCACGTGATACCACGTTGTGTTATTTTATTTTTATTTTTTTACATTACTTTTTTTCCTGTTTTTTGTATTATTTTTCATGTGTTTCCTGCTGATTAACTCTTTTCGCCTTTTTTTGGTATAATTTTGTCGAGAGGCTTTCCCCGTTCACTCTGCAATAAATAAATAAATAATTTATTTTTTAATTATTTTGTTATTATTATTATTTTAATTATTAAATAATTATTTGTCGCGCGATGACGACAGCCGCGTATATCGATGCGTCGCGTGTAATTTCGGAGAAGAACAATTTCCGAGAAATGAAACCAACAAAAAAAAATCCGGGGTATAAACGGTTCGAGGATCGAGCGGGAAATTCTCGAGATCCCCGGTTCGCCTCCCCTTCGGGGCGCAGCGTAAGTCGCGGATTTCAGACAATTCCCCGCTCCGGCTGTCCCTGGAGAGGATCGGTACGATCGATGAGATTAATTCGCCTCCTCGTTTCTCTTATTTTCCTCAATCTTCGTTGCGGATGCTTCTGGCGTCAGGGGGAATGGCTACATTCTCGGCACTCTGCCATTTCTTACGCTCGCCGAGTCGGAAAGCCTTGCATTTGAATCGCGATAGTTGCGAAGACGTTTCGCTCTCTCTGTCTTTTTCTATCTTTCTCTCTTTCTCCCCCTCGCTCGCCGTATGATCGGATAACGCTCGAACGGAACGAGAATGGCGCGTAACCACCGTCCACAATTGATCGACAATGCCGCGGATATTTCAAGGCCAAAGGGCGATGGCTTCAAGGCCAGCCCGGTGGCTTCGCGCCGCGCGCGGACATTACGAGGCGGTGAGGCTAGTTGTTAGTATTAGTCGGAGAATTACACCTGAGTGGTACATACGTATCCCACGTATTACGGCTGTCACTTATTGCGGCACGGCGAAACGACTGTAAGGGAGGGTGCGGGCAAAATGGGACGCGTGAGCGAAAAATTGTTTTATGACGAAAATGGGACGGACCCCCAATTTCGGAAATTCGTGTTTTTTTACTCGATAATACTCCTTAATATCGGGGAAAAAAAATTGTAAAAAAAAAATTTCAAAGTGACTTTTCAAAAGCCATATTACATAAAACACACAAAATTGCGAAAATATTTTTATGACGAAAATGGGACAGACCCCCAAATTCGGAAATTCGTGTTTTTTTTACTCGACAATACTCCTTAATGGTTATATTGGGGAAAAAAATTTGAAAAAAAAAAAAAAATCAAAGTGACTTTTCAAAAGCGATATTACTTAAAACACTCAAAATTGTTAAAAATATTTATATTCTATATTATTCTATAGTATATATTTTTATATTATAATTATAATTTATATTAATTTATATTTTATATTATAATTATAATTTATATTAATTTATATTTTATATTATAATTATAATGTATATTAATTTATATTTTATATTATAATTATAATTTATATTAATTTATATTTTATATTATAATTATAATTTATATTAATTTATATTTTATATTATAATTGTGTTATATTATATATTTATATTGAATTGCGTCGTATGGACGCGATTTTCACGAAATGGGGTTCTGTCCCATTTTGCCCGCGCAAACAGTTGGAACTGAAACGGTGTCCCATTTTGCCCGCACCTCCCTTACCGGGCAAAAACGAATCCGTGGAATTCCAAAACGTCCGTGTAACGCGCCGAAATTATACACACGCGGCGAAACACCACCGAGTGTCGTAAAATATTGCGGCGCGAGGAAGAACAAAAAGAGAAGACGGTCGTTCGACATTGACGAAAAAAACTGACCGAGAAATCGGATGCCGTCATGAGTTTCCAAAAAAAAAAAGGAAGGTGTCGACGAGATCCAATAAAGAAAGGCAAACGAATGGAATCTTTTGTTGAATCACATGCAGGTTTGTTTTTGCAGAGCTCGTCGACGTCGACGCAGGGGTTTAAAAATGTACGTGATGTGTCGCGAAATGGATCCGCGTGTTTGGGTCGTGAATTTTGGAAGGCGGGAAGGGGGCTCGATTCGGGAATTTTTAAATCTTATCTCACCGAAGGGAAGAACCGTGACCAGCTCTAGCGATAAATTGTTGGAATAAAAGACAATTTCTTTTTTTTACCTGACATATGAAAAAACAGACATTATTTTTAAATAATAAATTAATTATTAAAAATAATTAAAAAAAATTAATTCTTAAAAATAATTTAAAAAAATTAATTATTTAAGATAATTAAAAAAATTAATCATTAAAAAAATAAAAAAATAATAAATTAATTTATTATGAATAATAAATAAATAAAAAAATAGACATATTACTGGCACATGAAAAAATCAATTTTTTCCCGCTGCAAACAAAACACGACCGATCTTTATTTCCAAAATATCGGTCGACACGTCGCGGTCGAGATTTTTGTCCCGAATCTCGCGCAACAACGCCTCGAATTAGCCGTCAATTTCGCTCCTACGTCATCGTTCGCCTTCGGCCGTGCGCGGGGAGACAAAAAAAAATTAATTGAAAATTAAAACATACGTTTTCTCTGTCGTCACAACATCTGCGCGATTAATCTCACGTTAAGCACACAGAGTGCATTTGCTCGGGCAGTCGCGTTTCATTATATTGACATAGCTGTCGTTATTTATATTAATGAGCACACAATGAATTACTCGAGGGGCGCGTGCAAGTCTGGCCTGACGGTGCTAAGGTGACTTTGCCGCGTCTCTATCGGTTCGCCTCTCGCGCAGATCCGGATGTATCACGAGTATCTATATATAGCAAATACGTATATAGATTTGTGTATGTAAAAAAAAAAAAAACAAATGGGTCATGGCGCTCGGCGTAGCAATAATGATATTCCAATTTTCATTCCACATCTCGTTCCATTACTCCATACGACTGTCCGTTTGAGCCTGTAAATCCACCTCGACACGCTGTATAGATTGTTATCTCGCTGACAATCGACGAAATTGTGGACGTGCTGCTATGTTCATCGAGACCTTAACCATTAATTGTTGGCACACGCAACAATTTTTTGTATTTACGTTATGCTGTTACCGTACAGTAGAACCTCGATATATTACATATTAAGTATACAATTAAATGAAGAAAACTTAATTTAATATAAATTAATTTAATTACATTAAGAAAACTTAATTTAATGTACATTAATTCAATTAAATTAAGAAAACTCAATTTAATATAAATTAGTTTCATTGAATTGAGAAAACTTAATTTAATGTACATTAATTAAATTAAATAAGAAATCTTAATTTAGTATACATTAATTTAATTAAATTAAGAACACTTAATTTAATTAATCTCAATTCCAATTATTCCGATAATCGAGGTTCTACTGGTCCGACACCGTGACGACCTCCGATTGATTCTGACGAAAATGCGTATTGCGAATAACGAAAATAGTCACACGGGCTGACAATTAACAGGCTTGACGAGAAATCAACTCGGGTAAAATTGTTTTTTCGTGTTACAATTCCGGTGGTCTAACTGTGTAGGCTTGGTACCTTCGTGCCTTCGTCTCTGTCGTTAGTCGAGGTCAAGATTTAGATATTTCGAGGTCGACGCAGGTGACAGCACGAGCGAGCAGCAGCCAGGGTCGACGCAATCAAAATAAAAGCACCGAGCACGCCGCGGACGATGATCTTGATCGCGGACGACCCGACGTACCGCCTCGACAGTCAAGGACGCGAAAGATCGGGTCCTTAAACCCGACTCCAGTTCCGTTTTTACACGTGTCCGTCGGCTCGGATTCTGGGCAAAATCTCCTTGAGCGATTTTGGACTCCGTGGCTGATGGACCAAAATTTCTAAAAGTGAAAGCATTTTTTAATTTTTAAATTCAAGATAAAAATTTTTTGTTACATTTTTTTATTTTTTTTTTATTCAAGTGACTAAGGTGGAAAAAAACCGAACGCGGGTCAGACAAAAAGAAAAAATGATGAACAAACAAAAAATCTGTTTCTTCAGATATCACGTGGGTGAGAAAAGTTCTCGCGCGAAATTTGCGAGTAAAAATAATAATTTTCTTTTCTCGCCGCCATTGGTTTGCCTCACTCAAATAGTCTTTGTTTTGTGCACAAACGAGTGCATGTTTGATCACACAGATATCGCACGTGTACTCCGAGTACTCATCGCCAATGTCGACGAACGGACCAGTGACTTTAGACGGTGCATCGTGCCCAGCCCTCCGTTTGTGATTATATCAAAAGAAAACATTGGTGTGATACACGTGGAAGAGAGCGGCTATCGTACGACGGTTGTGACAATGAAAATAAATTTTCAATCGCTTGATCGGTGAAGAAAGAATATCAAACGGAAATAAAATATAAAAGAAATAAATTCAAAAAATAAAAATTAAATTAAAAAAAAAGTATTAAAATTAGATTAGAATCAAACAAAAAATTAAAATTAAAATGAAATAAAAATAAAAAATTAAAATAAATTAAAATGAAATAAAAATAAAAAATTAAAATAAATTAAAATGAAATAAAAATTAAAAATTAAAATAAATTAAAATGAAATAAAAATTAAAAATTAAAATAAATTAAAATAAATTAAAATGAAATAAAAATTAAAAATTAAAATAAATTAAAATGAAATAAAAATTAAAAATTAAAATAAATTAAAATGAAATAAAAATTAAAAATTAAAATAAATTAAAATGAAATAAAAATTAAAAATTAAAATAAATTAAAATGAAATAAAAATTAAAAATAAAAATAAATTAAAATGAAATAAAAATTAAAAATAAAAATAAATTAAAATGAAATAAAAATTAAAAATAAAAATAAATTAAAATGAAATAAAAATAAAAAATTAAAATAAATGAAAATTAAAACAATTAAAATAAATTAAAATTAAGACAATAAAAATAAAAATTTGAATAATTTAGTTGAAGAAGAAAATATATCAAATAGAAACACTTGAATAATAATTGTGTCCCACAGGTCGTCGATACTCGTAAAATCGACGGTCGCCGATTTCCACTGAGAAAAACGTATCCAGGAAGAAATAAACGAAGAAAATGACGAAGGTGTATCGCGTGCCCCGGGGGGGCGAGAGGTCCTCAAGGCCTTCGAGAGGCCTGTCATTAGCCGCGGGCTCCCCGTCGATAGACGAGTTCACACCCACAGTGCACCGCCGATACATTATTGCCGATCGTCCGAGCAGATAGGAGCGGAACAGAATATCGCACGTGCGTCACCCGAGCGAAGCAGGAAAATCTGTCAGGAATGTCCGTGACAATGTGGAAAGATAAATCGCGAATTGTCAAATTAATTAGCAAATATTAGCAAATATTCCTGCGCACCTTTTGCTCCAGTTTTATCAAAACTTGAGCGTATTCCGCATGATTTACCTCCGCGTTTTCTTTTATTGCCACGTGAGTTTATGAATAACTCGCCCATAAAGTCAACACGGTTGATAAGATGCGAATATTCGTATTTTTTGATTCAACATTGTGCACCGAGTCGAGCCCATTTTCGCGTCACTGTGTCAGCTGTACGAGCGACATAGATGAGTTATAGCGAGGAAAGATGGAAATTCGAGCGCGTCATTATAAGCTGCTGGTTTATTAGATTAATGTATTTGTGTTTGGCATATACGCGTTAGGCTCCGCAAACGATGCATTATGCGCACGAATTTTTACCCACAGACACCGAGAAGATTTTTTTACAGAATTGTAGATTTATTAATTGTTAAACTGGTTTCAGTTTTATCATCACTTTGATCGAATAATTATTCGGGTATATGAAAAAAAAAAAAAAAAACACTTAAGGGAGAAAAAAAAGTACAGATAACAAATTTTTTTAATAAATTTAAAAAATTAAAAATTAAAATTAAAAAGAAGTTCTGATAACAAATTTGTTATCAGAACTTTTTTTTTTTCTTCAAATTTCTTTCAGAATTTCAAATGAGTCGACGGGTGTAAATAGCGATTAATAATCCTTTTCTATTTATTTTACGGATTTTTAACCTCCACGGTCTGACTTTTTTAAGGATAAAGATCCGTAAAATAAACAGAAAAGGATTATTAATCGCTATTTGCAATTGTCGGCTCATTTAAAATTTCAACTGTGCGAAAATTATTAATATTTTCTAAACAAACATAATTAATATGTGACACAATTGAAATTTGGGGTTTAAAGTGCGGGATCTGTTAAAGAATCTATTAAGTCGTGGACATTTCCAATTTTCAGACAAATCGCAACACGGTTAACAAAGACGTACAGAATAACAAAAATCAATTTATTTTTCCGATTTTTTATTCTCTTTACTGTCTATATTTTTTTTCACCGCATGTTTCCTGTATTCCCACAGTCGGCCGGCACGTACGTTACTAAAACAAGTCTGTATTTCGTTGTATTTTGATGTACGATAAACCGCGTTGAAATAACGCGCGTTCCCCGTGTTAACCCACTGCGAACGCACGTTGCTTCATGTTGCATTAACGCGTGTTGTCTCGACGTGTGTCAAAAATTGCCACAGGCAAGTGTGTTGAGACAACACACTCGTTTTTCGCAGTCAAAATTGGAACGAAAAAAAAATGTCATGAAACTTCGAACCGCAGGCAAAAGATCAGGTACCGATTTTTCCTAACACCATATTTTCTAATAGATTAAAAAATGCCTTCCAAAAATCCACCGTCAGAAAATCGGTATTTCCGCATATATTTAATAATCGCAAGTTTTCCAGGCTAAACATCGAATACCGATTTTACCAAATCAAATTCTTCGTCGAACAGAACGAAATGTTCTCGGAAACCCCACAGCAAAAATCGGTATTTCCACGTAAACGATCCGGAAATTTTTCGTCAGTCACTCGAGACGATTCGCGACACGCGATCGGTATGGAAAAAGCGTCGCCACCTCCTCCGGATAATCGATCTATAAACGCCATAAACGGTACTTTCGGCGAAGACGCGCGTCGCACCTGTAGGATTTTCCTCTCCGCTCGTACTTCACCGCGATCGTTTACGACGTCGTCACTTTTTTCGCGCGATCGTTCCGACAAAACGATTAAGCGCGTTCTTAACGATCAGCCCGACACCCGGAAAATCACAAAGGCGATTCATGGTCGAGCCTCGTGTTTGTCGCTCGTTAGGAAAATCGAGTTGATGACGAGTGTAAAATCGTTACTCCACTTGCGTGCGTTGCCGGTTTTTCCGGACAAAAAAGTTGGACATTCGATTTTTCGTGAATCAACGTCGACGCACCGATCGGCCGATTTTTCGTGAATCAACATCGACCGCACCGATCGGCCGATTTTTCGCTACCGATTTCCCGTCTTCCCGTTGTGCGAAGAAAATATGACGCGTTCGCTGCAAAAAGCGCGTCTGAATTCCGCGAACAACGCGCGTGAGAATTTCGATCGGTACCACCTCGATCGATGCGTCGATCGGCAAACGCGTGCACGCACCGAGCTCGGCAATCGCAGCACGCGTTATATACAGCTCTATATCGATACGACGACTAACGACGTCACTGCGCTAACCCATTTTATTGTCACCTTGAGGGTGAAGGGACTCGCTACACGCTCAACATAACGTTAAAACGATCGTCGATCGTTCGCGCCGGTATTATAAACGCGACAAACCAGAAGAGTGAAAGTATACCCCAATGATCCACAGACCGAGAAGCTCAGGAGAAAAATAATCAGGGAGCGATAACAAATCGATTGTTTCATTACCGATTTTTTTCTTGTCGTCGCAGCAAAATTTTCAGCAATCACGGCAAAAATTTAATAGCAGAATTACAAATTAGGTTGGAAGGAATATCAATTCAAAATGTAACCAAAGAAGATGAAAATACGTTCAGGGTTATATTTTGTTGCCGGTCCATTTTTCCATTTATTTCTATTATTTTACCGATCATCTCAGTCGTCATTTTATTCAGCGGCCTTGAGGCGGAGCAAGCGGCGAATTAATTAAATTAATATAAATCGCACCCGATCGCTTTGTCAACGGCGAAGGTGGCGATCGATATGTTTGTTGCGTAATCGCGGGAGAAACGATCGCGGGGTTTGAGTCGAGCGGTGCGCCGCGCACGATCACTTTGCGATCGCGTGCCGCCCGCTTACTTAGTATATTATTATTGCGACTGCACCAACACACGGATGTCGGTGTTTCGATCGATCGATTCAGTATATATTGCGTCGGATTAATGGAGTAAAACTTGGATTGTCGATACATCGATAAACGTTAATGCGATTCATTTTCCATATATTTTTTTATTTTCTATTGAAGCTAAAATAAAAAATAAAATAAAAAGAAATAAATAAATAAATAAAAAAAAAAAAATAATAATAAATAAAATAAAAAAAAACAATAATAATAATAAAAATAATAAAAATAATAAATAAAATAAAAAATAAAAATAATAAAAATAAAAATAAAATAAAAAATGATAATAATAGCGATTCAAGCTAAAAGCTGAAATCGCTATTATTATAAAATTTTTTCCTAATGGAAACATTTTTCCACCGTCGTTAAATGACTTCCCGTAATTGATTCACGCCTACATTTCAATGATTTCTCGCGATTCGGTCTCTTGCGACAAGCGCGAGATTCCCCGAACGCTCAGTGATTCACGAGTCTCGGGTCTCTAGCCGCGCGCGCGCGCTGCGACGGCGAAGCCGGAAGAGGAAACCTCGCGAGACCGCAGCCGCCGTAAAGAAATATCGCGAGAGGGATATAATGGGGAAAAAAATAAGAATAGCGACTCGACGAAAGATCAATGGAGCGTTCTAATCGCCGAGGCCTTGAATGGAAACACCGTGCTTCGGCTGTGCACGTGGAAGAAAAGAGCCAATAACGTGTCTGTACCATCGACCCAACAGGACGTCGATGAAACGATAAACAACTTTATGCATCTTCGTCGACACCTCGTCCTGACATAAGGTCACTGAAATTACGCCTCGATTCGTCAGTTTTATCAAAACATTGTATTCAACATCTTGTATTTTATTTTTAATTTTTTAAATATTTTTAATTTTTAATTTTTTAATTTTTTAATATTTATTTTTTTAATTTTTCAATTTTTTAATATTTAATTTTTTTATTTTTTTGCTGGGAAACACTGGGAAACTATTTTCTATTTTTGATTAATTAAAAAATGAGAAAACACGAAAGATCGAATTTTTCGCTATATTCCAAAAATGATAAAAAACTATAGAATAAAAAAAATCGGCATCAATGTCCAAATGAATATCCGCCCAATTTAACGCCATGGAAAATTCTTTAAAAAAAGCGAAACATTGTTACGAAAACAAAGTCCCGTCCACGAGGAAGCGAAATCGATCTTTATCCCCCACGATCACCAACGCGCCGCAATTTCATTAGTCAACATAGGCTTGATTGCGCGTCGTTAGCGCAATTAAGAAAATTCTCCGTCCATGTCGCGTACCGATCACACCGCGTATCAGTCGCACGTGACCGATTTATTTCGTCTTTTTAGCATTAGAGACAAAAGACAAATAAAGTTGCCGATGATTGGATAATATCGTCACGTCGCCGGGTTATCCTCTTCAAGGGCTTCCCCGAAGGCTCGCGATCGTCGCGATCGAGACCGGCAATCGTCAATCCCCGTCGTGTCCCAATCCTTATTTTTTTTTTTTTTTTTTTTAATGCCATTTTACACGTAATCGCATAAAATGCTGCATAAAAAATCCTGCCCATCACTTTCCACACACGATCGCCGTGCGGCATCTGTCATAAGCGCGATCGGCATGATCGGCAACAAGATTCCTGACGTTCCGCGAGTTTGCTCGAATCATTAACTTTTAACGACCGCGCGTTTTGCGAACTATAGCAAAACGATACGGGCGACAAATCGCCGTGTATGAATAAAGAATCTCGAGTGGATCGCAATTTTCCGAGAAATCCGAGAAAAAGCGTTCGATCTCACTCGGCCGGGTGACGGGAAACAATTGCGATTTCGTGATACGGACGGTTCGACGGTAATAATCGCTGTGTGACAAAAGAATAAAGAAGAGAAAGATTGCGACTTCTGTGGCAACGATGAGCAACGACAATCAAAGTCCCAGATGCATCGACGCATTTCGGAGACGCCGAGGGGTAATACGGGTTGTTGAGTAACGCTCGGAAAGTTGATATTGTTGCCGAAGAGTCTGGAAGGCGATTCCGCGGATTCGATTTTTTTTTTTTTTTTTTTTTTTTTTCATGAGGTTTTTTAATGAATTACGAGACTGAGCGCCGAGAAAAATAGCGAGTTGTCAACGATGAGACTCGGAAAATTCGCAGCAGTTGGGCGAACTTATTTATGTGTCTAAATGAATTAATTCCCCAAATAAAATAAAACTAAAAAATTAAAAAATAAAAAATAAATAAATTAAAAAATTAAAGAAATAAAAAATAAATAAATTAAAAAATTAAAGAAATAAAAAATAAATAAATTAAAAAATTAAAGAAATAAAAAATAAATAAATTAAAAAATTAAAGAAATTAAAAACAAAGAAATTAAAAAATTAAAGAAATTAAAAATAAATAAATTAAAAAATTAAAGAAATTAAAAAGAAATAAATTAAAAAATTAAAGAAATTAAAAATAAATAAATAAATAAATAAATAAATTTTCAACCCGAGAAAATCCCATCGAAAACGCGCAACTTTGAGGGTCAAACGAGGTTCTGAATTCCGACACAACAGGACATTCCAGAGTCGAATTAATTGCAGACGATATTCCACCTATTCGCGCATTCCCGTCCGAGACAGATTCTCGGTGGGTAATTAAAAAAATATATCACGCGGGACGAGACTGTTGCAAAGCGATTTAATTGATCCGCGCGAATGCGGGAAAAGAAGGCGGAAACAAAGGTGCGGAATTGATCGCGAGGCGTCAACAGACAGAGGCGAGGCAAGTGACAAAAACTTGAAACGTTTCAATTGCAAATTCGCGTCACCGGGACTGACGACGGCTCGACTATTGGAGGCGCGCCGTCGTCCACGTGTTACGAGCCGCAGATATGTCCATTAGACCGGTTCAAAAATGCTTATATTTTTAGATTGTGTTTCTAGTCGCGATTCTTGCTTTTTTTTTGCGCAAAAACATTTCTCACGGGACCGGTCGACAAGCGTTTTAATATCCCATCTATGCGTTAATATTTTAAAATATACCAGCCAATAAAATATACCAGCTTATCAAATTGATTAAAAAAAATTGAAAATAATAAAGCTTTTTGAATTTTTAATGAACACTATTGGGTTTAGAAAAAGTAAAAAAAAACTAAGGACGAATTCGGAATCAGCAGAAAATTTTCCATCGGACAGGATCGTCAAACTTTACGAAATCGATTTTTTTTTTTTTTGCAAAATAACGTAGCCCTTGGATTTTTGGCAACAGCCAATCAGAGAACGAATAACACGACAACGATATTAATATCGAAATTGCAATTTATTTCACCCGCTAATTTTTTTTTAAGAGGCCCAAAACATTTTTTAAGAGGCTCGAACACCCTTCCCAAAATAACCTTAACAAACATCATAGCCCGTCAGTCTCTCGACAGTTCGCAATAAATTCGCAGAAGAAAAACAACGAAACGTCTCTCGCTGTTTACGCTACGAAATGAAATATATCCCATACGTATGATTATTCAAAAATTCCATCGCTTTACGGGGCGCATTACAAACCGTTTATCTCGGTAGTCAATCGGCTTTCCTCATGCCGGCCGATAAATTGATACCTCAACGCCGTGGATGAAAAACAAATTCCACGTCGTCAAATATTCTGCGATACGAGGAAGAAATCGCGATTTCTGGGATCGAATATTTTTTACCGGTTAAGTGGAATCGGCTCGGTGACGCCCGGGACGCGATCCGACCGGTCAAACATCGCGACCTACCTTACGACTCGCATTGACTCGTGAATCTTAAATCGTAAAAACACGCTTCACGAGGATCGCGAGATATTTTCCCGAGAAACTACATCGGGAAACGATCGGACTCTGACGACGACGTGTCGAAATCGTTGCGCCGAAATGTCCGAAGACCGGCAGCCAACCGGGAAGCCCCGGACGGCCGGTTGGCAACGCGGAGATATTTATCATTATTATATCCCGTGGGGGGGAAAAATACCGATGTCACGTATTTACACACGCGTAACGCACTCCACGTCATGCAAATTGCGTTGCGGCATTTAATGCGGACGTTCGCGCGTTGCATTATTTTCCTCGTGGAATGTGGGCGTCATTTTTTCAAAATGTCATATTTACGCGAGGTGCGTTTTCGAAGGTGCTCTGCAAAATAATTTTTTTTTCACCCCGTGATATTTGATCGGTGATTATCTCGAAGATGCCTTGAAGCATTCTCATTAAAATTCTTAATTAATTCGGTATTGAAAAAAGTAATTATACAGAAATTATTGGAGCACATTAAGAGGAAGTAGAATTAGGAAAAAATCACTCAGGTATTTCGAGGGAAATTAATAATGACAACAACAACAATAATAATAATAATAATAGTAGTATAATAATCATAATAATAATAGTAATAGTAGTATAATAATTATAATAATAATAGTAATAGTAGTATAATAATTATAATAATAATAGTAATAATAATAACATATTGAACGTGCATCAGTAGCCGAAGCCTTTAAATTTTGTGAAAACTTTATTTCCACGATTCCCTTTTAATGCTGACTGCAGAAGTTTTTTTTTTTTTTTTTTTTTTTTTTTTTTTTTTTTTTTTTTTTTTTTCAAGGGTACTTTAACGATCCAGCGAGCGAGTACCGGTCGTCGACTCGGGAAAACCGTCTTCCGTTCCACTTGCTCGGGGTGATTCCCACTTGGGAGCGAAGAGTTTCAAGCAAAAGGGCAAAAGGACCTAAGCAGCCTTTGACGAAGAGGATACGACGGTCAGTAGAGGAGTGAACGAACCGGACAAATCCCCTGAACTTCGGGTATTCCCCGACGCGCGAGAGAGAGTTCGACGACTGGTTAGGATGAAGCTGCACGGAAATCGTATTGACGCTAAGCGTCGAGCGAGAGGCCAAACGACTTGGCACTTTCCATCTGTGCAAATCGGCATTACAGTTACATGAAATATAGCGGCAATCCGAGAGCCGGGAGGAAGGTAATGAATCACCTAGGAAATTAACGTCAATTAATGTCAAAGCGATTAACCAAACATCTCCGTAATAATTGCTTGGGTGTTTATAAATTTTGCGGGTGATTATAAATTTTTAAATTGGGGTTAAATTGGGGATTATAAATTTTTTAATTTAAATTTAAATTATTTATAAATTTTTAAATTTATAAATAAACCCGTTTACGACGAATCCAGTGAGACAATCGGAAATGACCTTTCATTTTTTTTTAGACGATCAAAATTGTTTTCGCACTAGAAATAATTCTCAGAGTCTTCAAGTCAAGCAACAATAATAATAAATATGATGTACATTGAAATAATGTAAATAATGACGTTTGAATTATTTCCGCAATCACCAGCAAAGCGACGTAACTACCGCAACAAAAATGTCCGTCTTTCATTTTAATTCAATACATTATACAATTCGAATGAAAAAGCGTTTTACATGCTCCTCGCAATCGGACGACTGTGGACTGTTGAGTCAATGAAATATTATCGTTTATTGTAAATGAATAATTTCCCCCGAGTGCTTCTGCGATAATTACGAATATAGTTGTTGCCGAAGAATTATTGCATCAATTACGAATATAATTATTGCAGAAGAATTATTGCAATAATTATGAATATAATTATTGCAGAAGTGTGAACATTTTTTTTTTTAATTGCAGAAGTGTGAACATTTTTTTTTAATTGCAGAAGTGTGAACATTTTTTTCTCGTTGAAGAAAAAAAATGTAAATACCGTTGGAACGATATGCTATATATTTCTGGTACGCATTACGACTCATTAGGATGGCATGGAAACGACCCGTAACACTGGCACAACGTGCGGCGGTATCGGACTCGATAAGAAGCCGATAGAAGAGTCTTCGACTTTCCCTCGATTCATAGTACAACGTATGCCGCGTTATGCAAGGGTGGCGGCTATTTCAAGACGACTGTGAGGTCAATCGGCGCAAAAATCCCACGACGAACCCACTCGAAAGTCGATCGGGTACAACGAGCTCGGGGTTGACGGATCGTTTCGCGTCGGGGGGACGCCGAGTGGAATCTACCTCAGAGCGATAATTCAGTCAGTCGCGATGATTACACGTCATTGTCGATAATCATGCGGTGGGAAAGGAGGAAACGATGAACCGCGACAATGAACTTTTCCACTGAACGACGTCGTCGTCGTCGTCGTCAAATCCTACACGAGAATTTCGTGTGAATTAAGGGAGGGTAGATAAATAAATACTTTATTGCACTAGGGCCAAAAGGTCCTCTTAGGCAATTCCATAAATCGGGAAGAACCACCAAAATAGCAGAGCGCCACAATCCGACGTCTACCCTTATTATTACACATATTGTAATTATTTTTTACCTTTTATTTATCACCCTTATTGTAATTGTTTTTTACCTTTTATTTATTACCCTTATTGTAATTATTTTTACCTTTTATTTATTACCCTTATTGTAATTGTTTTTTACCGTTTATTTATTACCCTTATTGTAATTGTTTTTTACCGTTTATTTATTACCCTTATTGTAATTGTTTTTTTACCTTTTATGTATTACCCTTATTGTAATTGTTTTTTACCTTTTATTTATTACCCTTATTGTAATTGTTTTTTTACCTTTTATCTATTACCCTTATTGTAATTGTTTTTTACCTTTTATTTATTACCCTTTGTAATTGTTTTTTTACTTTTTATTTATTACCCTTTGTAATTGTTTTTTACCTTTTATTTATTACCCTTATTGTAATTGTTTTACCCTTATTGTACCCACTTTCTTAATTACTCGAGCCCCCAATCTGTGTTATGAATGATAAGGGGCGTGTCGATCGGCGCACGCGCGGCTGACTGAATACTTTGCACTGAAAGTTATAGACATGTTTTTTTTTTTTTTTTTTACGCGACTACACGAGAGGATAACGACGAGTGGCAACACACTCGGCTGCAATCGCCGAGAGGTCAAAACGAGTCGGCTGGCCTCATTGTCTCCGAGTGTTGTTTACTTGACTCTCGTCACCCGCATCATTGATCTCTCGACAATGTGGAATCGAGCTGTAAATCCTCGGGGTAATCGCGTAATAATTGGCGCGCGTCGATCTCAACTTCAGGCATTCTCTTTTTGGTTAACAATAATATTACTCGACGATGTAAACGAAGGTAGGTTTTTCCGTTCAAGTTGTACTCGAGTCACAAATTTCCGTTCGTGGAAAGATTTTTTTTTATCAATGTAACAACAGTACAGTCATTGAAAGACAAAATTTCGCTAAACCTAAAAAAAGATTTTTGGTTAAAAACGCATCAACCTTTTTTTTCTAAAAAAATTGTCGACAAATTAATTTGCAGCTAATTTCACAAATTTCCGTTCACGATTATTTTTTTCAAGACCAACGTAACAACAATACAGTCATTAAATCACACAAAATTTCGCTAAACCTAAAAAAATTGCAACAGTATAATTTTTGGATAAAAAAGCGTCAATCGTTTTTTTAATAAATGACGAAAAAATTGTCGACAAGCTTATCCGTAATTAATTTCGTCGTATCAAATATTTCTGTCACATATCAAATTTTCCTGTATGGAAGAACAAATCCTCCCAAAGAAAAATGTATCAACAGTATATTCATCGCAGTGTTTAGCCTAAATTATTTACTAATTATTTCTAAATAAAATCCTAACTTCTATGCTTACATCACGACAACTTACAGCTAATTTATCACTACAATTCTGTACACGGCACGTCACGTCGTCTCTCACTGTCACTCCTGTCCAACCCGAGCTCGTAGAAAGAGGTCACATCGGTGCTCGAGTCGGGGCTACTGCGGACCTTGGCATTGCCTTCGCTTTTCAGCCGTGAACTCGTACCCGCTGAATTACGCTGAAATTCAGCGGCCACATCATTCAAAACCTGTCGCCTTGGAACGGACGTCAGGATCTTGTTAACCCCGCCACGATCTTTGCTTCCAATGTGCAAGAATTTCTTGATTCTACGCGGAATTCCGTTTGACTTGGGCAGACATGTCCTGTCAAGCTTGCTGACATCCGAATTCCTCCTGAAATTTCCAGCCTCCTCGACTTTCACATTCCTGACTTTCAAAACACCTGGAGTCACGTTGTGATTCTCGTCCTTCATGGAAATCCTAGAAACCTTCAACGACTCCGAACGACTGACGCCCTCGTCGCTGGATTTTGATCCTTTCCGGACCTTCAAGCATTCCGAGACTTCACGCAAAACCTGCTTGCAAGACTCCACGGAACTCCTGCGAAGAGTCGTCGTGTCCGCCTTTCCGTCTTCACTGTGACTGGGTGACGAACGAATGGACAGGTCCAGAGGTTCCTCATCCATCTCTGCATCAAACTGCGGCACCCAGTTAGGGTTGTCGCTATTCAAGACCGCAGGATCATCGAACACCTTCCATGGACAGGTTGGCAGGTTTTTAGGTGACCTGCGAGTCCGGATTGATTCCAAAAGCCTGTCTTCCTCGGACATCAGAGTCGAATGTCCAGCTGGGATTTTTTCACCCCTTGAAAAGCTCTTCAAGGATTCCATATGCGAGTCCTGATCGCCTTTGCTTCGACCGAATCGTGGTGTCGAATTTGTTTTAGATCCTCTCAAGATGTTCATGATGCGACCGAACAAAGGATAACGAGAGCTTCTGGATGTCTTTCTTGTCTCGGGGTTTCGATGATTCCTGGATGTGGATTCGGTGGAGTCATTTCTGCCAGGATTGCCAGCAACGAAAGGTGTTGGATTCGACTTCGCAGGTTTCCCAGCTTTGTCGTAGGAAGCTCGAGTGGATGTGGACGTTATGGACGACTCGTGACCCATCCAAACATTCGGGGTTTTGTCCATGAAGGGTTTAACGTGTTCCAATCGCTGTGGAAACTTCGGCGAAGGTTGGAATGAAGGCGCTGGTGACGTCGAAGCCTCCCGAATGGTTTCCAGAGGGTCGGAAATCTTGGGGAACTCGATGATCGCCTTTGTCACGACTCTCGTTGGGCCGGTAGAGGAGTTCGATGACTCTTGGGACGTTGCGGTTCGGTTTGATATTTCGATTGAAGACTCGTCGGTTGGATTCGACGTTTCGGGTGTCGTTGACGATCTTTCCTCGGTTTTGGTGGTTGAAGTTAGCACCGATGATTCCGGATACGTTGAACTGGCCGTCAATGACGTTGTCGTCTTGGAGTCTGAGGCTGATGTTGATGACAGAGTCATGGGTGTTGGATCGGTGGATGATTCCTCGGTTGGATTTGATGTTTCGCTGATCGGTAACGTTGTGGAGGTGTTTTCGTTGTTTCTTATCGATACCTTGACCCTCAAAGTGCTGGGATTTATGAATCTGGATTGAGAAAGTCCTGAATTTCCTAATTCCGATCCTGACGGTTGTGTGACATCCGATTCCGATACCGATTTTTTGGAATTAATGCTGTCCTGGTTTTCAATGACTGTTTTGATGCCCTCAGAATTGGTCAGTCCTGATGTCATCGGGTTGGAGTCGCCAGGTGGTTGGATTGTCTCAACGTCCGTTCTGACAACGTTCTGAGTTTCAACGAGACGTCTATCGGCTGCGGTCACCAGATTTTCGGTACCAAAGGCGTTCAGTATCGCTGAGTCCTGCGTTGTAGTCGTCGACACCGCGGAGACGAAGCTCGCTGATGGAGTTGAAGGAACCACGAATCTCACGTAACTGATGCCGGTTATTCGGACATTTGGGGCCGGTGTGGAGTTTTCTGCACCGACGAATCGGGAGTGCGAGCCGGGGTCAGTGCGATCACGGATTCCAGTCGCCTCACGATTGTCTGCGAAAATGAAGAAGGCGTTACACATGGAAATCCACCCTCAATTTATCGTAAGTTGTAAATGTGCAAAAAATAATAAAAATTCCAATTATAGCAGAAATAGAATTACAAAAAAAAAATTCTCATAAAAATAAATTCAAAAAATTAAATTAAAAAATATTTCATTTAACTCAATTTTATGTTTTTCGACTCACAATTTACTATAAAATGAAAAAATCGTCGAAGTAATGTTTGAGAAACTGTAACTTTACGTTATTATGAAAACACTAATTTACAAAAAAAATTAAAAAATAAAATTTAAGAGCTTTTTCATTCTAAGAAAATTTAAGCGAAAAAAATGAGTGGAATGCCCCACGCGCATTTTTCCCACTGTGTTGGAATATTAGAATAAATACACTTAACTTCCTTGCGACAGTCTCGTCGGGTGAAAGGTAATCACGCCGTCCGACCGTCAAACAAACGAACAAACACACGACACACAGAAATTGGTGGAAGACTCACCGTCGTCGACGTCAGGCGGTTTGCAGTAAAACCACGGCACGACGCAAGCCGCAACGGCACCGACACCGAGAGCCAAAGCAGTGGCAAGAAGAACGACCATTTTTCCCTCACGATTTCGTACCATTTGCTCCTGTGGCAGCCATGAAGGCTGGCGAGCCCTAACCACAATATTTCTCCCGGTACGTATATTAGGTGTATTATGTCAGAGCACGAATTTACGCTACAGCACCGACACTGATACTGATGTAACGTGGATGTAATCGAGGTGTACACAGAGTCCGCGTGGAGACGGATGTGGGGGGTTAATGAACCTGCGAAACGATGCGCGAAGCTACAACTGGCTCGCGAATCGTGTCAACAATATCAAAGCCAGATCATTCAGGCTATCACCGTGTGTACGGTGTTATTACCGTACAAAGGTAAAAATAATTGCAACTTGACAATTATTAATAACTATAATAAATAATAAATAAATAAATACATAAATACATAAATACATAAATACATAAATATATAAATAAATAAATGAATAAATAAATCAATCAATCAATAAATAACAATTGTGTTTTTTAAATTTCTTTCTTTGTTAAAATTTTTTTTTCGAAATGTGAGATTGTGATAAAAAATTCAGTGTAATAAGTTGGTTTTAATTCGCAGTTACAGGCTTCGAAGAATTGACAATTCTTGAAATTGAATCGCTGCAATTATCGACGGAATTCGCGTCCTTGACAGTGATTTTATTTTAACAAAAATATCCTTGTTTATAACAACACCGGAGTAAAAACAAACGGTGACCTAGAATCTGGGCAAAGTTATTAATAAATTCTTATCCCGTCGGCAATTTTATTGGCAACGAGCGCGGTGGCGCGTGGGTTAATGGGGACCTGGAGATCGTGTAACGCCATAAACACCATCGAACCGCAACGCGTTTTCTTGTTATATTTAGACCTCGCCTCTTCCACAGTTCGTAAATTCACGACCGATTGATTGCTCCGCGTTTTTTTTTCTCTGTTACTGTTTATGTGTATCAATAGGTTTTCCGAACTGCAGCGGGAATTCGACCAATTATTTACGGTACCGACGCTAAACGTTTCCATTGAAGTTTACTTTTATCACTGCTTCCTATGAACGCTAATAATGAACGGATCGAAGCGAAAATTGAAATACGGACGCCAGTAATGCGAATCTCGTTAATGAAGTAGTCAGAATTTTGATTGATTTTTAACAGCGTTAAAAATATACGGTTAAGCTAATTAAGTTAATTAAATGATAAATAAGTCAATCAAATAAAACTAAGTTAACTATATAAATATAAATATAAATTAATTATATAAATAGAAATATAAAAATAAATTAATTATATAAGTAGAAATATAAAAATATATTAATTATATAAATATAAATATAAAAATAAGTTAATTATATAAATATAAATATAAAAATAAGTTAATTAAATAAATATAAATATAAAAATAAGTTAATTAAATAAAACAGTGTTAAGGACCGCGATGCACAGATAAAGATGCGTACCAATTACGTACGTGCGTATTACACGCTATTACATCGCCGCGAATCCTCGGTGCTCGGGCAATTCTCGAAGAAGGGATAAACCGCAGCGTGCCGCGCGCGTTACGCGCGTCGCGAGGCATTCGGCGACCTCGACCCCTTTGAGTCAGGTTCAACAACGCTCCTCACGCTGAGCTCTCCTCGCGTCGCCTTGACAATAATCAGGGAATTCGCTCGAGATCGCAATCACTGTTTGATGAAATCATCAAGAGGTGATTTTTTTTCAAGCTGATTTCGGCGTTTTGGTCTCTCTGATTTTTTTTTAACGAGGTTTAAGTAGATTGCGCTTTGTTTTTGTTGATGATTACACGACTCGTTGGTTTTCGCTCCTATTTAAAAAAAATCTAAATCATCCATTGATCGATGGATCATTTTTTAAATTTATTTATTTTTTTTTATTTATTTATTCATTTTTTTTTTAATTGAATTCGGTGTTTTTGTATTCCCGATTTTTCTGAACATAAATCTTAATGTTCAAAAAATAAATAAATATGTTGGTATTTCGCGCTTCGTTTTTTTTTTTTTTTTGTGGATACTTTTGTAACCGCGGATGACGGATCGTCCGGTTTCGTTTCGGGTCATCGCCGATCGTCGGCGATTAATCCGCGAGTGGAGGAGGCGAGATGCACGTAAATCGGAGCCGATGCGCTTCGTACGAACTGGCACAAGGTATCCGGACGGGTTGCGTAACTAGATCGGCGTCTTCCTCGCTGGCCGGGTAGCGCGCATGCACGCACTTTACTCGCCTTCTCGCCCCGCGGTCTCTCGGTCACCGTGCTAAATGCCGCGTGCACAGGTAAAACTACACGGAGGGACCCACGAAGCGCAGGAGCGCCGAGGAAAATGTCAACACGTATTCGCGTGCGTAACTGAGTGGATTTTACGATCTGATGTTCGTCAATCGGTTTCGCTGGTATTTTTACGATTAAGTTGATATCCATAACCAGAATGAGCTACGTCATCTCGAGAAAAATATTTATTTATTTAATTATGTATTTATTTATTTATTTATGTATTTATTTATTTATGAATTTATTTATTTATGTATTTATTTATTTATTTATTTATTTATTTATTTATTTATTTATTTATTTATTTATTTATTTATTTATTTATTTATTTATTTATTTATTTATTTATTTATTTATTTATTTATTTATTTATTTATTTATTTATTTATTTAATTATGTAGTTATTTTATTAATTATGTATTTATTTATTTGTATATTTGTTTACTTATACAAAAAAATGCCACATATTTAAATCACTGATTTTTTTAAAGGGTATTAAAACACGACAATGTCCTTGAAAATAATTCAACATCCCATCAACTTTCAAGCTAATTTTTAGAATCCTCAGGGAAGGGACTTTTACCAATTAAAGTGACCTTTATCAACCATTCTAACAATGATTACAACATTGACAGCCTAAGTGCTTCATGCACGACCGCAAGAATGTCACGTTAAACGTTCTCAGAATGTCAGTAATCGCAATGTGATCCTATTCCCCGGACGATAGTTATTAATTATTTCTTCGACTTCACGTGATCGAAGCCGGCAACAAGTCCGCCGCGTTACAAGTGGATGCGTCGCGTCCACGATTTATGCACGGCGATGCAGAGAAGGACGAAGTGCATATCGCGAGGTATGCAGGCCGCGCATCACGAGCGTCGATTTACCGTTTTTTTTTTTTTTTTTTTTTTTCCCTCGTTTCGGAAAGACAATTTTTCTCACTCGAGAATCACGCGAGCCGATCGTGACACGATTGATGCTGGTATATATATTTTGTCATTTCTCGAAACACACTCGACAATCTCGATATAATGTAACCGCGTTGCTTTTATGCAAGTAACACATTGTGACCGTGCGAATATCCCGCCGATTACGCGTTACATGAATCCCCAAGGTGGACTTGCCGATGTAATTAAGTGCATAAGGTTTGCGGAAGCCAAGATGCACCACGATCGGCTCCGGACTATACCGATCACGTGTTGCACTGACCGCTGTCACGTTCGACGTTAATTAAGGCACAGATAATGCACCACGGTCAATATCAATGACAGTAATCGAGTTTCGTCAAGGGCGGCCAACATTGTAAGCAGTATTGTAAGTACCCATTGCTTTTAGAATTAAAGTTTACACAAAAGTTTTTTTTTCAGTTGCGATTTTATAACAACGACCTGTGGCGATTGTAAAATTATATATGAACTTTTGAACAGCCATAAGAAGAACTGAATTTTTTATTAAATTTTGGGAGAAATTGTGAGAAAAATGCAATTTTCGCAAGTCTCCATTTTTTTTTAATAAGATTACCATTATGTTTTATGGAAAATTAATATTTCATCATTACGATCGAGCTATTATCATAAAAAAACATAATTACAAAACCAATCGTGCCATCAAATTTTACTACCGTAAGAATTAGAGATTTATAACTGTGATTGTATGGGGCAAGATGAAATAGCATTTTGCGTCTCTGAGTTGACACTTTGATTCGCCTGACTGCTATTGCGCAGAAACCTTCGGGGACCTTGAAAAACCTGAAAAAACTGAGAAACCTGATTTCAGTTTTTTATACCATTTTTATATCTGTAATCGCTGAATGTAACATCAACTAATGAATCTAACATCAACACCAAAAAAAAAAAAAATTTTCACGACCCTATTAAAAAGTATATAAAATATTCTAAAAAAAAAAAAACTCATTTCGCTTGAAGTTCGATAGATCCGATCGATCGACGACACATCAGATATAAAAAAAAATCGTCAAGGCCAAACGGCGCACATAAATCCGACCTTTAAGTTCCGCGCAGTTCTGAGATCGTCGCGATGCAAACGACACGTGTCGAAGTTGCTTCGGCTGAAAACGAGCGTGATTTAAGGTCGGAAGCCGAAACGCTGCGGGGGTCAGCAAACTCCTCGGCGATCGGTATGGAATCGGCGTTCGCCGAAAATCGGTTGCAATGCGGACGGTCGGATCAACCGGCGATTCTACGGCAGTCGCGCCGCACTCGATCCGACTTGGTCGCGCTATAGCGGAAAATAAAGAAATAAAAAAAAAGCTACATATATCTGCCGGAGCTTTCTAGAACAACGCGGCCTTGATTCGCGAGCTCCACGCCCACATCCACGCCGGGTTTACCATACCAGGGAATGTATATCCGGTACAGAAACACATACGGTTGGGTTCTGCGCGTCGAGCGCGCTTATTGTCCTCGTGCCCCCCTCGTCGTCATTCACGAAAAGAGAAAGAGCCGCGCGATCGCCGATCGACGGTCAATAATGCGTCGATAACGGAGCGTGAAAAAAAAAATTAATTATTTAAAATTTTTTAAATTTAGAAAATAATTAGAAAAATAATAATAATAATAAAATAAATAAATAAATAAAATAATGAAATAAATAAATAAATAAAATAATGAAATAAATAAATAAATAAAATAATGAAATAAATAAATAAATAAAAACAATAAAATAAATAAATTGCGCGGCTCGTCGTTTCCAGGCCGAGATCGATGAGCGTACGGAAAAACAGTGGAAAACGCAATCGAGCGATAAATCAATCGAGCCCCGTTTCCCCCTTGACCATTGCTGCAAATCGTTTATCACAAGGATATAATACCTCCTTTGCCTCGCCAACCCTAGAACTCCGCTTTCCGGATCACTTATTTTAGAATGTTCCGGATACGTGTAATTACCCACGCTCATAAAGTCGGATGGAAATTAATTATTGAACAGGTCTTCCAGATGCAGAAAGAGCGGGAAAAACGCTGGACATGTGGATATGTCAGAAGGCGTGGAGACGTTATTTTTTTTAACGAGATTTGAGTGTCGTGGAGTGATGGATGAGAATAGACAGCAGTCCAAAGGGACACGAATTTATTGCATTGGCTGCAGGACGGGAATAAAGCATTTGAGATTTTTTTGGAAAGGATATTTTTCGGCAATTTTTTTTTATTTACCAAAAAATCGAGGTCAACTTTCGCCTCGGCCCAAAAATGATGAAGCATCCTTTGGTAAACGACGTGAATTGAGCTACGCCAAGAAAGCTAAAGGAACATGAAACAATTCAGGGCCTAATTACGCACTTGTGTACACTCGCTGAACAATAATTTTTTTATTAAGCGTAACTGATTTGTCGGTTCCCACATATCGACGGACGTGTTTCCGCGTAGCGCGGATGCATTAGTTTAATGAATTGCCGTTTGAAAGGGTGCGAGAAACGCCGTAGGTATCGCTTGTTACGCAATTAACGATGTAACAACCGCGTTACACGGCGTGTATTTGCATCTCGCGTCCGATCCGGCTGTTCGCCGACTTTAACGGCCTTTTTATTGGCTCTTAATATGCGTGGGTGAGCCCCTGTATGACGTCGTCCAGAACTGGATCGGCGAACAATGGAACGGATCTCCGATCGGGAGATCCATAGATCCTGCAAACGGGGTGGCTGGTGATGTAGCACTTGACGGTCGAGATAACAGGGGGAGATAAAGGGATCGTGAATCACATCGTCATTAGGAACGTCGGGGAGACCGAGACGTTGGCTCGGCAGGTTCAACCATAGGTCGCGTGTTAATGACGTCCATACGTGACACAAGGCAGACAGAGATTTGCTACGCGCGTGGGGTGATCTTTTGGGACAAAGGGAATTGTTGACTTTTCGCGAGGTCACGGACCGATTGGAACCTGTGCAAAGACCTGTCACGATGTTATCCGGGTGTGACCCGCGATTGTCTTGAGAGCAATGAGGATCTCGTCCGGATCGGGTGAAACTTGTCCGTATAATTATTAGGATCTCATCCGGATCTGTTTGGAACTTGTCCGAATAATTATCAGAATCTCGTCCGGTCTGTTTGGAACTTGTCCGAATAATTATCGGGATCTCGTCCGGTCTGGTTGGAACTTGTCCGAATAATTATCAGGATCTCGTCCGGATCTGGTTGAAACTTGTCCGAATAATTATCAGGATTTCGTCCGGATCTGGTTGAAACTTGTCCAAATAATTATCAGGATCTCGTCCGGATCTGATCACAACGTGTTCAGGGATCCGTCAGGCTCTAATTGGTGTCTCATCGGAACCTGTCCTGAAACCTGTCAGAATCTCGTCCAGGTCTAACCCGAACCTGTTGGGACATCCATGCAGACTTCGATCCCAATCCATTCAGACCCCAACCAGGTTTCAACCGAGTCCAGGATTAATGGTAGCCACATTAGCAAAAGTGTTGCGACTCTGATTTCGGCCAGATAGAATAATTGGATCCGAGTTTGACGTAATTACAGGCAGCGTCTGACATATTACAGATTAACCATCTGGACAGCACCTAAAAAAAAAAAAAAATTACCGGTTTTCGACGACAAAAGCCAAGACTCAATATTTAAATCGAAGGCTCTACCGGACAAACGGATCGATATGCGTGATACGCAGCTCGATCGATCGGCAAAGTAGCCGTTTCGCTATGCTTCATTACAATATCGACCTAAACCCTCGTATCCCATATCAGTCAGCCTTGTTGAATGCAGGCGGCTGCCACGGAGATTCTAACGATATGATAATGTGTGTTGACGACCTTGCGACACTATAGGCTTCGACTTGACGCTATATCGGTGGTGTTTATCACCGGTGGGAGGATCTATATACCTAAATTCCTCCGGGAAAAACCGGTCGACGGACACCCGAGCACCGTCAAGGCACATAGGTATTATGTACCTATGTACCGACTATAGATCGATTATTAATTGACGGATCGGTTCGAGTGTCGCGCGATCGAGCGATTCAACACTGACGATCGTGAACAGCAACGACACCGAGAGTGATCAAGGATCCCCCGTAGATGGATCGAACGCCTTGACGTCGTCACGTTTTGCACCAGATGATAAACGGTAAACGGAAGACGAAAAAACTGAACGCGTTGATCGAGACGAAAAAAAAAAAATGGGAATGAAGACGATCGATCTATAATTCGTCTATAATTTGATTGAAGATTGTTTTTTTCGGATGGATTTTTTTCCACCTGTTGAAATTAATTGACTTTGACTTTCGGTTGAAAAGTACCAAAATGGAGCCTTCGATTTTTTTTTTTTTTTTTCAAGTCAGTGGCTGTTGAGGATGATTCTATTGTTTTCAGGTCGTGAATTAAGCCACGGAAAGCACCGGTAAAAAAATGACAATTGATGATTTCTAATTTCAGAAAATTGTCAATTATGTATTAAACAATAAAATAAATAAAATTATAAGTGTTAAGCAATAAAATAAATAAAATTATAAGTATTAAGCAATAAAATAAATAAAATTATAAGTATTAAGCAATAAAATAAATAAAATTATAAGTATTAAGCAATAAAATAAATAAAATTATAAGTATTAAGCAATAAAATAAATAAAATTATAAGTATTAAGCAATAAAATAAATAAAATTATAAGTATTAAGCAATAAAATAAATAAAATTATAAGTTTTAAGCAATAAAATAAATAAATAAGCAATAAAAGATCTAGAAGTCGTAACATTCGCTCGATCTTAATTTAATTAATTACGATCAATTAATTAGGATCAACGTTGATCCGTGTTACGGATCGAGCTAACGAAACGTAATTTAAATATTTATTTTGGGTTCGTTGTTCGATTAATGATTAAAATCAAGATTTTGAATTGTCTCGCGAATTATTTATATTAATTAAATAACCGAACTTAACGATGATACAACGCCGATAAATCGGGATAGAACTTCTTATATGCCACCGGTTATGGCAATTAACAATTATGATATTAAACTTAAACTCTAAATCTAAACGATTTTAATATATTTAAGACATAATTGATTGGAGGTTGATTGAAGACTAATTGGTTGGTTCGATGGAGGTAATCAGGAAGGCTTAGGTGGGTGTAAGGTGGGGGAGTAACACGCGGTTGTCGTCAGGCCCAAAAATGCTGACGAGTGCAGGTGAACATCCGATGCGGTCGAAGCCCCGCATCGGATGATTTACAGAGGGCATTGAATGGGATTGGTATGTGGGAATAGTCCAAAGACAAATTATTAATATTAAAATAATTAAAATATAAACGCGGAAAAATGGCCAGTCCGTAACACCTCCCCTTCTGGTAATCCGTCGAGGAAACTCAATGCCTCGACGGTTACAAAGAACAAGAAGCGCGAAGCGCGGACTGGACATTTTTCACAAAATTAATGAGGCATATAAATTTGGTGTTAAACAACTCGAAAGGAGAGTAGCTCCTGCAAAGTGTGCTTAAAATTAGACTTACATATTTTCATTTGGGCAGGGAATACAAGTGTTGAGTGTATGTAGACGCTGTGTGTGAAGTTATAAGGGAACGAGACGATTTTCTTGCCGAATCGTAGTCAGGTGAATGCGGTGGTCGTTGTGGTGGTCTCGGGTAATTAAAATGGGCTGATCCGAGTAGATCTAGCCTACTCCCTTCCGAGTTCCGTTGGGTGTTGCTGTCGAATTGACGGTTCGGCTGTCAGCGTTGCCAGTTGTCCGGTCCTGATTCTTTTGATTACCCCAGTATTTATCAAGAACAGGGTAGTCGATTGGTGAACGTGATATTCGTGTTCCAAGTGGGCGAGTCGGTGGATGATCTTCGATGTTAATTAACAAATCGAACATTTTCGTCATGACGTCGATCAGGTCAGACGTCTTTGGTGCCATGTCGAGTTCGTTGTCCATGTGATTGCTTGCCGGTAGAGTCCTAGCAGGTGACGAGTCGTATTGTGCTGCGTCGGGAAATTCCGCTGGCGCAGCGACCTCGGTTTCACTTGCAGTACGAACGTCGTAGATTTGTTCACTCTTCGGGTGGATACGCGATAATTGTGGGTATTTTTCGCGGAAGTTGTCACACCGTTTAACGGCCTTGTCGGTTTCGTGTTCTCGAGACGTTGACTTTTGTGCCTTTGTTCGGGAAGATGACGAATGACAGGGCCGAGAACACTTGAGAGCAAATTCATCGACCTCATGTTCTATCCAAAATTGAGCTTCCATTGCGGGGGTCAATTTTGCTGAAATTTCCTCCCCAGTCTCGAGATCAGGTTCGAATTGAGGTAAATTCTGTCGAAAATTTGTTAAATTGTTGTCGTCTCGAGAGATTTGTTCGACGTCGTGCTGGCTCATTGACCTATCGTGGATAAAACGATTTTTGGTCGAAAGGTGTATAGCTCTTTGTTGTTCCACGTAGCATTGGACACAATTAGATTCTTGCGCAACGTGAGTGTGAAACAGTTCTTCAGCTTCTAAAGCGTATAGGACTGCATCCTCGAACGTTGTGGGTTTTTTGTGCCAGACGTAGTTGACCAGATTTCCACGTAACCCGTCAATGAAGCATCCTAGAACCTTTAAACGGTTGCGCTCTCGTCGTATATCATTTGCAAGATGAGAAGAATAAACGTCTGCGTCGATGTGGTGCTCGATGATTTCAGCGATGCGTTTGACACGAATGGCATATTCAAAAATTGATTCGTAAAATCCTTGAGTAACATGTTGTAATTGTTCTTGATAATAATTAAATTCTTGGAAATGCTCGAAACCTTGTTGATCGTCGTGTCCTCGAAGTCTTCGCGGTTCTGGGGAGTAACCTCTCCTATTAATCCAGGGTAGTCCAGGAAAATCCATGGTGACGTCGACTCGGTAGGGTTTTTTAAAATCTCGAATTTTCATGAAACCACTGTGACACTGTTGTTCGCCTCCCCTGATATTTCTGAGGCATTGTTGATTTTTGTTTCAGCGAGTATACAGTTTCGGCACGAAGGAAGAGAATTAGCCAACATTCACAGAACTCCAGAGAAAATTAACGATTCTTCACGACAGTTTCACAAAATTTACGAATCCGATTTAACGAACTGATTTTTATGATTCGCATCATATATCGTAAATTCACACGTCCAATATTTTCAATAGTTCACGCAAAATTATTCCGTAATTCACGAAACAATTATTCAGTAGTTCACACAAATAAATTAGTCAATAGTTCACTTCACTGGTCAAGTTCGATTCATGCGAGACACATTTCAAAACTCGAACATCCCACTTCTGACACCAAAAATTATGTTACGGATCGAGCTAACGAAACGTAATTTAAATATTTATTTTGGGTTCGTTGTTCGATTAATGATTAAAATCAAGATTTTGAATTGTCTCGCGAATTATTTATATTAATTAAATAACCGAACTTAACGATGATACAACGCCGATAAATCGGGATAGAACTTCTTATATGCCACCGGTTATGGCAATTAACAATTATGATATTAAACTTAAACTCTAAATCTAAACGATTTTAATATATTTAAGACATAATTGATTGGAGGTTGATTGAAGACTAATTGGTTGGTTCGATGGAGGTAATCAGGAAGGCTTAGGTGGGTGTAAGGTGGGGGAGTAACACGCGGTTGTCGTCAGGCCCAAAAATGCTGACGAGTGCAGGTGAACATCCGATGCGGTCGAAGCCCCGCATCGGATGATTTACAGAGGGCATTGAATGGGATTGGTATGTGGGAATAGTCCAAAGACAAATTATTAATATTAAAATAATTAAAATATAAACGCGGAAAAATGGCCAGTCCGTAACAATCCGTTAATCTTGATGTATTTACGCTAAATCCACCAAATACTTGAACGCAACTCGACACGAGTGAAGTTTATCGTTCAGCGCTTGTCCAATTTGTTACAGTCGAATCACGACAATCTACTTTAGGTGATATTATCGCTGATACCTTTGCACATAGATATAATAATAATGTCCAAATGAAATGGCCGACTGTAACAGCAGCTGCATCCGGAAAACTCAGGTGAACTACGCGCGGTTCAATATTACACGTTTCATGCAAAGTTACTTGAAAAATTATGCTGCACCGCCTGAACCACGCCCTCGTAACAAGGCCAGATTTTTATCGATTTCCCGCTTGTTCCGCCTCCGCGAGAAAAATGCGGCTGCGAACGCTGCGTGCGCTTTTCATTCGTTTCTTTATACCGACGATTAATCGGAAGTCGGAGTTTCGACAGAATGGAGAGTTCAATGCACTTTGAGTGGCGAACGACGAAAATAAAAAAAACACTTTTTTTCCAAATCACACTGAAAACCGATTTTGACGAAGCTCAAAAATCAGTTTTTCCAATCCAAATCATCCTAAAATCCATTGTGACCAATTTTTTCCAGGAGGAAACATGCGACTTGGGAACGATTTTTAGTTTTAATCCATCTGGCTTTTGAAGTCACTTTGAAAAAAAAAAACATTTTTTATAATTCTTTTTTTTAATTAAATTTAATATAAAATAAAAAATAAAAATTATTAAAAAAATTTAATTATAAAAAATTTAATTTTTTTATTTATATTATTTTAATTATAAAGAATTTAATGTTTTTATTTATATTATTTCAATTATAAAAAAAGTCGAACTTTGCACATTGCTTCCTCATTCATTTTCGTTTTTATTCGTAATTATATCATTTTAACTATAAAAAAAAATTCTAATTTTTTTTTTTTTTGCGTAATAACCATTAAGAATTATCACCGAGTAAAAAAAAACACAAATTTCTGAATTTGAGGGTCCGTCCCATTTTGCCCACATTTTTTTTCCGACGCTCAAAATTGATGATTGGTATCGAATTTTTGGATCAAAACCAAAGTACAATTTTATTTTCGTCATAAAAACATTTTTCCCTTATGCCTCCCATTTGGCCCTCACGACCGTCGCCCGAATTCAAACCTCACAGATCATTGAAAAAAAAAAAAAAAAAAAAAAAAAAAAAAAAAATCAGTGCGACTTCGCACCGTCGTCTTTGTGCGTTAGAAAAAAAAATTCTTCGACGTCCGTCAAGCGTTGAATTCGCTCCGCACGTATGCGTGTTGCACAGAGAGAGAGAACAGCTCACGTGTATGCGCGTTCAGCGCGCGCGATTAACAAATCAATGACCGCATCGACGCGTTACGCACGTTGTCCGCGGTGCATAAAACACACACGCGCGCGGCGCTATTAGCGAACACGAGTGTGTGGCCAATAGCCCGTGATTATAAAATCGTCGGGTGAAAGAAAGTCATGCATGAGCGCGAGGATAAGGACAAGCGTCGCGGGTGCAACGCGTGCGCGGTGCGTCGTATCGTTCGTTCACTTTGTGTATTTTCATATACGTACCGCGTGTATATCGGTCGCTTGTATCGCGAGCCTAACTGGTTGGCGGGACAAGGAGGCCGATATATTCGACGCGGGCAACGCAATTCGCCAAAGCGCAATTTGCCTTCTCGATAACGTGACTAATTTAACTGACGTGTAATTTTTTTATTCTTTTTTTTTTGCTAATTTATCATGAAGGTAATAAAAGCGATTTCAGGACTCCGGTGGTCTGAGGCGATCACGTTAAATGTATCATTTTAATTCATTTTTTGTAAGTGCGTTTTTTTTTTTGCAAATTTATCATAAAGGTAATAATAGATAAAAAATATAAAATTCATTTTTCGTAAGCGCGTTTTTTTTTGCTAATTTATTATAAAGGTAATAAAAGATAAACAAAATTTAATTCATTTTTCGTAAGCGTGTTTTTTTGCTAATTTATCATAAAGGTAATAAAAGATAAAAAAAATTTAATTCATTTTTCGTAAGCGCGTTTTTTTAAATAATTTATCATAAAGGTAATAAAAGATAAAATAATTTAATTCATTTTTCGTAAGGGCGTTTTTTTGTTAATTTATCATAAAGGTAATAAAAGATAAAAAAAATGTAATTCATTTTTCGTAAGTGCGTTTTTTTGCTAATTTATCATAAAGGTAATAAAAGATAAAAAATATTTATTCATTTTTCGTAAGTGCGTTTTTTTTGTTTTTTTTTTTTGAGAGGTTGCCACGTGCGAGCCGTCGAGGGACGTCTACGGGAAGAGCCTTCTGGTAACAAGGATATGGTTTTAGGTATATCAATCATAAGGCTACGCGCCGACGAGCGCGGTTTCCGGGACGTGCGGTAATTTATTATGCAGCCTTATATGCACCGCGACGGCCTTGGTTTTGAACCCTTGAAATTCTGTATCGACTCACGGGGACGATGCGGACATTTTTTTTGTTCCCTCTACGAGCTCGAATTACCATTTACAGCAGTCGGATTGTCGTGTCCAATTCATTTTTTTAATGTCACACAATTTCAATTTAATTAAGGGGAATCGTTTTTCGAAAAAAAAAAAATTAATAAATTATACTTGATTCTAAGAAAATTGACGGACGAGCACAAAACACAAATTGGCTAACATGAAACTCACATCGCTTGGTGAATACCGCAATTTTCATTATCCCAGGTGGCGTACAATGTAACACTTTGTAATTCATATCAAAGGCAATCATGAAAATTGAATTACCGACCAAACGATCAGCCGGTTAATGACGGGAAAATCACAGTCTGGATATAAAGACGCCGATTGCAAAAAAAATGAAAACATATAGTCGGACATTTAGTGCCGATTTTATGGATCGGTAACGAGTTAATTGACATCTTGTTAAGCGGTTGACTCGCGTAATGAAACACGGATTTTTCGGCGCGCGAACCAACTTCACGTTCGTTCGAATTAGCGTCGGTCTATGTCAAGTTATTTAATTAGGGAGCGCGCGAGTGGCGAAAGCACGAGACTCGGCTTAACTAGCGAAACGAATTAGTGGTTCGGCGACTTCAGTCCTATTAGCCACCGGAATTTTTATATTCGATAAAATAAATAAATAGTGTAATAAAATAAATAAAAACTGTAATAAAGTAATAAATAAATAAAAGCTGTAATAAAATAGTAAATAAATAAAAACTGTAATAAAATAATAAATAAACAGAAACTGTAATAAAATAATAAATAAATAAAAACTGTAATAAAATAATAAATAAATAAAAACTGTAATAAAATAATAAATAAATAAAAACGTTCGCAAAATGAAGCCCATCGCATTGGGAGATAAACCTGTCAGAAACCGGGCCGGTCACCCTATGTATATTTTTTTCTACGAGACCCTGCGGCATATTCCCTGATCCAAACCCCACTTTACGTCCGACGTTCCCCCTCAGTCGTATTCTTACTTAGCCCCCACCGCGCGTACGAGTCGAGGGTCCATTCAGCGTCTTTTTGCCCTTCCATTTCAACCCCTTGGAAGTTTCACCTCGCTTGAGTCCCGGTTGAATTTCTGGTCACGAGCGACCCGTTTCCACGCCTTTTGCACTCGCGGCGCGTTTATATTTACGACGTCCAAGCGCGAAATCGTGAGGACTAAGTGCGACACTGTGGTCATAATCATAACAGATTTTCGTAAAAAAAAAAAGAAAAAAAGAAATCGACAAAAATGTTACACGTACCGCCAATTAAATGATTATAAAAATAAAATTATAAAATTACAAAAATTATAACATTTATAAAAATTATAAAAATTATAAAAATTATGAAAATTATAAAAATTATAAAAATTATGAAAATTATAAAAATTATGAAAATTATAAAAATTATGAAAATTATAAAAATTATGAAAATTATAAAAATAAAAGAGAGGGAAAATTCGTTTTTTTGCCACTGATCGCCGCGTTTGACATTAAAACGCCAAGTTGGAAATTGCGCGGTTAGTCGTTACGATGCTCCAGAAATATTCTGCTCGAGGTTGTTCGAGTCGCGAGTTAATTTACGTGCGAATCTCGATTCGCCGTCTCGCGGCCGAGAATTAAGAAAAATCTCCGCGTGTTTGACCTTTTTCGTGATTTTATTTTATAGCACATTATTGTTATTGTTACGGATCGACTTAAATTGTGGGTGGCATCGATACACATAAACCGTTGAAACGGACGTTTATTGAAACTGATTATAATTAAATCATAAACAAATCATGGATAAAATTGACAAAATAATCGATCAAGAATAAAATACACAAATAAAGGTAATTACTTACAAACGAACTTACGAGGAATAACTTACACTTAAGACACGGCACTTAAAACACTACGCAAGAATAATTATTAACGGTTCGAAGATGACAATATAAACTAAATCAATTAAATCAACTTAAATACTAGAGAATTATTATTAGATATTAACGGTTCAAGACATGATCAAAGAGTGATTGATTTGGGCGATCCGATGCGCCAGGTAAACTCTGATGCACCGGGTGGGGGCGATGGCGTGATTTCAGTATTTGCTGACAGCAATGACCTTGCTCGGTCGCCGAGCTCGGACAGAAATGGTCAATGCACTGAAGGTGCTGACTTTATTACAAAAATGCGCCATCGTCCCGCGACGAGTTACTACGAATTAATATTCGCGGACATTCGAGCGAATTTTCCAATATAAAACATAAATTAATAATAAATGTACGGGAAAATGGCCAGTCCGTAACACCTCCCCTTCTGGTAATCCGTCGAGGAAACGCAATGCCTCGACGGTTACAAAGAACAAGAAGCGCGAAGCGTGGACTGGACATTTTTCATAAAATTAATAAGGAAAATAAATTTAATGTTAAATGATTCGAAACTAGGGTGGCTCGCGCAAGGTGTACTTAAAATTAAACTTAATTATTTTTATTCAGGGAAAGTCAAAATTGTATGTGTGTGTAAGTGTGTGAATTTAGGATGAAAGGGTTGTGGCTCTTCGTGATGAAATCGTTGGTCTGGTAGGCGAAGGCTCTGGTCGTTGTAATGTTCCGAGATCCGTTAGGTGTTGTCGTCTCTGAGGGTCTCTGATTTCTTGAGGGTATCAGTATGCATCGAGGTCTGATTCGTCAACTGCCGGTCGAAATCTGCCATGGTGATGGAGAATCGGCATTGCCAAGTTGCTGTTGGGTGCCTTAATCGTGGACTCCTCGGTTTGCAGCGATATTTCTGTTGAAGTTTCTTCGGAATATGATTTTTCGCCGCTACGAGAGGTGTCCGTACAGGCGCCTCCCCAGTTACGGCCATGGGTTGAAAATCGCGTCAATTGGTGAAAGTGGTGACTGTTTTCATTGAAAAGTCGACGTACCCAGCTTCGAGTTCGTTGTTCGGTTTAGCTCTTGGTGGTGGTGCTGTGCTGGGTCAGCTAATTCCACTGGGCCAGTAACTTCGGATACGCGCGCGCTCTCAATGCCGATGACCGCTTGACTCTGCGAGTGATCGGGTGGCGGTTGTTGGTGTTCCGCCTCGTAGTGGTCATCCGATATGGCAGAGTCCTTTTTTTTTATTGACAACGGTTTGGCAGTTGACGAGGTCTCGAATAATTTCCAATCGATCGCAACTGAATTTTTCGCCTCCCCTGGTATTTGTGGAACATCGACGGAATATCTTCATTGTTGTGTTCTGGCGTTTTTCTTAATTTTATTCGTATTTTTTTTTTTTTATTAGGTCGATAAGTTTTAAGTACTTAAATTCGCGAGTATTAAGTTAAATCTAAGATTTTAAGATAAAACTAGACAAATCTAAATTAATCGTTGATATTTAATTATGTTGGTTGGAATTTCACGATAATTTTACTTACACCTACGCGTAATTAACGGCGAGGACTCAGCTACGCCCCTCCCCCCTCAACAGAAGTGAACGACCTACGGTCGAGCGCATAGTTGAGGTGGAGAGCTGAGTAGAACACAAAAATTATGTAGAAAAATAGGTGTAATTAGGCGGAAAATTCGGGAATTAATTACGTGATTTGAAGGATATACATTTTTTTTAACAACAGTGGTACTTTGTAAATAGGGAATTAGGTAAATAGGTGTTACGGATTCGACAACGGTTGGTTACTAACCGGTGTGGTAGCCTGTATCAGCGGCCACCCGTTGGAGATTCCGTATTAAATATTCTCCGTTAACCTTTAGGGGCTCACGGTGTGAATTGCGTGGCCGGTATAGTGGCCTGTACCAAGCAATGGACCCGTGAGAGCCGAGTATTAACGAAAAACAATCGAAGGTTTTGAAGGAAATTTATGATTTTTTTTTTTAATTTTTACTAGCGATAAAAAAAAATGGAATGAGGAGGGAGTATTTTCCGTGTGTTACCGATTAAAACGCATATGTTCGCCAGATAATTATAGTGAATACTTAAATTACGGGTTTACAAATTTCAAGTCTTATTATTATATATTTTTGTTTATTTTAATTTTAGTTGTGTTGGGCAGTGGTTGGAGTTAGCCTTGCCTCCTGCCATTTGTTTTAAACTGTGCAATCCTCGTAAGTTGCTACAAACTTATTTGGATGTGCAAGTCGTTTTCGATTTTTGTTGACGAGAGATATGAGCTCGCGGGCTCATTCCCACGAAATTTAAGTCTTTTTCAATTAATATTAACGAACGCAGCAGTAAAACTAATACTAGAGGGAAACAAAATACAAGAATTATAAACGTAAGGCGCGTAAATAAAAATGAGAATTCCTAGAAGTAAGCTCGGTTGTAAATTCATGAATTTAAATAAAATCTAATAATATATTAATAAAAATAATAACGTGTAATTAAAAATGAACTGAGTTATATTATTACGTAAATAAACTGACGTTATAAGAAAGTGAATTCATATTTTTAACAATTTTATCAAAAACATCAGTTTCAATAAACTTGTGTATCCCACTTCTGACACCAAAAATTATGTTACGGATCGACTTAAATTGTGGGTGGCATCGATACACATAAACCGTTGAAACGGACGTTTATTGAAACTGATTATAATTAAATCATAAACAAATCATGGATAAAATTGACAAAATAATCGATCAAGAATAAAATACACAAATAAAGGTAATTACTTACAAACGAACTTACGAGGAATAACTTACACTTAAGACACGGCACTTAAAACACTACGCAAGAATAATTATTAACGGTTCGAAGATGACAATATAAACTAAATCAATTAAATCAACTTAAATACTAGAGAATTATTATTAGATATTAACGGTTCAAGACATGATCAAAGAGTGATTGATTTGGGCGATCCGATGCGCCAGGTAAACTCTGATGCACCGGGTGGGGGCGATGGCGTGATTTCAGTATTTGCTGACAGCAATGACCTTGCTCGGTCGCCGAGCTCGGACAGAAATGGTCAATGCACTGAAGGTGCTGACTTTATTACAAAAATGCGCCATCGTCCCGCGACGAGTTACTACGAATTAATATTCGCGGACATTCGAGCGAATTTTCCAATATAAAACATAAATTAATAATAAATGTACGGGAAAATGGCCAGTCCGTAACAGTTATTATTATTATTTTATTTTCTAATTTTATTCAGCACATTATTGTTATTATTATTATTATTTTATTTTCTAATTTTATTCAGCACATTATTGTTATTATTATTATTTTATTTTCTAATTTTATTCAGCACATTTTCGTTATTATTATTATTATTTTATTTTCTAATTTTATTCAGCCCATTATTGTTATTATTATTATTTTATTTTCTAATTTTGTTCAGCACATTATTGTTATTATTATTATTATATTTTCTAATTTTATTCAGCACATTATTGTTATTATTATTATTTTATTTTTTTAATTTTATTCAGCGTACGATGTACGATGTGCGCCTCAAATTAATCACGATAAGTCGCATCGAGCGTCGCTAGGGCTTAATGAAGTGACAACGTACTCGAATAATTATCATAGATATCGCGCGGCTTCGATATTATACACGCGGCGCAGCAGCCGCCGTCTCGAGCCGCTCGAGACATTTTTTTTTTTTTTTTTTTTTTTTTCGTCCAGCCTCCGATAATTATTAACAATTCAAATGGGATTGCTACAATATCACGTTCCGGAGGCCTGCCTCCTCCGCGACCAATGGCAGCGGTGCGAGGGAGAGGGTTGCAAAAGCGGCTTGGAATTATCCATACGTGTTACGATAAATCACATTATAATATTCAAATCGCACGTGGGTGTGATATCGAGCAGTCGTGACTGCGAGGAACGTGGACAAAAAAAATTCAACCGACGAGAATTAGCACAAAAGTAATTAAAAATCTTGCTTTTATCGCGAGCGCGAAATCCCCGGGGAAAAAAATGCGCGTCGATGCGTATCGAAACGGCGGACAAAGCGCGGTTGATAAGCGCGGCGCATATTGTCGAACTTAAATTGACTCGATTAATATGGTTAAATCGATGTTTAACGAAACGCTTGCAAAAAAAAAAAAATTAACAAACACAAAATAATAATAACAATTTTTTTTTGTTATTCTTGCTATTGCAATTATTATAATTCTTGATTTCATTATTTAATTATTATTATTTTGATTGATAATAATAATATCGTTTCATTGATATTAATAATTTTTCCCGTACCTTTGGACCTAATATAAAAGAAAAGGGTCGAAGATGGGAATAAAATGAAATAGGATGAAACGTGGAGGTAATCGGATTTGCTCGAGATTTTCCTTCTGGTGTTCCGCCTCTGGTACTTAACTGTCCTCGAGGGAGTAATTTTCCTTCGTTCGCTATTTATTTGATTTTGCACAAATTTGCTACCCGCATTGTATTATATTTTACATAATAGAAAAATAAAATAAATAAATAATATTAAACAAATGAAAAAATATATATATAAAACAAAATAAAAATATTTAAAAAATATTATTATAAATAATAAAAGATCTTTATAAAATAAAAAATAAAAAAGATCTTTTTATAATATAGAGGGATATTAAATATCATATTAAGGGTAGTTCCGAACACTCGTTTCAACGCATTTCACAGCACTTTGACGCATTGGGTACAACGACAATTACATCGCGATCCGCGCGGCCGCGTCGATAATCACGAGAAAAGATATTTCACCTTAGCGGTACATTGTACAATCCGCGAGCGAGAGCAATTTGCATTTTTACGACTGTTATGGAATATGATCAGATACGGAAGAGCCTTGAGTGGTATATGGAAATGGTTCAGTAATGCTTTTCAATAGCGCTTGATTGTGGCCGGGACTGTTAAACGCTTCCCCCAAGTGCCTCGATCAACCCGAGTAAAACGCGCGGTTATTATAGCGGTGAAAAAAAAAAAAAAAAAAAAAAATTGCGTGGCATTAAAAATGCAGGTGTCGAGCGATTTTTGCGCTACAGCAATAATAACGCTCGAGGTGAGCCTCTAAATTGCGTCGCGAATCATTAACTTCCACCCCCGGGAACAGCATAATTGACCCCGCCCAATGTCCATATAGAGTGCACATTTTTTTGCTTCGGGCTTATCTGATAAAAAATAAAAAAAAAAAATTATAACCAAATATATCAGTTTGTACAATCGACGAAATGTGCAGCGTGCAATAATTAACCAAATGAATGGTTCGATTTAATCTTCGAGGTAAATTGGCTCGGGACGTGAGATCGACATCTACCAGATAAACGTGGAATCTCGTGGCCTGCACTGCTCGACCATGGGAGCGATCGGCGGTGTCGTAAATTTGTCGAAACGTTCGAGTTATTGCGTTTCAATGGAAATGTGGAATTTCGTTTGGAAATTAGTTGTGAAACCGGTGGTTTTGAACAATTTTATTTTATATTTGTTTATAGGCTTGAACATCGAAAGAAATCTACTTTACCGACTTTTGGCCGCGGTTATCGTGCTCTGCATAGACGGTTTTCTCGCGAGAAAATTTATAGAAATTTGTCGGTATTGTAGGAAATGGGATTTTATTGATCGTAATAAATTAATATTGTAGGTATTTTGTTCCGATTCCTTTTTCAACTGACTCATACAATTTTTTTTTCTGATGCCAGAATTCACAGATCTAACTTCCAGTTGACACGTCCGAAAATCAACATCGTGAAACTTTTCTTCTAAAAATATCGTCTTTTTGCCATCGATTCGTAAATTAAACCCCAAAAAATATGGATTTTGTAAACTACGAAATCGTACTTTTTTACCGACCAGTCGGTAAAAAAATCCAGTATCCCCTTAAGGCGATGTGACACCCACTCAGTCGGTAATAAAAACTGTAAACAATTATTCCGACAATGCTTAACGTTTCTGAAAAAAAGAAAACTTTTACCTCATTCCTCTTTCAATTCTGCATGATGTAAAACTTTTATTTCTCCAGACACGTGTCTAGTTTCCATGTATTATTGTTCCGAAAATAATTCTCTATCTCTCCCGCACTCCCAGAGGTTTCGCCTTGCCTCAAGGCGATGTGAAACATGTACCACGTGACACGTGAGAGCGAGAAAGATAAACGCAATTTTTGAATGAACGCCATTTAAAAACTATTCTTATTCTGGATGAAAGCAAAATATCATCGGACGGAAAATAAAAATGCGCTTCCGTTGATGTTTTTCTTTGCCTCAGAATATTTTCGGTATCTCCATACGATTGATTGCAGTTTTTGTTACCGACTGAGTAGGTTTCACATTCCCTTAAGGGCATGTGAAATACCGACTGCGGTAATAAAAACTGTAATGAACGTTTTTGACGCATATTTGCATTTACAGCTAAAATAAGAAATTCATTCCCTGCACTGGTGAAATACGCAGGGAATGAATTTCTTATTTCAGCTGTAAATGCAAATATGCGTCAAAAACGTACATTACAGTTTTTGATACCGACTGGGCTCGACGTGGATGTTTCACATCGCCTTAACTCTCGCTTTAATTCCTCGTTCGAATTTTCCGTGCGCGTAGCGCCGTCCTCAGTGCCGCCCTCTGGCAGCACCTCCGCGGCAGCGCCCGGCTCGCCATTTAGTTCCCTCACGAACCACCAGGCGGCCACCGCACGCGCTTCCTCCTCATCGGCAACCTGCGCGTTGCAGTCCCGGTGGCTCCGTAACAACGAAACTAAAGTTAACATGGCGGCACATCGGTGTCGTGCCGAGTGCGAGGCTCTCGCTTGACAAAATCCCCCGTCGGCCCGTTTTGCCTCGCCAGTGTCCGCCTCACGTCGCCCGCAAAACGGCCGTCCGACCGTCCGCCGTACGCCGCCATCGAGTTAACCGCGCGCGTGAATTTGTGATATGTGCGGTGCTTTATGACGAATGTGACGGCCCTCGGCGGCGCCTCAGAGTACCCTGGATTATTGGATTATCGGACGACGTGTCATCGGCGGTTTCCTCTCGTTAGCTCCAGGTACGTAGCCAGAGAGGCCCGCAATGATTTTTTACTCCAACGACCAACGAAAAAAAGAAAAGAAAAAAAAAAAAACACACACATAGACGTATAAAACAAACACGGCGCGCGAAACACTCGCGAGTCGCTCTTCCGAAATGTCAATCGTGTGTTTCTCTCTCGCGGTTTGCAGCTCGCGCATCGAGTGTCCTGCAAAGCCAGTGACATAACATTCCAACGACGTTGCGCAGACTCACCGCGAGATCCGAAGCCCTTTAAATTCGATTTTTCGAGGGAAAAGAAACCAAAAAAAAAAAAGAAACCGAGAGAAGCGGCGAACAGCTGCCGACATTTTTTTCCTCCGACTCGGAGGATTTTTCGTACTGAGAGAGGAGAAAATATAAATAAATAAAAAAAATGAAAATAAAAAGCGGACGCGATGAACGTTGAAGGCCGGGCTGCGTTCTCTGTTGTCATCTTTAGGGCATTGACTCTCCGACTGGGTTTCTGTACTCCTACCTCCCCCCCCCCCCCTCCCCACACACACACTACGAGCTGCTCTTGCTTTTTTTTCTATCTCCTCGAGTCTCGTGTGCCTACTAACGAAATCTCGGGACCTTCCGCGGCCTCCTTGGCCCTACTGCGCGCGATCGCTGCTCGCCACCCCACCGATCGACTCGCCGCCTACGGTGTCCCCTAACCTCGCCACTGCTCGCGCAACGCGCCCAGCGTTCGCCGCGAGGCAACACGCGTGTAATACACAGTGTTGTGAATTCTTGGTTTTTGGGAAATAAACGATGCGGTGCGGCTTGTTTTTTTTTGTGGGATTTAAATTAGTGAATAGTATTATTATTTAATAATAAGGCTATTATTGTTAAATAATAAGGTTATTATTATGGGGTTATGGGTTATTATATCATTAATAGCCCATAACACCCATCATTAATAACCCATTAATATTATTATCATTAAATGATAATGCTATTATTGTTAAATAATGAGGTTATTATTATTAAATACTAATGCTGTTATTATTCAATAATAAGGCTATTGTGATTATTACAAAATTACAGATTTGTATAGATCATTTTCAATCTAAAAAAAATTATGGAAAATCTGTGGTCCGTTCTTTCGGGAAAATTACCGTGAAATTTTAATGAAAATATTATTTGCAAGAAATGTAGACGTTATGTTGTACCGTGAACTTCATTTCTAAAAGACTTAGGGATTCGCAACTCGTGTGACGATAGGGATTTACAACGCGTGTAACGACACGCGTATCGCGCATGTCGCTCGGTGGGACACGACAAGACATGTTTCCGACCTGTTCGAGATATCGAAATTCGGTGGGTTTTGTCGCGAGCGACTGATATGTGTGCTTAGCCTGCTTTGCTAGCGGCGTTCGGGCGGTAAGATTTCTTACCTTTTTTTTTTTTAATTGAACTTCAAATCTTTGGCAAAAAAAATTTAGTATGCGAATGAAAAAATATGTCGATGAAAAAAATGTCTGGCGAACAAAAAAATATCTTGAAAACAAAAAATGCCATACAAACGTACTTTTTTATTTTTCTCCGCGGTTTCCCACGTTCCGACGAGCGTCCAGATGTTGAAAATTGAATGCACGCTGCGGGACTTAACCCCAAATGTTTTTGATATTTTATTCGCGATAACCTCCACGACATCGCTGGTGGCCGGTTTATCGGCGCCGTAATCGACTTGCATATGTCCTCAACGGACGGACGGAGTTGCTTATCGACGAGGCTGTTTGCAACCTCAAGATTCTCGGTTATCTACACGGAGGAAAATGGTTACTCGTGCGAGCAAACTTTACACACTGCGGCACGCATGAATTTCATCGCCGCAGCCACCTTGAATTATTTTTCCCCCGGTCGCGATTTTCTCAGCCATTCGGCGTTTAAAAAATAATTCTGCACACAGCGATTTTTTAACGTCACATGTTGACGGCGATCATTTTGTCGAGTTTTCCAGCTGTACTTAATTTTTTTTTTTTTTTTCTTGCCGCGTTCACAAGGACTCCACGCTTGATTGAGCGTCCTAGTTGCTGACCTCTTAAGGCATTTGCGGGTGCGAGTGAGACGCGACTAATCTGCGTATCGCTGACATTTCTTCGCCGCGGATTATCTGCCCGGTTATTCAGAAAAATGTAAAGCGTCACAAACGTCGCGCGTATCACGAATCGAGTGGCGATTTTTTTTTTTAAAGACGGCAAAGTCGTCGATATGATGTTGAAGTTTGCATCGTTGAAACGCAACGAAATTCAGAAAAAATAAAATAATACCGATTAACCCAAATTATGATATTAAGTATAAAAAGTCATATAAATTATTTTTTTATATTTAATTTCATCTTTTGGGTTAATTAGAATTAATTTTTTTTTAATACCCAATTTCATCTTTTGGGTCAGTCAGAATTAATTTTTTTTTTTCTGAATTTCGTTGCATTCCAACGATGCAAACTTCGACATCATAAAGCGATCAACATTCCGCCTTAAAGCGAGGTTAAACACCGAGAACACGTTCCCCCTTAAACTCGAGGCTGGCCCGGCGCTGCGGCGATTTTTCTGAATCCAAATATTTGCACTCTGATTAATGGGCACCGAAAGGTCAGAGATCCATGGTTTATTCGCGTTTGGCGAAACGTCTTCCCGCCTAAAACGAGAATGGTTTTTAATGTGTTTCACTCTAGCATTTCAAGCAGAAAACTTCACTAGTCCAAGGCTGCTTGAACTATTTTTAGGCGCAATCTCCACCGACGTTCTAATTACTTATCTAGGCCCTAATCGACCGTCGTATCCGTTCTAAATATTTTCATTTTCCTGGACCGACGGAATTCGTCTCCAGTCGACTGTCCAGTGTATTTTTTTTATTTCATAATAAAATTCATCCAACGCTTAATTAGAAATTTGTTTAGGTATTTTATTAGGTATTTTAGGTATTTTAGTTATTTTAGGTATTTTAGTTATTTTAGGTATTTTAGGTATTTTAGGTGTTTTAGTTATTTTAGTTATTTTAGGTATTTTAGTTATTTTAGTTATTTTAGTTATTTTAGGTATTTTAGGTATTTTATGTATTTTAGTTATTTTATGTATTTAGGTATTTTAGGTATTTTAGGTATTTTATTAGGTTTTTTTTTATCAGTCGCCTAGTCGCCCAATAGGCGATTTTTTAATCTGTCCTATTTTTCATCAGTCATTCGAACCGCTTGTTTAAAACGTCGTCTATTATTTCCATTCGGTACCACGAAAATGATCTGCTCGAGGCGAGTTCAAGGCCATTATTCGTGAGGCCATTCAAGTCGCGAGTGACGCGTTCGATGATTTATCGAGCGCCAAAAACGTCGGATTGCATCGAAGGTCGCCGCGAGTCAACGCGCGAACCGTTGGCCGCGTTGTACATTGTTTTGAGCGGCGAGAAACTATCGAAACGAATGGACGCTGTGGATGCGTGGAGTGGAAGAAAACCTCCATGAATATACATGATCGCGGCTTTTGCATTCGATATAACCGCTGTGTGTCTCATACACTGGCTGTGTATGTAAATACAAATATATTTATATTTACTCGTAGTAGGATTGCGACAGTAGCCTCCACTAGCAATCGTGTCCCCTTTGGTCTTGTCGTTTTTCCAAAAATATTAGCTCAGTCATTTTCATTTTATTTTCAACAATAATATTTTTAATTTCCGTTGCAATTTTCCGGAAATATTTTATTTCACGCTGACACGCAAGGTGGATGTCCCAATTTATGACCGCAGGTTTCCAATAATAAATCTTGTCACAAAACCATAAATTACGATGAAGAAATTGTAGCGAAATAAAAAAAAGAAAAAAATATTAATTAATCCAACTGATAATACCGACTGTAAAAAAATTATTATAACGACTAAGAACATGACAAAACAAAATTATTTCACCCCACACTGGGGGTGAATTATTTTAATTTTTATAAAACAAATTTTACAAAATTTTTAATAAAAAACAAATTAAATTAAATTAATTAAATAAAATTTAATCATTAAATTCGCGGTCGACGACTGGGCCATCCGACCTCGTTAAATATTCCATGCATTTCATTCACCGCTCAGGTATCCGAAACAATGTTGAAAAACCGGCGCCGAAATCGGCAGCCGGGTTTCCATCCAGAGTCCAGCAATAACGAAACGCAAATGGGTCCGCGGCCAGGGGGACTTTGGTTTGGACCTTCGACCGGTGCGCGAATCATTTCGATTACAATAACCCCCCGCCCCCCCCCCCCCCCCCCCCCCCACCGTTCGGCCGTGCCAGAATAGCATCGGAAATTTATCTTATCGCGAGCGCGAGAGGGACGCTCGCGTTGGGCTTAGCCCGAGAAATAATTTTCGTTCGCGAACAGGTTCAACGCGGACAATCGATACGCACCTCTCGGCCCCCCCCCCCCCCTCCAACGCCGCCCGAAACGAACAATAACAATCCGTAGATATAGCTATCGTGATCTATAACAGGCGCGCCACTGTCGTCATCGTCATATTTCGGAATACAAATTTATGCCGCGCGGCTCTCTGTGTGTGCTGCACGAAAAAAAAAGTTTCGTTGTGCCAGCTAATCATTCACATTGCTGTACCTCAATTTTTTGCCATTAGTTGCATAGTTGCAACTTTTTATTTTTTATATTTTTTATTTTTATTTTTTAATTAACACATTTATTGCCGCAACCATTTCGAATGGTTGTGGTTCACTATTCACGATTTTTTCTACATAACCTAAAAACGATACTATTAAAGACGATATTATTTATTTTATTTCTTTTATTAAAAAAAAAAATCAAATAACAATATACAAAAAAGCTTTTTTTTAATTAAAGCTTTAATTGTGTCGTTCGTGAAGCGATTCGCGTTAATTTGTCATTTTTTTTTTATTAAAAAAAAAATCAAATAACAATATACAAAAAAGCTTTTTTTATTAAAGCTTTAATTGTGCCGTTCGTGAAGTGATTCGCGTTAATTTGTCATATTTATTTTTTTTTTTCATTTAAAAAAAAATCAAATAACAATATACAAAAAAGCTTTTTTTTATTAAAGCTTTAATTGTGTCGTTCGTGCAGCGATTCGCGTTAATTTGTCATATTTATTTTTTTGTTATAAAAAAAAATGAAATAACAATATACAAAAAAGCTTTTTTTTATTAAAGTTTTAATTGTGTCGTTCATGAGGCGATTCGCGTTAATTTGTTATAAGGATAATACAAATAAAAAAAATTCTATTTTTGACCACTTTTGGTTGTGACAACTAATCCGAGTTGTAAGGGAATCAGAATAATCCATTGTTTGTGCCAACCAATTTCTTGGTTGTGTCAACTAATCATTTTTTCACGACGCAAAAAAACGTCGACGTTCCCGGTGGAAAATTGAAAGCTTATCCGCCCGAGCCTCGCGGTTAAGCAGTCAACTTCGATCTTTTTTTTTTTCCTCAACTTCCACCTCACCTATAATACACACGTTTGGATCGTGGGATCCAGACGGCGTTGGCCCGGATTGGCCTACGCCGCGCGACTCCCAGAAGGCCTCCAAGCTCGATATCTCACCACGCCGGAGGTGGGGGAAGTCAGAAGTAGCTTCGCTTATAAATCGCTACGGTGATTTCACAATACTAGATTTATTTCTGTGGCTAAAGAAAGAAGAAAAAAAAACGATCCGTACAATGACTGCGATACGTCCAAAGAAGCGAAGAATCGCTTAAAAAATACGGCTTCTTCAGCATGGAAAACACGAAATCCAATATGGCATTTTTTTTTACCGTGGGAAATACTTTTTTTTTTTATCCGAATCACGTTATGCAAAACGAAATAAACAGAAACCATTCACTGAGGCAGCCTTCGAATGATTCGTTATTATCGAAAAAATTATGGTAAAATAAAAAACGCGTATTTATTCCTATATCAAGTACTCCGAAATATGTTGTTGAAGTTTGCATCGTTGGAATCCAACAAAATTCAGAAAAAAATAATAATTCTAATTAACCCAAATGATGAAATTAGGTATAAAAAAATCATTATAGGAACCAATTGATATGACTTCTTTTTATACCTAATTTCATAATTTCGGTTACTTGGAATTAATTTTTTTTTTTTCTGAATTTCGTTGCATGTCAACGATGCAAACTTCAACATCATTCCGAAATACAGTAAACAAGATAACCAATCACACAAGCATGGGAAGGGACCATCAAACCGAGCTATTTGTGCCTTCAACTGGAATGCGGTGAAGATCGGACCTTCGAATCTCTCGAGCAGAGCCGAAAGGCGGCAAAGGAGATCCGAAGAAGCCCTCGTATATGCGGCGTGCTTCGATCATCTGGGATACGTGGATGTGATACACAGTGGGCGGAGCGTGAGGGTTCATCAGCAGAAGCCCTAGAGCAGCTTACATCGGCTGTGCGATATAAAACACATACAGGCAGCTCAGAAACTAGCAAGCGGAGCGTCACATATGTGCGCCAGTAGATAGGCGTCGGTGTAATATGGGTCAGGCGCTCCCCAACAACGAGGTCATTGCCCCAGGCCGGCGTCCGGCCGATAAAACAGCAACTTCATTGAGCGGCTCCGTTGGCTCCGCTTCACGCTTCGCGCTATATTCGTCGAGCAGAAGACGCGCGGTAGGAGGCAACCCGCTCGAGAGATGTCGCTTCAAGCTTCTCCGGCGCTGGCTTTGCCTCGCGTAAAAGCCTCGCGCATTTTCTTTCCAGGTTTTCCGGCGCTCGATATCAACACCGGGAGACCACGAAAATTATCCCGGCGGCTTATCGACCGTTGATCGACCTGGTTCGACTTTGTTTGAATGACAATCGCAACGTCAGGTTTTTCTTGACATATAATTTGTTGTTTTGTCTTTAATAGAAAAAAATTGTTTTGGGACAAATTATAAGGTTCAAATAAGTTATTTGTTGAATATAACGAAATATTCAATTCTCCATATTTAAAAAAAAATTCTAATATTCAATTCTCCATATTTAAAAAAATCATTCAAATATTCAATTCTGCATATTAAAAAAAATCATTCAAATATTCAATTCTCCATATTAAAAAAAAATCATTCAAATATTCAATTCTGCATATTAAAAAAAATCATTCAAATATTCAATTCTGCATATTAAAAAAAATCATTCATATATTCAATTCTCTATATTTAAAAAAATCATTCAAATATTCAATTCTCCATATTAAAAAAAATCATTCAAATATTCAATTCTTCATATTAAAAAAAAATCATTCAAATATTCAATTCTCCATATTAAAAAAAATCATTTGTTAACAGTTAACAAATCCTGTTCCCGACAAATAAACTCATCTCTTTTTTGTATTTACTTTTAGTTTATGATTTGTTATGATGCAGATGCCGGGTGGTGGTGTCGCATTCACTTTGTTTTCTTTCCCCGGCAACGGGGTTGCCTACAGGACCAGTTGGTCTTAGTGCAATAAATCAATCTATCTATCTATCTATCTCAGTGATAACTATTTCACTCTTAGTTGGGCCAAAATAAAGTTCTGCCTTGTCAAAAAAAAAAGAAAAAAAAAAACTACAACAAATTCAGCGGCACTGAAATCCGTGAAGGTCTGTGAAGAGTCGTTAGTATTGATTGTAGCGGAAATCGCGTTGGAACTTATTAGCTCTAACTACCACACGTCCAGTAAACAAAATTCCCAGGATTTTTCCTGTATTCACCGTCATTGTCGTGGGTAGAGAAATGATGTGTTCGCCATCGACGCCCGGAAGATAGTTAGAGGTAAACACTACAATTTCAACGATAATACTATCTCGCGGTAGTTATACCACCTCCAAGCTGCGCGACTACTTAAAAGAGCGCAAAAACATCCCCGCGGTGGGTGTCGTTGAAATATCGCGTCTGTACTGCGCAAATGGCTAATAGAGTCACTGGGTCAATAGTTACAACGTTCCGTTCCATCTCCTCGCGGACACAATGTCATACAATGTCATCGTTATCACCTAGCGGTAATTCATTGCTGTTACGACACTCGTTTTTCTACTATTTCCCGACTTTTCTGCTACCCCCTCCCACTCGGACTTTCCCCTCCTCGTCTCGCCTCCTCCTATCTATGCGCATCGATGATTCGCAGTTTGCTCATTCTCGTTATCCTCCGTGGTTTTTTTTATTTTTATTTCTGCTTCATTTTACGCTTCCGCAACTGCGCATCTAGTCGCAGCTCGCCGCCAGTATCGCCGGCTTGGCTCGTGTATATATTCGTAGCTGTGTGTTATATGCAACGTGCTCTACGTGCTCTCACTAAAATGGCAGAATACTTATCATAGCAGCTACATAATACAGGAGTGGCTGTTATTTTCAACGTGCAGCCCGCGAGATTTGTGTGATGTTGAAGTTTGCATCGTTGGAATGCAACTAAATTGAGAAAAAAAAGTATTCCAATTGACCCAAGTGATGAAATTAGGTATAAAAAGTTATACCAATTAGTTCCTGTGATGATTTTTTATAGCTAATCTCTTCATTTGGGTTAATCAGAATTAATTTTTTTATCTCGATTTCGTTGCATTCCAACGATGCAAACTTCAACATCGTAGATTTGTAAACTCGAGCCAACACGGAAAATTTGTTTCTTCGTCTTCCCTGGGCTGAGGGAAAATCGAGCCATTCCAAAGTTCTTGAACCAACGGAGGAAATGTAATTGATCGAACTTTCGATGCGGTTGTAAAGCGAGGCTAAAGACGGCGTTGCAAACTTGAGCCACTTGAACCAGGCAAAAGTAGCAGCAAAGTAAGTTCGATTGGCATCATCTAAGAAGTTTTTGAATGGATAAGTAAACGCAAAATGCGAGTTCAAGGCTGGTATAAAAATTGTAACTGCTCATGGTTCACGTACTTCAATTTAGAACTCTATTTTTGTAAGTCAAATATTGCATTGGCCGTTGTCACTAATCTACATATTTTGTACCGAAGTAATGGTGCTGAAGTTTGCATCGTTGGAATGCAACGAAATTCCGAAAAAAATCATAATTCTAATTAACCCAAATGATCAAATTATCTATAAAAAGTCATCATAGCGATTAATTGCTATGCTGATTTTTTATACCTAATCACATCATTTGGATTAATTAGAATTATTTTTTTCTTCTGAATTTCGTTGCATTCCAACTATGCAACGAATTATTTTTTTCTTCTGAATTTCGTTGCATTCCAACGATGCAAATTTCAGCATCATCCGAAGTAGTCGTAGAGTGCATTACGACGTGTACATCAATGCAACGGTATCAGACCTGTGGCTTCCCTCTACCCTACTTTCATGCACCTCGCAATCTTATTATAAGATTTTCCAGGCTATTTTTCCCCTCCCCACTCTGTGTACGACAGGCTTTGAGGGCGTTGCGAAGCTTCGTAGTGTCTTTCGTCGACAGTCCGAGGCATCCAAAGCCGGATTGGTATGACGAACCGTGCACGGCCTTGACTCGGCCGAGTCTCCGAGACGACTTTGCGCCGCTGTCTCTGATCCGACATCTCCGTTAAGTTGGCCGAACAAAGTCCTCAAAACGAGTCCGCTGTATCCACAATTTCGCGCCGTTAAGGTGGTAATTTAGTGCCACACTAAAAAAAAGGTTTTCTTTTTGTTTGGCTAGTCGAGAGATATAAAAACGCCCTTGCGGCCATAATTTACAGTCTAGCAAAGCGGACTGATTGAAAAGGTGTAATAAAATTGACACAGGGAGAAGGTTTAGTCAGGGCAATTTACAAAAGTCTGGATGCCATCAAATCCGTACAACAGTAAATGACAAAAATGTGTGGTGTCTGTGAAATATTTTTCGATGCCTGCCTTTACATTATTGGTGACAATTCAATATGTAACGTAATTCGTATACAATCCCCAATTTCAAGGGGTTCAAAGTTGCAAACTCACCTCTTTAAACTCTTTGAAATTCGACAGTCTGTATATAACGGAATAAACGGTTATTTTGTTCCATCATTTATTTATTTATTATTATTATTTATTTATTACTTATTTATTATTTATTTATTTACTTACGGATGTAAATTTATCTCTCCGTACATGAAGTCAATAATCGTATAGTGACTGCATAGAACGATCGATGAGCCGCAAAGTAACAAAACAAACTAAAACAAAATAAAAAGTGTGCCCTTCTGACGTATGAAACGGTCGCGTCTTGAGTGGGCCGAGCCCTTCTGACGTTGAGACTCGCGATATTATATTAATAAGTCTCGAGACTCGTGTTAAGGCTTCGCTGAATATTTCATTGTACGACGGAGTCCGCGATAAGAAGGCTCCGGTAGCCGCGGAGTGCACGAGGAGATCAGGACGTACATACTTAATTAGCCTGAAGGATGTTCGCGGATTAACTGGGTCAGGCAGCACCAACTGACGTATTTACACGGCTGAACGGGTGTTACGTATATTTTTAGCGCACCCTCATCTCTCTCTCCGGGTGCTCCAACGGGGCATTCGAAACAAGAGGAGCTTGCTATGTAGACGACCGCGACCAACCGGCAGGTACGAAACCTTCCAGTTCCTCTCCTTCCATCATTTTCGGTCAGATCCGTGGAACGATTAGGGGCGTTTTGATCCTGCGGCTACTGGATAAAAGCAGCCCACGCTCTATGCAACTTTATAGACTGCTAGGGTAGATTTATCATTGGTTTTATAAAAAGCTTTTCGGTATCGCCTTCAATGGTTTTTTTACCCCTTTCATTCATGATTTTTTTGCTTGTTTTTTTTAATTTGCAAAGATGATTAATCACCCTTTGGAAAAAAAGTTGTCCAGGTAAAATCGAAGCTAGGACGACAAACGGATTTAATGGTTAGGATTTAATGAAACGGCCTTTAATGGATTTTTTTTACCTCTTTCATTCATGGTTTTTATTTTTTATTTTTTTTTATTTGCTAAGATGATTATTCACCCTTTGGAAAAAAAGCTGTCCAGTTGAAATCGAAGCTAGGACGACAAACGGATTTAATGGTTAGGATTTAATGAAACGGCCTTTAAATGATTTTTTTTACCTCTTTCATTCATGGTTTTTTGTTTGTTTTTTCAATTTGCAAAGATGATTATTCACCCTTTGGAAAAAATGCTATCCAGTTGAAATCGAAGCTAGGACGACAAACGGATTTAATGGTTAGGATTTAATGAAACGGCCTTTAATGGATTTTTTTTACCTCTTTCATTCATGGTTTTTATTTTTTATTTTTTTTTATTTGCAAAGATGATTATTCACCCTTTAGGAAAAAAAGCTGTCCAGTTGAAATCGAAGCTAGGATAATAAACACAAATGCCATCAAAACCACAATGCGCCTATTGACCCTCAGGTGCAACTCTCACGCACAAACAAGACATCGTCTTACATGTCGCTGGACGGACTTGTGGATGATCGATCGACCGTCCGCGGTAAGACCGACATTTGACAAAGACGGTCGTGGCCACTCTTCTTTATAAATTCATTTCTTTTCGCCTCCACGTGGAGACTTTTCTTGTGGAAATGTTTCTTGCCGAGTATCAAGACAGTCGTCAGAAGATGGCAATTTAAAAAATTCCCTCGACTCATCTAATTTCCGGCAAATGATGCTGAAGTTTGCATCGTTGGAATGCAACGAATTAAAAAAATTAAAAATTAAAAATTAAATTAATCCAAATGGTGAGATTAGGTATAAAAAATCATCACGGCAACTAATCGCTATAATAATTTTTTATACTTAATTTCAAAATTTGGGTTAACTAGAATTATTATTTTTTTCGGAATTTCGTTGCATTCCAACGATGCAAACTTCAGCACCATTCAGGCAAAAGTTTGTCAGCTGCAAATACCTCCTGCAATTTGCTGTTTTGCTGAATTCTCGCCGAGCATTATTGATCTGAGTATTTATAAATATTCCGGGGAAAGCATCGGGCGACTCAACCGGTTCAGAGAATTGCTGATATCGATTGCAAGCCCTGGGACTGCAGGGAGGTCTTGCAATTAACGCAACCGCCGCTGCTTTCTGGATTCGTTGCACGATAATCGGAGCCCTTCGCGGAATAAGAAGGCATTTATGTAAAATTTTAAAGAGACCTCTGGTAACAGATCGCGAGATCTCGGTCGAGGGTTCAAGGAGACGGGATCATAGATGCATCGACCCGGTGGCTCACTTACTCTCTCAATAATTCAGCGAGTCAAGGTTACAACGGAATTAATCGATGAATTCTCATGCTCAGAACTGACGTGCCTCAAGCGGTCGTGTAAAAATCATTAGCGTGACAAAGTTCACGGTTCGCAGAGTTCTTTCATTCGCGCGAATTGTGTCTCGCCGATTCATTCAAACATCGTCCAGCGAACCGCAAAGACGTAACACATGTTGACATTTTTCTAATGTCACACCCAGAGAAATCGTTCTGATGGGATCTATTCGAAACAAATAAAATTTATTTGAATGAAATAAAAATTTATTTGAATGAAATAAATCCTATTAGGCCGGCCATTAAATAAATCACTCTATTTAATGGCCGGCCAAATAGGATTTATTTGGATCAAATAAAATTTATTTCATTCAAATAAATTTTTATTTCGTTCAAATAAATTTTATTTATTTCGAATAGATCCCTTCAGAACGATTTCTCTAGGTGCACTAATTGGTTATTTTCGTGTTTTTATTTTTGTTGTTTTCGTGATTCCATGAGAGATTCGGTGTCTATGACGACTTTGGCTGGAACTCGTTGACAAGTATGCAAATCGTGGCTATGAAGTAAAATTTTCCTGAGAGTAGTCGGCTGGTTTAGCGTCTTCCACTACTTTTTCCAATTCAAATACCGCGTTACCGAGGAATTACATTAGAAGAGACCGGTTTCGATGCAAATCGAAATTTTTCTTCGTGTCACTTCCACGGTTTGAGTGTGGGAATCGTGTGGACAGACCCAGTTAAACCTTTTTCACCATGCAAAGAAGGTCAAGAGGCTACGTAGCGAGGAAAATGGTTTCTAAAAATCATTTGGCGCTTCTGAAAGAAGAATATGATGCTGAAGTTTGCATCGTTGGAATACAACGAAATTTAAAAAAATTAAATAATTAATAATTAATTTAGAAAATTAAATAATTACTCATTAATTTAGAAAATTAAATAATTACTCATTAATTTAGAAAATTAAATAATTACTCATTAATTTAGAAAATTAAATAATTACTCATTAATTTAGAAAATTAAATAATTACTAATTAATTTTAAATAATTAATAGTTAATGTTTAAAATTAAATAATTAATTAGAAAAAAAAATAATTCTAACTGACCCAAATGATTAAATTAGGTACAAAAAGTCACCATAGTAACTATTGACGACTGATGACTTTTGGTACCTAATTTAATCATTTGGGTCAGTTAGAATTTTTTTTTTTCCTGAATTTCATTGCTTTCCAACGATGCAAACTTCAACATCAATGAAGAATAACATTCCGTCTATTAATAACTCACGTCGTCTATCGTATTCCGAGCACCGAGCGATGACAAACTGTGCGTCTAGCTACGTAATACCTTACGCAGTGTTGACGAGCAATGTAGAGCGCGGCGGGGAAAAGACTCGTCGAGTTGTGAAGCTGACCTTGCCGGCCGAATAGAGAAGCCACCGCGACGACAATCCATTGGGAAACTTTCAGTACGGACCTTACAAAATGCTTGATAGGACAACAATTTGGCCTCAATATGTCATCGCCGCTTGTGACGATACGACCCGACGTTACGATAGGGCCGAGATAAGCATCGCACAAATTACGTACGAAGAATTCGATATCGAGTCGCTGATTGACTCGGTTCCCCGCTATTTTATTAATCTCAATGGGTCTTGAATTTTGGTTGCACGTTGGACCCAAATTTACTCCACAATCGAACGTTCTGATTTTTCCAGTGTAATTAAATGGTACATTGAAGGTGGAGCCTCAATTTTAAGCCCACGATTTATTCTTCGATGACCTTCCATCTTATTGCGGAGGAAGGTCTTCTCGATTACTGCGTCGTAAAGATATCGTCAGAGGATTACATTGTTTTCCATGGGTTTTGGAATTTTTTATCGCACCAAAACTGAAAGTAAAAACAAATGTAGGCATAGAAGGAATCTGTCATGATACGCAAAAGCTGTGCAGCTTCGAATTGATAGAAGTTCAACTCCGCGAGCCTCATCGAGCTGGAAATATGCGTCAAATGTTTTATAGACAAAAAAACGTCGTGCCCGAATAAAATCACGAAGAAAACTGCTTTCATGTCTAACGGATAAGAGTTTATGTCAACTTTTTGCGGGACGTTTTCTGGTTGAATACCCATAACAAAGGATGGGACACGCTGTATGTGGAGTTGCTTTTTACGTCTCATCCAGGTTTTCGAGATAAAAAGAAAATAAATAGACTCCCACTATCTCTTTTATATCACCGTTTTTTGAAGGCAGTCATGTCGCAAACGTAATTTATGCACTCGTGGATGAAATTTGTTTTGAATTCGCATGGTGGATTTGTTTTTATGCTGACGTACTGTGAAAGTTGGTCACCGACTCTTAAAAACTGAAATTAAGCATGAAAATCCTGGTTTTCATGTCTTTATGCATAATGATTTTGTGCACTTAATCCGTACTTTTAAGTAAAAAATCCTGTCATGTCATCGCAAAATCATCCAGAGTTTGCCTGCAAGGAAACAATTAGACTACTGAAAATTACGTCAAAATGACTTTCGACAAACAACAAAAAGTGAAAAAATTACGACTTCCTGTTGGAAACTCTTGTTAATCTTTTGCACTATTATAAACCAGTTCCTCGTGGCAAAAATTTACTTTTTTGTTCGTGTAACAATAATGGCCGCAGTTTACGACTCTGACGTAGCTGCCTCAATACCGCAGGTTTCCAATCTACAACATTACAGCACTGTCCATTACTGATAGACTGTTCGTAACTCGAACAACGACGTTACTTCGCTGAGTTGAGATCCTGACCACGCGTAAACGCAATCAGTGCCGATCTAGGCAGAGGCAACGAGACGGCAGCGTGGACTTTGCTCCCGGCAAGACAACGACTCGAGCGGGCCCGAGACCGCCGGAAAGTGGAAGTCCAACCGCAATGCAGAGGAAGTGCCCGGGTTATGCTATGCGGGGTATCTCGGTCCGCGGATCGTGTTCCAATGCATAGACACGCAAACCACGTGCGGGTTCTGCCCTTCCAGAGAGCCATTGATGGAAAGTCTAGGGTAGAAGTACCATTTGTGGCCACTGTACCATTTATGGCCATTTTCACTGTAATCAATTTGAAATATTTGTTTTTCCATATTCGAATGTTGATACAAATTGATAAGATTGATCAAGCCCACTTTTGTTTTATCTAACAAAATAAACAATTAAATAGTTTTAAACTTGGTGGCCACAATTGGACCAAAGGTGTGATGTTGAAGTTTGCATCGTTGGAATGCAACGAAATTGAGAAAAAAAAATTAATTCCAATTAACCCGAGTGATGAAATTAGGTAAAAAAAGTTATGTTACTAATCAGTGCCTGTGATGATTTTTTATAGCTTATTTAAACATTTGGGTTTGCCAGAATTAATTTTTTGTCTGATTTTCGTTGCATTCCAACGATGCAAACTTCAACGTCATCCAAAGGTGGCCAAAAACGGTACTTCGACCCTATGAGTAGTTTTCAACGAATGCTTTTTTGGTCATCATAAGTCTGAAAATGGAAACCTAGGTGGCGTACTAAATGCACACTGATGGTACCCTTCGGGGTTCTCAGCCTCCGCCCACGAGGACCGGTGCATCCATTCTTCGACTTAAAGTCCGCCACGTAAATTTCCTGCTTTCCAGTCTCGGTTATGCGCTCCTCAATGTCGTCAAAGGTGTATCAAAGGCTACCGCGAACTCCGCAAATCGGTTCACCTTCTGTGCGCCATCCAGACGCTCTCGGAATTAGTGTCTAATGTGCTGACAGACAGCGACGAAGCGGATCCTGTATATTTAATACAATGTGGACACTGTTGTGCCTCACGGTTTCTGCGCTCCGCCGCGATTACGTTTCTCACGAAGATTCACCCATTCACTGTTCGCACGTGGGCGTCGTTAGCGATAATCATTATTCTCGTGGGCAGGTGCATGAGACGCTGTGATTAACGTGAATCATTGAGGAGCGGAAACGACGCGCATTACTTGGTCCAAATAAGATCGTAATACTTAGTTCAGAAATAGAAGTGTACAAAGTTGTTGTTGATGTTCTTGAGGGAAACGTATTTTTAAGAAAATTTTCCGAACGGAAAATTTTTGCTTTGGTGACCACAGGTAAAAGATCAAAAAATGGTAACTATGAGAGCAAGTTGCCATTTCAGCCAATGGGTAGTATGACATTTTACATTCTCATATTCAGAGCATTTAAAGACACAAACAGTGCCCAAAAAAAAACTGAAAGAAAGATAAAAATTTGACCAAAACTTTCATTCACATGGATAACCGAGATACGTAGAGAATTTCCTGTCGATGATTCATTATGATAGAGCCGAGGTTAACAAACTCTGCCCAGATGAAAGAAAAATCTTCAGACCGCGTTTCCTCCTCATTGCGTCACTGGATTCCGCCGTCGTAGCCTCGCTGACTGTTGTTTTTTTTTACTCCTTTCTGCGGTGAAAAAAAAAATCGCCGCCCGAAAGTCTAGGGGGCTGCTTCTTCTCTGTATACCACGTGCGGTCAAGCGTGAACTTTAAAGACTCGCGTCACCCACACGCGATACTCTTTTTTTTCTACGTCGTGTATCCTGTACATCATCTGTCGGTCTCGTTCAAGCGAGCTGTTCGTGCAGGAAAAACAGTCTCTGGCCCTGCACCAATGACAGCGGGTTATTATATAAATATCATGTCGACCAGCTCGTGTTCGTTAACCTCCGGCCAAGTTGCCAGCTATGACAAATTTTCCAAAGACTTGGGTTTTACGCCCATTTGACATATATTTCTATCTTCAAAAAATCGTTATTGTATTAGCAGAGAAAAAAAATTATCGGATAGGGTTTTCAAACTTCTTGAAATCGGACATTTTATTTTTTCGAAAAAAAAAAAAAAAAAAAAAAAAAACCCAAGGTCTGAATTATTACTACAAACCATGGTACCAATTTTTCTCTTTATTACCACAAATCCAGTTAATTTTTAAAGAACCTTCACCACCTCCCTTCACTTCGTTTGGCACGATGGTCCTCCAGACACAAAGCGCAAAGCCACCCGAAAATCAATAGGCTTGTGGAAAGCAAAGAGAACGAGAGATGAACAAAGTGTCTAGACAGCTCGATTACCCTTAGCCTATGGACTATGTGCACACGCTTGAAGTCGCCTCGTTCGCGTCCTCACTGCCCCTTTCGCAGTCTTTTCGCCCGGACAATGAGCCACATGGAAACCAAAAAAAAATGCTCCTCAAAAAAGATCTCGTTTCACGCGATTCTTTTTGACATTGTCGGACGACCCCCTGATTAATAAATTATCACAGGACCTATTGCTCAATTTTCTCATGTCATTCTATCACTCGACCGCGATTGTAGTTTTGTAATCACGGCGGAGTCTCTTTGCCTGCACACGTAACTGGTCCCCGTGGTGCTAGTGCCCTGGAGACGGTTAACCGACGCGAGTAATACGCGGAACGTAAGTGTATACGTCAACGAGAACACACACCGCAATATGGCCGCGGTGAGAGTTATCAAAACCCAGGGAGAGGAATATATCCTGCGGTATCGCGGAGCTCGCCAGCGGAACCCGCGGTTGATAGCGACAACGAGAAGTCACCGAGTCGTCGAGTCCAGCCCTCCTGGCGTTGGTCTCGTGTCGTCGACCCGGCCTATCAACTCATTCGACTATCCTACCTGACGCCACATTTCGCGATGCAATGTTGCACGCATAGCTTTTTAGCATTTCCAAAGGAAAAGCTTTCAGAGTTCTGTGCCGGTTAATTTCAATGTTTCCTCTTTGTTTGTGTAGCTAGAATACGTCTGAAAAGGGAAATGGAAGCAGTAGAACATAAGGCGACTTTTAGGAGTTACCTGGACAAAAAGCTTGAATTGAACTTTTGGCTCAGCGGAGTTGGGATCGATTTGTCGCAAGCCGAGTCTCCTGGCACCACCTTAAGGCGATGTGACACACCCTTTCCCAGCCCATCCCGGGTCCAGACGGTATCGAGAACTGTTTACCTATTTTTTCTTCAAGGGTGGCCGTGTTATGTCACATCGGCTTGATGGAACCCGGTGAGGGCAGAAGGCAGAGATCCACCGACGGCTGATTGGATGGATGAAGCGAAACGAAACCTGCGTAGATGGATCTCGACGTGGGGCGCAATCATTTGACGTCACGAATCCGAGCGGAGGCAACGAGACATTCCTTGTTGGGCGTAGGAAGAACACACACAGGGAGGCTGGCGTCGAGTGTTGGGCGAGATCTTCAGGAATTCGTTTTCAACCCGCGACACAAAAAAAGAGAGAGAGAGATCTGATGGAACATGGAACTGATTTCAGTTGATCAACTCCGATGACGAGTACCAGCGTGGAATTGCAATCAACATAGTCGGCTAATTATCCAGCCGTGCAGAAATTCGTTTGGGCGGCCAGTACAATAGAAGAGCCCTTCACAGACCTGAATGTGGCGTTCACAATAGGGAATCCATTCTAGGACCCTACAAGGCTAATCAAAGGCGACCACAACAAAATATACAGTTACAAAATGACCACTGCAAGGCCTAATCAGGTGTAAATGTGAAACCCTAACCAGGATCATTCATATTGTGCCTCTCCAATGCCTACAAATAATCTAGAAAAGGCCAAATTGGACCCCTAACTATATTCCTCCATGGAAGAGTCTCTTGTAATTCCGTCAAAGACTCTGCCAATGGTTTCCATGACGCTAAAAAATGATTCCAGACTCTCCAAAAAACCTTAACCTCAACCTTAACCCACCAATCTCGCGGCGATCACCCGATAAGTGAACGTAGCGACATCAGCAACCATTCAAGGACTACAAGACATCACTTTTCGAGTCTCTGCAACAAGGCTGATCCTAGCAAAGCCTCCGTCTCTTTCTCTCTCACTCAGCGACTCACATAGTGAGGTCTTCCAAATGTTGCACGACTGAAAGAGATAAGCGTTGGGTATTCGGGTGATAAATCGTTAGCTCAACAGGACAAACGCTTCTAACGCGCACACTGGTTGAACCAAGACAAAACGTTCCAAGCGATGTGTCTCCCGTTCACTGTACGTACGACCAAAAGCATTCAATGGGAGCCGCGAGGAATCAGTGAACGTGCCGCTGACCGAGAACCACAAGCGGCTTGTCTCGGTCAACTCGCTCGCTCGCAGGCAGCCCGAAAAGAATTCGAACGCTGGGCGATCCACGTATAGCCAAGAGAGAGAGAGAGAAAGAGGGATATATAAACTCAGACTGCCACCGAAGGAATTCGAATTAGCAGCCGGTCGCCGCCACTGGGTATCGAGGGCCGACCGACAAGAGGCGCATTGCCTGCCAAAGGCCGTCACGAATTCCTCAATGACGTTACCACCGAGGCCAGTAATTCCGGGACAACAAAACTGTGATTCGTTGTGTCGTTCGGAGAGGGCCCAAAACACAAGAATTTCTCTCGTGTCTCGTCTTCCCCGGATGAAGAAGACAATTTCTCAGATACAATTCATAGCGGAATGCATTTCTTTTTCTTCAGGTCTACACCGAGAGAAAAAGTTTCCTTGATTCAAGGAAATTTCCTTGAAATCTCAACCTATGAAACATTTCTTTGAGGTCAATGAAATAATATCCTTAAGTTAATATTATATTTTCTTTGAATGATGTCATCAACCAAATTATAGGTTATGTTCACCAAGTTTTTGGTTACGTACCATAGTACTTAGATATGTTCACCAATAACTTCGATGGTTTAACCAATGATTATCTTCTTGATTTGACTTGACTTAACTATAACATAACAGATCAGCTTGCGCGAGAAACACCAATACGACTTATCGCGAATGAGCCAAACGTTGGCAGACCGGGTGCCGTCAGGCATATCGTTTCTTTAAATAAAGCAGATCATGTCTTTGAAATTCAAAGAAATATTTCACTGAAATCAATGAAAAAAATGCAATCCACCCATTTCTTTGGAATCAAGGAAATTTTTTCTCTCGGTGATCTCCAGATACATTTCACAGCGGAATTCACGATTTTTCTTCAGGTCTACATTTGAGCCGTGTATTGTCGGCTCTGGGTTGAAAAAAGAAAATTATGGGTCGCGGTTTCTGCCCCGAGACGCCTGGCCGGGTTTCGTTAATTATTCTTTTGAAACGATGATGACACTTGAATGCAAATAGGTCACGGATCTCGGTGTGCTCGGCGCGTTACCTGCGGCGCCACGCTGCGAGATACGCTCCGGGCACGGGATGTAAAGCATCGCGTCGCGTATATCCGCGGGGACCGTCGTACATTTATAGATATATCTGTGTAAACGTTGGCGAGACCGACTGTGTCCTGATGAGTTCGTTATAAAAACGCCTTGTCGCGATACCGAGAATTTCGCGAGTGGATTTCGATATTTCGCGCGACCCAATTTCGCCTAAGTGGCGATGCACGTGGATGACGGACTCATGATTCCCTTGTGTTGTCTGCGTTTCAGGGAACTGAGCTAGCCAGAATGAAGGACGACGTCGAGGATGATGAGGCCTCGGGTGCGGCGTCCACGGGATCGGCACCGGAAAGCTCAACTTCTTACGGGTAAGTCACGCGGAAAAGACATTCGATGAAATAATGATGTTGAAGTTTGCATCGTTGGAATGCAACGAAATTCAGAAAAAGAATTAATACTAATTAATTCAGATGATGAAATTACATATAAAAAATAATCATAGAAACTAATTGATATGATGACTTTTTTTTACCTAATTTCATCATTTAGGTTAATAAGAATTAACTTTTTTTTATGGATTTCGTTGCATTCCAACGATGCAAACTTCAACATCATATGAAATACGACTGTGGCAAAAATTGAAGAATTTTAACCATGGAAACTCGAGCACGGCATGTTAACTCGCACACATTTGAACATGTAATCACTGACTTGATTTGGTTAATAATATTCTTGTACTACTACTACTACTACTACTTGAAGAATAAAAAAAAAAATGCGTTTCGCATTTATGAGGTGGAATGGAGATTGACGTTGGAAGGTGTATTGAATGTCGATACATTTTCCAGCTTTATGACAGTTGAAGGAAAATTGTTGAATTTTTATCAATGATCAAAGTTTATTGTCAACTTCAGTCATTTATTGTCACTAGTGTCACAAAGTAGGGGGGACCGAGGACGAAATTAAAAAAAGAACTCAGGAAAAAAAATCAGAAACGATTCTTGTCACCCCTGCTGACATCTCCGATGTTCAGACAAAGTTGCGATATCATCAAAACGCGTAGGACTCGGAGACTACGCAATAGACACCGATCACGCTATCACGCGTTTTCCATTTTTCCATCGTCGCGCCGCATCGCGTGGCGCCATCTTCGATCGCGATTTTTTGTTTACTTTTAATTGCCGCAACACGATCGACCACGAGAGTCCATATCGTGTCGGAACATTTAGTATCACTTTTTAGCATTTTACTCTTATCTCTTTTACAATTATCTCGATGACTTTTGCAAGACATTTTTTTTAACATTCGCGTCAAATGTGGAGTGCCACTTGTTAGATATACATTTTTTTGCAAAGCCCGGTATCACATTTACAATGAGATATCGCATTTTTTATACGCATTCGACTCTTAAAAATCTTTCTTTATTAAAAAAAAATTAAATTAAAATTTTTTAAATGAATAATTTATTTATTAAAAATTAATTTTAATTAATTACATTTTTAATTTAAATTTAATTAAAAAAATTAATTTCTTAATAAAATTCGTGTTTCGATAATTTATGATTTTCCGACAAATTCGCATTTCTCGCCGAGAAATCCAACTCCGACGTCCCACGGTCACCGGTCGTGCAATTAAGCACCTGCGTTATATATCGTCGGTTGTGTTGTCTTACTGTACATTTCGCTACATTCGAGGCACGTAACAGCGATTACTGGTGCACGACCGACGATTGGGACATCCACCTTGTGCGGCGTCATGTTGATCAACCTCCTCGTGTAGAAAGGCGTGGTGAATGGAGCATAATCAGGGATCGATATGCAACGTCCCACTTTGCGTCTCACCGCGACTCCCGCGGGTTCGGCGCCTAATGTCCCGCGCGCATTTCGCCTCTATATATTTCTTCTTTTTTTGCTTTGCGTGAGCTTTATTTTTTGTGCTTTTGTTTTATTATCGGTTGTTTTTATTTTCTGCTTGAGTGCGGTGATGCGATGGATTGTGGGTGCTTTAATTTTGCTTTCTTCATCTCTTTGCTTATTTTTGTTTCGACAGCGTTCAATTACTTTTATTTTTTATTTCTCAGTTATTTTGTGTTATTTTTCTATAAGTGCGGATTTTTTTGTACGTTGCGTTTTCTTTTGCATTTTTTAGTTATTTTGTATTATTTAGAAAAATTAAAAAAAAATTAAAAAAGTAAAAAATCCGCACTTATAGAAATAAGTGCCGATTTTTTTTGTACGTTGCGTTTTCTTTTATATTTTTTGGCACGGTACGTTTAGGGGGCTTTGGCCCCAGGGTACGGGATAAACACCTCTTTCTCTCTCTCTTCTCTTTAATCTTCATTCTTTTTTACTTAAACTTAGTTTGATTTCTTTCTATTATTTTTATTATTTTTGTCTGCCGTTATAATTTTCTGCCTTTGATTGTGTCCAATTTTTGGTTGTAATTTTTAGTTCTTAGTTTAGTTTTGGTTTATAGTCAAGTTATTTTTAAGGGTTTTCCGTTTTTTTTTTTTCGAATTTGTTTTTTCATGCCTTCTTGTTCATTGATTTATTGCCTGATCATTATGTATTGATTTATGCACGGTGCGCTTAGGAGACTTCGGTCCTAGTGCACGAAATAAATAACTCTCTCTCTCTCTCTCTTCTGCGCCCCGCGAAAAATTCGCACTACGTTCATCCCAGGAAGCCCAGCGCCAATTTATCGACACCAATGCTCTCTCGATTAGCCCCGCCGACTGTTGCCGTCCCTCACTCGTCGCACACTTCTCTCTCCTTTCGCCCCGGGACGCCTGCATCTCGCTTCTCGCGAATACTTTATTATCAGCCAGAGATAGAAAGAGAGTAAAAAAGAAAAGAAAAAAAAGAAAAAAAAACGAAGAAGAGAGAATTGATAAAAGACGAGTGTACTGCAGCTCCGCGGCCTCCAGCCGCCGCTGGCAACGAGAATCGCGACGATGACGACGCCGACGACGACGACGACGACTCGCGAGCGTCGAGGGGGCGGGGTGGTGTCAGGCGATGGATGGAGAGCGTCGAGAAGCAGACTGGGTGGGGGAAACCGGTGGCAGCCAGTCCACGGCCGACCGTCGAGCCGAACAAGTCACGTTTCTGATTCGCCTCCGCCTCAGCGCGCTTCTGAAAATTCCCGCGCTTTTACGTCTATCTCTCTCTCTCTCTCTCTTTCTCTCTCTGTCTCTCTCTGACTCTGACTCTCCGTCTCTTTCCCTCTTTCCTCTCCCCGTGTTCGCTCAGTGAAAACACGAGACACGCCTCTGGATAACAAATCGTCGAACGTCGTTCGGCGCTCTCCGAGTCGTCACCGTGGAGAACGAAAAAAAACATCCGGCGAAGTTTCCTCCAGTGTCAAACAATTTTTCAACGCCTCGCAGTGCGCAGTGATAAGTGGACAACATAGTCAGCAGTGCAAACGACGAGTGGATTACGAATAAAAACCCGTGGAAACCGCGATTAAAAAAAACCCGTATTATAATTTATAATCCGTAAATAAAAAATAAAAAATTCGCACGAATCGCCTGAAGAGAGAAGCGCGAGTCAAGCTGTTGTCACGACACGTTCGAACTTGATTTTCAGCCATCGCTGAAAAAGCCAGCGACGTCGACTCTCGCCTCGCGTAGTCCGGCCGGCCCCGAGCGAGGAACGTTTTTTTTTTCTTTTTTTTTTCTTTTTCTTCCACGCAAAATGTACACACGCGCGATTGGACTGTAACACCACACGGGCGTCTCGCCGGTTTCTGGGATTCCGGGGCGCCTGCGCAGAACCCGCGCGTCCTCCCCACTCTCTCCTCGTTCGGCAGCGCCCGTCGCGGGACGAGGAGCGGAAGGCGGCGAGAGAGGCGCGCGCGCTGTGCATGCCGGGTTCGCAACTGTTGCACGTTGTCAAGGTCAAGAACGGCGGCGGCGGCGGCGGCGGCGGTGGCGGCTGTTGGAGACACCGCAGTGTGGAGGGGCTACGAACGACGACGACGCTGCCGACCCGCTGCGGCGAATAAAGAGGAACGCAGTGACAACTGTCAGTGAAACTGGAAATAGAGGAACGGAAGAGAGAAACAAACAAAAAAAAACACAAAATCGTGAAAACGAATTTTTCGCCTCGAAGCGAGAGAGATAAAAGTCGCAACCTCGAAAACGACGAGCGCGAATTATATATCGGGATGAAGATACGATTTTCTGTCAACTGTCAGTGAAACTGGAAATAGAGGAACGGAAGAAAGAAACAAAAAACACAAAATCGTGAATACGAATTTTTCGAAGCGAGAGAGATAAAAGTTGCAACCTCGAAAACGCCGAGCGCGAATATAATCGGGATGAAGATACGATTTTCTGTCAACTGTCAGTGAAACTGGAAATAGAGGAACGGAAGAAAAAAAGATATATCGGGACGAAGACACGATTTTCTGTCAACTGTCAGTGAAACTGAAAATAGAGGACCTTAAGAAACCAAAAAAAGAAAAAAGAAAATATATCGGGACAGTGATACGATTTTCTGTCAACCGATCAGTGAAACTGGAAATACAGGAACGAAAGAGACAACAAAAACCAAAATAAAAACGCCGACGCGTGAAAACGACTTTTTCGCCTCTAAGCCAGAGAGATAAAAGTCGCAACCTCGAAATCGCCGAGCGCGAATATATCGGCACGAGGCTACGATTTTCACGACACCGATCGTTCGATCCTCGATCCTCGCCCGTTAGTCGCGATCCGTCCGTGGCTGTCCCAGTCTTAGTGGTCCTGCGGACGTCTATCTAAACAGCAGCCTCGCTGTACTCTCGGTGTTTACAAGCTCGGCGGTCGATCCGCATAAATTTCCTGAGCGTCGATTCCCCGTCGTACGCGCCACTGTTGTGTCGTACCAAGAGTCCCGTTTCTCCACTATGCTATGCCACGAGTGTCGTCGATAAAGATCGGCCAGTAAGTCTCAACTGCAGCGTTCGACTCAGCCAAACTCTTGACAGACCCGCGAAGACACGTCTTGACGTCCTCCTGTATCTTCGACAAGAACAAGCGCAAAAAAAAAAAAAACGCACACGCCGATCGGATTCCGCGGTATATCGACTGGCCTGAAGCTTGAAGAGGCGTCGAATAAAAAGCGAAGAAGCTGCGCGTCGCGGATACGCCGAGTGATGTCACTGACGACGCTCGACTAATGGAAGGCAACAAAGGGGGACAAAAACACGAGATTGCGCCGCGCGACCCGGCGATATAACAGCTGCGCGACGCTCGCGGCGGATACAAAAAAAAAGACGAACCTGGTCAAACATTTAATTTGGGCGAGGAGACGACGACGATCAAGCGAGGCAGAAGAAGAAACACACACAGAGGCGCGCGACGATTATTCGTCGATCATTGTGGGGCGTCCCGCGCGAAGCGTCTTCGCAAGCCGCAGCAAGTCGTCAGTTAATTCGACGACTCTGGACGGATGCGTTATTAGCGAGCGGAGATAATACAAGCGGGGCTTTTATCGCGGACGCGTCTTGGCGGACGATTGTCGCCCGACGACTGCGCTCCGCCGGGCTGATCCTGACACATCCGTCCTCCGCGCTCTGCGACGCGACGAAAACAAGCCCGTTACAATCGTGTTTGCTGCTGTTGTGGCCTCGGTGCGTCTGTGTGTCTCGTTGAGTGCCGTGAGTGTCTCTGTCTCTCTCTCTCTGGCTCTCTCGTGTGTACGCGTCACGAAAATAATTAACAAATAAAAGATAAAGAGAGCGGGGAACTCGACGTCTTTGCTTTAGTCTGTATCATCGAGATAACACTGTATTGTGCATAGTGTGCCTCGGTGTTTGTCACTGGTGACGAGGCGAGTGGTGGTGACGACTGAGCAAACTCGATGAACGACGAGAGTTTCGGGCCTGCAAGTTTCGGGTTTGCATAATTCAGGCCTGCAAGATTTAAGTCGGCAAGATTCAAGCCTGCAAGATTTGAGCCTGCAAGATTTGAGCCTGCAAGATTCAAGCCTGCAAGATTCAAGCCGGCAAGATTTAAGCCTGCAAGATTTAGGCCTGCAAGATTCAAGCCGGCAAGATTTAAGCCTGCAAGATTTAAGCCGGCAAGATTTAAGCCTGCAAGATCCAAACCTGCAAGATTCAAGCCTGCAAGAAAAAACTGAATTGAAAAATTGACGAGCGAGAAGTCAGCAAATCACGAGCGGATAGCACAGCAAGGCGTACGGAAAAATTCGAACATAGCGAAGCAACAAGAATCTGCCGGACAGACAAGCACAAAGCGGAAGGCGGATAACACACTGGGGGAGTACAAAGAAATGGCCGCAAGCACTGGCGGCGAGGCTGCTGTCACGCGGGGCGACGTCACGGCCGGCGTCTCGTCGGTATCGAGCCGGCAACTCGACGTCGTCGTCGGTGCCCGTTGTTGTTTCGTCCACCGCGACTTTCGCGCCAACGAGTCGTCACTGTGAAGCGCCAAATCAATCGGATTGCAAACGTTGGCCAGTGAAACGTGTATAGAGGCAATAAGCAAAAAAGAGAGACGTGAAAAATGTGGCCGCAACAGAGGCCGCCGTATCAACGATCCCGGGACGTCGGAGTCCTGGAGACCCAGCAGCAGCAGCAGCAGCGACACCTGATGTGTGCATCAGGTGGTCCGCCGTTGCCGTCACAGCAGCCGCAGGAGGCTCTGGCGATCAGGGGACACCATCAGCATCAGCATCAGCAGTCGATGCACCCCTTGGATCACCAATTTTCCCAGCAGCAGCAGCAGCAGCATCGCAACAGCCCGATGACCCTACCCGGTTCAAGGTCAGTGCAGGCGAACCCCACGATAGCTGAATGCGACCGACGCCGCCGCCGCCTCTTCTACCACCCCCGATCGATATTGTATTGGCTCGATACTTAGCCTCCCGAGGCAAACACAGGGTCGGACACCGGCGGCCCAGAGCGACGGAATATTCTGCCCGCTCGGCTGTCTGATCGATGTGTAACCGATCAGAAGGCGTAATTTCGACGAAACGACCGTGGAGTGACTTTGCCCTCCGGTTGCGTTCATCGTTAACGCGCCTATCGATCCGTTGCATGCCCTGATAACACCGGGTGGATGTCAAGGTGTAGGTTTTATGTAGGAATGAAAAAGGAAGCTTTTGAATGAATGGGCGGTCTAACTTTTGCAGGCGCGATAGTTAGATTAGGACCCAACAATGATGTTGAAGTTTGCATCGTTGGGATGCAACGAAAATCAGAAAACAAAAATTAATTCTGATTAACCCAAATGATGAAATTAGCTATAAGAAATCATCACAGGAACTAATTGGTATGACAACTTTTTATACCTAATTTCGCTACTTGGGTTAATTGGAATTAGATGCAAACTTCAACATCATACCCAACAAGGAATGCTTTTTTGGACACCATGAGCCTAAAAATGGAAACCCAGTTAGTGGACTTTGGTGTACCAAAGGTTCACAAATGGACCCTTTGGTGTTGTCAGGGTGCACGTCGTCCAAAGTCAGGGCAAACAGCGCAGTTGATGCTCATCGCTGATGACGTTGCGGATTGATTTTGCGCTTGTTTGAGCGACGACTGCGGCCGAGGTCTGTTTTCGATGTAAACCGTCCCCGTGGTTCTTGACTCGCGTGACGTGTATCGCGAACGGGAAACGTTGAAAATTCACGCTGTGTCATCGACGCAGCGAAAATCCTCCACCGGGTCGAGAGAGAGAGAGACTCGCCGGTGCGACGCGCGCGGGGAACAAAGCGACGACCTTACTGACAAACGGGTAGTCGTAGGACAGGGACAGGGACGGGTCGAACGGCCGGATGCAATTGGCAATCGATGCGTCGCGACCTCGCGATCTCGTCCGGCGATGCAACCGAGAACTCGGTTCACGTTCAAATTGTAATTTATACCGACCACTATAAATATCTTTTTGCATATTTTTCTGGATATTCGGATGAATTCTGAATATTTTCAGAATTTTAAACCATCAAGAAGTGTTTGCAATTGTCTCGCACTTTTCTCGAATTTATGCGAATTGAAGTTTAACCTTGTATGTGTTGCTTTTTATGCATTTTATTTTGTTTTATTTTTGCTTCCATTTATGCTTGCTTTTTGTTCATTTCTTACGTATGTATTTACTAATTTTTACTTTATTAATTCTTAGTTATAATTCTTAGTTTAGATTTAATATTAAGGTAGATTTAAGATTTTGTTTATTTTTGCGGCGTGCCTTTTGGTTTTGCTTATAAATTTATTTTATTTTGTTTTATTTTTGCTTCCGTTTCTGCTTGCTTTTTGTTCATTTCTCACGTATGTATTTACTAATGTTTAGTTTATCAATTCTTAATTATAATTCTCAGTTCAGATTTAACATTAAGGTAGATTCAAGATTTTGTTTATTTTTGCGGCGTGCTTTTTGCTTTTGCTTATAAGTTTATTTCACTTTTGCTTCCATTTCTGCTTGCTTTTCGTTCATTTCTCACGTATATATTTCCTAATTTTTTAGTTTAATTCTTAGTTCAGATTTAATATTAAGGTAGATTTAAGATTTCGTTTATTTCCCCGACGTGCTTTTTGCTTTTGCTTATAAGTTTATTTTATTTTCTTTTATTTTTGCTTCCATTTCTGCTCGCTCTTCATTCATTTCTCACGTATACGTTTCCTAATTTTTTAGTTTATTAATTCTTAGTTCAGATTTAATATTAAGGTAGATTTAAGACTTTCTTTATTTCTGCGCCATGCTTTTTGCTTTTCCTCATAACTTTCGTTTCACTCTGATAACCTCAGTCCCAGTGCACGAAATAAATTGCTCCAACCAACCAACCAACCAACAATCTCTCCCCGCGACTCAGACCCGCGTAAACCGTCCGCCAGACTCTCGTCGTCGTCGTCATCAGTGCGTACGTCGTTGGCCGCCGTCGCAGCCGACACTCGCTGTCCTTGCCGTATATTTTCCCGGCCGAATAATCCGCGCGCGCGTCTCACGAGTTTGAACGAGGCGCGTTCGCCAAGATCGTTCAGCGCGCGCCAGCGTCAGACATGCCATCCAGTCATTCCTGTATTTTACGGAACGTGAGTGGGTCTCGAGATACAGTTAACTCGGTAGACAGACTGACGGCGAGCTTACAGCCTCCTCGGTCGGCCGGCAGCGCCATAAACTTTGCTCTCGCCGTGCGCGGCGCTCGCTTCGACAGGCCGCGTATATAACAGTATTGTATCTCCTTCTCAATCTTTTAATCTCCCCTCTTCTCGTTCTCGCGCTCGCCTCGAAATTTTCTTCGGCCGTCGTCTGCCCTTGAGAGCCTCGGACTCTCCGACGATGTGTGTGTTCGCAAAATCATTCCGAGGCTTGCGTAATCTCCGAAAATCCCCGGCGCGATCCCCGAGCGCCCTCTGGGCGAAACGCTAAATAGCCAGATGCCCGGCCGCGGATATCGCGAGAGCGACTCGCCGACAGTGAGACACGAACGGCAATGACAGTCGACGAAGTGGAAAATTATGGTGCATTCCGCGTGTTCGCTGTGGCATCCGGGAAAATTTGTAGCTTGATGCGAGATATTGGCGAAAAATCGCTACGTGCGAATCGTGAATTGCTTTTTTTTTTTTTTTTTTTTTTTTGGAAGAAGAATCTTTTTCTTGTCGCTGGCTACGAGATATTCGCGAAAATTCGCTACGTGCAAATCTTGAATTGCAGTTTTTTTTTCATACATTTTTTATTTTATTTTTTTTTTTTCATTGTCGAAGAATCTTCATCTCGTCGCTGGCTACGAGATATTCGCGAAAATTCGCTACGTGCAAATCTTGAATTGCAGTTTTTTTTCATACCTTTTTTATTTTTTTTATTTACATTTTTTTTTTTTTTTTTTTCATTGTCGAAGAATCTTCATCTCGTCGCTGGCTACGAGATATTCGCGAAAATTCGCTACGTGCAAATCTTGAATTGCAGTTTTTTTTCATACCTTTTTTATTTTTTTTATTTACATTTTTTTTTTTTTTTTTTTCATTGTCGAAGAATCTTCATCTCGTCGCTGGCTACGAGATATTCGCGAAAATTCGCTACATGCGAATTGCAATTTTTTTCATACTTTTTTTTTTTTTTTTTTCATTGCCGAAGAATCTTCATCTCGTCGCTTTGTCGCGAATGCCAATCGGAAAAATTCAAAGAGTGTGACTCGAGATCGCCCGCGGAGAATGGAGAGAGCGCCTCAATATAAAACCGGGAGTCAAACGCGCGCGGAGCGGGGGAAAAAAAAATGTGATACATTCGCGAGGTGAATAAAAATTCAATATTCAGCGATGGATCGGCGCGATACCGCTCGGGGAATGTGATTGATTGACGGAGGACAATTACACGCGAAAAGATTCTGGGCCGCTGATCGTGAAATCCTCGTCGTCGAATCTTGCGATTCGCTTCCTCGGAAATTCACGATGACGCTCGTCGACCGACGAGCTGACGTCCGACATTTTTTATGTTTATTTCTAACGTCTGCCTATCGTCGTACGCGGGTTTTCTTCTCCATTGGCACCGCCCGAGCGTCCACCGTATAATTATACGCGATTGTTTGTGACATATGGCGACCGAGGAGAGACGCGAGCCGCTCTTTGGATTTTGCGCGGTGCTTACAAAGACGTCGCGACGTCTGCGAAACCCGCTTGACGCTTTGAAAGCCGGTTTTCTTTGTCTGTTTAAAAATGTGGAGTCGATTCGGTATTTCGGTATTTCAGTATTTATTTACATGACGACGTCAATATTTTTTTCTGTATCTGAAATTCTGAAAAAAAAAAAAAATTCTAATTAACCCAAATGATGAAATTATTATATGGAATTTTATGAAAAAATAAATTTGAGTTATTTTATTTTTTTGTTATTTATTTTATTATTTATTATCTTAAATTTTAAATTGTTATATATAATTTCATCGCTTGGGTTAATTAGAATTAATTTTTTTTTAGTTTCGTTGCATTTCATCTATGTAAACTTCAGCATTTTTTTTTTCTCTATATGAAATCCTGAAAAAAAAAAAAAATCTGATTAACCCAAATGATGAAATTATTATATGGAATTTTATGAAAAAATAAATTTGAGTTATTTTATTTTTTTGTTATTTATTTTATTATTTATTATATTAAATTTTAAATTGTTATATATAAGTTCATCGCTTGGGTTAATTAGAATTAATTTTTTTTTAGTTTGTAAATTTTTTTTAGATGTAAACTTCAACATTATTAGAAAGCATCGCATTCGGCAAACGCATTTTTGATGACGCGCCGTGCGGTTTCAATTTTTTTTCCCCTCTTCACGCATCAGCGGAATACGATGTCTTTATTTTCCACTACTTTATTTTGCGTTCCGAGGTATTTACTGAATTTTGCGAAATTGTGTCACTCGCGGTCAGCGCGAAATTTATCGTCGAACCTGCGGTGTTTTTGCGTTGAACGAAGACGAATTTTCTCAAGACCCGCCGAGCCTAAATTTGGATCGGACGCGGCTTTGTCCTCCTGTGGGAAATTATACGGCTACGGCAGAAATATCCGTGGCTACCTGTCGTACCGAAGCACACGTGTTTTTGTACGCTCATTGTGAAAACAACGGGTCGTCTGGCGAGAGGACTGAACGAATACGGGCCGACGATTTGTTTTCCTTCCCGAGTCTGTAGACCGCACGTGTTTACATTCTTACACTGCGGCACTCCGCGTTTCGAATGCTTTAACCGCGTTCGCAGGTGCATTGCGACACGGCAGACGCTTCGATGCAGTCGGTACTACCGACTGGAGATTTCCCGAAAGCCTGTTGAGTCTCATGATACGGATACTCAATTAACTCAATTTACAGTCCTATTCATAAAAAAAATTTCAATATATTCCGTTCCCAAAGAATGTCGCCCCAAACAATTTAAAAAAATGTCCCAAACAATTAAAAATTTGTTCCCAAACAATTTAAAAATTGTTAGTAGAAATCGTAAAAAATTGTACACGAAATATATTTTTTTCGTGTACTCGAAATATTTTTTTCGTGCACTAGAAATATTTTGTCTTGTACTCTAAATATCTTTCTGTGTACTGGAAATATTTTTCCGTGTACTGGAAATATTTTTCCGAGTACCAGAAATATTTTTTCATGTACTGGAAATATTTTTCCATGTACTGGAAATATTTTTCCGAGTACCAGAAATATTTTTTCATGTACTGGAAATATTTTTCTGTGTACTGGAAATATATTTTTCCGTGTAATGGAAATATTTTTGATGTACTTGAAATATTTTTTCATGTATTCGAAATACTTTTTCACGTACTCAAAATATTTTTTCACGTACCTGAAATATTTTTCATATACCCGAAATATTTTTCCATAAAATTCCAACGAATTTGCATATTTGGATCATACGATAATCCAGGACCAGCGGTGTGTCAATTGACCCCGCCCTCCTGCCCTCATCGTTCTCACGACATCCCAGCCGAAAGAACCGTGCCAAAAAAAAAAAAAAAATTCATTTTCCCTCCCGTCCGGTGTTTTCCATTTGCACCGACATTGTGTATCATCAACGCTGACTAATTCGTTTTGTCTGGGACGGTTTTAGCATCGTCGGTGCCGCGCTGCCCACGCCGCTCTGTCTCCGCCGCACACAGCCGCACAATATCCATGGTCCAAAGGTCTTTCACGTACACTCCAACAGGTGTAGAGCACACGCACAGCGCTTCGCTTCTCGCTCGACCTATCGCACATTTTATTCGTCTTCGAGACGATTAAAATCGACGGGCGAGGAGAAAGAAAAAGGCAAAAAAAAATTAAAAATTAAAAATAAAAAAGGGAATACAGAAAAAATCGACGGGCGAGGAGGAAGAAAAAGGCGCAAAAAAATAAAAAAACAAAAAAAAGAAGGGAATACGGAAAAAATCGACGGGCGAGGAGGAAGAAAAATGCAAAAAAATAAAAAATAAACAATAAAAAATAAAAAGGGACGGAAATTTTTCTAAAAAAAAAGGGACGGATTTTTTCTAAAAAAGAAAAAATCGACGGGCGAGGAGGAAGAAAAATGCAAAAAAATAAAAAATAAAAAAGGGAATACAGAAAAAATCGACGGGCGAGGAGGAAGAAAAATGCAAAAAAATAAAAAATAAAAAAGGGAATACAGAAAGGCAATCGGAAACGCGCGACGAGCGGCGTCAATAAACGCGGCGCGAGTGTCGCGTTACGTATCTGCTCGGTTTTCTCCGAGTGCCAAGCGAATTCCGCGCTTATCCGGCAAAACAAGCGGAGGTAATATAAGAAAAAGAAAAAAAAATAAAAAAGAAAAAAAAAATACGTCTCGGCTGTGATCGGATGGCGAGGCGAAAACGGGGATGCGTGAATCAAAAAGGGGGGGAAAATAACACCGAATGCTCGTGATGTCAAAGTGTAGGCGTAAAGCTCGCTGCAAACATAACTGAACGGGCTGAGATTTCGTTTCTTTCATTTCTTTCATTTGCTTATTACGAACTTATTGTATATATAGATATATATGTATAAATATGTATATATATATATATTTCTATATGTATATTCAGGACCAACGATGTCGACGCTCTGGCGACGACTAAGAAGCGTCTTGCCCACGCGTCTTGGCTTATCCTCCCTCTTTCCCCAGCTCCCTTAACCCTCTTAACGAGACACATCGCCATCGACGTCGTCCTTGTCGTCGACAATCGCGGCTCATGGTAATTCTTGGTGATTTCACAAACAGGCTGAAACACTCCTTTCTCTCTCAATTTCTTCAGGACGGCCTGAAGAAATTCAGACCTTTCTCCGCCTTGCTGTACATACAACATTCTGGACAGCCTCGGAGTGTTTTGAACTTCACGACACGTTCGGTATTGAAGTTCCACTTCCGCTGTCAAAACTTGCAAGGTTAACGACCTAGTTTAGCTTCCTCCCCTCGCTGTTTGTGAAACAGCCAATGAGTGAAATGGAATTATACTGATGATGTCATTAATCGTTACACTTATCGTTCTATTATTTTACACGGGGTCAGCAATTGATTTGATCGCAACTGATTGGAAACTGTCGCGATCGACTTTTTCTTCCAAGAAGGAAAATTCGTTGAACTTAATTCACACGTAGAAAAATTATCAGGGAGTAACAACAAACCGATTGCCGTATTAACGAATTTTTTCTTTTCGCAGCAAAATTTTCAATTCACCACAGTAACATTTTGTTATTATTATTATTATTATTATTATTTATTAGGACTGAAGCTGGATTGTCCCTTGAGAGCCAGCAAATACATATAACGCATCGAAGTGGCAGTATAACGATATATAACATTCTTACACAAATTTACAAAAATTCAATTCAATGTCCGGAGTGTGTTATTACTCCGTCAATATATTTTTCTGTTCAATGTCCTCCCTTTAATAAACACTTACCAAGTATATTTATTACAGGTGAGACTTCCGACAAAAAAGTGTAATTTTTGTTTACCGAAACAAGAATGCCTGGCTCGATCGATTCGTAAAAATCTGTCCGATTTCCCGACCAACAATTCCTAAGCCCAAACATCAAGTTCGCCAATCGCCTCAACGCTTACAAAACTTGAAGTTCAATCATATGCACGCGAATACGTGAATAAAGTTGGTATCCCCTGTTTTTTTTCGCGCGTCGCGACCGCCGGTCTCGTCGTCGTCGGTCGCTTCATTCTCTAATTCCGTAATTCCAAAGCTAGTCTTGAATGGACGGGTGGCAAAAGATGAATGAGCTATTCGCTTGGCGACCGCGACGAGCGCGTCGTGTAGTGTCGGCCTCATCGCACGTGCTTTTTTTTTCCCGTACCTGCTGCTCACGGGTTTGTCCGTGAACGTGACGAAAATTTCGTATGGCTCGAAGGGTACAACACAGCCCATATATCTATATCCGTGGTCGCTGTGCTCCCGAGGCGACCAGACGGCGAATCATTCTCGTTACGTACGTCACGAAAACCAGTCTCGTCTATTTTTTTCCCTCTCTCTCGTTTCGCGCGACGAGACTTTCAAAATTCACGCCCCGAGGCGAGTTCCACGCGTATATCAGGCACTTTCGTTTTTCCCCTTATCTCTATCTGGTCTTTAGCCCCCGTTTTGTACGATTCCTCGGGCTGAATATACACGTAAGATTTCTGTGTGCACGATCAACCCGTTGCACACAGAAAACGAGGCGAGTAACTAATGTATGATAATCGAAACTGCGCAATAGTAGATGGCAATTAGCATAAAACAAAGGCCAACGATCTCTCCTCGGTCGGCAGGTATTTTATATATGTGTCTCTATTCACATTTTTGCGCACCGGCTTGCGATTTAATTTGAGAATATTTGCGAATTATTTCGCTGATTCGTTGGAGCGATGAGGATCGATTGGGGTTTTTTTTAATGCAGGCTCGCGTTTTATCGCTGAAAACGTCCTGATTAGAGATATTTATTTATTATTTATTATATAAATATTTATTTATTATTTTTATATAAATATAAAGAACGATGGCTCACATCATTTCTGGTGAATTTTTAATTAAAAGACTTTCTCGCAGTGACTTTTACATAATTGTGGAATAACTCACAGACTCGCGAGTACCGAGAACCTTTTAATTAGGACACGTGCATTTAAATGCATTTCTGCAAAAGTTGCAGTTATTTTTAATATTACTTCTCACCGCGTTGCCTATTTTATATTTTATATTTTTTTATATTTTTGTTGCCTATTTTATATTTTATATTTTTTTAAATATTTTTGTTGCCTATTTTATATTTTATATTTTTTTATATTTTTGTTGCCTATTTTATATTTTATATTTTTTTATATTTTTGTTGCCTAATTTATATTTTTTGAGTGGCTCGAGAAGTTCATTTACTTATTTATACGTGAGGTTTATTAATTTTTCTGCAACAATTTCAGATATTTTTAATATTACTTCGAGGGTTATCCAACTGGTGCAGATTCGGATTTACGTCTAAAACTGCCGTCTAATTGAGTCGGACGTCAGAGCCAACGCGTTACATAGTTACAATTAGCTTTTGGTGAACATCAGATGTAACATCAACAAATTTTGATTGGATTTTTAATGAGCCAACTAATTTGGCGCGAGGACGATGTCACTTGTAAAACGACACGTAAACGCACTCGCGAGTTTTCCGTGCGTTTTAATTAAAAACGTTGTCGGGCCAAAGACGGTAACGAGCTTTGAAACTGAGAATCTCGGTTTCTCGGCAGTGAGAAACTCTCGAAACGCTGCCAGTGCAAATGCAATTCGCAGTTGGGCTGCACCGCAGCGCGAAAAGCTTTTGCGGCTGCTGTGTCACCCGCAATCGCGGGGTAAACTCGAATTCTCGTGTGCGGCGTTGACGAATTTAGTTTGGTCAAAATAAATAGATAAACCTCATGAATAAATAAATAAATAACCCTCACGAATAAATAAATAAATAAACCTCACGAATAAATAAGTAAATAAACCTCACGAATAAATAAGTAAATAAACCTCTCGAGACAAAAAATATTTAAAAATATTGTGAGGTCGCTCAAAAATATAAAAAATATTTTGAGGTCGCTCAAAAATATAAAAAAATATTTTGAGGTCGCTCAAAAATATCAAAAAATATTTTGAGGTCGCTCAAAAATATCAAAAAATATTTTGAGGTCGCTCAAAAATATCAAAAAATATTTTGAGGTCGCTCGCTGCATTCATCAATCTCAGCAATTTAAAAAAATCCATTTTTTTCATTTTGCATCACTTGCTTTCAATTTAATTAATCTCTCTATAATTATGCACTATTTTGTCCTATTTCGTCGACACAGATCGTCTCGCGATTTTCGCGACAACAAAACGACGTAAATAAAAAATAATTATGTGCGCAACCCAGAGAATAAGGAAAGAAGGAAGCGCTTTCGCGGCGAGACACATCAGTCCCCGGGTTCGCAGTTATTAGTTCATCGTCGGCATCCCTCTGACACTTGTATATCGTAATTGCCAGCGTCGCGAGGCGTTTTTGCGGGGAACGAGGATGCAAATCCGGTGCGTTCTCAAGTCTAGTCTGAGCCAATAATAACCGTCATCTGTGATTTTAATACGAGGACACTCCTCGCCAGATGTAATTAATGCTCGATGTTACTGATTTTTTTTTTTTTTTTTTTTTTTTTCGCCTTTTTATTTCGGATTCTCGCCAGTTTCCGAGCCGCGGCCGCTCGGACTTCTTCCTTCGTCGTGAATCTCGCTCTTTTTTTTTTTTTTTTTTTTTTTTTTTTTTTTTTTTTTAATTTCCTCTCGCTCCGCTCGGTTATTTATTCGACGACCGGCCAGTCTTTATGGTCACGTTCGGGATCCGTCGCGGCCACTCGGCCTTGGACATAATTTGCCGCGGCTCATGTAAATATTTGGTGGGTGGCGTCATTCACTATTTTCGTATACAGCCATTCGTAGTTCGCCGTCTCTGTTCTCGGGCGGTGCATTTGCGCCGCTCGCCGGAGCGAAGAAGCGCCCCGCGACCGCGGAGGGAACCGTCGGTGGCTTCTCGCTTTGTCGTTACACGGCAGATCGACTCGCGCGATTTTATGGTTTACAGTTTATTAATTACGCTCCTCGGCCCGCCAATGGCGATCCATAATTAACTGTGACGCGGTCGCTGCCGACAGCGATCGATACGTTTTTTGTCATAAAATGAAATCGATGACCCAATTTTTTTTTTTGCTATCGGAGAATCGATTTTGGTGCTCTTTTCGTTGCGATCGATTCCGCATTCTGTGAAAAATTTATCATCGATTCTTCTGTCGTATCTGTCGTATCGGTGAGTCAACAATAAATACACAATAAAAAAATAAAAAAAATTGTGGCTACGTCAGACAATCCAGGACACAATTTAAATCAAACCGCCTCGATAGTCCTCGTCGTATCAAACCCTCCGGTCTCCCGTCACACCTTAAAAAAAAACACACACACACATTTCTGCAACAATTACGAATAATTTGAAGAAATCGTTAATTCACGATCGATAATAATAATAATACCACAACTATAATAATCCATAATCATGCAGCCACGAAAAAAAAACCTTTTTCATCGTCCAGACAGTCCTTGTGCTATAAAAAATAATAATAATAAATAAATAAATAAATAAATAAAAATAATAAAAAAATAAAATAAAAAACAGATCCAGTCTCGATCAGCGTCCGTCCCATCAGCTCGCAGCCGCTTTGCCGGAAATCACAGCAATTTCCCGCGCCGGTCTGCCCCAGTCGGACCGCTCGCTGAAACATATTAGTCATTATATACGGCGTCGATATATACGGCGGTCGTCATCCATCACAACCCGTTTAATCATAAACATTCAAAGATTGCGGTCGTCGCGGCGCCGCGGGAAACGCGAGAGAGGAATCGACGTGCGCACGCGCTCACGCACCGGTACCGTGTGCAGCGTTGCGCCGTTGCACCGACCCGTCTCTCGTTCCGCCACCACCGACATCACTGACCACGATAGACTCGTCGCTCTCTATATGCGCAGTAGGCGCGCAGGCGTCGCGACGCCACTTCGTGCCTTCGGTTTTCCGCCCCCTCCTTGCCCCCCCCCTCCCCCCTCACGACCCTCCTTCCCCCTCGGGTAGCCCCCCGGGCACCCAAGAGGCACTTCCCCCACTTCCCCCGCTCCACCTCGAATTTTTGAAAGCTCTTTTCTCCCAAACTATTCGACGGATGGAGCTCAAATTTTGACAGAACGTGCGGAAGAATGGCAGAATTCGGCTGATCTTCGGGCACCTCGATAGATCAAATCGTTTGGTCAGGAGACTCGATAAACTGAAAGGTGCGAGAGAGACAGCCCTATAGGCGTTTAGCATTGGCCGACGAAGTTCCGAGCGTCGCTGCCTGCTAAGACCCAAGGCGGTGGTGCAAGTGCGCCGCAGGCTTTACTATTTATGACGCCACTGCCTTTGACCCCGTCGTCCTCTACCTAGAGCATCGCGATTCGAGTTGGGTCGCTTTGCGATCGTCTCCGTCTTGCGACTCGGCCGAGTTGCGTCACTCGAGGGACGCAGAAGGAACGTAGGGTCATTGCCAGACGAATTTTCTCGCGGTGACATAATAAATGTCGCTGGCGGCTGGCGCGGAGTGTCGAAAGGGGCATCGCCGGTAACCGGAGCCAATGCGGAAAATGAGGAGCCGGTGATTAGCCGGTAAAATTGACGCCAGTCAAGCTGGTGATCAGTCGAAACGACTTTTTTTTTTGTTGCTGCTAAAAGTGGCTGTACTGACCGGTGATTCTTGAGACTCATCATTTTTTTTTACGTGATGTTTCATAGCGTTTTCATAGCTTGAATTTACAAAATATCGTTTCGTCGTAGTTACTGACTACCTGACTTTTTTTTTTAGACGTTGTTAATGTTGTACAATGTATTTCTCGCAACATTTGCATTTTTGTTCGGAACGTGACACGTTAAATGAGCCTGTGTCACGTGGACCATTTTTTTCCTCGTCGCAATAAAATGGCGCGAGGAAATAACGAAAAATGCGTCGTTGGATGAAAAAAATGTTACAATGTATGGTGTAATTTTTTGTAACATTTGTATTTCATTTATTTTATTTATTTTTATTTGATTTTTTGTACAATGGACGGGACAAGCCCTTGAAAAACAACAAAAACAGATGGCAGAGTAACAAACCAGGTAATAAGAAAAATCAAATAACAATATACAAAAAAAAAAAAACACAAAAACAAACAAATTAAAAATTTCCATCAACAATTTGCAGCGTGACACACGCAAAATCGTCCGTGTCACGTGGACCATTTTTTTTCCTCGTCGCAAAAAAAAAAAACGATGCGAGGAAATAACGAAAAAAGTGGCGTGGAATGAGAGGAATATTACAAAGTACGAGGCTGCTCATCGGCGACGCGCGACGCCGGCTATGATTATTTCGCTGGCAAACTATTCGCTTTTCGTATATATACTATTTACACCTATGTAACGCATGTACCAAGTGCACGCTGGGAGCCTACGAGTGGGCCCACCTCACCGTTGGCATCGTCTGAGAAATAAACGTATGCACGTACATACAGTATCCTCGCGTATATAATAACCGTGGCCTTGTCCGTCCGGCTAGCGATGTTATGCCATAAGATGTGGTCATATAGACACAGCTTCGTCGTAGTCGGAATCGTCATTGAGGCGGCGGTATCGACGCGCACTTGACTTTCTCATCTCGTGGCCGTAAAAAAGATGCGTCTTGGCAACCTCCTCCAATTATTCGACTCGATTATTTCGATGCATCTAAAAAAAGGTGTAACTTGAATCTAAAGCTCAATTTACATGAAGCGACTTGGGAATTAAATCAACATTATTAACATTATTTTTTAAACTTTCTTTTATTTATTTTTGCAGTGTAAAATCCTAGCCGCGTATCATCGAGTTCGTAATTTAAAAGATTTTCATATTTCATGAAAATCCGCCTTTAACTTTCACATTTAGTCGGAATCGTCATTTTTTTGTCTCGTGGCCGTAAAAATGCTGCGCCTTGGCAACTTCCTCCGATTATTTCGATGCATCCAAAAAAAGGCGCAACTTGAATTTGAAGCTCAGTTTACATGAAGCGACTTAGGAATGAAAATAACATCATTAACCATATTTGTTAAGCTTTCTTTTTTTATTTTTGCCGTGGAAAATCCTACCCGCGTATCATCGAATTCCGTAAATTCCGAGATTTTCATACTTCATGAAAATCCGCCTTTAACCCTCACATTTAGTCGGAATCGTAATTTTTTTACGTCTCGTGGCGGTAAAAAGCTGCCCCTTGGCAACTTCCTCCAATTATTCACCTCAACAATCTTTCGATGCATCAAAAAAAAAGCGCAACTTGAATTTGAAGCTCAATTTACATGAAGCGACTAGAGAATAAAATCAACATTATTAACATTATTTTTTAACCTTTCTTTATTCTATCTTTGCCGTGGAAAATCCTGGCCGCGTATCATCGAATTTCATAATTCCCGAGATTTTCACATTTCATGCAAATCCGCCTTTAACCCTCAAATTTCGTCTCCGCTTCGTGCATCGCGGTGTTCGACCTTTGAGTCGCCTAATGGGCACCGTTAGAGGTTGGCATTTAATTGAGACTTTCTAAAGTGGACATTTGTATCAATATTCATCGAATGTAAATCGTGATATCTGTGCAAAGCCACCCAAAGGCTGAAGTAACCGACGGACAGAAAAATCCGTTTAACCGGCTGAGGTTCTCAGGCCGCGAACTTTCGATTTTTCCCGAGTCGACGAATGGCGGTGCATTAGGTTCCGAGAACCCGGGCACTTTGCTACGTAATTCGAGCCGAGGGAACGTAATGTCGCGGTGTAACTACGCGCCGGTGCGGCTGCGGACGGTCGATGGCTGTGACCAGCGGTAACTCTGCAAGAATCCCAAGGTCAAGGCAACGCTAATGCTCTTCTGAAAAGTTGGGTAAATACTCGGCTACGTTGCAATACTACGTTGTACGCTTTGCTCTTTATTACTGCGCTGTGCCCTGGTGACGGGTTGATATATTTTTCTCTCCCCTCGAGTCACTCGAATCGTAAAGTGGAAATTGCATTTTTTTTTTTTTTTCGGACAGTGAAGGGATTTCCGGGAATTCTTTGACGTTACTTTGACGCTTTGAAAAATTTGTGTCGCTTCTTCGACCCTTCAAAGTGAGACCAGAAGCTAAAAAAATCGAATCGTAAAGTGGAAATTGCATTTTTTTTTTTTTTTTTTTTTTTTTTTTCGGACGGACAGTGAAGGGATTTTTGGGAATTCTTTGACGTCGCTTTGACGCTTTGAAAAAATCGGTGTCGCTTCTTCGACCCTTCGAAGTGAGACCAGAAACTAAAAAAAAAAAATCGTGAGGTCAAGGTCATATTTCTCCCTTCACTTTGAAGAAAACTCCGGCTGCAGTAACAACCGAGTGCACTTCGAGCAATCGGCCAAGTCCTGGCGACTCGCAACGCGACTTACGTAACTCATCGCCATAACGACATTAACCTTTTTCAACCATTAAACACAGTCGTCGGAACTATAAAAATATTGCTGAGGTTTTTTTCAACCCCGCTATTTATAGCACAACCGGTGCCGCATTTTTTTTTGCCTGCCCGCTTTGCAACTTTTTTCCGGCAGCAACGAGAATTTCCGCAAATTTCGACAAATTGTTTCTCGGAGATGCAAAATAAAAAAAAAAACGTGAATTCTGCTGGCGGCTCACTGAGTTTTTTACCGTAAAAAAAAAAAATAATTAGAATTTCCGCAAATTTCGACAAATTATTTCTCGGAGATGCAAAATAATAATTGAAAAGAAAAAAAAAAAAAAAAATCGAGAATTCTGCTGACGGTTTACTGAGTTTTTTTTATCGTAAAAAAAAATTATTAGAATTTCCGCAAATCTCGACAAATTATTTCTCGGAGACGCGAAATAATAATTGAAAAAAAAAACAAAAAAAAAACAAAAAAAATCGAGAATTCTGCTGACGGTTTACTGAGTTTTTTTAATCGTAAAAAAAATAAAATAAAGATAAAATAGGAACAGAAAACCCGAGCGACGTTCCCGGAACGCCCGAAGTGAATTCTCAAAGCTCGACTTGGATTCCTCGCTGACAAAAGATACCCGCTTACCGCGCATATCGTATAACCGACTATCATTTGCACACCAATAAAAAGAAACCACGTAAATTACGATGCACACGTGTGTGTGTGTGTGTGTACGTGCTGCACGTATCTATATATACACGTAGTGCGAAAAGCGAGCTCGCACGACGCTTGCGCAACAGGTTCCAAGGGCCTACCTCAACGGCCCGACGTCGCCGCCACTGCCGCGTCCTACCGCAACGTCCGTCGACGTCTACGGTATCGTAGTCGTTGTTGTTCTCGGCCTCGTCATCGTCGCTCTCGATCCCATGATTAGCCTCATCCGCCTCTTTCCCTCGCCGCCGATCGTGATCTCAATTTCGCCACGTTTTTCACGCCGGAGTTTTGTCTATTTTTTTTTTATCTCGCCTCGCTTTTGAAATGTCTCGTCTTATTTAATTGCGATTGTCTCGCGCACAGCGTTAGAAATGTTTGCTAATTTATTTCACGCGAAATTTGATTAGTCGGCTAATGTATTAAATTTCATACACCAGCATAGTAAAATTATAAATGTTTACGTTGAACTTCCTCATTTTTTTCGAATTTGGTTAAAATTGAGTAAATTTTTTATCTCACTTGTGTATTAAATAAAAATTAATTAAAGTTAATAAATAAATATAAATAAATAAAAAAAATTAAATAAATAAAAATCAAGTTAATAAATAAATATAAATAAATAGAAAATAAAATAAAATAAAAATCAAGTTAATAAATAAATATAAATAAACAAAAAATTAAATAAAATAAAAACAAAGCTTGTGTATTTTTATACACTAACTGGTATTTTTTATTTAGCTTCCTCTGCCAGTGATGAAAAATCGTAAATATTTTTGACAATGTAGAAAATAATTAATTTTTTTTCGCAAGTATTTTAGGCAAAATACGATTTTTTTTTTTTAACCGGCGTCGTTTTCTCGTTGTTTCCCGATCGCGGTGCGGCCACCAGGGTCATCGTCGACACTCCCGTCGGGAGTAACATTCCGCCTCTCGCTCGCCTTCCTTCCTTCCAGTTCTTTCTTCGCTTTGCAATTACTCGTTACGTAACGTTCGCGAGACACGCGCGCGTCAACAGCGACGACAACGAGGCTACAATCTACCGCTAATGAACCGACCGCTCGCCGCCCTCCGCGGAATTGCCGTTTCCGCGGGTTCGTGCAGCGCGCCAATGTCGAGCGTTTCAGCGCAGTCGTCGCGCTGACTGTTACGTGGAATTCACGCCTTTTATCTCGCGTTTCGGGATAACAATCTCTCCGTACTTCGTTATCTCCCCCCCCCCCCCCCCCCCCGTCGCCGCGAAATCCTTGGAAAAGTCGTGGTTTTTTTTTAAATCTTTTTATGTCAATCGCGATATCAATTCCCGCTCGTCGAAATGTATCCTCGATCGCCGGTGACGAGGAAACGAGATGACGAAAAATGTGAAATGTCGCGCAACGGGGGAAAAAAGCTGTTTTTTTTTCGTCCTTCACCCTTTTGCCGAAATAGAATTTGAAAACAACTGGAAAACTGCGTCGATGATGAAAAGTGGACATTTTTGAAAATTCATTGCTGCTCAGGGATGCCACAATATTCCGTAAAAAAAAAATTAAAATACAAAAATGAAAATAAAAAATAAAATAAAAAAACGTAAGGAAAAAAAATTTGGATTAAAGTGTCGTCTTCCTCCCTCGAAAATTCGCACCGCTCGTTTACCACTGGCGAAAAACATTTCATTTCATTTAATCAAGCGACAATAAATTTAATTAATTAATACTAAATTTACCAGAGGACGAGGATCGAAATAAAAAATAAAAAAAATAGTAAAGTACCCAATTGATTATAAGATTATTTCATCCCCTATTTTTTGGGTGAATTATTGACATTTTTTAATGGAATTAATATATATATTTTTAATTCCATTGCATTGACGACGATGCAAACATCGACATCGTGATCGAAATCAGTTTTTTATTTTTTATTTATTAGTTGACGATTACAGCGCCGAGGATATTTTTTTTTGCGTTGTAACAATCGCGAACGGCGACTTTACATCGTAATACTGCGGCAGTCAGCCCGGCGACCGAGGTCTGCCGTCGCCATGAGTCCCGTCGGCTGCTACGCAGTTTATATCAGCACACCGCGTCACTCTTGGCTGTAGCGCAGTGGGAACCTAGGTGCATGTAATTACGGAAAATTACACACTTCCTTCTAGCGCGCGCACCGCGCGTTATTCCGCATCGACTCTTTTCACGGCGTTGTTTCTCGGGGCGCATCGGTAGAAAAATGGACGGTTTCGTCGTGTCCGTGAACCCGCCGCCCGGCGGGGTCACCGAATATTCCCTTTTTTATGCCCCATTGTCGCTGCAGTCGTCGCTTCATTATCATTCGCGCGAATTCATTATGTATTCGTCAAACATACGGAGGTTGATAATGCAAGCGAGAGCTTTGTTGACGAGAGGCAAATAACAATAGTACAAATTTGTATGATAATTATATTAAACCGTACCGCGCATTGTACGGGGCCTTCCGGACGAATTGGACCGGCTTCACTGACCGCACTGATGCGGTGCTCATTCCTTTATTCTACTGCGATATTTCACAACGTAACTTAATTTTATTTTTTCTTTTAATTAATTCATTTTTATTTATTTAGCTTTATTTATTTATTTTTCTTAAAAATATTTATTAATTTATTTCTCTTAAAAATATTTATTAATTCATTTCTCTTTAAAATATTTATTAATTCATTTCTCTTTAAAATATTTATTAATTTATTTCTCTTAAAAACATTTATTAATTTATTTTTAAGAAAATTCATTAATTTTTTAATTAATTTTCATAATTTTCATAATTTATAAAATAATAATAATTTTTTAATTTTTTTATATAAAAAATAATAATTTTTTAATTAAATTAAAAATTAATTAATTTATAAAATAAAATAAATGAATTCATTAATTTTTTATTGTGACGGATTATGCCGAATCCGCCTGGAACGCCCTGTACATATTTGTATGTGCACGACATCGATAAATCAAAAGCGAAATGCTCGTGAACCGTCGTATCAATCCCGCGTGACGAGGTTGACGATACCAGGATCGAAACAGACCGAGGCGAGAGTTGCAATTTTATCGGGTGGAAAGTTTTCGACTCGTCCTAATCCCGTCGCATAGGTGAAACAGTGTACAAAACAGTCGCGCCGGCGATTATACGGGTCAACGTGACCTATGCTATCAGGCGAGGCGCGAGCCTCTGGAAACGCTAACGCTATAAATAAATCCTCTTTTCGGCTTTATACTCCGGCTTTACATTTATATTTATTACTTTATTAATTCATTTATTTGACAGTTAACGGGACAAGCCCTTGAAAATACAGTGTAATATAATGGCGAATGAATAACCGGCCAAAATGCATTAAAAAAATAACAATAATAATAATAATAAATCAAACATATAAAATAAATATAAAATATAAAATTACGAACATTTCTCGATGGTATAAAAATCGGAAATAATTCATGCACATTAAAGGTACTGAAAATATTAATTTTGTATAATAATAATTCTAAAATGTTATTAACAAATTGATGAAAAAAATATTGTTTAACAAATTTGTCGATGACCCAACTTTTTTTTTATGAAAATGATTCGTTCATTTTTCCGAATACGTATGAATTTTTTCAGATTTTAGAGTTCACTTTGAAATTCGTGTGTTTTTATAGGGAAAATATGTGAAAATTCAAAGTGAACTCTAAAATCTGAAAAAATTCATACGTATTCAGAAAAACGAAGGAATCATTTTCATCCACAAAAAAAACTTGGGTCATCGAAATATTTGTTAAACAATGTTTTTTTTTCATCAATTTGTTAATAACATTTTCGAATTATTATTATGCAAAATTAATCTTTTCAGTGCCTTTAATTTGCATGATTTTTTTCAGATTTTTATATTATCGAGAAATGGTTGCAATTGTCTCGCAATTTTCGAAAACTTATGCGGACTCGACACCAGGCGCAAGGACTACCTTAAAACCCGAGAGTGCTCGACTGCAGTGCTTTGCATTTTTGTGCATCGCGCTCTACAGTCACACAAACAGACCCCCTGATCGTCGGTGGGCGACGAAGTTGGACGAAAACTTGGAAACTCTCGGCGCGCAAGTTCGACGCGCGCGGCTCCGTCTCGTGTGGTTTTGTGCCGATGTAAAGGAGCGGAATCTCACCGTGGGGCATAATAACCGTTAGAATGATGTCTGGGGTTGCGACGTGCACCGGAGTTTCTCGAGAATTATACGCATCGGACGATTAATTGGCGAGACAAACCCCGCGGGGTTTGGGTTGCCTCAAGCAATTATGGCTTTTTTTTGTATGGAAAATATGTACAAATTTCAAAGATTAGATAAAAATCGGAAAAAAATGCATACGTATACAGAAAAATAAAGGAATCATTTTCATGCAAAAAAAACTTGGGTCAACGAAATATTTGTTAAACTATTTTTTTTTATCAATTTGTTGATAACATTTTGGAATTATCATTACGCAAAATTCGTCTTTTCGGTATCTTTAGTGGGCGTGAATTTTTTCCGATTTTCAGACCATCGAAATTTATGGAAATTATCGACATTTTTCTCGAAATTTATGCGAATTTAATACGAACGACGGGCGAAGATCCGCGCACGACGGAAAAAGGGAGAGGAGCCGATGGAAGGAGAAGGAGCGAGAGGAATAAAAAAAAAAGGAAGTTGCAACCTCAGTGCGCGATAAAGCGTTATCGGTATCCGACTGCGAGAAGATTACAGCGATTTCTCTTATCACCGACGGGGGAATAGAATGTGTATACAGTAGTGGCTGTGTGGACGACGGTGTTTTGGAGCGAACGATATTAACGGTCGTGGAATAACAGCGCGGGGTGATTACGCTGCGACTGCGTCTCTCGACGTCGACGATCGTTATCTGATCGTCGTTGCAAAGTCGAAACGCGAGGAGAGCTAGAAAAAAAAAAAAAAAGCGGCGGAGCCTTGCAAGGGAATTACGATGACAAACGGTGCCCTTGATTAAGGGAGGAAAATCAACAAGATGATTACGTGGCGATGATCACATTACGAAGTCTTCGAAAGCTTCTTCTGTGCGCTTCTTGCACAAATTGTCAACAATTCGAGGAAAAAATCGACTTCTTTGTCGCACAAAAAAAGGATTATTTCGGCTCCAAAAAAGGCATAAAGGGAAATAAATATAATTGTTTTACTTGGGGAATGCAACGAAATTCTGAAAAAAATGTAATTAATTCGAATTAATCCAAATGATAAAATTAGGTACAAAAGGTCATCATAGATACTAATTGATATGATTACTTTTTATACCTAATTTCATCGTTTGGATTAATTAGAATTAATTTTTTTTTATTCTGAAAAAAAAAATTATTTCTAATTAATCCAAATGATAAAATTAGGTATAAAAGGTCATCATAGATACTAATTGATATGATTACTTTTTATACCTAATTTCATCGTTTGGATTAATTAGAATTAATTTTTTTTATTCTGAAAAAAAAAAATTATTTCTAATTAATCCAAATGATAAAATTAGGTATAAAAGGTCATCATAGATACTAATTAATATGATGACTTTTCATACCTAATTTAATCGTTTGGGTTAATTAGAATCAATGTTTTTTTTTTTTTTTTTTTTTTTTTTTTTTTTTTTTTTTCATTTTCGTTGCATCCAACGATGCAAATTTCAGCATCATCAGAAGAAGAACGAATATCGCTGAGTCCGAGGCACGTCTGCGTCTCGTCGTCTGGCCCGGAGTCTGGGACGGTCGGCCGGCCGGCTGGTGACGGCAGTATTGTCGCATGCGCGGCGATCTTCCCGCTCGTGTCTCTTTGCCGGAGTCTCCGCAGGACGGTTCGGTTGACGCGCGCCCGCTGGGCCGACCCGAAGAGTTCCGTGTATTATAATATTGCTTACTGGTTTCCGCGATGCCGGGATCGTCTCGCGTGACGTCTCGTCTGGGAGACACACAAGAGTTTCGTACAAGCGGACGGAACACAATCCCCCTCAAGGTCTCTCCCGAACGATCTGTGTATCTCACGTGTCCGCCAGCGTCTAACACGCTCCTCTCTCTCCTCTCCTCTCCTCGCTTCTTTCCCGCGCACTGTCTCTCGTTATGAAACCGACACGTGGGCTATCCCGTCGCGTTCCGTGAAAGCCGCCGACTTCGGCGAGACAGACACGCCGCAGATCCTTTCGCCGGGTTGAAATATGTGGAAACTCCGAAAAGCCTTCGTGTAATGAAAATTTGTAATAACTGGCACTTTTGGAGGTTCTATGCAGGCTGAAAATGAGAGAAAAAAAAAGAAGAAATTTCGGGAAAAATTGAAGGGGCAAGGGAGGTGCGGACTAAACGGGGCGCATAAGCGAAAAATGGTTTTGTGACGGAAAAAAAAAAAAAAAACAAAAGTGTACTTCGATTGCTTTTGATACAAAAAAAATTCGATTCCAAATATCAATTTTGGGCATCGGCAAAAAAAAAGTGAGGGCTAAATGGGACAGACCCTCAAATTCGGAAATTCACGTTTTTTTTTACTCGATGATACTCCTTAATGGTTATATTGACAAAAAAAAAAAAAAAAAAAAAGTTTATTGTTAATTGTTAAAATCATTTATATTATTGTTAAAAATGATTAACAATAAAATTTAAAAAGTTTTATCAGCTATTTAACATTTTTTAAATAAAAAAAACGCGTCGATCGGCTCGTGTCTTAATAATTCAAAAAAATAAATAATGCATCCAATCAATAAAAAACTATCAAATCAATAAACATCGGTATTCGCGCGACGCTGACTTACCGACGGTGGTCGTGAACGCGCCTCGTCGCCGGTGGCTGAATCATCCGCGCCTCGCGAATCAAAATAGAATTGGAGATTTCCGGTGGGCGGAGGTATATCGCGTTCGGAAACGATTTTCCACTTTCAAGGCCGCCGTCGCCGTCGTCGCTCGATCGAATCGAGCGCCACCGGCGCTGCTGCGACGCAGCGCGGCTCGTTGCAAGGCCGAGCGGTAACGGCAAAAGCCGTCCGGCGCACTCGTTTCCACACCATGTGCATCGGAGAATGCCGGAGAGCGCTCGGCCGGTAGATAAAAGCGCGCGAATTGCGCGTCGGGTGCGAATATCGCCTATCGCTCCTCGGGCTGACATAATTGCAACCCGTTCAACTGGTTTTTTTTTTTTTTTTTCTTATCGGAGAAATCGAAAGACGGGGTTTTAAGGATGTAGAAACGCTGAGTATTAAATTCGCATAAATTTGAGAAAAGTGTCGAGAAAATTGCAAAGATTTCTCGATGGTCTGAAAATCTGAAAAATTCATGCACTCTATTAAAGGTACCGAAAAGATTAATTTTGCATAATAAATTGTTTAATTTTTTAATTTTTGTATTTTATTTTTAGTATTTTTTATTATTGTATATTTAGTATTTTATTAATTGTAAAATAATAAAAAAATTGTTTAACAAATATTTCGTTGAACCATTTTTTTTTAGAAAATGATTTCTTTATTTTTTTGTACACGTATGATTTTTTTCCGATTTTTATCTAATCTCTGAAATTTATGTTTTTTTGTATGGAAAATATCTACAAATTTATTGGATATTTCGATATCGGTTTACCGCGATATCGGAAACAATAACAACAACGACGGTATCAACAGGATCCGAGACGCGATAAGCCGAGCGAGCTTTGTCTTCGTGCATACAGCAAGGATTATGAATTATTCAGTCGAGTGTAGCTGGCTTTCCACGCGGAAATTCACCCGGATCTCAGCGAATCGGATTCAATCGGAGAATCTTTGCGTTATCGTTGATCGAACTTTTCGATTTTAGTGATGAGCTACAGGTTTTTAGGATACAAACTCAGTCGGTAACAAATCTATTTCCTTGTTCCATATCTCGTCCCCTCCTAACATTAGAGAAGCGACGAGACGTTTAAATCATTTTTAACTTTTTTTTAAGACGTAGCTTTAAGGTGTCTTTTGCAAATTCGCTTCTCAAATTAATAATTGCTTTCTTAACGCAATTAATTAATAATTCTCAAATCAAAAAATAAAAATTTCATAATAATATTAATAAAATCTTATATTAATATTAATAAAATCTCATATTAATATTAATAAAATCTCATATTAATATTAATAAAATCTCATATTAATTTTAATAAAATCTCAAATTAATATTAATAAAATCTTATATTAATATTAATAAAATCTCATATTAATTAAAATAAAATCTCATATTAATTTAAATAAAATCTCATATTAATTTGAATAAAATCTCATAATAATTTTAATAAAATCTCATATTAATTTAAATAAAATCTCATATTAATATTCATAAAATCACATATTAATATTAACAATTGCGAAATGAATATAGGAAAACAGGTTTGTTTTCCTGTATTAATTCCTTATCACTTGCCTTCAACGCGGGCGATTCGGTATCACGACGATCGACGAATGAGAAGCGCAACCGATCGAATACACACACACGTATCGTATCTGCTGGGTGTCGTCGTGTTTGGTTAATAGTTTTTTTTTCTTGCCCCGACGACGGGACGCGGCTTATTATCGCACATCGGAAGCACTTGTGGCCTTGTCGACTTGTCTTGTACTCGTCGGCAAACGCGGTATTCTTGTGGGTCAGAAACATGCACGATTACCGGGTGTTTAAACAACCGAGTCTTGTCCAAGGTTCGAGTTTAACGCCGAAGCCGTCGCTGTATCGACTTTTAACGCTTTATCTGGCGTATTTGTTCGTTACGATCGTCTTGTGAATTTATTGCCAAAAGTGTCACGAGACGACATAATGGGGGGGAGAGCTCGAGTTGCGCGATAGCGTCGCGCAAAAGGTTGAAAACTAACGCGTGGAAAATATGGAAATAGTCCGGGAGCAGATAAGACAGAATCGTGTATTATCTCCCTCGCGCTATATTTAGCTACCCGACGGTCTGAGAAACTGAGCTTGTTGGGATTTTCGTGGCGAGCAGCCGAGTAAAATATGAATAATGTGACTAAAAAAAATAAAAATTCATTATTAAGAAGAGTATTTTTTTCTTCAATTTTTTTTATTGTTTATTCTTTGGTGAATTTTTATTCAAATTTCTTTCAATAGTTTGGTGTTTCGTTTATAGTGGTTTTTTTTTTTTTTTTTTTTAGAAAATTAGAAAGTCGTGGTTAATTGTTAAAATGAATATTTAAGTTAATCGAATTTTATCTTATCGTGAAAAAAATAATTGAAAAAAAATGTATTGTATAACAATTTTTAAAAATATGATTTATTGTATAAAAAGTACAATACCACTTTTTATACAATAAATAATATTTTTTGAGTATACCACTTTAAGAGTGTACCACTTTTATTTGTAAAAAATAAATAAAAGAGTATTTTATTTATAAAAAATAAATAAAAGAGGTACACTCTTTTATTTATAAAAAATAAATAAAAGAGGTACACCCTGAAATCCTTTGACAGTCTCGCGAAAAAAAACGGGATCTTCGTTCGTGCGAAAGGAAAAAGGACGAAAAAAAAAAATCGTCGCGAAGAACCGCTCGTCGTTCGACCTGAAAAAAACTGACACAGAAATACCGAAAAATTGTACCGTTCGCGTGTGTGGAAACGGTACACGGTATACTAATTAAATTAATTATGTTATCGAGTCGTTTCTTCGATTGACTCGACATAAGAAAAACATAAGTAATCTTTTTTATTTTCTCGTTTCAGGTAAGTCGCTAAAACGACGAACATCAGGCGAATGCGATGGCTCTATTTATCGTGAATATCGTGACGGGTTCGTATATTTTAATCTCCTCATTCACGGCCGACGGGTTTGACTTCGTGCTGTCAAAAAAAATATTGCAAATGGTTGGGAATTTTAACCGTGAATATTGAAACTTCTTTCGCGCTTTGCTGAAGACAATTCCAATATATTGAATATATTGCCGACTATATAAAAAGTGTATGAAAAATATATAAATGCCACGTATATTATATATATATTTTTTCGAGACACCGAAAAATATAATTTTTATATACATTTTTCCCGTGGGAAATAATTGAGGAATGTCGACTTACATTTAATTCTCGTTGTTGTCGCCAAATGTCCTCGTGAGACTGAAAAATCGAAGAACGTTCAATTTACGCCGAGCGGACGTCGACGTAGCGAAATGTTTTGACAAGTGACGTACAGAGAGGTACGTGAATGGGCTAAATGGAGCATTGACCATGCGACCGGAAATAAACTGCAAGCTAAATAACGTTAGCCACAAGGGAGCATTGAACCGGCGAAATAACGGCATGAAAAGATCACTCGACTCAAATGGGTAGTTTTAAGTGCTAAATGCGTTCATTCAGTCGACGGGTCGCTGAGAGCGAAAATCAGTCGTCAAATAATATTAACAGGCACGAAGCCGACCGAAACTATAATAATAATAATAACAATAATAATGTTTAATAATAATATATAATAATGATACTATTATTATATAATAATAATTATAATTTATTATTATTATTAATAATAATAATAACAATAATAATAATAAATAAATAAATAAATAAATAAATAAATAAATAAATAAATAAATAAATAATAATAATAATAATAATTATTATTATTATTTTCAATTGTCGCGTTTTCAACTTCCTGAAATAAAAACAAAAAAATCGCTCTCTTTTTTTCATTCGAATTCTAATCTACCGAGTCACGTTTGTTTTTCACTTGAAATTTTTTTTTTTTTCACGGGTGCGGAAAAAAAAGTACAATGAAAACGAAACTTTCCAGACCGACTCGTGCCCCACTGTTTCCCAGCTGCGTGCTGAACCCACGTGAATGCAACAAAAAAAAGCTTTATTTCCCGCTCTCGAATACACGTCTCGCGATTGCGTCGCGAAGGCCTCAAGAAAATAACTCGAGCCAACCGTCTCTCTCCACAGCTGAAAGTGTCTCGTTTGCCGGAGCACTCGTGGCCACGTGCCGCGCTCGATCCCGGCGTCCCGTGACGTTGGTAAAAAATCGTTTAGCCTCGAACAAAGGGCCGCGTCTTGATCGTCGACTCCGCTAAGTTTCCCATTTTCACTGTCAAGGTCTCGCTTTCCGCGCGACAAAGGATATCCACCCTCGTTTCAAGCGGACTCTCGTGGCCCGCGCGACGGTGACAAAGCTTTTCGCGTCTTTATATCCCTGAATCGAGGTAAATTCGAGCGACAAACGTTACACGTGCGAACGCCTGGACGAATTGCCATTAAGGAGGCAGTCTCGATGTGAGTTTCCAGGGAAATTTCGAACCCTTCTCGATGAGATAATAATCTGAAAAAAAAATCAAGGATACAGAAGGTACCGAAAAGCTTGATTTTGTATAATAATAATTCCAAAATGTTATTAACAAATTAGTGAAAAAAATAATTGTTCGACATTTTTCACGGCAACCCAACTTTTTTTTCTGATGAAAATTATTCATTCATTTTTCTGAATACGTATGAATTTTTTTCGAATTTTGTCTAATTTTTTCAAATTGCCGTTTTCCAAAATGTTATCAACAAATTAGTGAAAAAATTAATTGTTCAACAATTTACCCGGCAAACCAACTTTTCTTTCTGACGAAAATTATTCATTCATTTTTCTGAATACGTATGAATTTTTTCCGAATTTTGTCTAATTTTTTCAAACTGCGGTTTTTGTCACCCGTTTTGCTTTAAAAAAATGCAATAAAAAAAATTCGAGAAAAATCGAAAAAAATTCATACGTATTCAGAAAAATGAATGAATAATTTTCATCAGAAAAAAAGTTGGGTTGCCGGGTAAATGATCAAATAATTCATTTTTTCATTAATTCGTTAATAAAATGTTGGAATTATTATTAAACAAAATAAATATTTTCGGTACCTTCCACATGCATGATTTTTTTTTTTTTTCAGACTATCAACGCATCGCGAATTTTCCTCAGACGATCCACGAGACTCGAAAAAAATGTTTAACAAAATCGAAATCATCTGCCATCTCGGTCCAAAAGGCGCACGTGCACTCGTCGACTCTTTGGTTCTCGTGTACCGCGAAAGAAATAATTTTCGCGAATGTACCTGCCGGGCCGGCGGTCGCCGCCTCCCCGGGGTTTCGCCTCGTCTCGTGTTTCTCTCGCTCCGTCGTTCACGATCGTCTCTCTCACTCTCTCTCCTTTTATTGCGAACGGGGCGACGCATCAATTGCCACCAAATTATGGTAATTGAGACCCCCAGGTCCGAGGCTATAAATATATATTTACATACATATCCATGCGGTGCACACGAATGTTTATGTCTATACATATTGCATTTATGTATAATAACGAACGAAGGCGTAAAATACGAATTCATCAAGCGCGCGAGCTTCGGGGCTTATGAATACCGCGACTCAAGACACGATGGGCGGGCTTCGAGAATTAGATATCCCACATCGGACAGCCCGGTAATTGGATTTTTTTTTAAATAACGAGTTCGCTCGTTCGAGCTTCTTGCTTTCGGCTCAGAATATCACTGAGAAAAATTAATGCACGCCTTTGTCGGAAGTTTTTACGCGCAGCTCGGTGTACTGAATTTCGTGTGCAACTTCATCGTGGCAATGAAAAACTTTTCTATTAAATTTGCGATATTTTAGCTTGTTTTATGTACCGTTGATTAATTTGATATTATACTTCGAGTTTAATATCGAAATCCATAATTTCTTCCCTTGTAGCGTAATTTATTATTATATTGTTGGTGTGTTCATGTATACATTTTTTTATTTATGATTGGTTGCCAGGAAATTCCGTGATAAACAAAATCAGTTTGATGTTAAATTTGAAAAATGTGATGAGGACAGGAACAATCAAAAGAAAAAAAAAATTGAGGTCTATTTTGGCGATTTTCGGTCCGGAGCCGGATCTATGAATTCTGACAAAAAAAAGTCACGAACTTTTTTTTTTTTTCTTCTTTTTTTTTCTTTTTTCAAAATCGATCAAAAATGGTTGTTAACCAGTGTTTTCAGGGGTAAAATGTGCGACTTGAGAATAATGATATAGGTTAAAATTCGACATTTTGAAAAAAAAAAAATTATTTCTGAGGTCGGTTTGGCGATTTTTTTATTTGTCAATTATTTTCATCCTACTATCGTCCCTAAAGTTGTATATTCCAGATACATTTTCGCAGATACTTCTTTTTAATGTGGGAACCGTAGCCACACTAATTGAGTAACTATTGCCTAACACGTTAATCGACTCGACAACGGTCCATCAATATCAATTTTCACCGGCTCCGTGCACCCTGTTACCAAAATTAATAGCCAAACTTCAAGGGACCGACCGACGGAGTGTGCAAATTGTCGGTAGCACACGTCCGAGCCACGCGACGCAAACTCATTTTCGGCGAGCCTTCTCGAGCGAGCGAATTCACGATTTTCGCGAAACAATCGCCTGAAATGATGCTGAAGTTTGCATCGTTGGAATGCAACAAAATGCAGAAGAAAAAAAATTAATTCTAATTAACCAAAATTGAGTATAAAAAGTCATCATAGCAACTAATTGTTATGATGACTTTTTATACCTAATTTCATCATTTAGATTTACTTTTATTACGAATTTTTTTTTTATTTTTAATTTTACGTTTTTTTTGTTATTGTAGAATTACTTTTTTTTTCTGAATTTCGTTGCATTCCAACGATGCAAACTTCAACATCATCGTCAGAATCGGCGCAGGTGGCTCCAAACAAACACCACCGAGAGTGTCTAGTGGTAACGGTCAGTCTTAGTCGGGCATCAACTCATTTTTCATGAACCGTCTGAACTTCCCCCGTTGTACATAATCCAGTGTTTTATGCACACGTACAACACGAGCCAGCCGCATTTTACGCTCCGGCTGCATCCATAAAACCCCCCTCCACACCCCCCGGTGCTATTTTACTCGCTCGTAGAATTTTCCCTCGCGCCACCCACGCGCCGTGTCTGCAGACGCGATGGAAACTCTCATAATTAAACTCCCTTCGAGTCAACAGCACCTCGCGAGTCAACAAGGCATCGGCCTTCGGCGTCGCAAGAGTTTCCCGCTTATTCCCCGTTACCACACAGTCGCTTTTGCGACTCGCTGACTTGACTCCCGCTCACCGAGCTTCGCCCGCTGAAAGCGGTGAATGCGGGCGATTTTAATTATCGGCAGTCACATTTAGCCCTGATATTGATTCCTCGCAGCAGCGTTTTTAGTTCCATGCACAAAAAAAAAAGTCGTCGTCCTGCCATCACGAAAAATTGGAAAATTCCTGTCTGCAAAATAGACAACGAAAAAAAAAAAATAAAAAAAATAAAAAATAAAGAAATAAATCTTCTCAATTATTGCATACGAGTTCGATCATTTTTTTGACACGCGATCGAAGATTGGAAAATTCCTGTCTGCAAAAAAAAAAAAAAAAAAAAAAAATTGCTTCTCAATTATTGCATTCGAGTTCGATCATTTTTTGACACGCGATCGAAGTACCTTGTGGCAAACGATCAATCACACGTGATATACCCGCTAATACGTCGTTTCCAACAACTCCGTGTGGTGAAAATAAAATTCGCTCTCCAGTCTCTCGCTGCGAGCGAATCGATACCAAGTGAACTCGAATTCCCGGAAAATAACTATATAAAGATGACGGATCGCAATTCGAACTTACGCAACGTCCGACTGTACCTAATAAGGGAGGTGCGGGCGAAACAAGAATATAAAGATTTTTAACCATTTTGAGTGTTCTAAGCAAATTGGCTTTTGAGAAGTCAATAAAAAAAATTAAAAAATTACAATTAAAAAAAAATTGTAATCATTGTACATTATAAATTAATAGTAAATTGTAAAATTGTAAAAATTGTAAAAATTATAAAATTGTAAAAATTGTAAAAATTGTGAAAATTGTAAAAATTGTGAAAATTATAAAAATGGTAAAAATTGTAAAAATTGTAAAAATTGTAAACAATTTTTTTTTACAATTTTTGTTTTTCGTCGTAAAACCATTTTTCGCTCACGCGTCCCGTTTTGCCCGCGCCTCCCTCATATATACCCATCGCTGCGTTCCGCAGCGTGGCCGACTCGCCATAGCCACTCGAGCCCTGCAGTGAAAATTGAATTGCGGGGCTGCAGGTCGCCCTTCGTTCTGCTGCCTGTGCCGAACCCTCCTTCGCTTTCTCTCTCCGTCTGGTCGTCTCCCACTCGGCTCACCCTGAACCTACTCCACTTTTTCCCTCCGCGTTACCCGACCCTCTCGACGCCGCCGCCGCCGCCGCCATCCCTCGGTACCTCTTTCACCCCTCTCGATACACACGCTCGACTCTCTCTCTCTCTCTCCACGGCCTCGGGTTTCTCCCATCCGGCGTGCACCAGCCAATGGCGCGGTGGATTCGGGTGAACGCTTCGAGCCCCTCCACGCCCGACGCCAGACGCCGTCGTTCCGGACCTCTCCTCGCCTTTTATTACATCAGGCCCTACCCAACCATGACCACGACCATGAATTTCGCATTGGCGACCGACGAATGCGCCGGGATCACGCGGTGCCGACCCGGCCCGGGCGTATCTAGCGGCGGAGGAAACACATGAAGGAGGAAATGGAAACAAAACCCCCGATGGACGCGCAGATGATTTTGTTAAATAAAAATTCCGTCTACAAAAATCCGAAAGACTCTTTTCGTTTAAAAGCATATTTTATATTTATATTTATATAAATAAATATAAATATATTCATATTTTTAATTTAAAAATTAAAAATGTATGAAAAAATAGAAATAAAAATGTATATTTAAAAATATTGATATTAAAAATATAAAAGTTATATTACATATTTTATATTTTTTAAATCTAAAAACAAACTAACAGAAAAAGAAAATATATATAAATAAATGTCCATATTTTTCATGGACATATTTGAGTATTTACGTCAGAATTTTATGAAACCAGATATCGCGGCTCTTCGCGGACAATAGCGTGATGAATATATCGACAGGCTCGCGCGAAGTTGGCAACGCGAGGTGTCTCGAAGTTACACAAAATCGCGTGTATAGGTACATCGCGGCATTGGATTCAATTACAGGAATACGCGGCGCTGTAGCCATCGTCGGTTTCCAGGAGGACAATCGAACTGGTCCATCGGTCGCTCGGTCAATATTCACACCGCGATCGTGGCAAAACCGTCCGACTGCGGTCGTACGGATCGAATGATGCATTCAGAGAAAAATATTTATTTATTTATTTTTTTGCGAAAAAAAAAATTGCGTTTTTTGAGAAATTTTTTTTTTTCGATTTTGCAAAGTTCAATAACCCTATCCGATGGGAAATTTCCCGCTGATTCCGAAAAGCACCGTTGTTTGCCCGAGAAATGGAAAATTCAACGAGAAAAATGCGAAAAACGATTTTTCACTTTTTTCGAAATTTCGTCGCTTCACTAAAGTTGGGATCACTTTTTTTTGGATCGACCGATCTTGGATTTTCTTCTTGCGTTCGAAAGAAAACTCTATAACGAAGAGAATGCCGCAAGGTAGATCGCGATATCTTGATTTCTGATTTTTTTACCGAATTTTGAAGTCGAACCCTAAAAAATCGCATATTTTTCCAAGGGGTACCCCTTGCGTTTTTTGCGAAAAAAAAAATTTTCGATTTTGCGAAGTTCAATAACCCTATCCGATGGGAAATTTCCCGCTGATTCCGAAAAGCACCGTTGTTTGCCCGAGAAATGGAAAATTCGGCGAGAAAAATGCGAAAAACGATTTTTCACTTTTTTCGAAATTTCGTCGCTTCACTAAAGTTGGGATTACTTTTTTTTGGATCGACCGATCTTGGATTTTCTTCTTGCGTTCGAAAGAAAACTCTATAACGAAGAGAATGCCGCAAGGTAGAACGCGATATCTTGATTTCTGATTTTTTTACCGAATTTTGTAGTCGAACCCTAAAAAATCGCATATTTTTCCAAGGGGTACCCCTTGCGTTTTTTGCGAAAAAAAAAATTTTCGATTTTGCGAAGTTCAATAACCCTATCCGATGGGAAATTTCCCGCTGATTCCGAAAAGCACCGTTGTTTGCCCGAGAAATGGAAAATTCGACGAGAAAAATGCGAAAAACGATTTTTCACTTTTTTTCGAAATTTCGTCGCTTCACTAAAGTTGGGATTACTTTTTTTTGTGTATTACACGTGAGTCGTGCACGCGAGTGTCACCTTCCTCCGAGCTTTTTATCAATTTTCCGTCCATTCCATCCCTCCATCTTGTCGTGAAAAAATAATTCCCCGGGTCGTTCCGCGCGAGGCTGTAATATTCAAGACAGACGGCCGCGACGAGAGCGGCGTCGAATTTAACATGGAGGGCGCCCCACGTCGGCGTCCCTCCCACCCGAAAAACCCGCCACAGCGTCGCACTGCGCCCGTAGCAACAGTCCGCCAAGGTCACCTTCCTCAACCCTTACGACGAGAGAAACACTCTCGCCCTCCCTCCCCCGCTTTTTATTCGCTGGAATAGGGGGGGAGGGGGGAGGGGGGGGGGTTATCCCGGTTAGGCGACTGCAGGGGAAACGCGAGGCTCGACTGTAGAATATGGCGGCCGAGGGTGAAAACGGGGGAGGGACGAAAGAAGCGGGGAGACAGAAACGCCGAGAAGTTCCAACGCGAAGACAGAGAAGCGAAGTTAAAATGGAAGGAGAGTCGAAAGAGGAATGAAGAGGAGGAATCTTACACCAGGCACGATCCGGAGCGACGGCTCAGGGGGAGACAGACACAAAAAGATAAAAAGCTCCGCCGCGACGAGACTAACAGAGACAGAGAGAGAGACGGAGAGAAAGACGCAAAAAGACGAGCGAATCGAGATACGTGACTGAAATAAAAAAATAAAAAAAAGGAACGTAAAGCAGACGAGAAGTTTGCTGAAATCTGTGTGTGCGTTTTCACAATGTCGGTGTGTGTGTGTGTGAGTTGGAGGGTGAACCAAGGGCGAACTTATGTTGTGGACGTCGGAGCGAAAGTGGGGAAGGAGAAAAAAAAAATCGATGACGAATTTTCAATGAGAGGGATTTGAGAGATACAATTTTTTGTCGCAGGAAATTTGAGAATTCGTGTTGAAAAGGAATTTTTTGTGAATTATGTTTGATGAGAAAAAATTGCTTTTTTTTATTTTGTAAGAAAGAAAACGTTTTGTGAAGTTGAAATTAATAATAGTTAAATATCGGTATTTAAATTTAATTTATTACATTTAATTTATTTATTTATTAGGTATTTAACTAGGTATTTAACTTCAATTTATACAGATTTTTCATACAAAAAAACACAAATTTCAAAGATTAGAGAAAAATCTGAAAAAAATTCATACGTATCCAGAAAAATAACGAAATCATTTTTTAATAAAATTTAAAATTTAAAAATAACGAAATCATTTTCCTCCAAAAAAAACTTGGGTCAACGAAATATTTGTTAAACCATTTTTTTTTTAATCAATTTGTTATTAATATTTTGGAATTATTATCATGCGAAATTAATTTTTTCAGTCATTTTTTCTTTAGAGTGCATTCATTTTTTCACAGCGAGAGTAGGAATTATTATTAAGCAAAATTAATTTTTTCAGTCCCTTCAGAGTGCATGAATTTTTTCACAGCGAGAGTTCGACGAGGACGAGGACATTTTTAAGCACGAGGGCGTTGGCGATGCGTCGAGTCCGACAAAGGGACGTGGGATAGACTTAAGTCGGGTATATAAAAGTCGCGCAAAAGAGCGACGAAAAAAAAAACGTAGAAACACACATGTATATAGGTATTCCATCTCATACGGCTCCTCGGGGCTGTTGACCGTACGTCCCGACGCCCGCTGACGACGATTATGACGGCAACGAGAGACGTGCGGCTCCTCGAAAGGCTCACGCAGGCTCGCAGTGAGGCAGGCAACGGACGCGCCTCACCCGTATACCACCACCACCACCACCACCACCACTACTCGCAGACGCGACGACGACGAGAGCCGAAAGAGAGTCGAGTGGCCCGCCGACGCAGAGGTGCCCAAATCGGCGAATTCATCACTCTCCGTACGATTTTAGCTGTCGCAGCGCTTTTCAAAAGACTCGAAAACCTCACAAAGCGAGGACGTCGAAACGTCTGGCCTTGAATCCCTCGTATAGGTGATTTTTTTTTGTCCCCAAAAATAGTCCCTAAAAATAGTGCAATTTCGAATGATGTTTGAAGTTGAAGTTTGCATCGTTGGAATGCAACGAAATAAAAAAAAAAAACATTAATTCTGATTAATCCAAATGATAAAATTACGTATCAAAAAGTTCGTCATACGAACTAATTGATATGATGACTTTTTACACCTAATTTCATCGTTTGGGTTAATTATAATTATTTTTATTGATTTATTATTATTTATTATTATTATTATTTATTATTATTTATTATTATTTATTATTATTATTTCTGAATTTCGTTGCATTCCAACGATGCAGACTTCATCATCGTTACATCAACTCCACTCCACGTTGATTCTAAATTTTCGAGATGGAGGAAAAAAAAACACTGGAACGAATTTCGACTCAACCATCCGCATAATCAACGAGTGTCGATCTTGTGTCGATCTTTAATCTCTCGAAATCTCCGCGTTATCTTGTTTCAACAGTTATTTCGGCGAAAAGATACCCCAAGTGTTGTAAATCGTGCCCACATTGCGACAGTTCAATGACAGTGAACGTCAGAAGTTGACGTCAGAAAAATCCGAACAACCCTTTTTTTTTTTTTTTTTTTTTTTTTTTTTTTTTTTTTTTTTTTTTTTTTTTTTTTTTTTTGCTGCAACGACAATGCGGACGAGGTTGGCAGGTTCGATTTTTCCGTTTCACATCATCAAAGTAAAAGGGCGTAAAAGGGCTCTAAGGTCGGTTCTATATTAGGACAAATCGCGTCGTAGTCCTGGCGACTATAATTAAGTCATGTCTATTCGTTGCAGCCACAAGCCGACTATACATTCGTTATAATTAGCTCAACCTTTGCGACCATCAAACACAGTTAAAGATGCGTAACCGTGAAGCAGACTCGAGTCCGTCATTCAGTCGCAGGAAATGAATCGCACTAATTTGCAGCCGCTTGAATATGCAGGTCAGTTTTTTTTTCGTTGTTCGAATCCAGCTGTAATCCCGGCCCCGTCGATTGTGCAGCGTTGCGTCACGATCGAGGAATACAAAAATAAAAAATAAAATCTTCCCACACGCCGAAATACCGAATTCATAACACGCGTGCGGGGCCGCCTCCGCACCCACGATGTCGACGTCGCAAATTCGACCGTGCGGTTCAATAAAGAGACCCGAACGCAAATGCGCTCTGCACTCCCAGCCGTACCTTCGTTGCGCGCGTCTGGATGACCAGCAGGGGTTCACAATTCGCGGCGCGGAATTTTAAATTAGCTTCGCGTAATAATCGCGTTACAGGGGAATCAACGCGAGCTTTTGTTGCCCGGGCTGGAAGCAACGCGACGGAATTTTCAACGAGCTGCAAAATGCTGGATTTTCCGCATTTGCGGAATTCAGGGAAGCCGAGTTACGAGAATAGAAGAAATGAGCGCAAAAAAGATAAAAAAATGAGTACGAAAAAAAAATAATAATGCAAATACAGCGAAAATCTATATTTAAAAAAAAATAATAATGCAAATACAGCGAAAATCTATATTTAAAAAAAAATTAATAACAGCGTAAAATCCGAACGACTTTATAGATTATCACCAAATTTCGTACCTAGCAGGCAAAAATGTATGATTTTTTTAACTGTAGAACATTTCGGTTCGTTTGTTGCGATTTGACGTAATTTAGAGCAAATTGTTTTTTTTTTCTTTTTTTTTTTCGAAAAATTCAAAATTCCATAAAACCCGAACCGCTTTACCGACTTCGCTGGAATTCAAAACCAAACAACATTGAACGTGTCTTCATTTATGAAGAACTATTTAGCTAAATTGCTATTTAGCTTTCATGAATCTCGAATTTACAAAATTAAAAAAAAAAAAAAAACATTTTCACGAAAAAAAAAACATCTAGCAAAAAGAAGCAAAATCCACCCCCGGGACACGTGTAACATCGACACCGGGAAATCTCGGTTTTTCCATTTTCCGTAGCACGTAGAACGCGATTTTCACGGAAAAACTGCGCGGCTATCCGGGTTTCACGTTCCCCGAGCCGCTAGATATGAGAATAGAAAGACCGCACGAATTGCGCATCTGGCGTCTATTCTTCTCCGGGGGCCGAAGACAATTTGGCAAACGCCTCGTGGGTCTTATAGCCGAGCTTCGGACGATGCTCATTCCGCGTAGCTATGCGCGCCACCCGTCTAGAGCAATTTAGTCTCGTTGGCGCGTCTCGTCGTTGTGACCTTGAACCCCATGCACAGCGCGGCATTCAATTCGCCATACTTCGCGGCCCCGGGAAGCTACAGGATGTGCCGGGACGTCCGCTGATTTCCCCCTGCGCGGGGTTCTCTTCTGGTGTATCATGTTGAAATTTGCATCCTTAGAATGCAACGAAATTCGGGAAAAAAAAAATTAATTGATAAAATTGGGTATAAAATTAATTACTTAATTTTTTTTATTAATTAATTCTAATAATACAATTGGGTACAAAAAAGTCATAACAGCAACTAATTATTGTGATTACTTTTTATACCTAATTTTATCATAAATTCAAATGATAAAATTGGGTATAAAAAGTCATCATGGCAACTAATTATTGTGATGACTTTTTATACCTAATTTCATCATAAATTCAGATGATAAAATTGGGTATAAAAAGTCATGATAGCAACTAATTATTATGATGACTTTTTATACCTAATTTCATCATTTGGATTCATTAGTATTAATTTTTTTCTGAATTCGGGGAAAAAAAATTCATTCTAATTAACCCAAATGATAAAATTGGGTATAAAAAGTCATGATAGCAACTAATTATTATGATGACTTTTTATACCTAATTTCATCATTTGGATTAATTAGTATTAATTTTTTTCTGAATTCGGAAAAAAAATTATTTCTAGTTAACCCAAATGACAAAATTGGGTATAAAAATTCATCATAGCAACTAATTATTATGATGACGTTTCATACCTAATTTCATCATTTGGATTAATTAGAATTAATTTTTTTTCTGAATTTCGTTGTATTCCAACGATGCGAAACTTGAACACGATTCCGGTGTGGATTCGAGTTGGAGGGCTTCGTGGGTGTGACTGCCGGCCGGCCAGACTTCTCCCGTCCCTGGAGTATCGATCTGCCCAGCCAACTTTGGTGTTCACCCTACTCGCGGTTGCACGGGAAAATCACCCTTTCCACTTGGCAACCCCGCCAAGCTCCCTTCGACCCTCCCCCCCCCCCCCCCCCCCCTCGGGTTGCGCGTCCTTCGGCTCTGTCAACTTCGCCGCTACACAAGACCCCAGCATCCACGCTTCGCCTACGATGAACAAGAGTCCTACAGTCAACCCCGGGAAAGCCCCATGAACTTGGCCCAAGCGAAACGAGCGAACGCGGCTCACGGGCGGGATTAATGCGATGACTAACGCTGCGCAGTCGAGTTCGGCGTCATAAGCATAACAAGAGCTTTTCGAGGAACAGAACGAAATACTGTAGTTTTTTTTTTTTTTTTTTTTTAATTTTTGGTACCCGAATTCCCTGGAGTGATTCACTTGTTTTTCGCACAAATGGAGAAACTTTGGGGAGTCGTTTCAACCTAAAATGTGATTTCGTGATTTTATGCAACGTTTTTTTTTTTTTTTTTTTTGTAAAGATAGATAAGATGGTAGATTTTTCCTGGGCTCTAAATCCTGAAATAGATCGTCCAGAATGAGGATTAGAATTAGTTCGAATTTAGAACTGGAAATTATGTTGAAGTTTGCATCGTTGGAATGCAACGAAATTCAGAGAAAAAATAATTCTAATTAATCCAAATAATGAAATTATTGTATAATGATGTTGATGAAATAATGAAATAATGAAATGATTGTATAATGATATTCATGAAATAATTAAATAATTAAATCATTGTATAATGATATTGATGAAATAATGAAATAATTAGATTATTGTATAATGATATTGATGAAATAATGAAATAATGAAATTATTGTATAATGATATTGATGAAATAATGAAATAATGAAATTATTGTATAATGATATTGATGAAATAATGAAATTATTGTATAATGATATTCATGAAATAATGAAATAATTAAATTATTGTATAATGATATTGATGAAATAATGAAATAATTAAATTGATGTATTTCACGAAGCCAGCGGAAATTTCGCTCTGCAGGCAAAATCGCGGGGTTCTTCATTTATTTTTTGCCGTACAGAGATGCACATATTCATATACGGTATCTCCAGGCCGGAGTGACGTTACGATTCTCAAAATCGGCTGTCGATACATTGTCGTCACTGACATTGTCAAAAGCCAACGACATAAGCTCGGTATATTGACGTCGACGTCTCCGAATATAACTCGTATCGCTCGCGCTCAACGCGACAGCCTTCGTTGGCAGACGAAGTCAAGTTCAGGCAGCGAACTTCACCGTCAACGTGGGTTACGTAACGGCAATTAAAATTTTCCTGTATATTGTGTGACGGGGAATTACCGGGAAATGAGATAAATCATCGTCGCGCGTCTCGCGACACGAGAAATAAGGCAAATAAGTCAAACGATATTTAAAAAAAATATAAACAATTGCAGCAAACCCTCAGTGCACTAAAACCAAAACTATGAAATTTCGAAAAAAAAAATTTCAGATGGCAACAGACATCATTTTTGCAATCAAAAGCTGCGACAATGAGTCACGCGGATAACGTCAGTTGACAAAAAAATTTTTGATAAGATCTCCGAGAGTGCTCGATGAGCGCTATTAATGATAATAAAATAGAACAGTTGATATGACGCTTCTTGAATGCATCTTTTTGTCAGCTCGCTAAAGATTAATGAAACCAACTTCGTTTACTTCGAAGTGGAATCTCGATTGCATTTAATCGTCCTATGGACGGTCGATCACGATTGTGAAGTATTGTATTTTGATTTTTGCCTCGATCCGAAGTCATCTACGCAGCGCAGCAGATAAAACAGGAATTGCGTAGATGTCTCAAGTGCCTCAGGACTGTAGGCGGAATTGCGATGAGTAACAAAGTTAATTGTTCTCCTTTTTGCTCCTGGGAAATGACGTTGAAGTTCGCATCGTTGGAATGCAACGAAATTCAGAAAAAAAATTAATCACTAGAAAAAATAAATTAATAAATTAAGAATAAAATAATATAATAAATAAACTAAATTAAATTCATAAATTAAGAATAAAATAATACAATAAATAAAATAAATTAAATTCATAAATTAAGAATAAAATAATATAATAAATAAACTAAATTAAATTAATAAATTAAGAAAACATAAATTAATCACCAGTTAACAAAAATGATGAAATTAGGTATAAAAATAATTTTATCATTTGGGTTAATGATAATTAATTTTCTTTCTGAATTTCGTTGCATTCCAACGATGCAACCTTTAAAACCGTCTTGGGAAAAAACAGCGGATTCTGCGATTTAGCTGTTGGAGGATTGAAGGATTTTATTCGGTGCTGATACGACACGTTGATGACGCCTGAAATCGCGTCCAACGCTGGCCCTCCTATAACTCCGCATTTTCCCGACCTCCGAACCCTCAGACATTATTGGTTTATCGGCTGTTGCGTCCTACGAGCCATTAGACTAATATGTATTATGTCGTTCAAGTGGCCTCATCCAGTTGCCTCAATACTTCGTCGTGAATTACGTAATAATAGACATTGACGGGCGACGATTTTTCACGGTTTTTATTTTTTTATTTTTTTTTTATTGCGAAAAGCAACTTCGCGCGGCGTGTTTTCAGTGGGCACGGCTAAAGTTTGTTGGGAAAACTCGCTTAGTGCAGTCCCATAGACGCCGCCGGCGCTGTCGACGTGGACCACCATTTTTAAACTGAATTAAGCCATCAGTCAATTTTTATCAGCCAATCGAGTTAAAATTGCTTCGGGGAAAATACGATCGGGTGATATTTCGTTTAAAAAATAAATAAAAAAATACATTTTTTTTACGTGATGTTCGTGGATGGTTTTGCAATTAGATTAATCGAAGCACTCTCGCTGAGAGCAAAAAGGATTCGATACATCAAAATAAATCTACAATCGATGTCAATAAAAAATTGATATCAATATTTCGAGGAACCAACTTTATATCCATGTCAACCGATTCATTTTATTTATTTTATCAATAATTTATTTCGTTTAAAAAATATTTTTAAAAAGCATTTTTTTCAACCGATTCATTTTATTTACTTTATCAATAATTTATTTCGTTTAAAAAATATTTTTAAAAAGCATTTTTTTCAACCGATTCATTTTATTTATTTTATCAATAATTTATTTCGTTTAAAAAATATTTTTAAAAAGTATTTTTTTCAACCGATTCATTTTATTTACTTTATCAATAATTTATTTCGTTAAAAAATATTTTTAAAAAACTTTTTTTTCAACCGATTTATTGTATTTATTTTATCAACAATCTGATTGGTTTATTGAACGATGAAAAAATTGAAACCCCCGATTTGCTTCAAAGAATTAAAACATATTGTATCGAATATTTTCACTAAACATTTTTTATTTTATTTCAATCGATCGAAGCACTGAGCGTTTTTCTTGGGTCTCGCTTTTAAAATTACCCGCCCACGTAACGTTATTATCGTATTCTTGCACAGCGACTGAGCACGATCGTGACTAATATCCATACAAAAAAAAATATATCTCATCAAAATGTATCCACTTATTATTCACATCGTTACTCCTTATTTGCCGACTGCAGGTAAATCGTTGAATAAATCGTTCGAGCCTCCGTTTTTCTCACGATAAACACCCACAGTTTCACTTTTCTTGATTCCAAAACATTTTCCTCGACTCACCCTGCGAGTCATCTAATGAAAATGAAATAAGCAAATAAATCTGAATTCCTCGGTGGAAACCGCGAGTCGAGTGGAAAACTCGCTCGGATGATCCAATAAATTACTGGTAATAATAATAAAAAATAAATAAAAAATCTCGTGGTGGTTTCAACAGCGAGAAAAGTTTATTAGCGGGATATGAAAACCGTTCGATGCCGCCGGAGCTTCGGTCGTGTATTGTGAAATTGGTTTATCGGTTTCTATCGCGTATCCTCGTCGCGTCCCCCGAGCGAGTCCCGACGGTATTTCCGCGTGTCAATCGCATCAAGCCCGACGCCGAGGACAGACGGACGTGTTCCTCGTTCGATCCCGTTGGACGTGAGCGACTCATACCCCCCGTCAACACGGATGCGACTGCACAGACGACCCTTATCAGAAAGTCACCGACTGCACCGCATGAAACTATTGAAATCACGTACCGCACGTACCGTGGAATATTCGTTTCCCTGTGTGCAGCTGAAAGACGATTTTTCATTTTCAATCTTTTGCCTCTGTCGCCTCAAGTAAAATAATTATATGAAGTTTATATGAAATTATTTGTATACAAGCTATAATGAAAAATTCTATTTTTTTTTCAATTTTTCTATGAAAACTGAGAAAAGAGACTAATTTATATTTTTCTTTCGCTGTTTATTTATATTTTTTATTTATTTGTTTCATTGTTTATTTTTTATTTTTTATTTATTTGTTTCATTGTTTATTTTTTATTTATTTGTTTCATTGTTTATTTTTTATTTGTTTGTTTCGTTGTTTATTTTTATCTTTTTATTGATTTTTTTTCGTCGTTTATTTTTATCTTTTTATTGATTTTTTTTCGTCGTTTATTTTTATTTTTTTATTTATGCTTTTCGTTGTTTATTTTTATTTTTTTATTTATTTTATTCATTGTTTATTTTTTTCTTTAACTCTGTCGCTTAATATTCCTGCTGAATCGCAAACCGCGAACGGTAATTGTAATACGCCGTATTATAATGATTATTTCGTGAATAGCCACAGGGACAATCCGTAATAATATCACCGGCCATCAGGGAGTTTATAATTAATGCGCCGATGATCGAACTCGATGTTGAATTTACCGGCTATCGCGTTCCACGCGTATTATTCCACGCCCTATGGGTATAATGAACGAGAGGCGATCCGAATTAAATCTGTGTTAACGCCGACTTAATTCGACTTGATTTAATTTTCCGCGATGTTGTTCTTCGAATTAAATCGAGACGAACCTTTTTATTTTTGCAAGGGAGGAAAAATGAAAATAAGCGAAAAGGAGGAAATGATAAATTGCTCGGGTGGGAGGCCGGGGTGCGCGATCGATGTGCGTAAAGACGGGCGTCGAGTTTTCTTCGTTCAGCAGATAGCAATTTCCGACCTGTCCAAGTCGCCCACACCGAGCGAGAACTTCAAAGTAGACAACTGAAAATATCGTAATTGGCTCGAGGAAAAGAATGAAGCGAGCGAACGAACTTGATGTACCCGGCTCGATCCGACGTTGAGATTAAAATTAGCTTTGGTTTGACTAAAGTCAGTTGGCCAAAAAATGACTACAATTGGATTGACGTTGGAAGTTCTTCGTCGATTTTTAATTAATCCTTTTTGTCGACATCGGTATAGAATAATTTTATCGAGACTCTAAAAAAAAAAATAAATAAAGAATATTTTTTCATTCAAAATGTATTTTTTATTTTTTATTTCGAATAAAAAAAAATTAAATTATGTATTGTTTCGAATGAAAAAAAAAATTAAATAATTAATTGTTTCGAATTAGAAATAACTAAATAATTAATCGTGTCAGATTAAAATTAATTAAGTAATTAATTATTTCGAATTAAAAAATAATAAAAAATAATCTATCGGGCAAAAAGTCTTAATCTTTAAAGACGTTCGTATGGTTAAGTATATCAGGTAACTGAGTGGAATTTGAGTACAAAACTAATTGAAATATGCAAATCGCCGATGCGAGGGAAGTTTGAGACGACGTGGAAATCCGGTATTACCCTGGATGCCACTCGTGCTTTAAACCTCTATTAAAGTTTCGGAATCTCGGCCGGAACGGGAGGGGGAAATCTTCGCAAACGGTTCCAGGCTTCCAGGTACAATCATCGGTATTTCATTGGACACTTTTCCGGGAAAAACTGGGATGAAATGGAATGATGCAGGAAGGGCGTGTTAAATTCGAAACGGCTTGAGATGAAATCCGTTGATAGGGAAACAGCGGAAGGAAATACAAAGAATTTCGGAAAAATCGGAAAGACTCCCGACTGAAAAAGGGACATTAATAAATTAATTCTTTGAATAAAAAAAAATAGGAAATAATAAATATTGTTTCTTATTTTACATTTTTTTTTATTTATCGCTGAATCTCCTTTTTTTAGTCGAGAATTTTTTTTACTTTCTTAATGATATTTTCTCAGATTGTAACACCATCCGGCGTTTTATTTCCACTCGGGGCGCCTTTGAAGTTTTCTCAAGCGCAGTCGAGAGACGTCCGTTACACCCAACGCCCGGAAATGAAACGAAGAAAGCATAATACTTGCATCCTTCGCTTTCATTTTAACTCGTAAAGGAAATAATCAAAGTTGCACTCTTTCCTTTCTATAGTTACGCCCTCTTTATGCGTTTGCTTCGTGTTTACTCCGCTTCCATTTAATTACATCGCAATTTTTTATTTTTTTTTTTTGCTTTCTCATGAAATATCCAATCATGGTAGATCCGAGATGTGCGGGGAACTTTACTGAACAAGGGTCGAATTCATTCTTGAAGCTTCAAGCTTTAGATGCTTTTAATAAAAAGCATCTGAAGTTTGAAGTTGGAATCTCTAGTCTTGTAATAATATGACTAGACTGATCGTTACTCTCGAATACAAACGAGTGGCGCCTCTTAATATTTTTCTTCCAGATAGCGACTGTTAGCTTTATCATCGTTCTCGACTCGTTTATTCTACCCCTGAAAACACTAATTTCAAACCTTTTAAAAGTGTTTTTAAAGAAGAAAAAAATTGTTGTAAAAGTGTTTTTGAAGAAGAAAAAAATTGTTTTAAAAGTGTTTTTGAAGAAGAAAAAAAATTGTTTTGAAAGTATTTTTAAAAAATGGTAAAGCGTCATTTTTTAAAAATAATTTTTAAGGGACCCATTTTTTAAGGGGTGTTATTTTTTACGGGAAGTTAAAGGGGTCCATTAAACTACCCTTTTAACATCACATTTGACATTTGAAATTAATTTTAAAAAATGCCAATCCATTTTTTATTTTATTTCTTACATCGTCGATCGGATTTAAAAAATGCGATCGACGACAATGGATTTTGTGACTCACGAATTTTTTTCCGGGATGTTTCTGCAGTCAACACCATTTAACCGTAAACTTACGACAATAAATTCAGCACTAACGTTTCCACAGTGCGGCGAAAAAAAAAAAAAAAATTATGCGTACACTCGAAAGCAAAAAATCGTTAAGTCGTGTATTTATGAAGTTCAATTTTCGAAGCTCTCCGCGTCCAACTCATTTACGTTGGGTCGTAAATTTATCGCAGCAGAATAAAAATAAAGAGTACGATCTGTAATACTGAATTTGCTGCGGCGGCAAAATTTGCAGGATATTCTCGCAGAGCGAGATTATCGTCTCGGCGAAGATTCTCAGAGTCTGTCGGATTTGGGCAGGCGGCCAGAGTCGCGATAGGATATCGCACTATAAGTATCGTCGTGCCGAACGCGCTTCGTCGTTTATCGTTTTCGACGCGCTTCGGCTTTGGCAACCGCTTCGCATCCCGAGCAGCGTCGCCACCACCGAGATCGGTACTATTTTCGAGTACCGCGACATTCACCCCCTCGGATTTCCATCGGCCGCCTCTATGTAATCTTTACAATGTTGCGGTGCGACGTAGTTGCCATCGCGATCGAGTGCAGTTGCACCGCGCAAACCAAAACCGGAAGTTCTATAAATGTCCGACCGGCGAGAATTTAGCCCTCGGCCATATAGGGGTTGGGGACGAAAATAAAAGACGCTAGATACAGACACGCGGGGACTAATTGAAATAATGTCTACGTAAACAAGACCTATGGAAATGCAAATAAAAAAACAAAAGCAGAATTGAAAAATAAAATTGTGAGAAGTATAAATTTATGTTTATAATAAATGTAAAATAAATTAAATAAATTAAACTTATGCTTATAAAAAATGTAAAATACATAAAAAACTAAATTTATGTTTATAAATAATGTAAAATAAATAAAAAAACTAACTTTATGTTTATAAAAAATGTAAAATAAATTTAAAAAAATAACTTCGTGTTTATAAAAAATGTAAAATAAATAAAAAAATTACTTTACGTTTATAAAAAATGTAAAATAAATAAAAAACTAACTTTACGTTTATAAAAAATGTAAAATAAATAAAAAAACTAACTTTATGTTTATAAAAGATGTAAAATAAATTAAAAAACTAACTTTATCTTTATAAAAAATGTAAAATAAATAAAAAAACTAGCTTTATGTTTATAAAAAATCTGAAATAAATAAAAAACTAACTTTATGTTCATAAAAAATATAAAATAAATTAAAAAACTAACTTTATGTTTATAAAAAATATAAAATAAATTAAAAAACGAACTTTATGTTTATAAAAAATGTAAAATAAATTTAAAAACTAACTTTATGTTTATAAAATTTAAAAAATAACTTTATGTTTATAAAAAATGAAAAATAAATAAAAAAATTAACTTTATGTTTATAAAAAATGTAAAATAAATAAAAAAATAACTTTATGTTTATAAAAAATGTAAAATAAATAAAAAAATAACTTTATGTTTTAAAAAAATGTAAAATAAATAAAAAAATAACTTTATGTTTTTAAAAAATGTAAAATAAATTTTAAAATAATAATTTCAATAATTCCGTTTCCAGGTACATTTTTCGTTATTGTGGTGTAACGAAAAAATAAAATTAAAATAAATTGACGTCACCTCAGGGAAATATCTGCGCGTTACAACAGAACCCACGTTTTTCCGTCTGCGACATATTGTTCATCGGAGATTTACCCTCGCTTGTGTTTTTCACCCGTCACGAGCCTCGGATTACAAGGTTCAAACGCGTACGACCTTCGCTGGTTTCAATTTATTTGCGAATCCACTCGTCTCTCGCAGCTGCGAAATTTCAATAAAACGGATACCCGTGGATCTCCCGTCGCTCGTCATGCGTCGCGTGTTTCGTTAAATCGGCAAATCCATACGTGGGCCGCGCAAATATCCGACAAATTTCAAAATTGACCTTCCATGGAAAAACCGTCGCACGTGCGACTTGTCAAAACTCGTGTTTACCTGGAAAAGCGGTGAAAAATATTTGCGCTGGAAATACCGAGGAAAATAATCGAAGGGACTGAAGGAAAACCGTCGCGGATATTTTTTTTTCCTGTAAAAAATTCAGGGATAAATAAACGCCCTTTGAAAAATTTGCGATTTTTGAGGGTTTGAGGAAAATAATCGAAGGGCCTAAAGAAAATTCATCACGGAAATTTTTTTTTCCCCGAAAAATCCAGGGATAAATAAACGCCCTTTGAAAAATTTGCGATTTTTTAGGGTTCGAGGAAAATAATCGAAGGGACTGAAGGAAAAGCAGCGCGAATTTTTTTTTTTTTCCCGAAAAAAATCCAGAGAAAAATAATTGCGGTGTTCATCACGTTTCTGATGAACTTCGATGCAACCGCAGGGTCTTCGGAATTTCCATAACAATGTCGTAACCGCATTGGCTGTCGCATTGTCTCGGTGGTTAATGATGTTATAATCACCTGGACTGCGTGTCCGGAATATCCGGGATGAAAATTGGGCCGTTGATTGCCCGCGTGGATATTTATGCGGGTCGCTCGTGATTAATGAGATCGCGCGAAGATCAGAAATCACGAGGTCGACGGAGTATATTTATGAGGGCTTTCGCCAGACAACAATGACACCGTAGCGTCTATACCGCGCTGCAGTAAAACGCGGCTCGAGCGCAGCCGACTCGACATTACATCGCGGTTCGATTTACGACTCCTCGTCCGTCTCCCTGAGTATCGGCAAAGCACATCGGCAATGGCTCGTTACCGATTTACGATGGTTGCATAGAATTTTCGTTTTTCAACGATCCCGCCACTTTTTCTATTATCGTGATTTTTATTATTATTATTATTATCGTGATTTTTATTATTATTATCATTATCGTGATTTTTATTATTATTATCATTATCGTGATTTTTATTATTATTATTATTATCGTTGAAATTACCGGTATTATTACCGGTTTACGGTGGTTGCATAGAATTTTCGTTTTTCAACGATTCCGCCACTTTTTCTATTATCGTCATTTTTATTATTATTATTATTATCTTTGAAATTACCGGTTTTCGGTGGTTGCATAGAATTTTCGTTTTTCAACGATCCCGCCACTTTTTCTATTATCGTGATTTTTATTATTATTATTATTATCGTGATTTTTATTATTATTATTATTATCGTGATTTTTATTATTATTATTATTACCGGTATTATTACCGGTTTACGGTGGTTGCATAGAATTTTCGTTTTTCAACGATTCCGCCACTTTTTCTATTATCGTCATTTTTATTATTATTATTATTATCTTTGAAATTACCGGTATTATTACCGGTTTTCGGTGGTTGCATAGAATTTTCGTTTGTCAACGATCCCGCCACTTTTTCTATTATCGCGATTTTTTATTATTATTATTATTATTATTGTCATTGTTCATATTCACAAGATGTAAATCACTCGATTTATGGCCTCGTATTTAGAATAATAATACAAAAAACGGTTTCCGAGATCGAGAAATACGTGATGAATAATTAAAACACACAGCGAAAGCGAGTTTTTAAATTGTTTTGGTAAAAACCTGCGAAGCTTTTTTGCGATAATGAGATTTCACAAAAAGCGATCCTCGGTTTATTTAATTAAGAAATTTAATTGGGAACACGTGGAAATTTAATGAGATCGGTACTCATCGCCGAGAAAATTGTTGAAATAATTTAAAACTCGGTTGACAAAAAATGACGCTTGGTTTAATTGACAAATTCAATTTTTTATGTAAATTTTAATTTGCTCGGCTTAATTGATAAGTAATTAAAAACTCAGCGTAACCAGGTGGGTTTCGTTAAATTCACAAAAATTCAATAATAATGAATTTTTTTTTAAAACCGTGTTTAACTTGCAAACGTAATTTTTTAATACTAAATAAAAATAAATTTTATTTATACTAAACAGTAAATAGGATTTGAAAATAATATTTTTATTTCGATAAATACCGATAAATAAATTCGACCCGATTAATAACGGGGTCAGTGACGTACCTTAAGACTTATTTTTCGGTAAATCCGGCTGCGGCTTCTGGTCCAACGAGGTCGCGATCTCTTGCACTGTGTATACCGTTCATTATACACGACCGGGGATATCAGCCAGATACCGGAGGTCTGGGCTGCAGCGTCGCGATAATTACGTTTCCCCCGATGATACTCGGATCGTCTCATGGCCGCTCTTCGCGACTGCCGCCGCCGGCGTTACAGGCCGCCCGACTCATCGCCCTCCGTTACCTCGTTAATTGGCGTAATTCAATTCTCGGATTCGCTGCCCCCCCGAGTCGGTGGTTTATCGGCCGTTCTTACACTGTTAAAAATATTCTGTGTCAAACGCTGCTGGTGTGGATTTTTTTCCTAGGGTTACCTGTTACAGTGTTAAAAGTAACACTTTTTACGGTGTATAATTAACACCGGATCTGTAATGTTTTTTTTTTTTTTTTTTTCGAAAATCAAAATTCTGACTAATTCATTAACGAGATCTGTAATTTTTTTTTTTTTCGAAAATCAAAATTCTGACTAATTCATTAACGGGATCTGTAACTTTTTTTTTTTTTTCGAAAATCAAAATTCTGACTAATTCATTAACGAGATTCACATTACTGGCGAAATACTCACTCCAAATAAAAAAATATTGGAATCCATTGAACATTTAATTATTACAAACAACTTAATTAATTATTTAATTTACAAGTTAATAAGTTAATTTACATACATCAATGAAATTTTTTGTCGGTGTTTCTTTATCTGTTAATTCACTCAACTTTGAGACCAGCGAAAAAAAAAAAAAAAAAAAAAAAAAAAAAGCGAGACTCACTGCGAATAAAAATTATTGGAATCCACTGAATATTTAATTCATCGAAACAAACCGTTTCTCTAATAGTCCGACATGCTTCCCCGTGTCTCACGATGCTTTATTAATATTTTATCAAATCTCTCCGTGCTGAGTCGTCGGGCGCATAAGTTTCTTCCTCTCTACACTAATCTAGGGCGTGGGCGCGCCGATAAATTTAGAAACCCAATACGATAGGTCGTGTGTCGTCGTCTGGAGCAGCCGGGAATGGTGGAAAATTTATTTCGCTCTAAGTGACTGGAAACAAAGATTAATCGTTCTTGAGGTGAAACAGCGAAAAAAGGTTATCGACCCGTCGATCGTCGCGGACAATAAATCGCGATATTTTTATTCCACTTTGCGACGCATCCAACTGATCTCGAAATATTTCGAATCTCGTCCACGCTGATCGCCTTTGGTCGACTATTTATTTTCGAATTAAAAACATGGACTAATTTTCAATTTTAGTTGGAGATAAATTAAATTTTATTTTAAATTGGAAATAAATTAAATTTTATTTTAAGTTGGAAATAAATTAAATTTTATTTTAAGTTGGAAATAAATTAAATTTGATTTTAAGTTGGAAATAAATGAAATTTTATTTTAAGTTGGAAATAAATTAAATTTTATTTTAAGTTGGAAATAAATTAAATTTTATTTTAAGTTGGAAATAAATTAAATTTTATTTTAAATTGGAAATAAATTAAATTTTATTTTAAATTGGAAATAAATGTGTTGGTGGGACCAAAACGATTGATCGTCGAAAATGAGATGTGTGTCGATCAAACAAACAATAATTAAACGCGGAGTTTTAATAAGACGTAATCTTAACGCCCCCGACTTAGCGACCTACGCCACGAGATTATTTTTGTCGCGCAGCTCAATCGCGCTGCCAGCCGGCGAGATCGCTGTCGCTGAGTCACTTTTGAGTCTCGCGTGAGTTTTATATATACTGGGATTTGCGACTTCTCGGGCGTAATATTCCCGTCGCGCTGGTTATTAGGCTCCGAACCCCGTTAAATTCGTGGATTGGAAGAAAAATGCATGAATGGACATTTTTAATTATAAATAATTTTTTGGTAAACAACGAATTATTTCCATCGCATTTTCGGAAATTAGTTAATTTTTTTTCAATTAAAATAAATAAATAATAATTCAAAAATGTTGATAACAAATTGAATTAAAAAAAAATTGTTAAACAAATATTTCGTTGACCCAAGTTTTTTTTTATAAAAATGATTTCTTTATTTTTTTGTATACGTATGAATTTTTACAGATTTTTTATCTAATTTTTGAAATTTGTTTTTTTTAATGAAAAATATCTACAAATTTCAAAGATTAGATAAAAATCTGAAAAAATTCGTACGCGTACAGAAAAATAAAGGAATCATTTTCAATAAAAAAAACTTCTGATCTAAAGTCGGAAACCCGATTCTGACGTTGCCATTTCTGACCCCGGTCTCAGGTGCTACATTATACGCTGTGCAATGCGCTCATTATCCTCGCCCACAATGTGCAACGTCGCGTTCCATATGTTTAAGCCTCTTCGTACAATGTCGAAGTACGAATAATATTAACCGTGAATACGCGAACACGCGCGTATTATCTGCTCGCATTTGCGCCGCGGCCGCGATATCGCGATCGCGAAATACGTTGTAAAGCCGGAGCGTTGCAGCTCGGGTCAAGGACGGAATAGAAGTCATACGTGACGGCCGGACGCACACGTGAAGTCAGGTTCGCAGATAACCGATCGGAAGTAATTGCGCAAAATGTATGCGCACCCAAGTTCAGCTCGTGGCAGTTTTATTTAAGAAAAAAAAAAAAAAAAAAAAAAAAAAATGTTAACAAATTGTTGTAACCAAAATTCTAATAAATTCGTTTGTTATAAAAAAAAGTTCAACTCGTGGCATTTTATTAAAAATAAAATGACACAAAAAATGTTAACAATTTTTTAACAAAAAATTAACAAATTTTTTTAACAAAAAACTAACAAATTTTTGTAACAAAAATGTTAACAAAACAATTAACAAATTTTTGTAACAAAAATGTTAACAAAACAATTAACAAATTTTTGTAACAAAAATGTTAACAAAACAATTAACAAATTTTTGTAACAGAAATTTTGACAAATTTTTTTAACAAAAATGTTAACAAATTTTTTAACAAAAATGTAAAAAAAATTTTTTAACATTTTTTAATTATTGAAATAATTGCGCGCGAGCTGAAGGTGTGAAAATAATAATGACCGTGGAGCATTGTGTGAAGTCGCACGTGCGAACCGAACGATTCACGAACGGCACGTATGTTTTGAGAGGCGCTCACTGAAATCTGACGCGAGCGCGTGAGAGCACGACGCAAATATTTGCGCGCATTTGCTCCGTTATCGTCGCCCGCATAGTGCTGCAGTTGTTGCACGCTGTTGCATCGAGGCTGCCCCACAAATAAGAAACGTCCACCCGCACATCTCGGACTCGCGAAACGAGCCTGATTGACGGGGGGAAAAAAATTACTTCAATTCACTACGTGACGATTTTTTTTTTTTTTTTTTCGTCTCAGAACTTTTTGAGATTTTCTCTCCCTTTTCTATTTTATCCCCGAAAAAGCAGCTAAGTCGAAATAAATTCTAAAAAAAAATTAATTCTAATTAACCCAAATGACGAAATTATATATAAAAAGTCACCATATTAAATAATTGCTATGATGACTTTTTACACCTAATTTAATAATTTCTGTTAATTAGAATTAATTTTTTTTTCGGAATTTCGTTGCTCTCCATAAATTTGTCCTACATAAAAAATATTAAACTATTTTATATCAGGCACGAGGATTATTATTAATCGCACCACGAAGCAGCGAAAAAATCCGCGCGCACATTTGTTTAATTAATTTTACTCTCCTCGGTTTCATCAGCGAGCCGCGCGTGAAACGCAAATACGGCTGAAATTTTGTTACGGCTGACATATAAAAATACGCGGGGATTTTTTCTATTTTTCAGCAACCCCCGAGCGTCCCGCAACATGGCGGAGAAGCAGCGTCGGGACAACCTCAACACGAACATCTCGACGATGGCGACCCTCGTGCCCACCGTGGCTGGCAGCTCCCGGCGACTCGACAAGATTTCCATCCTGAGACTAGCGGCCGCCTACCTGAGAACTCAGTACAGTAAGTTTCTTTTTTTTTCCTCCAGGAAATTACAATAACGAACGCGTCGAAAGTTTCCCGGAGTCGAGCTTTGATATCGTGAGCGCAGAAAAAAGCCCGACGCTTCAAAGCTTGAAAAAGGAATCCGCGTAAAATGAGTTCCGAGTTGACTCCAACTGGGAGTTTGTTAAGAAAAAAAAAAAAAAAAAATCTGCCGCCGGTGGCACAAATTATGCAATTGCAAATAGTGCAATTTTTAAAATGGCATTTTTTTAATCCAGTAAAAAATCTGCAAAATAATCCAGCAGAAAATCTGCATTATAATTCAGTACAAAATCTGCAAAACAATCCATCAGAAAATCTGCATTATAATTCAGTACAAGATCTGCAAGATAATCCAGTAAAAAATCTGCAAGATAATCCAGTAAAAAATCTGCAAAATAATCCACAAAAAAATCTGCAAAATAATCCACTAAAAAATCTACAAAATAATTCCTGACCAGCGCCCCAAATTTTCTACCAACAAACTCCCCCCAAAATTCCCAAAAAAAAAACAGAAAAAAATCACCAACCCTCAATCATCAGTAAACATTAACATCATAGTTACAAATTTGGCCTGACCAAATTGTGCGCAAAAAAAAAAAGTGCACATAGAAGTCGAGGGGGGGGGGGGGGGGGGGTCAGATCGCATATGGGGGGGCAATTTGCGAGCGGGCGAAAAATCCTCTCGGACGTGAATCTCCGTACGTATCTCGCGGTTATTATCGGCGTCGTTTCGTTGCCATTTTTGCGTTCGAGCCGGCGGGCCGCGCGATTACTCGTCATGCAGAAAAACAGCACGTGCAAACAGGGGGCGTTCGGGGGTTTCGCGGGCGATGCTCCGAACGACCGGTTTCCCGGCTACGCGAGGAGAGCAGCGACCACCGGCAACAGGGCAGCCAGAGAGAGCGGCTCGCCGGTTATGCGCCACACGTTGGCCGTTGATGCGAGGAGTCACTATACGGAGCGATACCCGCGTTACCAGATTCCACCCGGTTGGGCCGGCCCTTTTCCAGCTCTCGCCTTTTTCGTTGCTACGAACCAGTCCGCACCGCTCCGAGAGAGCTCGTTCAGTCTTATAAAACGGTTGTAATTTAAAAAATAAAGACTGTGACACGCGGGAGGAAATAAAAAAAAAAGAAAGCCCGCGTTGAGTTTTTGCGACTGAGCGCTAACGGAGCTTGTTTTGCGGCACGTGTAAAGGCGGACCTCGTGCATCCAGCGCGGGCAGCGCAGACTCGAAATAAGAAGGAAAGGCGGTTCGCGACCCCGAAGGGCTGCGCCCGGCCATCGGCCCCGTAAAATCATTTCCCCGCAAGGACGACCGGACGCTTATTCGGGGAACGAGATATTTCTCGTAGATACCGCGAAAGTGGAATCGATTTTTTTTTTTCATTGATTGTTAGTAAAAAAAAAATTAAATATTGGGCACGACGATTGACAAATAGTTTGTACATTTTTCACCGAGAAAAAAACGGCTCATATCATATTTATATTTACATTTTATATTTATTTTATATTTTTTAAAATATTTTTTATATTTTATTTATATTTATATTTATATTAGAGATATTTTTTTTCACAATAGTCAACGCAACATTTTTTGTCAATATGGAAATATAATAGATTGAAAGGCAATCGCATTCTTTGAATCGAATATAATTTTAGTGAAACCAGTAAATTAAATTTTACTTTACCTAGTTAATCATATTTTCGTACCAAAGAAACATAAGATTCAATTTAATTTAAACCAGTTACTCGTTTCTTCGTACCGACGAAATTTGACCCATTGGAACGAAAATATTTAATTAATCAAAGTCATTTTACTAAATAAAATAATAAAAAATAAAATAATAAAATAATAAAAGTCTAATTTCGTAATTTTTTCGTAGTTTTGTCTACAGACAAAATTACAAAAAAAACTAATAAAAAATTACCAGATCAAATTTCAACTGTACTAATTTCTTCTCTCTCATTGCAGCTCTCGGCTCCGGCACGTCAGGCTTTCTTCCCCGTCAATTCAACGACTTCGACCTGGAGCAATACATCGTCGACGTGAGTACACCGGATTCGCTATCAGCGTCCGGCGACTAATCTGCCGTTATTATCACCGATCTCGAGTGCGATCGGCCGGCTTCGACCATTCCGGTTTTTCCCGTCGGATCAATCGGTCTTCCTGTTGTCTCGCTGAAAACCGAGAGGAAAAAAAATATCATCGAGCGTTCGAGTCGCGAGTCGCGAGATTGCGTTTCGGAGCGACGATAAAGGTCTTTGACTCTCGCGGCCTCGGGAGGTACATGACTTTTGCCATTCGCGGAGGCCACACGTGTGCCTCGCGCGAATCGCCCGTGTTATTTATAAATTGCACCTCGACGACTGTTGGTAAATTCCGGCCTCAATATATACGCAAATGATAACACGTGTTACGAGTCGAAGCGGCCGAGGTGTCTCGGAATCGGGCTGTAAAAAAAAAAAAAACACCCGGCGCACGAACAGCGCGCGGGTTGCGCAATCGGTGATCGCAGCAGGTGTCAAGGAAAATGTCTTACTGTTGCAGAATCTCGTCGGGAACGAGGGCTTCATACTCGTGGTCACGGCGACCGGCAAGATCGTTTACATCAGTCGTCAGATCGAGCAGCAACTCGGACACGCGCAGGTAACTTGGATTTTTTTTTTTTTTTTTTTCACGTTGATCCAGAGGAAAATTCTGAATCAATCGACAAATAAAAAAAAAAGATTGCACAATATCGACGAAAGTAACAGAAAAATCATTGACATTGTATAAGTAAAAAAAAACAAATGCCTAATGAAGTGTTCATCGCCTTAGCAGCGACTGAAACAAGAAGAAAATTCTGAACCAATCGCCAGCTCGAAAAAAATCGCCAGCAGAAAAGTCATCATCGTTGTCAAAAAAAAAAAATAAAAAAAAAAAAAAATCATCGTCCAAGCAGTGGCTGAAACTAGAGGAAAATTCTGAATCAGTCGCCAACGCAAAAAAATAGATTGCAAAATATGGACCAAAGTCTCAGAAAAATCATTATCGTTGTCCCAATAAAAAAAAAAAATTTTAATAAAAAAAAATAAAAAAAAGAAATACCCAAAGAAGTATTCATCGTCCCAGCAGTGGCTGAAACTAGAAGAAAATTCTGAACCAGTCGCCAACTTAAAAAAAAAAAACTATGGCACAATATTTGCCATAATGATCCTGACAACGTGGAGCTTCGGAGCAACGAAAATCTGATCGACGGAGAGGAGGCGAAGCCCTCGGCGAGGAGACGACACAGCCATAGCCAGGGTTCCGGTAATACCGAGTGCTTCGACCGCACGGGACGCTACTGCTGGAGGGTAAGCTCGGTAGCATCAGCAGCAGCAGCAGCAGCAACAGGGGTTGGAAATTATCGATCAAACGTGCACGAGCGCAGCGAAACGCGCCTCCATGGTAACCGCGATGCCGCGCCTTCCTCTTCTCGGTATTGTGCCCCGCTGATGCCGCTTCATCTCTCTCTCTCTGTCTCTCTGTCTCTCCCCGATTGCAGCATCGCAGGACGTGCAACCGGATAGCAGGGATGCACCGCAGCGACCAGGTCGTTCCGTTGGGACTTCCGCGATGCGCGTTTCGGTAAATAGCCAAACGCGACGGCGAAACTTTGCCCATCGGTCGTCGCTCGGCTAACCCTTAAGGATGTAGAAAGCGTGAAGTCTTCAATTCGCATAAATTCGAGAATAAATTCGTTTGCAATTCTCTCGTTTGCGAGAGAATTGCAAACACTTCTCGATGAAAATCTGAAAAATCTGAAAATCTGAAAAAATTCATACACACTAAAGATACTGAAAATCTGAAAAATCCGAAAATTTGAAAAAATTCATACACACTGAAGGTACTGAAAAGATTAATTTTGCGTAATAATAATTCCAAAATATTATTAAAAAATGGAATTAAAAAAATTGCACTTCGCGCTCTTGCAACCTTAAACCGTGTCTCGCTGTTCTCGATGCGTCCAACTAACAAACAGCTGAATGAACGACAAATAGTTCGGTTGATCAACGGACGGGAAACACGTCGAGCAAACAGTTGTCGCGCCGGATGTTTGCACGGGTTAAGCAAGCAACGTCGTCCACAACGTTTCGTCGACACCAGAGCGGTTTAGTAATTAATAACGGAGCGACGAAGAATATATTTTTATTTAAAACACGCGAAGAAAATTTGTATTTAAAACACGCGAAGAAAAATATTGTCGAAGGTGTAACGAAAGTTTCGCTGTTGGCTGAAAATTTGCTGAGGCAGCGAAAAAAAGTGTCGCCGTGTATACTTTTCGCTTACGGATTTTTCAGCGAATTTAATTGATACTCCGGCGGCTGTTGGACCAGCGAGGGAGATTCGAGCCGGTTCGAAGAGGCCCAAAAACATCCGGTGACCCTTTAACCGCATGAGGACCAATTATCGGCGGTGGCTTCGGTGTCGCCACGAGGAGGAAATCTCGCAAGAATCACGAATATCTGGGCGCGCCCGTTGATTGGTCTCGACTCGATCGGAGCCCACGAGGAGGTGGAAACGTGTACACCGGGCGATCATTATAGAAGCTGACACGAGCCGGCTTTTCCACGGCATTGAAAAGTATCCACAGTTCTCGAATATCCGCCGCTCAGAGCTAAGGTGCGCCCCGCACGGAAGCCATATAGATTCGCATACAGCGCGCGCACCGTGTATGCGAAAAAAACGAAGAAGAATAATAATAATGGAACGAGAGGAAAATGAGGGACCCGTCGAGTTTTTCCTCGTGCCTCGCATGACTTGGGGTGCGTCCGGAAATCCCCCTCGCACGTGCACAACCAGCTGCACACGCGTACCGCCAACTTCACTATTTTTCCTGGTTTTTTAACTATTGCAAAGGGATTTTTTTCCTCGTCAAACACGATGTTGTAGTTTGCATCGTTGGAATGCAACGAAATTCAGGGGAAAAAAATGTATTCTGATTAATCCAAATGGTGAAATTAGGTATAAAAAGTCATCATAACAATTAGTTCCTATGATGACTTTTTATACCCAATTTTATCATCCGGGTTAATTGGAATGAATTTTTTTTTGGAATGCAACGAAATTCAGGAAAAAAATGTATTCTGATTAATCCAAATGATGAAATTAGGTATAAAAAGTCATCATAACAATTAGTTCCTATGATGACTTTTTATACCCAATTTTATCATCCGGGTTAATTGGAATGAATTTTTGTTTTTTTTTTTTTTTCAGAATTTCGTTGCATTCCAACGATGCAAACATCAACATCACCGTCAAACCTGGCAATTAAAAAACTGCACTGCCAGGACGACAATCTGGTTTTTCGGACGCCTCCGGGTCGTTTTGTGTGAACAGAGCTGAGTCAGTGAGAATGTGAATTGAAAGACCTGTCGAAGGTACAATTGAGAGAAATTATTCCGAAATTTAAAAACAACAAGATATTCAAAAAAATATTATGACACTCCCTAATAGGGAATTCTTTGAATCTTTATAAAATAAATATTTTGTTGTTTTTAATTTCGTTGCACCGCAACGATGCAACGAAACTTCAACGTCATTAAAATATTTTCGGCAAACAAACTGCGTTTAAATTGTCATCGAGTGTCAGTCATTTCTCTTTAAAAAAAAAAAAAAATCATTGACTCTTCAGTGACGACCGAAACACCGCGTTTTTGTTTTCCGTCTAGCCACCTATTTTCAAACGCAAAATCTGCAAGCTACACGAGTATCAGACGCTAATCCGTCCCTCGCGCATGACATTCACATAGCATTATCCGCGCAGGATAGAATTTTCAGCATCCACCGCTGTCAAAAAAAGCTTTACGAAGCACCAAAGTATTTTCTACTTGAATCCGCTTCGAGCTTTCGACGCGTCGAATAAAAAAAGCGAGATGGGCGCTGGATTAATGCGTTCGGCACGTGGCTTTGTGCATCGCGTCTGGTGACGGAATTTCTCATTATGCCGGAATGTTTGTTCATCTGACGAACCAGACGGTAGTCAGACACCTGGTGGATCGCATGGCGTAAAGCGGCGGATCATTTGATATCCACGAGGGGGCTTCGGAATCCACCAACTTTCAATTCAGCCCGACGCATCCGTCGCATCCAGCTGGGAAAGTTGACCCTGACACGTGTCATCCCTCAGGACCAACCTGACGGGTTGCTCGCAAAGAGCCCTGCCAACTTTTTCGCACTCTCGAATTATTCTAATATCCGTGACTTCGACTTGACAACCGGCTCGACGTTCTCCTCGTGCGACTCAAGGATGTTGAATAGGATGAGAAAAGTGCGAGACAATTGCTGACACTTCTCGATGGTGCGAAATTTTTTTTTTTTTTTTGTGTGGAAAATATCTACAAATTTCAAAGATTAGATAAAAATCTGAAAAAATTCATACGTATACAGAAATCATACAAAATTCATACAAAAATAAAGAAATCATTTTCATGCAAAAAAAAAACTTGGGTCAATGAAATATTTGTTGAACAATTTTTTTAAAATCAATCTGTTAATAACATTTTGGAATTATTATTATGCAAAATTAATGTTTTCAGTACCTTTAGGGTGCATGCATTTTTTTCAGAATTTAATACATCGCGCTCCTTCATCCTTAATTAATTAAGCAGGCCAATCGTGGGACTCTGGATCGACGCAGGGATTCGCGTGGCACGAGCGAAAGCAGAAGAAGAAGACGAGAAGAAGCTGAACAAGAAGAAGAGAGGCAGAAAAAAAAGTGGCTGCGGTGGAAAAAATAGATTGAGAATTCTGGAATTTTCGAGTGTGTCTCATCTGGACGTCGACGAACCTTTTGCCCTGTGTGACGCCAGTCGCGGGCGGTTTCGGAGAAAAATAGAAGGAAAATAAGAGAGCGAAAGTCGCGTCTCTCCTGGAGCTTAACGATAATTCGACGTCGGTGGTTAACGAGGGGATGATTCGACAACGGGGCGGTAAGTCCTGTTCGTGCCTCGCAGCTGGGAGGATCTCGAGTGTCGCCCTGCACAACGCAGGATCCTCGTTTGCCGACTAACCGTGGATCCTACAATCTCTCCCCGCGCGATACGTCTACAATCAAGCTTCTATTGTCGGGAGACACGGCGGACCTCCTGCGGGGAAAACGATGACGGTCGTCGCAGACTTTTCTCTCACCGCGGACACTTCGCGTTGGCTTTTTGCGTCAATCCACCGCGTCTCGGATATCCCGAAAGTCCGGAAAAATCTTGATGATGTTGAAGTTTGTGTCGTTGGAATGCAACGAAATAAAAAAATAAAAATGAATTTTAATTAACCCAAATGATGAAATTATGTATAAAAAAAAGTCATAAGGAGAGAAATGATAAAAAAAATGGTAATTTTGTCCTCGTTAAATGTACAAATAATTAAATATTGCGAACCATGATTAGAAATAGTCATGAGTATAGAAATGATAAAAAATTGTAATTTTGTCCTCGTTAAATGTACAAATAATTAAATATTGCGAAACATGATTAGAAATAGTCATAAGTATAGAAAGTATAAAAAATTGTAATTTTGTCCTCGTTAAATGTATAAATAATTAAATATTGCGAAACATGATTAGAAATAGTCATGAGTATAGAAAGTATAAAAAATTGTAATTTTGTCCTCGTTAAATGTACAAATAATTACATATTGCGAAACATGAATGGAAATAGTCATAAGTATAGTAATTATAAAAAAATTGTTATTTTGTCCTCGTTAAATGTACAAATAATTAAATATTGCGAAACATGATTTTTTTTATTGCAGAACGATCTGCTGGGCCAGTCGCTGTACAACTTCGTTTATCCGGAGGATCACGAGGAGCTGACGAAGAACCTGACGCTGGAGGAACCGCCGAATCAGTTGATGATAACCGAAGCGTCCGCCGCGGACGAGAATTCAAACTCCTCGGAGGAGTCGGCGAGGAACAACGACAGGCACTACGGGGAGCAGAGACGGAGCTTCAACCTGAGAATGTCGCAGCGTACGGTGTCGCGAAGGGAGCACACGCAGTACGAGTGTCTGCATGTATCGGGAATTCTCAGGCCGGCCGAGGCGTGCAGAAACGCCGATCCCAGTGGCGCGAGAGCGCGACACCGCGGTAAGTTAAATAAAAAGACACAGATCAAGTGTTCAATCGGCACCAAAATTATAATTTTAATTGCATTAAAAGCTCGTGTTTAATATGACGTTAAAATTTGCATCGTTGCAATGCAAGGAAATAAAAAACAAAATATTAATTCCATAAAAATTTAAATAATTCTACAAAAATGAAAATAATTCTATACAAATTTGAAAATAATTCCATAACATTCTTAATAATTCCATAAATATTTTAATAATTACACAAATATTTAAACAATTCCACAAAAATGTAAATAATTCCATAAATATTTAAATAATTCCAGAAAAATTTAAATAATTCCAGAAAAATTTAAATAATTCCAGAAAAATTTAAATAATTCCAGAAAATTTAAAATAATTCCATAAAAATTTAAATAATTCTATAAAATGTAAATAATTCCATAAAAATAAAAAAAAAATAAAAAAAAATTCTGTAGCATTTTTTTCAACATTTGGTCCATCAAGTAATAAAGCCAAAGCTTCCTCTATGCAAAAAAAAATATATAAATAAAAATAATTACGCTGAACCAAGAAGACACGATTTTTCGAATAACACAATGACATTTCTCAGCAGAATTCAATTCAACGAGCAACGACGTCGTCTTCGTTGGTATGGCGCGACTGATGAAGAAACGAATAACCGAACTCTCGCTGCTCGAGGCCAATAAGGAGGAGTACGTGACGCGTCACCTCGTGGACGGGCGGATTATATTCTGCGACCACAGAATATCCATCGTCGCGGGCTACATGACCCAGGAGGTCTCGGGGATGAGCGCGTTCGGCTACATGCACGAGGAGGACGTGATGTGGACCATAATAGGACTGCGACAAAGTGAGTTTCTCTGTGTTTTACGACGAGCGTTATCGGCGCGCGCGCTCTCGAGACTCGCGGTCGCTAAACGGGGAAATCCATTTCATTTTCAGTGTACGATCGGGGCGAGGGCTACGCCACGTCCTGCTACAGGCTCAAGACGAAGACCGGCGAGTACATTTATCTCCGTACCCACGCGTTCGTCGAGGTGGACAAGGACAAGCAGTCCTTTGAGTCTTTCGTCTGCGTCAACACCTCCGTTTCGTGAGTACACAACGTTTGCCTCCGCGTGACACACGCGTTACTCGACATCTCGTTGGTGGTATTATTAAGGATGTAGAACAAGAAAATAATTCGAGAAAAATGCGACTGTCTCGATGGTCTGAAATTTTGTTTAAATGCACGCACACTAAAGGTACTGATAAGATTAATTTTGCATAATAATAATTCAAACATGTTATAAACAAATTGATTTAAAAAAATTGTTTAACAAATATTTCGTTGGTCCATTTTTTTGCGTGGAAATGATTCCTTCATTTTTCTATATACGTATGCATTTTTTTCTGATTTTTATCTAATCATTGAAATTTGTGTTTTTTTGTGTGGAACAATATGTACAAATTTTCGCGCTTCTACATCCTTAATAATCGCAAATTTTGCCCTTAGCGTTTGTTGAAAAGTATCTCAAATCTCCGTGACTATCATTACAACCCTTTTGTCACAAAAATATCGCGGGAATCGCAGAAATAATTCCGAGTGTCCATGAAACGTCTCCACAATTCTCTCATTCCTTCTGCATCGTCGCAAAAATAGTTATTCAATAATCTTGCAGAAACGAGGAAGGCGAGAGGCTTGTGAATGAAATGAAGGCGAGATACGCGGCGACGATATCGGACAGAGAGGCTCTGGTAAGTAACATTTTTTTTCTGTCGCTAAAAATACGACGAAATCTCGATGCCAAAAAAAAAGAAAAGAAGGCAAAAGAAAAAAAAATCTTGTCACAGCGTGATGAAAGAATGTCAAAGACAGCGTCAGAAATTCGCTGTCGCGAGTCGCGACTTATCTTTTGTTTATTGTACATTTATCTCGAATTGCAGAGCTCGGATCCGCACCGAACGACGCCGAAAGTCTGCGTGGAGGATCCCTCGCAGTTGGAAAACGCGATAAGTCACATGTTCAACGAGCTCGCCTCGCCGACGGTGTCCGAGGATCGTCTGTCGCCGTCGCCGCTGCCGGCGGACACGCAGATCGTCAAGGCGGCGCTGATATCGCAACGGCTGCCGCCGGCGGCGATACACGCGAGCCAAGTCGGCATCAAGAAGATCGACAGCATCCCGTCGGTCTCGAAGGACAAGTATCAGACGATGAAGCGCGAGACGAGCCACGGCTCGCCGGCCTCGACGCATTCGCAGCAATACGATAATTCCAGCGACTTCGAGGAGCCCCGGCACCATCTGTCGCCGAGCCGACAGTCCGGGGCCGCCGCCGCCGCCGCCGCGTCCACGTCGGGCGCGCCGCGACGGGGCGAGAAAGTCATGCCCGAGCTCGTTAACACCTCGGCCGCCCGGCAGATCGTCCTGCCGACGGAAAAAACGAGAACGGTGAGTCTCGTTGCGATGTTGGTTTTACGAATTTTTATGGGAAATTTCGTATTTCTTGACCCTGTTAAAAGATTTACGCATCGGGGTGTAATTATTACAAGTTATTATCACAAAAACAGAATTAAAAAGCCAATGAAAAATTAATCATTTTTAATTTAATTAATTTCATTAATTAATTCCAATTTGATTGATTTTATTGATTAATTTTTGTTTTATTAATTTTATTGGTTAATTTTTGTTTTGTTAATTTTATTGATTAATTTTTGTTTTATTAATTTTATTGGTTAATTTTTGTTTTATTAATTTTATTGGTTAATTTTTGTTTTATTAATTTTATTGGTTAATTTAAATTTATTAATATTTTTTTAATTTGTCAATTAAAAGTCTATTTTATTTCTATAAAAATTAGATTTTCCTAGAGACGATATGCGAATAACTTCATGTAAAAATTACGCAATGGATCGGCAATAGTAGCTTTTGTAGGTTTTCCCCAGGAGGAAAACTGAGCGCGACAAACGAGAATTCCCGACGCGTACGCGTTGCACAGTGACCCGATTGTAAGATCAGGCGATTTCGCCCTAACGAACATCCGCAAGTAGTTTTGAGAAATAAGTCATCGCGTTGCGCAATTTTTTTTTTTTTCAACTTTCAACACATTAAAACGAGGTTCGAGTGACGTCGCTGCGAAGACGCAGATACTTCATAGTTGAAAAGTTGTTCGAAAATGCCTTCAATATAGTCATCGTCACTACAAATCAATCGATAACCAAACACTGAACGTCCTATGCCTGAACAAAGACGAGACTGATCCAAGATCCATATTAGTATCGATACTACTAATTCGCATAAATTCCAGAAAAAATAACACAGAATTTCAAACACTTCTCGATGGTACAAAAATCTGAAAAAAAAAAAAAATTCATGCACATTAAAGATACTGAAAATATTAAACTAAATCAGCGTAATAATATCTCTAAAATTTTTCTCGCATTCCAGAGCGAGAAACCGATGTTCCATTCCCACGAGACAGCGACGAGCATGCGCTACGCGTCACGCGGAAAGGATTTCTGCAAGCTGGAGGGAACATCGGGCTCGTCATCGATGGTGGACGACGAGGGTTCGATTCGCGAGCTGACGGATCAGTCGTCGTCCTTGTCGACGGGTCGCGGGACGTCGCATCGAGGAAAGCCGGACAGCATGTCGGTTTACGTGAAGACCGAGAAGACTGAGAGCCCCGCGGACGAGGATCGGCAGTCGTCGTCTTACGCGTCGAAACGATCGCATCCCGACGATTCCGTCGCGCTGGCGACGAAACGACGACGAAAGGAACGAGGCGGCGACGTCGCGACGATCGACGACGTCGATCCCACGAGTACTTATTACTTAACGGGCGAGCGGTCGCCGTACGTTCGTTACCCGGAGGCCGAGGGTTTGAATCCCGCGGCCGTGCACTGCAAGGTCGAGCAGCTTCAGGGCTACCCGAGCGGCGCCACCGTCGGTCCTCACGACACCGACTCGCCGAGCTCGAGCCTCCACGATCTGGGCGTCGATTATCAGCAGATCGATCCCGCGAATCTCGAGCTCACCGGCTACGAGGACGAGCAGCTCGTGAATTTTCCGGACCTCCAGGGCGACCCGCTGCTGAGCCCCGGCCTGGATAACAATCCAGGTAGCCGAGTTGTCACTACGTCTCCGAAAACAAACACGAGTAGCGAGGCCAGAGAGCGGGACGCCCGTCGAGCCGCGTTTGTCGCTTTGCACCCGGAGAAATCGTTCTGAGGGGATTTGTTAGAATGAAATAAAATTTATTTGAACGAAATAACAATTTATTAGAATGAAATAAATTTTATTTGAACGAAACAACAATTTATTAGAATGAAATAAAAATTTATTAGAATGAAATAAATTTTATTTGAACGAAATAACAATTTATTAGAATGAAATCAAAATTTATTAGAATGAAATAAAAATTTATTAGAATGAAATAAATTTTATTTCATCCCAAATAAAATAAAAGGCCTAATAGGATTTATTTGGATCAAATAAATTTTTATTTCGTTCAAATAATGTTTTATTTTATTCAAATAAATTTTTATTTCATTCAAATAGATCCCATCAGAACGATTTCTCTGCAATAATAGTTTTTTTTTTCGTTGTACTTAGAAGCCAAAATTAGAGTCCATCGGTCGATCATTGCCGTCAGAATTCGGGAGAAAAGAGAGAAGAGATTCGAAACTTTCGTTGCCACTTCGCGTTCCCTTTTAATTAATCTCTGGCTCGAGTTACCGAGAAGAATAAGCGAACGAAGCGCGTAATGACGAAATCTTGTAACGATTTGTGTCTGGCGTGTTTTTTGTAGATCTTGCGAAGATGTTCGACGACCTGAGGCCCGTGATCGGCTTTGAAAGTGAGTGTTTCAGTCTCGCTATCCCCCCCAACTTTTTTGTGTTGTTAGATGTTTGATTTTTTTTTTAATTCGCGTACGCGTTTCTCACTCGCGAAATGTAAGCGCGAATGCGGATTTATTTAAATGTATCTTTCCTTTGGTGTTTCAGAAACTCTGGACGACAGGACACTGCAGCAGCTCTCCAGCGACGACGTAAGCGGAAATTATTCTGTTTCTCTCGCGCGCACGAAAAGTCTGCTTTGGATTAACCGGGCTTGAATCATCGAAAAAATAGTCTGCTCGATATTTTTCGATGACTCGTTAGTCGTGAAATTGAATTTTCTTTGCTTCATTGATTTCACGCATTTTCATACTTTTCACAGGATTTTTTTTTTTTTTTTTTTGGTAATCGATGGTAACAATTTGTCGGACAGCTTGAAAAATAATATTACACTCGGCACGATTCCACTTTATCGCGGAGAGATAGAAAAAAAAGTCGCTATATTTCCCACGAGAATTACGTAGTACCCTCGGTTGTCTTATCCAGTAAATCTGCATACCCCGTAATCAGTCTTCTACTTTCAGCAAGCCGTCAACGAAGAGCTGAGAAGAACCCACATGCAACTGGCCAACAGTATGACCCTCCAAGAGTCTCAGCTGTGTGTGCTCGAACGAGATTTGGAGAATCCGGTGCTTCAGGCTCAGCTCTTCAAGCCTAGGGAAAGATTGACTGAACTGCGGGTAATTATTCTATTTTTTTTAACACTCCTTCTTTATGGTTCTCACCAGTGTTGTAAATTCCCATTACTTTAAGAATTAAAATTTATACAATAGTTTATTTTCTAGTTTTTAAATAAATAAATTTAAATAAATTCTCTCCGAGAATTTTTCATTAAATTCTCGGAGAAGAAACAAAATTAAAAGCAGAATTAAAGAGCCAATGGTACCATCAATTTTATTTCTACAAAAATCAGGAATTTACAACTCTGGTTCTCACCTTCATTATTCGTAAAAAAAAAAAAAACATATGTCTCGCGAATACAAATATTAAGCGTGTTTTCGTTTCTCTTTTTGCTCAGGCTGAACAGAAGAAGAACACGCGAATGCTCAAAAATATCCAACAGGACCATCACAACATGCAAGTGATCGTGAAACAAAATATCGGTGTTTGAGGGCGGCTTAAAGACGGGGATGTGTCGTAAAGAGACTATATCACTTCCTCACGATCTAAAGCCAATTTTATAAACCCTCGAGGCGAATTTAAACAGCAACAAAAGTGAAAGTCATTGTTAAAAAAAAAAAACTCGCACCCGCTCGCAATCTTAAAGATTAAAATTGCACTTTGTGTCGCGGTACATCCAGTGAATAAAGCGAGACACGGACGAGTCGCGAAAAACGCTCTCCGAAGGACATCGCGGAGGGCTGAAAATTCGAGGAAACACCGATTCAACGACGAAAAAAATTCACAGTGTGTCTTGACCGACGACAAAAAAAAATGACAATTACCGAGTCGCGCCTCGCGCGAAATTCGACACGCAAATCTCGTTCTAATCGTTCATCGACCATCGCGCCGAAAAATTGTAAAGAAAAAAAAAAACACGCAAATCGTTCGTGTCCAGCGAAACCAGCGGCTTTCTCTGACGAAAAAAAGAAACACAAATCCGCGTAGTCAATGAAAAAATATCGACAGGGAAAGACGACGACGAAGAGTGACGGGGTGGCAAAAAAAAAAAAGAGTAACAAAAAATTGTGCAATCGACGAGTTATTGCCTTGCGCGAGTCCGGCAACTTCTGGCAAGATGCGCGGCAATTGTTTAGATAAATTCTCGATAACGAGTGGACGACTGCGATTTACACGATTTATAAAAGTAGGACTTAACCTCGGATCTAAGCGAGCGACGATTTGATATTGCCTGTTTCGGCAATTTTGAAATTTTACGAATTCACAACTCGCGAAGACTGTAGAAAAAACAACAAAAAAAACAACCCAATTAAGCTCGTTTCCCCCGCGAGTCGCCGCGTGTAAATCGGACCCCCTCCCCCCTCAATCCCTCAGCCCCTTCGCTCCCCGAAATCGAATTTTCGCTGGGCTGCCGACGTCGGCTGAGCGATCACGATGCAATGAATGATGCCTATCGGGACACGCGGGGGACGAGCGAGGTGAACATAAAAGTAAATGGAAAACCGAACATTTATTAGGCAAGAGGACGTTAAGACTAATTTACGAACGAAAATAATGAAATCGTATAATTACCATATATAAATATATTATATACACATATTATATATATATATACATATTATTATTATTATCATTATTATTATTATTATTATTATTATTATTATTATTATTATTGCGATACCTGTCGGCTGACGACGGTAAAAAAATAGACGTATTTCAGAGTCATTAGTTCAGAGTCAAAATGACGTTGTTCAGAGTTCGGACTATCCCGGGACACGGTACTAAATAAAGAAAAAAAATCAGAAGGCGACGATATGCAAATAATGTCTGTCCGACGCAGAGTCAATCCACGAGGTCAATCCGCGAATCGACAGAATCTATTTTTCTAATCGATTAAAAAATAATAAAAGAAAAATACAATTAAAATTTTCGTCTAGTCGGTTTTGTTAGTATATTGTAAAGTTTCAAATAGATAACGATTGGCGCGGAAATTTCGATTGTAATTTTCGTGGTCGATGAGAAATCTAGATTTTGCGGTGTTTTGTTTTTTTGTCGGCGATTGGACTCGGTTGATAGTACAAGAGACGCTCTTAGCGGACGATCGGGTGTAAAGAGAAGAAATCTTGATTTGCGCTGCGCGAAATGTTTGTTACGTTTTACGGCATGATTTTAGCTCATAAGCAGTGTAATAATGTATTTACGTACAATGATATTTACTGTGAATCGTCATTAATCACCCGCGATCGTCTTTTTTCGACGCCGACGATTTTTCGCAGTTTAGCGGACACTTCGGTCGTTCAATTTTCTCACTCGAGGACAAATTGCAGTTTCGATTCCCGCGCCGATTGTACATTTTTCAAACGCGGCTCGCGACGAGATCGCGGGCGGGGGAATTGAAATTGCGATTTTCGTTGTGCGATTTGAAATTCTTGACTTTTGCTGTGCCGTGCCGCTTGCGAATAAGTCGAGACGTTTTTTTTTTTTTTTCTTTATTCGAGTCGCGACGGGCTTCGCGACTAACGACGGCCTAATTGGCCCGTATTTCACTCTCTTCGAAGGTAATAATTTTTTCGAAGCTTGGAAACCCATGGAACGATTTCACGTGCAATTATCGAAAATTGTTCGCACTCGACACTCGGCTACTTTGGCGACGAAACGAATCGTCGTACGATTTTTATCTATCTTTCGGTAAAAAAAAGAGAGAACGGCAAAAACAAAATCACGCATAGTAAATATGCGTAAATGTGAAATTCATCGACATGATGTAAAAAAAAAGAAACGGATAGAAAATTGAAAGCTACAGCGAAGCGAATCGCAGCCCTCCCCGACTCCGACAAATGTATAGTACAAATTATTTAAAAAAAGAAAAAAAAAAGAAGAAGAAGATGAGAAAGGAAAATCCAATCTGTCTGTGTTCAATGTAATTCCTCTAGATTATCGGGTTTTCTTCGAACCTCGCGATTTAATATTTGAGAGAAAAAAAAATGGATTCAAAGTCGCGTTAAAATATATTTAAGAACGAAAAATTTGAAATAAATAATTTTAAAGAAAGTTATGAAAAAAATTGGACTGTTGACTTGTCTAAGAGAAAATTCGACTGTTCGAGAAATTACTCGTGGTATAAAAAAACGACACGATGTACCGACCCGTGTACCGAGATTGCCACTGCAATTGGTCGGCGAAATCTATATAGTTTGTCTATCGTGGGGAGGCAGCGGAAGAGACACGAGGAAGGATTTAATTTTTTCTCACGATGCGAAGCCGGTTTTGTCGCAGCTTCCTCATCTCCATTTTTTTTTTCAGCGCTCACGTCTGTTGAAACTGATTGTACATAATTTACCGCTGCTGAATTACAACCATCGCCACCTGTATCTTTGAGAGCAGAGATTCGCAGAATCCCATTTTTCAATTGACACCGCGAGGTTGCAATTTTTTTTTTTTCCACGAAATATCTAATTGCTAGACGAAATTGGTTGGTAGATGAAAATTCGTAGTGAAAACTGTGTTGTGAAGTTATATAAAAATTGTAATTAGGCAAATTGTGTTGGAATTGTCATTGCAAGTTTCTAGAAAAAAAAAAATAATTCATTCGAAAAATTGGATTTTGTGGATCGCACGAACCCCACTGTTCGATGTTGACGAGAAATAAAGCTAGAATAACATAAATTCTATGTAGTTGGAAGATTTCTTTCGCGTTCACCGTTTAGGCATGTCGTTCTTTGGTTTTTGAAACGTGAATTACGCCTCCGAAAAACCTTCTTCTCGAAGTCTTACAACACACGCGATAATCAAGGATCAACACGAGTTTGGCACCGTGAAAATTGCCTCTGAGATAATGAGAAAGTTGCATTCAATTATTTCGCCTCAAATTTATGTTCCGTGTATTTTTAAACAAATCGAAGATTGAAACAAAAACGTTGTTATACAATAATTGACTGTAACAAGATCGGCTTGTTAAACAACTTCAATGATTTTATATTCATTATTGAGTCTACCAATTTTTTTCGGCATGGCTACGAAAATGAAATTTTCTCATTAATCATTGGCATCGCTGCAAAAAAAAAAAACGTACTCCATACGGCGAACTTTGAGCCCATAAAATCAGTATACATGCGTGACACAGACAGACGGCCCAACAGCACTGCATAAATGAATATATATATATAAATATAAATATATAATTATGTATAAACCTATAAATATAGAAATTAATTTACATAAAGTCTGACTTTATAATACTGTAAATACGTTATTATATTTTATACTTTGTTGATCGTATATAAGTGGTTTTTAATTTCTCTAGTGGTTGGCGAACCGCCTGCCAGCCTGATTTGCGTGCGACACTCGTGCGGGCTAATTGTTTCGAGTGAATTGTTTCGAGTAGGGTATCCGACTGAAAATAAATCTTCTTAACGTTTTGTCGCGCAATTGAAGAAAAAAAAATCATTTATTTGGTGCTTTTCTGTCTTTTAAAGATTAGTCGTGAAATTTTATAATTCCTGTTGTATATCCGCAATCGCTGTATTTTATTTCGCTCGTTGAATCGGTCAAGCGATTTCCGATTTTTTTTATTTAATTAAATTTGGGGTTTTCAAGCGCGTTAGATTATTGAAACGACAGGCCAGATGGAAGAATTCGCTAGAGCAATTAAAAACGAAGAATCCAATAGTGTTACGAACCTCCATTGCAATATATGGGTCATCGATATTTGGTGTGAGGATCGATCCTCGGATTCACTTAGGAATTTAGTGTTATATCCTTCAACGACTATACCACAATATTATGTTCACCGTGTTCTCCAAGGTACCGAGAACTTCGTTAGAATTATTAGATAAATTGTGCAGTATAAATTATATATATATTATTATGTACAGTCATATGCGAATTTAAAAAAAAATTCCTAAACTAGCTCAAGTTGAAATACAGATAAAACACATTAAAAAAAATAAAGGAGATCGAGAGTACCTTGGGGTATCCGCGGTTTCGGCAATTCATCAACTATTATTTGAGGAATTTTGAGAGTGACGAAAATATTGTGTAAATCCCTCCCATAACGGATATCAAACACGATAAAAGAACCCTTTGGCCCACACGTGTATTATTGAGATGAATTAAAGTTGCTCGTCGATGAGAGACCTGTTGACGTTAAATACCGAAATGAACGTACGTAACGTATTACCGAATGCGAAACGTCGCTAAAAATGCGTATAGATTTTTGTACATATTTCATATTTGTAATCTCAGTGTTTTCGCTACTATTAAACTACCGCCTGAATTCCATACCTCAATCATAAAGATAAATAATAAACAGAAAATCATTAAATTCGCCGTGTGATTACTTTTGCAAAAATGCACCCAGCCATTCGCAATTAATGACGAAAAAAAAAAAATACGTCACGTTTTTATTTATGTTTGTGTCTCTTCATTTCGGATTTTTTAGATCCTTCACGAAATGCGAATTATTAGCGTTGGCGGTTTATTCCTCGAGCGATTCATCGAGGGAGGCTGGGATGAAATTCAATCAACTGGGTTGTAAGCATTTGCAGATTAGTACAAAAATTATCACAGCCAAATATTTTTAACGTGTTTTTTCAACGCAGGTTTTCAGGTACTCACAGTTCAACCCTCTGCCAGTCGACTCGGGAAGTGTCGTTCAATTCATCTCGATATCTTTGTACCTATTCGAAAATCTCTGGAAAGTCATGAAAAAGGGTACGTATGACGCAGTGATTATTAATTTATTAAATTAATATTTTTTAATTTATTAAATTAATATTTCTTAATTTATTAAATTAATATTTCTTAATTTATTAAATTAATATTTCTTAATTTATTAAATTAATATTTTTTTAAATTGATTAAATTAATAATTCTTAATTTAACAGAATAATTTTAAATTTTTATTTCAACAGAACAATAATTTTTATAAAAAATTATTATTCCGCTCAAGAAATCACAGCACAAAAATCGAAAACACTGTAAGATGCAACAATAAAGAGGGTGTAAGGTGACAGACGAAACACATAAATGCTACAGTATTTATTATTAACACCCTCGTCGAGCCAATAATAGAGCCAATTTCAGACAAATACAGCACTGTAAACCGCGATAATTTCGGGAAGCGGCAGATCCTTGTCTTGTAATCATAACGATTGACGTCGAGTGTGAATGAATTTGCGAGAAGGCACTGATGAGACTGAAGGATGAGTGCGTGAATGAAAAATCCTCATGCTGGCGTGTTACCATATTTATATTTAAACGTTTCATTTCGGCCGAATCGTTACACACACGTATTACAGTGCGATGCGTATGCGGTATATTTGTTTCCGATCACTAATAGTCTTTACACATTACGTAGATGAAAAACAAGAGAAGAATTTCTTCAAAAAAAAAAAATTGGCAATGATGCGAGGCATGGCATAATGCGAACAACGAATGATCTACGTTACACAACGTGGATCAACGAAGAGTACACCATAAAATATTTCTAACGTCTAATTCGTTAAATGTGTCGCCTTCAAAAAATATGAAAATACATGTCGATATCGTGTCGTGTTTACGATTACAAACGCTTTGTTTTTTACTCGCGTCCCTAATTATCTTCCGTCGAGAGCGACAAATATGTCTGAGATTAAGAGCAAAAGAATAAAAAAAATAAAAAAAAATTAGTAATAATACTGAGAGTTTCGAGGCTTTGCCAATTAGCTGGGGCTTCCGATGACCTTTGGTTAAATACTGTGGGGTTTAGTTTCAACTTTTGCAAAAAATCGATCGCTCTTACATTATCGATCTTAATCGTCTGAGCATTAATTTATTAATTAGAATCGTACTGGATAATTTTTTCGCAAAACCAGCTCGCAGGTCTGGCAGGCAATGCAATAATTTTCGCAAACTTGGGAGGAAACGTCGAACGAAACCGAAAGTGCGTTTATCGTTACAGCATAGTGATAATATTACAAAACACAAAGTTCGCTTCATGAAGATTCCCGAGGCTACTTGGGCATTTAATCTTTTGGGTGTTTGATTCGCGTTTATTTATTTATTCATTTTATCGTTTATATCTACAGCTAATTTCGGGTCGTTTTATTTACAGGGGGTCGTTTTTGGTGGGTCGTCTGGTTGGTTCCGCGTCCACGAGGAAAGTGTCGTTCGCCGATCTCCAGGATAATAACGTTATTACCGTAATTACTCAATATAGATGTCCTCTATCGGGAAAGCAGTCTCAATGAATTTGGTGTAGAATCGGTGGAAGGCTCGCCTGTAATAAAAAATAAAGAGAAAATTCTCCTTAACCGATCGAATGTCACTCGTGAAATTTCTGATTCATCTTGGTTTGTCCCTCTCGTTATTAATTACCCGACGGCTTCGGCGACCGGTCTCGTCGAGTCCTGCCCGATGAACACGTGGCATGCGAATCTCTGCAGGGTCGGATGCTTCGTGATGAACCCGAGGTAGCGATGGTCGCGTGGATGAAAGGCGCAGAAAGATACGTTCTTCAACGAGTAGAAGTAGTCGTGGCAGGGTCCCTGATTTTTCCGCTTCACGACGAAACAATTTATTTATTTATTTATTTATTTATTTATTTATTTATTTATTGATACTACTGTGAATAATTTGTAAAAAAAAGACGAAGCAAATTCTGGTCTATTTAGCAAAATCTAAGCAAAATCTGGTCTAAATTATTGTGTATTTTTCAGATTATTTGATACACTATATAGACATTTTTTTAATTACAGGTAAATTAATTTTATTTTTTCGAATAAGTGTAATTAAAAAACTTAATGTTTTTGTAATTCGAAAAATAAGTTAAAAAAATCGAGAAAAAATCTGTTAGAGGTTGAGGAAATTTACGACGACCGCCTTTCGTTATTATTGTAACTGGTCAGAATTTTTCATAATCACAAAATCAATTCGTGTTTTTTTTATATATAATAAAATATAAATATAAATATAAATATAAATATGAATATAAATATAAATATAAATATAAATATAAATATAAATATAAATATAAATATAAATATAAATATAAATATAATAAAATATAAATGTGGGACTGACCGGACGTTTACTTCTGTCCACCATGCGAAGACCCTGATCCGACACTTCCAGGATGCAACTCTGTGACGTAGGCGAGTCCTGCGAGGAATTCCCGACGATCCTGCGAACGGCCTGGCAGACGACTCCGGTGCCTTTGTGGGCCAGGGTCTCGACGGAGCCCAGATAGCCCAGCAAGTAACGTTCCCTCTTGACTTTCGGCGTCGAGGGATCGAAGTCGCTGTAGTCCATGTCGACCGCGTAGGCCGAGGGAAATATTCCCTGACGACCGGTTCGCAGATTCACACCTGTTGCAATCGGCATCAATAATTCAGTAATTAATCCAGGTTAATAAAAAAAAATATTACCAAAAAAAAATTCTTATTTATTAGGAAAAATGATAAAAATAATTTTCTTCCGAGAAAATAATATAAAATTGTAAAAAAAAAATGGAGTGACCGATTCGAACGAACCTTCGCACCACAAGTCGTCGGCCTCTTTCTGCACGTAGATCGGATCACCGATTTCAAGGTCGATCTCGTCGTGGTGCCGAGGCACGAACTTGTGCAATCCCCGGTGTGTCGCCTCCAGGAGTTCCAGTTGCGTGAAGGGTACACCACCGCTCCCTTTGCATTTCATTTCTTACAATTATATTTCCAATAAATGTAAATAAGTGTCATATTTATTTTTTACTCGCAAATCTCAATTGGAGCCAACACATATTAAAAAAAAAAAAATGACAAAAAATGGTTCAACAACAAATTTGGTAACATTTAACAAATTCCTTTCTCAGTGTTGAAAATTGGAATTTTGTTAGATGGTTTTTTAATTAATGTAATTAAAATAGTTTTTATTTTAATTAATTTTAATTAAAATAAATGTTTGAATTAATTCTTTTTTGTTAAAATAAATGTTTTAATTAATCCACTTTTGTCAAAACAAATGTTTTAATTAATTTATTTTTATTAAAATAAATGTGTTTAATTAACCCATTTTTAATTAATGTAATTAATTTCGTGCTCACTAACCCGGAGTACTGCTAGGCGATACCGAGTCCGTGTTCTGCAGAGTGTTGCAGGGAATCGGCGAGACACTTTTCGGTCCATTGTCGGGCGAGTGAGCGGTGCTGTGGCCGCTGTCGGTCGCCATCCGCTCGCTGTCCGGCGAGCTGTCCTCGTGACGAAACCGCGGATGACACTTTCGTAGAACTAAGTGCGGTCGACTTGAGCCCATCGCACCCGCCAGCTCGTCCGCCAGCGAGATCGAAGTGTGCAGGGAGACGTGCTGCTGTTGACCACCGTTCAGCGCTGCGGCGAGAAATCGATCCACCGAATTAATTCAATCATTCGCTCGCGCATTTCTATTCATCGAAAAAAAAAAAAAAATGAGCGCGACAATTTTCGTTGCGGGTGAAATTGAAAAAAAAAAAAAAAAAAAAAAAAAAAAACAGTTTAGAACAATAATATCGACATTGGATGTATGATCGTTAAGCTCGAGGTAGAGACTGAATTATTTTTCCGAGGCGAGGTAAATGTATCATTTTTCTTGCGGTTGTAGCCTTGCGATGTGATACGAGATCACGATGTGTGACCGATCGAGCAGATCTATATCTCGTGTTACTGCTTGTCGTGAGGCATCTGTGATCGTGTGAATTTCGAAAACAAAAAAGGCAGTTGTACTTGCCGATTTTTCGTTTCGACTATTTAATTATTTAATCTGGAATTAATATACATCAAACCTAGTTGATGTATACAAGTATAACTGATTTTTCGAAGGAGGAAAAAAACTCGTGCGTAAAGTTCTACTTTACGCACTCGTGGTTACTTTACGCACTAGTGCGGAAAACGACTACTTTACGCACTAGTGCGAAAAACGAGCACTTTACGCACTAGTGTGAAAAACGAGCACTTTACGCACTAGTGCGGATAACGAGCACTTTACACACTAGTGCGAAAAACGAGAACTTTACGCACGCAAAATCACCTCGAAAAGTCGAGTTTTACGCACGCAGTTACAAAAAATTTGAATTTTCGAGGCTTGAGCATTTTTTTTTTTTTTTTTTTTTTTTTTTCACTCACATTTCTTGTTCTTCGGTATTTCCGGGAGACGTCTCCGTCGGCGCTCGTTGCCGCTGCCACCCGATCGGTTCGACGGGACGTGTTCGGGTGTCGCCCACGAGCCGAGGCTCGAGCACGAGTCCCCGACATCGCTCACGACGCTGTCGCGGCCACCGTTGTTGTTGCCGGTCGTCCCACCGGACCTTAGGCCCCCGTAGCCGCCGCCGCCTGCCGATCGACCCCTGCTGCTCAGTCCACCGAACAAGCTAATGTCACCCAAGGTAGTCGGTATAGTTATGACTAAACTACGGTTATTCCTCTCATGCCAGCGCTTTTCTTTTTTTAATCACGATCACGAAAGCTTTCAACGTCAGCGTCGTCGTCGGATGGTCCATCTTCGTTAGGGTTGATTTTTAATTAGTTGGAAAAAAATAACTAGTTCAACGACGAAACAACTACGCATCTCATGGGGATCTATTTGATCTATTTTCTACTGGTGTGTTGCAACGAGAGTGCGAAATTTTATTGTCTTTTGAAATAAACTTTGGAAAGTCTGCATTACGCCTAATTTCGGGGTTGGTTAATCACTTTTTCTGAACGAATCAGAAAAAAATGGGTGAATTAAATTTAGATTGGAAAATATTGGGTGAATTAAATTTTTATTAAAAAATATCGGGTGTGTTAAATTAAATTAAAGAATACTGGACGAACTAAATTTGTATTAAAAATATTGGGTGAATTAAATTTTTATAAAATATCGGGGGAAGTAAATCAAATTTAAGTCATTAGGTGAAGTAAATTAAAATTAAATCATTGGGTGAATTAAATTAAAATTAAATCATTGGGTCAATTAAATTACATTTAAATCATTGGGTGAATTAAATTTGTATTAAAAAATATCGGGTGAATTAAATTTGTATTAAAAAATGTCGGGTGAATTAAACTAAATTTAAATCACTGGGTGAATTAAATTTGTATTAAAAAATATCAGCTGAATAAAGTTTGTATTAAGAAATATCGGCTGAATAAAATTCATGTCACGAAAAAGTGTGTCAGTTAAGTTTGTGTGAAAAATATCGAGGTTCGGCCTACATGGAAATTATAATTAACAGGCGACATGCGAAAAGCTTGAGCGTCGCACGAACCTGAAGTCACTGTCGGCTACGATCGAGGAATGGTGATCGAGATCCTCGCTGTCGTCCGCGGACGTGTGACCGCTCTGATTGTCGTGCCGATGCACGGCCGCCCCCTCCTCGTCTTCGGAGTCGTTGCCGATTCCCGTGCACGATCTGCCGATCTCGGGGTCGCTCGCCTGCGACGACGTCGGGGAGTCGTCGACCATAACATCGTGAACGAGCCTGGATATAAAATATAATAACGTTATAATATTAATTTTCCATTGCATCGGTGGAATACAACGAAATAAAAAAAAATTAATTGTAATTAACCCAAATGATGAAATTAAATTAAAAAAATTAATTCTAATTAACCCGAATGATGAAATTAAATTAAAAAAATTAATTCTAATTAACCCAAATGATGAAATTAAGTTAAAAAAGGTCTTCATACCAATTAGTTTCTATGATTATTTTTTTATATGTAATTTCATAATTTGGGTTAATTAGAATTGTTTTTTTTATTTTTTTTTATTTTTTTGCATTCCAACGATGCAAACTTCAAAATCATGAGTTACGTCGACAAAAAAAAGGTTTTAACGTTCAAACACAGGAAACCCTGTTGAAGCCCCGTCGAAGCCTGTGACAACATATTTGACGATTTATCCCGTCAATTATCCGTGACTCGTCGCTGACGAAAATCCCCGGTAATCCAATTTTCGATTGTCACACTTTGTCGCCCACCTTTCCGCGCTGAGATAAACAAAATTTTGCCTCGTCCAAAAATATCCGGAACAGACATATTTTTCGTGATTAAAAAATGTGTATTTTTAATTGAGTCAACAACAGCATTGATTACATCGGTGTGATTAATTTGATAGCGTTTCGCGACAAATTGGGAAAAAGTGATTAATCATCGCGCGATAAACAAACAATCGGCGACGTTAATTAATTTATTGCTCGTTTATTGGCCTCAGATATTTTCTTTAAATATTAGTACTGCCGCTTTTACTTTGATTAATGTGTCTCAACGCATCTATGTGTTTACCGGTCAGCGTGTGATTCCGTTTTTTAATCAGTGTAATTTTCCCAATTACATAAGGAAAACAAAAAAATGGTGAAATAAAAATTTCGAAGTGACTTTTCAAAAGCCAGATTGCTTAAAACTCTCAAAATTGTTAAAAATCATAAAGATTTTTCCTAAAGAGGAAAAATTTCATAAAGATTTTCATAAAGAATTTTTTCATAAAGATTTTCATAAAGAATTTTTTCGTAAAGATTTTCATAAAGAATTTTTTCATAAAGATTTTCATAAAGAATTTTTTCATAAAGATTTTCATAAAGAATTTTTTCATAAAGATTTTCATAAAGATTTTTTTCATAAAGATTTTCATAAAGAATTTTTTCATAAAGATGTTTTTTTAAATATTTGGAACTGAAAAAATCGGTGTCCCATTTTGCCCATTTTCCCTTATATTACGTATATTACGTGAATTTCTATTTTCGGTCGCGACGTTCTAAAATTACAGCAACATCGGGTCTATCGTTCTCCTAACTGCGTTAGCCGGCGGCTAAATTGACCTGCCGATATTCACCCCATGACGTACGATGCACGCGACGAGGCCAGACGCACCCGGCCGGAGGCTGCCACGTCGATTGATTTTTAATTTCACCGGCGAGAAATCGCGAGCCTTCCGCCTCTCTCGCCGCCGAGTCAATTATTAATTCGATCGAGTTTACCGGACCATCTACGCGAATTGTTTGACCTGCTGGCCCTTGGCGAGCCAACGAACCGCGCGGTCAGCGATTAAACAATAAATTCGTGTGCTCGATGCCCCGGAATATTTGCACTTTAAAATTTGTTCTGACGAGAAAAAAATAAAAATTTCAATTTCAATTTGCGCGAAAAATTCGCCGGTTAAATTATATTCGATGGATTCAATTTTGCTGGATGCATGAATTAAAATCGATTTTTTTATCTACGATATTAACCGTGACAATAAAATTAAGTAAAGCAAATAAATACAAAATATGGTAAAATTTTTGCAATGTTCAAAGTCTCTTCTTGTTTAAGGCTAGAAAATTTCGTTGCATTCTAGTGCAGTCGGGGATGCATTAATTAAAATTTGGATGCATTAATTAAAATAGATTTTTATATCTACGATATTAATCGTGACAATAAAATTAAGTAAAGCAAATAAATACAAAATATGATAAAAATTTTGCAATGTTCAAAGTCTCTTCTTGTTTAAGGCTAGAAAATTTTAGTTGCATTCTAGTGCAGTCGGGGATGCATTAATTAAAATAGATTTTTATATCTACGATATTAATCGTGACAAAAAAATTCAGTAAAGCAAATAAATATAAAATATGGTAAAATTTTTGCAATGTTCAAAGTCTCTTCTTTTTTAAGGCTAGAAAATTTTTGTTGCATTCTAGTGCATGTAGCGCATCGATGCAGCACATTTTGCTGCAGTCGGGGTCTCCGCGTAGGCGACAAAAAATATTGTGTCGCAGCGGATACTCGAGACGTCGCCAGAGAGAGAGAAAGAAATGGAGCAGACACGTTTTCTTCGGGGACGTTTTATCGGCCACATCCGCTCGTGTCCCCCCAGCCAGTATCGACGTTCGCGGGGGATAAAGGTCGGCGTCGCGTTGCACTTTCCCGGCAACGTAGCGCCGAAGTCAGATGGGATATTCGACCCTTCGAAAAAAATTCGCATCAAATAATCGTCGTTCGGCGGTCTCGCAATTTCGTGCGGACAAAATCCAGCTTAACGACCCCGTGCGTCATCCATTCACCTGATCTGCTTTAACGAGTGACGACAACTCGATGATAACAATAACAATTCTTCGAAAAATGTCAGATAATAAAATAAACAATGACAGGAAAGAATATAAAAATGTGTCACGAGGTAAAACAAAAGTATGTCAGAAAATAAAATAAAAATCTGTCATCAAATAAAATTAAAGTACGTCGAAAAATAAAATTAAAATACGTCGAAAAATAAAATAAAAGTGTGTCATGTTATAAAATAAAAATATGCCAGAAAATAAAATAAAAATCTGTCAGGTACGAAAATAAAAATATGTCAGAAAATAAATTGAAAAAAAAAACTGTCACGAATCCACTTGAATAATTAATCGACGACAGTTGGATGATCGATCGATCGTGATAAACAAATTCGATATCTCCGATGCTGCAGAAAAAAAATATTGCTGCTTTAAGGAATTTTCGAAAATACAGGAAAGCGAACAGAGTTTCCTTTTCAGGCGGAGCATCGAACGTCCAAGTGAGCCAAGTAGATACGGCAAGACTACGGCAGACCGACTATACATACATTTGCAAATCGAAGTATCAACGTAACTCTCGTGAAAATCATCCCTCCACAAAAAAAAAAAAAAAAACGTCAGATCGACACAGATTTTCGCCTGCGCGAAAATCAATATTTTATATTTGTATCAAAAATATTGAATGAACTAAATTTGAAAAGTATCAACGTAAAACGACTCTCGTAAAAATCGTCGCTCCAAAAAAAAAAAAAAAAAAATCATATCGACACAGATTTTCGCCTGCGCCCCAAAAATCCATCACCAAAAAAAAATCAACAAAGCTCTCTCTTCCCATCCACCCCAAATGTTGCTAAAATGACCCACATGTCATTTTATCACACAGCCCTAATTTCCACCCTAATTTTTTTCATCAACCCCACCAAAAAAATTCCTTCAATTTTCTCAAAAAAAAAAAAAAAGAGTCAGTTTTCAAAGCTGCAGAAATTTAATTCACGAACGTGTGTAAAAAGTTATCGACTCCCCCGAGCGTTCGGGATGTGTCACGACGGTCGGGGAAATGATAGCAAAATTCAAAGTCGTTTGGGGTGAAAAAATAAAGGCGATTCCGACTCACGTGTAGTTCGAAGTCGGGGCCTTGAGATGCTGGGGCAGCCGCTCGAAGTAGTGTCGAAATTCCTCGAACTCGGTGTCAGCCATTCTCGGCAACGGGACGTCGACGTCGGGGTCGGTTCTTGGCGGTGGCCGACGGCGGAGGCGGCCCACCTTCGCGGACGTCGGCGGTGTCGGCGGAGGCGCTGCCGCCGCTCCGCTCCGCCGCCCTTATTGATTCGGGGGCGGCGAGGCGCGCAGGCGCGCGACCCCCGCGCATTGGGACAAGCGCGCGCAACCCTCGCGAGAGAAATCGAGCATCCGGTCGAACGCGAGGAGAGACGAGGGAGATATATATGCGCTACGTGTCTGGCGCTGTGTGGGTGCGCGACGTAGGCATCGCACCCTCTGGAGCACGGGATATGCATTTTTTACTGTATTTTTGGATTTAGACTCTGCACCTGACGTCAGGCTGAAAAGGAGGTTTTCGAAAAAAGGCTCTTCGGACGGCTCGGGTGGGGCTGAAAAAAAAACATTTTCAGGATACAAAAATTTTAAAAACATTTTAAATGAAAAAAAAAAGAAATTAAAAACGAATTTAATTTAATTTAAAAAATTAAATTAAAATGAAATTTTTTTTTATGTAAAAAATTAATTTTCGTTAGGGACGACGATTTTCTTTTGCTCTGTTTTACCACCGGAGTTTTTTGTTTCCTGGCGCTGTGTGGGTGCGCGACGTAGGCATCGCACCCTCTGGAGCACGGGACATGCATTTTTACTGTATTTTGAGATTTAGACTCTGCACCTGACGTCAGGCTGAAAAGGAGGTTTTCGAAAAAAGGCTCTTCGGACGGATTGAGTGGGGCTGAAAAAAAAACATTTTCAAGATACAAAAAAAATTAAAAAACAAAAAATAATAACAATAATTTAAAAAAATTAATTTAATTTTAAAAAAATTAAGATTAACATTTTTTAAATTTTTTTTAATAAAAAAAATAAATCTTCGTTAGAGATGACGATGAGTTTTTTTATTTCGCTCTGTTTTACCACCGGAGTGTTTTGTTTCCTGGGGGTGCAGTAAAAAAAATTGTAAAAAGATGTTAAAAAAAATTAAGCTGGTGGATTTTTGTAATCTGATTTATAGGTTTTTATTTTCCTTTTTTTTAATTCTTTGCATGTCTAAAGAAAAAAAAATGGTAAAAAGATTTTTAAAAATGAAGCTGTGGATTTTTGTAATGTGATTTATAGGTTTTTAAAAAATTCTTTGCATGTTGCAAAGGCGATGTTGAATGTCTTACGTAGGTCTGAAGTTCAGTCTGGGAAGCTGCGATGTTGGGAAACATCAGGGGCGCGTTCGGAGGTGGCCGAGCGGGGCGCAGCTGCTGAGTGATGGGTCCGATCACCTGTTGGGCTTTGGCCTCTAAAATAAATCTTATATACAACGGGGTTAGCGTGGTTGTAGATTTTTATCGATTCCTTTTTTCAGTCACCGCGAGGCCATTGAAGGGGAGTCGCAGCGTCGTGTGTTAAGGTCAAGAGGTACGAGAGGCGAAGTCTGCAGACACTCGAATGACTAATTACAAATTAATTTTAATTACATTGCACAGTCACGAACAGTAATTACGAGGCAATGATTTTTTTATCAGACTGAATGATTTTTGTATCAGGCTGAATAATTTTTGTAGCCCGCTCGAGATGGCCTGTTGGCAATATAGATTCCAACTATATCTTCCTATAAAGGATACGTCAATTACTGTCTAGGAGAAATAATGGTACTTAAATTGTACCATATTGCCAATAAACACAATAAAAAAAATAATGTACATAAAGTAACCATTGAATTAAAAAATTAATTAAACGTAAACTTTTTTTTTTTTTTTTTTGTGAATTCGTTGGTGATTTTATGCACCGTGAGATGATGCATTTTTGTTGCACCGTTGAAAAATTGGTACGACACGTTTTTATTTTTTTTCCAAATCCATGGTCGACGTTACCATCGTCGGATCGAAGAATTTTCTTTCAACCACAGCGGGGCAACCCTTTATTCGTGCCGAGAGGCAGCCCCAAGAGGATCCCGGTGTTTGCGAACAGTGAATACCCATCATCTTGTACCCAGCCTATCCCCTTTGCATTCTCTCATTCCCCCCCAGGGAGATGAGTGGCTTCATTTCATTCTCGGCGTCGAACAACTTCGCGGGCTTGTTCTTGTAATTTCGTGCCGAGGGGACGCGTTTCGATGGTGGTGATTAAATTCAACGACAAGTTTGTCTTTTTTTCGGCATTTAATAATTAACGTAACTGCGGTCCATATTTATATTTATTTGCTACAAAATAAATTATTTTTTATTAATTAATTAATTAATTTTGTAATGATTAATTTCTGTAATAATTAATTTTTTAAATGATTAATTTCTTCAATGATTATTTTTTAATGATTAATTTCTTTAATGATTATTTTTTAATGATTAATTTCTTTAATGATTATTTTTTTAATTAATTTAATAATTTAATTAAGAAAGACCTTTTCAACCAATTTTGAAATTAAATAACATCGTGACTAAAAAAATTTAAAGCGTTCGACCTTTTTGTGGACATTAATTTAGGAAGCATAATTAATGATTTATGTGCAATACACGAACAGGGGATGAAGGAACCGGATCGCGATTATTCATGTCACTCCGGCTGAGAGTTCCCCCTTCCTTCCCTTTACCGTCGTTTCTATTCTCTCACTATTTCCCAATGAATGAGCCGATATGCCGTCAGGCCACTGCGGGTGGTAAGTGATTGCGGCGGCAGCCCCACAAAGCGGACGTCCTCTCCGTTAAACCTCGCCGCTCGTGTCTTCACGTGCAACGCGAAAGAGGAACAAGATAACGCCCACAACGCCGGGGCCACTTGGGGAGGAAGCTGAATGAAATACTTTTATTCGGTTACAGTGGCGATTTTTTTTTTTCTTTTTTTTTTACTATAATTTATTAACTTTGTTCAAAAATGTAATTGCATTTTTTTATTGATATTAAAATCGTAATTTCATTGATATCAAAATCGTAATTTCATTGATATTAAAAACGTAATTGCATTTTTTCATTGATATTAAAATCATAATTGCATTGATATCAAAATCGTAATTTCATCGGTATTAATAACGCAATTGCATTTTTTTTCAGAATATTTATTCGTTTGACGGGTGTCAAGGCAATAAATTGCCAAAATTTATTCATTTGCACAGCCGAAGGACCCAGGTTGATGACTCATTGACAATATGTTTGATGCTACAAAACAAAACGTATGTAAATATTGCTTAAACTTCCTGTAAAAAAAAATGTGTGGAAGTTATTGCCAATAAATTATCATACTAATACACCTGCTTGATTTTTTAATATCGAGTTCCAATTTCGAGTTTTTAATTTTAAACCTGACTTTTTTTTTACAGATTAACAGATGGCGAAATCACGAGACAAAAAAAAAATTGTGTTAATATCCAAATCAAGATATGAAGTTCGAACTTACGTTGCAGTTCAATTTAAAAATCGCGACTATAAATTCGAGGCTCATTCGTGGGTGGACAGCGAATTTCGGGTAGCCCGATTCCGGTCTGCTTCGTAGCTGCCTTTTCCACTTACGCGCCGAGGATGCGGCTGAGTGAATCGAGGATCAATCTCCGGGGCCTCCTGGGCAATTCTTTTAGCGTCGGGAGTACAACCGGCATAATTCAGCGTGGCCCGGGGAGATAGTGGTAAGTGATGGACCCTGGTAATGTGCTGCATCTGATTTGACCGTTGCGTAGCGGAGTCTGCGAAGACAGAAAGGAGGCCCTCGGGCTACGCGAGCTTTTATTAACAGTCTTCTTTGCTCGGGACCCGAGGAGAATCCTCGTCCCGATCGGACGTTCATTGACCAGAGAAAATTCGTTCCATATCGGTGCCACGTGTCGCTTAACCAAATTCTGTTTTTTAATTTTTATTTTTATAAATTTATTAGCGCCATAAATTAGCCATAAATTTACTACTAATTATTACTAATATTATTATTTTATTTTGTTATTTACTACTAAGTATTACTAATGTTATTATTTTGTTATTTACTACTAATTATTACTAATATTATTATTTTATTTTGTTATTTACTACTAAGTATTACTAATGTTATTATTTTGTTATTTACTACTAATTATTACTAATATTATTATTTTCTTATTTACTACAAATTATTACTAATATTATTATTTTGTTATTTACTACTAATTTATTTGCGTTTTTTTGTGATTTTTTTTTGCGACTTTCCGATGGAATATTTCTCGCCCGAAATGATTTTTTAAAATAATTTATTTATAAATATTGAATCATAATTAATTATCACAAATGACTAACAAAAAAACGTTTGAATTTTCGCAGTTGGCTGTCGACGTGGATGACGTTTAAAATCGATTGTCACAGTATTCGTAGTTAAACCCGTCTTAGATTTGCTTTTGGCGCCAGCTAAATTAAAAGATAACAACCCCGAAGCTCGGATCGCACTTTTGCGCAATCATGAAACGTCGACAAATTGTGACGTACCCCGCGAGGGTGAGACCCACGCAACTCGTGGTTAACGACGCGTTCCTCGAATGATCGTCACGAACTGTTCGCAGCATCCGGAAAATTCTAGCAGTAGACGAAGAGAGCCCGGAGTCGAAGTGATCCAGGTCACTGAATAAAAGGTTCTTCGTGATTCTGCAGACTGCGGCCACTTTCAATCGCTGCAACGTATCCCGGCGGAGCCGCCATTTTGCCCTTGAAACACTATTTACTGTCCTACAAAAGAATTTTGTATTAACGTTAAATAAAAAATTAAACAACGACCTGCTAATAATTTTATTCAAATTAAAAAAAAACTAAAACCGAATAATTCTTTTTCTGACTCGTAATAATTATAAAAATTAATATAAGGGAGGATTAATATAAGGGAATTAATATTTAAATAAAATATATATATTTTTTTTAAAGAAAATATTTTTTTTTAAATAAAAAAAATAATAATAAAAATAGTTTATTTTTAAATAAAAAGGAAAATAAAATAAAAATATTTCATTTTTAAATAAAAATAAAAATAAAATAAAAATATGTTATTTTTAAATAAAAATAAAAATAAACTAAAAATATTTCATTTTTAAATAAAATATTTTCGTTTCGGTCCCCGTTTTCCTAGTACCAAAAAAAAAAATTCGTATTACCGGGACCTTCGACTGCTTCCAAGATTCTATTATCTATCTCATTTGCCGTCTCTTTGTGGTTCCAGTGTCGTCACAGAATATTCAGTGTCTTCGTCCTTCGGGGGAAAGATCTTCATGGCTAGGGGGGAGGGGGGTGGATGGGGGGCAGGGGGAGGAAGGGGAGGGGGGGGGGGCTGGCGTTTGCAGGAGTAACAAAAGGGAAACTCGGGCAGAGCCAACACTCGAGGCACGGGGGGTTGGAGAAGTTTGCCCCGAGCCCCCATGAAAAGTCTAATCCGCCAATGGGGTGTTTGCAGCCCACGAGAAGACGGACCAATTGGGGAGGAGATCGTCTTCGGGAAGACGCGGGGCACTGCGGAGGCACCGAGGACTTAAGAAGACCGGGAGCCGGGTTCTCGAAGACACTGTGACCTGTGGACCCGGAGGGGAACGTATCGAAATATCTGTCAGGCTCCGACAGAGATTTTTTATTCGAGTCTCGTCGAGCCGCCCGCGTCGAGTGGATTTGATTTTGGCTCCTGTGCTTCGGGGACGGTTTTTGTCGATCGAGGGATTTTTTTTCGCCGTCATGAGTGGATCCGGAAAGGGCCTTTTGGGAATGTGGCTGTACAGAAGGGGCGAAGAGTGGACCGTGAAGGAGGGCAGCCCGATGCACAAACCGCGGGACGTGAGTGATTTACAGTCGTCAACGATTTTTTTTATTTTGTATTCTTATAAAAATTGTAAAATATGTTTTTTTTTGGGCATCTTGGCATTTTTATAGCGCGAAAGTTCTTTTTGATGGAGGGTGCGGAAAACACGATTTTTCGCACTGACTTCGGTGCGTAAAATGAATTTTTACGCACCGTGCGTAAAATTAATTTTTAAAATACGTAAAATGAATTTTTCAAATGCGTGAAATGAATGCGTAAAATGAATTTTTACGCACAGTGCGTAAAATGTATTTTTTTCGCACAGTGCGTAAAATGGATTTTTTCGCACACTACGTCAAGATGCAGAATTTTTTTCACTGAGACGAAAAAACATTTGGTATTTGAGCACAAAATCGTTGAAACTCCATCAGATTCCGATGGTCGAGAAGACTCCGGGCAACGAGACGAAAAACTCCGTCGTCTTCTCGCTGAAGAACCAGATCGGTGGACTGGCCAGAGCGCTCCAAGTCTTTCAAGTACGTGAACATTTTATTCCACTTCTTCTCGCCTGGTGTAAAAAAAAATTGTAAGCAAATCGAAGCCTCCCACTTTTAGCTCTTCCTGGTGCATAAATTAGCAAAAAATAATTTGTTATTCCGGGATTGGTGTTCGCATCACCTGCTGATAAAATCCCTGCTGAGGAAATGACGCTGAGGAAATCGCGAAGCGAAAATAACAAATTGGAAGAACTTTTTTTTTTGCGATTCCAGTTCATTTTTAGCGCGAAAATTAGCATAATAATAATAACAAAAAAAGATTCCAAATGAATGGAATATTTCGCGGTAAAAATTCACTTGTTTTTCGTGAATCTTGCCAAAAAAGCAAAACATTTCCTCGCCTCGCTCTCGGCAAACGTGGTGTGGCTCAGCTCAGGTGGAAAACACTTGAAATACGCGCGGAATAACAAAGTGCATTGCCGAGCCGTTCGATCAATGTTTATCACCTCGCGGGCAACGGAAACACAGATGAAACGAGCTCGCGACACGTAGCTCGCATACATTAGCCTGTGGATACAGCCTCGTGCTCGTACTCGAGTATCCCCCACTCAACGAAAAAAAAAAAAAAAAAAAAAAAAAAGCCTGACTCGGATATGACAATAGCTGAATCCGTCGCCAGCGAAACGCGTCAGTCAGTCTTGCTTACGATCGCATCTGCACGGGACCAGAGTCGCAATTCTATATCGCATTCGCATCGGTCAGACGTAAACATAATTCGAGATTCCGTTATTGCGACGTAAATTTAGTTCGCTATCTTCGGACAATTAATAAAAAAAATAAAAAAATAAATAAATAAAAATCTGTGTGTAAAAAAAAATTGGAAAATTTCGTAAAAATTCATCGAATATCAATGATGAGAAATTTAATTGCAAAAATTGAGTGTAACCAATTTGCGCGAGGCAAATTGGTTACAATTGAATTACAATTCTTTACAATTTGAAAAGAAAAAAAAAAAAAAAATCAAAATTCTGTGTGTAAAAAAAAATCGTAAAATTTCGTGAAAATTCATCGAATATCAATGATGAGAAATTTAATTGGAAAAATTCAGTGTAACCAATTTTCGCGAGGCAAATTGGTTACAATTGAATTACAATTCTTTACAATTTGAAAAAAAAAAACAAACAAAAAATCTGTGTGTAAAAAAAAAATCGTAAAATATTTCGTAAAAATTCATCGAAAATCAATAATGAGAAATTTAAATGGAAAAATTCAGTGTAACGAATTTTCGCGAGGCAATTCACCGAAGAATCGGGCGTAGCGATGGTGACGTACTTCGAACCAGTTGTCCTTGATGCGAGGCAGAGACTATGCTTCAGGGCCCGCGAACGCGCCGTCCACGTAGTACGTATGGCAATGGGACGCGAACAGCGATCGGTGAATTCTATTGGAGCGACTCGCGTTTAGCTCCCGCGGCGTATGGCAGCTGGGAAAGTTGACCGTTACCGTTTCTGGATCCTTGGAACGACCGAGAGTGACGCGGGGAATTGTACGGAATTTGAGGCCATTTTTTCCAAATTTTTTCCAGATTTTTAATCGTATTAAAAAGAAATTAATAAATAAAGAAAATTAATAAATAAAAAAATTAATAAATACAAAAAAAAAATTTATTTAAAAAATTTAAAATAAAAAAATTGTGATGCCAATTCGAGGTGTCGAGGGTCAGACCAAATAAGGTAGATTCAGAATAAAATGGCCCATATGAATTAGAAAAACACCCTAAAATCAATTGCGGGCAAAAAAAAATTAATCGTTTTCCGCGAGGAAATCGACGCGAATAAAAATTGCTGTCCGACGAAACGGCGAAGAGTAACGAAATAATATCGCGACCTTGGGGTCCGTCGTTGTCTCGAAGGATTTGGGCGTGAACGTCGTTCACATCGAGTCGAGAAAATCCGTGCGTCGCGGGTCCGAGTACGAAATTCTGGTAGACGTGGAGTGCGACACCAAGAGGATGGAGCAACTCGTGCGGATGCTGAGCCGCGAGGTGGCGGCCATCAACCTCGCGCAGTTCGAGGAGATCGGCGACGTTCCCCATCCGCCGAGTCTCTCGGCTGCTCCCAGTTTCGGTAATTTATTTTTAATTATTCATTTATTTAATTATTATTAAAATGATTTTTTATTAATTTATTTCGTTCCAACAATTCTTCTTTTCTTTTACGGACCTAATTAAAATTGCCGGATTTAATTTATTTTTCTGTTTGCATTGAAAAAAAAAAAAAAAAAAAAAAAAATGACATCCTGTAATTCGCATGTATTGCAGATTTCAGCGAGGTCGACATGCCGTGGTTTCCGAGGAAAATCGGCGATCTCGATCAGGCCCAAAAAGTTCTCATGTACGGATCCGATCTGGACGCCGATCATCCCGTAAGTCCGATTTTTACTAAATCCCGTTTTCAATTTTTACTAAATCTTCGACACTCTTCAATTTCCAGGGATTTAAGGATCCGGTCTACAGGAAACGACGACAGCAATTTGCCGACATCGCGAACAATTATAGACAGTGAGTTGAATGATTTGTTTTCAGCTCCGAATTTAGCTAATCGTCGTTCATGTCAAGTTAAAAAATTAATTTCAATCGATACCGATTTTAGTTCTGATAACATAAAAAAATCCCTTTTCCAACGTTTCACATCTACTCAAGAATTATTTCGAGTAAAATAAAAAAAAAATAAAAAAAAATAAACGTGTTTCCCAAATAATATTTTTTTTATGTTTAGCGGACAACCCATTCCCAGGATTCAATACACCCAGGAGGAAATCAACACATGGTGAGAAAAAAAAACAAAAATCGTACCCGAATGGCAATCGAAAGTTCGAAGATCGGCAACGCGAGTCGAACAAAAGGCTTCGTTGAAAAGATCGAGGCTGCCTCGTAAAGTTTTCTCGTTGAGACTAAACACGTGCTTCACGGGCTACGAAGCCAATCAGCGGGAAAATCGTCGAGTCCCTCGCCGCTCTCAAGTTTTCCGCCTCTCGACGCAGCGCGCGCGGATAAACCAGTTATCGAGAATTTCTGCCACCTCTCGCATTGAATGCGCGCCTTAATTGCCCTGATTCGATTCGCCATCGCCTCGCCCGAGACACTCGGCAATTCTCTGCCTATTTCCGGGATCAATGGAACGTCTTATTTGCACAAATTGTCGACACCTCGAGAGCCCCGAGTGAAGTCGCTTCGCGGATAACTCGGATAAACATTTTATCGGAAGCTAAACGGCGGATCGGATTTTGTTTGCTCCCGTTTTCGTCATCGGACAGACGTCACCTCTGTTTTTTTTTTTTTTTTTTTTTTTTTGACAGCTGCGCAGAATGTTAAGTTTTTAATTTTACACTGCGAATGACGATGCAGATTCGAACACCTGAAAATTTGCACGTACGACATTGTTTAACTTGATGAAAAATATCGCTTGAAAAATATCAACAGAATCGGACACCATCGATTAGATCAATATTTAATTCGATCTTCGTTCGCCGAATTAATTGCAAAAACGTGAAGAGCTTTTTTCACGTAGTGTGCGTAAAATGAATTTTTATGCACTAGTGCGTAAAATTGAATTTTTCGCATACTACGTCGAAAAATTGAATTTTTCGCATACTGCGTTGAAAAATTGAATTTTTCGCATACTACGTCAAAAAATTCAATTTTTCGCATACTAATTCGAATATACTATTCTAAAATTAATTCGAAACTTCTCAAAATTTAGGGGCACCGTTTTCCGCGAGCTTCATCAACTCTATCAGAAGCACGCGTGCCACGAGTATCTCGAGAAGTGGCCCAAGCTGGTCAAATACTGCGGCTACAGGTGCGGTTAACATATATAATTTTTTTTTTACGTGTCACACGATTTATTTATTTATTTTGTCTCCTTTTCGCGATATCAGGGAGGACAATATACCGCAATTACAGGACGTGTCTGTCTTTTTGAAACGTAAGTGGCTAATGTGTAATGGTGGAAATATTTTGCAAGACCAATTTTTATGGCTGAGTTTGTGTTAATATTATTATTATTTTTTTTCAATTTTTCGCACGTCGCGAAGGATCAACGGGCTTCCAGCTGAGGCCTGTCGCGGGTTACCTTTCGCCGAGGGATTTTCTCGCTGGTCTTGCATTTCGAATGTTTCACTGCACTCAGTACATACGACACTCGTCGGATCCGTTCTACACCCCAGAACCGTGAGCCCAGCGCAACAAATAATTTCGCAATAAATAAAACGAAATAAATATAATTTCGAGTTATACGATTTTTCGCAAGCGGTATTTATACGGTTGGAATTTATTTCAGGGACTGTTGCCACGAACTGTTGGGTCACATGCCACTCCTGGCGAATCCGAGCTTCGCCCAATTTTCTCAGGAGCTCGGACTCGCTTCGCTCGGTGCATCGGACGCTGATATCGATAAACTTGCAACGGTGTGTTATTCATCGGTTTATCAATTTTCTCATTTTATTTATTTAGCCATTATTATTATTATTTAGTTATTATTATTATTTAGTTATTATTATTATTATTATTTAGTTATTATTATTATTATTATTTAGTTATTATTATTATTATTATTATTTAGTCATTATTTTTGCTAATAATCAATGACGTTTCAGTTGTACTTTTTCACCGTGGAATTCGGACTCTGCAAACAAGACGGCACCGTTCGAGTTTACGGCGCGGGTCTGCTGTCTTCGGTCTCCGAATTGAGACACGCGGTTGAGGCCACTGAGAAAACCTTCAGATTCGAGCCCGAGATCACGTGCAAGCAGGAGTGCATCATCACTGCGTTCCAGAACGCGTATTACTACACCGACAGCATCGAGGAGGCCAAAGAGAAGATGAGGTGCAGCGAATTTATTTCGGCACAATTTTTAAATTTTTTTGTTATTGAGCAAAAAAAATTAATTTGTTTTTTTTATTGGCCACAGACAAAAAGTGGAAATTCGTCACTTCATTTTTTTTTCTTTTTTTTGCAATTTGGTAATTTTTCCCGATTCATGAATATTAAAGTTATGTAGAGAAATTTCAGTAGCAAAAAATTATTCTTATTTTTAAATGGAAATTAAATAAAAATTACATTTAATTTAATTTCAAAATTAATTCAATAATTAATTTTTAAATTAATTCAATAATTAATTTTTAAATTAATTCAATAATTCATTTTTAAATTAATTCAATAATTATTTTTTATTAATTAATTAATTTGATTTTTTCAATCAATAAATCACAATTCGATAATTCGATTTCGATATTTTTTTTTTTTTTCACCAGAGCATTCGCCAATCAGATACAGCGACCGTTTGGCCTGCGTTACAATCCCTACACTCAGTCGGTGGAGGTTCTGACGGACGCGCAGAAGATAACGGCCCTCGTGAGGGAGCTGCGCGGCGATCTGTGCATCGTCTCGAACGCGCTGCGAAAGATTCACGAGCAGGACGACACGGTCGACGTCGAGAGAATAACGAGCCTGCTGACCCAGGGCATCGATCTGCCGCTCTCGCCGTCCGACAGCGACGAAGACAAGAGTCCGAACGTCGAGGAGCGGAGGAACATCGACGAGCAGAGGAACGTCGAGCAGGAACCGGAGGCGAACCACGAGTACCGCCCGGACCTGAATGCAACGACTCGTCAACGTTAGACCGCCAATAGAAATTGATATTCGCGTAAGCGGCAATTGTTAGCAATTAGCTCGAGTCGTTTAGCACGTATTTGCATTTATCTCGATGAAAATTATCTTCGAGCATATAATTATACTGTGTCGTTGTTGTAAATGTTATATAAAGCATATATATTGCGTTTTTCCTGTGAAATTTTCTCGTCGAACGGCGTCGTTGAATGTAATCTGTAAAATACAAAGATTAAAAGTGAGAAATTTTTATTCAACAATCCCAAAAGTGGACGGAAGGAAATGGCCCGAAAATCACGGTTGATATCCCCCATGGAAATAAAGTATATTTGTTTGAAAATATATAAGAGATATCGAACTTTTTATAATTGATATAATTAAATTAAATTTATATAATTTATATAATTAAATTAAATTAAATATATAAAATTGATATGGTTAAATTTAATTAAATTGATATAATTTATGATTTATATAATTCATATAATTAAATTTATATAACTTATAATTTATATAATTCGTATAATTAAATTTAATTAAATTTATATAATTTATATATCTTGAATATACTTTATTTCCATATTGGGTACGTCGGAACAAAACCCCAGATCGTGGGAATTTAAATAAGCTGGTTTTGAAACAAAAAAAAATCAAGTTTGAGTGTAGTTCACATTTATTGGATATCATACATTTAATGCGTTGCGCCTATACAATATATATATATATATATTTCTACATCTGTCGCCTACACAGTCAAAGGATCTCAAAAAAGACACGCCATATGTAACTTCGCATTCCGATGGTGCTTCTCGCCCGATTAAGGTGTGTGGTTTTCGCCATTTTTTTTTTATTCTCTCTCTCTCTCTCTCCCCCCTTAAACGTGTACTTCTTAAGTGTATGAGAATTCGCTTCGTTTTGCGAGTTTATAAAATATATATATGTATATTTAATTATACTTTATATATATTGTGTATAGACTGTGCCGATCGTCCGTGTCAAACGGTCACGATAATGATTCTTTTTGTACGCCTCTATAAACTATATATATATACTATATATTCCATGTATATAATATATATATATATTATTTTTAATCATGATTCTTCGAAGACGTGATTTTCGTCCAGGATCGTCGACGACACGTCGTCTCAATTTCCCCCTCTTATTATTTCTGCGATGACAAATACCAAGACGTTATTTTTCTCTATATTACACTTAGATACTTTTCATCGTCGTTCTATATTCGCCTGGCGTACATTTATTTTACCTAGTCCAACGAGAGGAATTATCATAATGATTGATCGTCGTGATTGATGTGCAGTTTTCGTTTCAACGCTCGACTGATTCACAGTTTTGTGCTTTCTCGCCTTCTTTTTTTTTCACCTCTTCCCGACATCGATTGTCTCGCGCGCAAGAAACGTCAGTCAATAAAACTCGCGAAAAAATTATAACTCTATTATAATCGCGTTTGAATTTTTCCTTCCCCAAATGACGAATTTTGCGCGGTCGTAAAACCGTAAAAAAAAATCGAGAACCAATTTTACAGTCGCAATTAAAAAAATAAAAAAAATACAAAAAAATATATATAAACAAAATTTAAAAAATAGAAAATATACATATAAACAAAATAAATTTCTCGGACTCGAGGAATTAATATCGCGATTCAATTGCGATTTTTAGTAATCAAATATCCTTTAAAAAAAAAAAAAAAAAAAAAAAAAAAAAAAAAAAAAGATTCGTGCTTTCAAAAATAATTTATCGAAATAATGTAAATTATTTCACAATTGCCAAGTAGTTTCGCAATAATTGAGATTGTAATTATTCCTCGTAATTATTCCGTGAACGAGCGCCTAACGAATTGATTGTCGCTGATTGTCAAGGCGGCCGGTATCGTCATTTATTTTTTTTTCTCTCCACACGATCCAGACGTTCTCATTGCCTCCCTCGGAATTCTCGTCTCGTGAAACGCGTCAAGCCGTCCTATAATTGTCCTTAAACGCGTCAGCGTCGGGGCCAACACTTACATTTTAAGGACACTTAATTTTGTAGTCTTGAAAATTATGATATATTGTTATACCACATGCAAATTATTCTGCGTTTTTTTTTCCCCTCCAGATCGCAATTTTGCAACGAGGCTGAGTCACTTATAATCGTATAATACGTAAATCTATATCTCATACACGTATCGAAGTATACTTGTCAGCATTATTTTGTTCATTTTTTTTTTTTTTCTTAAATCTCTTTTCAATATCTCGCGCAACACTATTTTTCATCTTTCTCTTAAACATTAACATATTTGTATCCCTTTGATATCGTACACAATAACGAGCTTATCGCGATTACTCCAGTGTTTTTTTTTTAATTTTTTTTTAATTTATATTCTCGTCGACTATTCTACGCCTTTCGATTAATTCTAAAATATTCCGTGGAATCAGAGACGCGAATTGCGCATTCGGGCGACAAGAGTACCGTGACACAAGTATTGCAGGGTGAAGTCAACTTTCATGCTTCGTCGTTATTTTTTTTTTTTTTTTTTTTTTTTTCGTGATAGAATTTTTCTTCATTTTTTTTCTTCACTAATTTTGAGGAATGAAGTAGGGCAACAGCTGAAACGCTTGAAAAATTTGGTGCACAATTTCGTATTGCATGAGGCTGCACTTATCGACGAAATCTACAGTGCGAATATCCAACTATTGATTCGATTAGATATTAATTTAACGAGACCATTAGTGCCTTGAGACGAGGAAGAGGAGGAGCGGTGATAAAGACGAAAGTGGTTGAATTATCTCGCACCAGTCGGTGGTGTCCCGTCAATTACGGTCCTTGGCCAGGTAAGCAAAAAGCAATGCAGTCGTTTAAGGATTTAGAAGCGCGAATTATTCAATTCGCGTAAATTCGAGAAAAGTTCGAGAGAATTGCAAACACTTCTCGATGGTCTGAAAATCTGAAAAAATTCATGCACTCTAAAGATACCGAAAAGATTAATTTTGCATAATAATAATTCCAAAATGTTAATAACAAATTGATTAAAAAAAATTATTTAACAGATATTTCGTCGATCCAAGATTTTTTTTTGCATGAAAATGATTCCTTTATTGTTCTATATACGTATCAATTTTTTCAGATTTTTATATAATCTTTGAAATTCGTACATATTTTCCATACAAAAAAAAAACACAAATTTCAAAGATAAGATAAAAACCTGAAAAAATTCCTACGTATACAGAAAAATACAGGAATCATTGTCATGCAAAAAAAAATCTTGGATCAACGAAATATCTGTCACACAATTTTTGTAAATCAATTTGTTATTAACATTTTAAAATTATTATTATGCAAAATTGATCTTTTCAGTGCCTTCAGTGTGCCTGAATTTTTTCCTATTTTCAGACCATCGAGAACTATTTTGCAATTCTCTCCCACTTTTCTCAAATTTATACAAATTAAATACTTCGCGCTCCAAAATCCTTAACGTATAATTCGTGTGTCCTTTCGCGCGGTACGATTCGCCGTAGAATCCGCTAATCAGTCAGTGGCCAACAACATTAATTATTAATCGCATTATTTTTTATCGCTCGCGGCGTCGAAACGTCCGCACTTCGCTATATCCATTCTGTTTCGCTCGAGTCGTTCGTTTTCCTCAACGTTTACAATATGTATTTTATGTAATAAGGTAGATAAATAAATATCTATCTCTATATTGCAGGTACAAAAAGCCGTTTTGGAACGCGCCTACGGTTTCGTAGATTGCCAAGGTTTGAAGGCTGTCGGAGTATCTAGGCCCGCGAGATGACTCTCGCTAAAAATTTCATTAATCATGATACAATAATAAACAATAATAATAATAATATGTCAATAACAATGATGCATCGTCGCGCTAATTTTATGCATTCGCTCGTTTCCCGCCACGTTGTCTCTGTCGTGAGAATTTCATCGCCGTACGTCCTACGAAGGTACGAAGATTCATCGTTATTGTTAGTATTTTTCTTATATTTTTCTTATTATTTATTTATATTTTTTTTTTCGCGATGAAAAGAGAGATCAAGATTAGTTATCACAGCAAAGAGAATAGAGTATATAGTGTAAGATTTACTCGAACTGAATGTCGTTATACTCGATAAGGTATATCTCGAAATGTATACGTAATAATTAATTGTATAATGAAGTAGACGTTAGTACAAGAGATACTATAAACGCGTGTATATACAGTCTGGGAATTTAAAAACTATTCGTTCGATAGAGACTAGCAGTAACATCGACAGGTTCGCTTCTGCAGTGTCAGTTAGAATTCAATTGAGACATCGATTTTTCATTTTTTTTTTTAAACCCGCGGGTGTCACCGATTGACCGAGAAGTAAACGAAATCTCCATAAACGTTTTCATAAACTTTTTTAATTCATAAACGTTTTCATAAACGTTTTTGATTCATAAATGTTTTGAATTTATAAACGTTTTTAATTTATAAACGTTTTTAATTCATAAACGTTTTTAATTCATAAACGTTTTTAATTCATAAACGTTTTTAATTCATAAACGTTTTTAATTCATAAACGTTTTTAATTCATAAACGTTTTCATAAACGTTTTTAATTCATAAACGTTTTCATAAACATTTTTAATTAATAAACGTTTTCATAAACGTTTTTAATTCATAAACGTGTTCATAAACGTTTTTAATTAATAAACGTTTTCATAACCGTTTTTAATTCATTAAGGTGACTAAAAAAAATTCGTAACGCAATTTGAGTAAAAAAGCTCGAAAGACTAACGTGAAATAATGCACGTGTCGCTGATATACATATGTTTTTTTCTTCTCAGCACTGAACCTGCCAAAGTGGAAATCCACGGTTGAGAACACATTATAATTGATGCACGGGGGCTCGGCGATCGTGCGTGTTTCTCGATCTCACGACGACGACGATAAATCGTTCGAGCCCGAATCAAAATCAGCGCCGACTTTACGCTGGTATAAAAGCTACACCTTAATAAGTAATGATTGTGTTGATGCAGCTAATTAGAAGTACAGCAATTGACGATCATACACCACTTTAAACACGACATAATTATTAACTAATTAGCTCGTTAATCAATAGCAATGATACAATTATAATAGTAATTAATTTATAATTATAGAAACAATAATCGTAATTATACTAATGATAATAATAATAATAATAAGCTTGGCCGCCAGCGTGATTTATAATAATCACGATCATCTTTCGCAACTTTTTATCTTTTTCTTTCGTATTTTTTTTTTTTTCTCTTCATTCGCAGTGGTTCGATAGTATGATTTTATAGGCCGTTCCAAGTCGAAGGTACACGAGAATTTATTTCGTAGCTTTAAGTGTATTTCCGCGTGGCTATTATTATTATTAATTTTATACTTATACCCTCGACTTATACACGCTCAGCTATGCTGGCACAAAAAATACTTTATCTCTCAACGAGGCCGAGGATATGTGTATACGAGTGCTCTATACGCGATTATCTTCTTCGTTTCGACCCCTCATTATTTTTTTTTTTTTTTTTTTTTTTTCATTTTCTTCCCTCATCGTCCTATACAGTACGCCATACGCTAGTAATTGTTTCGATTGTTTTCCGCTCGATAAACACATTTTCTCGTTATTCTCTTTAACGTAGATTATAATATCCATGCACTTTGCAAACGAGGCTTTTGACGTTGTAATTGCACACCGCGAGAATTCTCGCGATGCATTTTTTTGGTTTTGACCCCCTCACTTCGGTCACGCTCGACTTTCGACTTTCGGGTATCTAGGGAGAAAAATTGTTTTAACTGTCTGTTAAATTCTCTTGATATGATTAACAGAGCTTTTCCCAATCGTACAAAATTATCTTTTTTTATTGGAAAAAATTATTGCAAGGATTGAAATTGCAAAATGATGATTTTTTATTGCAAAAAATTATTGCAAAAATTGAAATTGCAAAAGATGATTGCAAAATGATGATTTTTCATTGCAAACAATTATTGCAAAAGAATATTGCAAAATTATTACATTTTTTATTACAAAAAATAATTCAAAATATTAAGTTTTACTTTTAATTGCAAAAAATAATTCAAAAAATTAAGTTTTACTTTTAATTGCAAAAAATAATTCAAAAAATTAAGTTTTACTTGTAATTGCAAAAAATAATTCAAAAAATTAAGTTTTACTTTTAATTGCAAAAAATAATTCAAAAAATTAAGTTTTACTTTCAATTGCACAAAACAAGTGCAATTAAAAGTAAAACTTCCCAACGACTTATGACACATCAATCGATTACACGGGAGCGTCGAAGTGAGGGAGTCTCATTAGGCTAAGCAGCTCGACGGACCGCCGAGGGGAAGGGAAACACGATTTTATTTTATTTTTTTTTCGTTGAATCCACATCAATCGTCATTTGCACGTCATTTTCTCAGTGTCAACTCGGTGTCTCCCTTCGACTCAACCGACACTCGCGCTCTGCGAAACAATCATAAACATCGGTGCGTTCGATTTTTTCTTGTTGCTGTTGTTGCTGCTGTGGATTTTTCATTGAATTACTTTCACTTCGTTTCTTGAGTCAGTCGTCCAGAGTGGCGTGATTACTAACGTTTCTTTTTTTTTTTTTCTTCTTTTTTTTTTGTTCATCATTATACGTTTTCTTTTTGTCTCTAATAATAAACAGCATTCAGACGACGCTTTGCGCTACTCGATAATCGGTTATTGCGTCCGATTTGCCGGTAATAACTTTATCGCGAATACAACAATTGCTTGATACGGTATTGTGCAAGTCGGCCCCGCAGCCAGCTGCGACGCTCGACGTACCCGCCGAGTGCGAATAGTGCACGAGTGTCTCACGTTTTTTCATCGCAATGACGTCGACATCGAATGACGATGTCGATGATGATAAAGAGGATGATGATGACGTTGATGACAAAGATGACGTTGACAGTGATGAAGACGATGATGATGATGATGATGATGATGATGATGATGATGATGATGATGATGATGATGATGATGATGATGATGATAATGATGAAAATGATGATAATGATGATGGCGACGGCGCTGCCGTTTCGTCATCGATTGTCTTGGCTCGTCCGATGGACGATGATTGCAGAATTATTTTATCCCGGGCCCCGGGCGCGCCGAATGAGCAGCCGTAAATACGGCAGGCGAATATCGAGTTGACGAGGCGCCACGCGAGGATCCAGAGATTCGCTTCGCCGGAACGATCGTCGATCGACAGTTGCTTATGAACGTCCGGAGAAGAGTTGACACTGCGACAGAGCGTGAAACAGAACAAGCCATACACAATTCTTAAGGGTTTTTACATGGAGCTGCGGCGCAGATTCTAATTTTTTTTTTTGCCTCTAGACTGCGTAAAAAAAATAAATATATATAGAGATCTACATTATCTACACGGCGAGGAAAGGAAAATTATGTTCAGTTTTACGACGGAAGGAGCTGCACTTAAAATCGCGGAGAAACGATTTTTTTCACGAGCCGAGAGTGGTAAACACTGGAGGAGTTTATGGGCGGATGTCCCAATTACTGATACGCCTCAAAGCCCATGATTTATTTTTTTATTTTTTTTATTTTTATGACGGCAATGTCATTTTTGCCGCAGTAAAATATATTATTTTCGGTAAGAACAAATTTGTATAGGCTTTTTTGAAAACTTTCTGGCATCTTTGAAAAAAAAAAAAAAAATCTGCCGATGATAATTTAATTAACAATTTAATAATAATGATTTTAATAATAATAATAATAACAATAATAATTTTTTTATTAAAAAAATTCTTTCGAAAATGTTCGTGGTAATTTTGAAAATAATAATAATAATAAATCGTCAACTAAAAATCTGCCGATGATAATTTAATTAACAATTTAATAATAATGATTTTAATAATAATAATAATAACAATAATAATTTTTTTATTAAAAAAATTCTTTCGAAAATGTTCTTGGTAATTTTGAAAATAATAATAACAATAATAAATCGTCAAGCCAATTAAATTGTTGACACACCAATTGTGGTCAATAACCGGGACGTCCGCCCCGAAATAAAAAAACTGGATACTTTCGTCAACGTCTCATCGAGCGTAGGCACTCGTATTCTCAAGATCGGCATTACCCTCCACAACACGTTACCTGCGGCTCGTCCTGCTTATTTTTTTTTTTTTTTTCTCTCCAGGAACTCTAAGCGACGTCACGCACGCGACTCAACGAATCGATTTTCCCGTAATCCTCGAGCCGGACCCGCCGTACGATTCGACCCCGCGCGGTGTATTTTCGTCGCTCGGCGATAAAAATAATAAGGCTGCCCCACGGAAGGCGGAAATGCCCCGATGGAAAATCCGTAGCGTTAAATCCGACCCGAGGCAGAAGCAGCTCGGGCTCTAAAAGGGCCAACGCGACCCCGACCAGGGCCGCCTGTAACGCCACGGATTTTTCATCGGGTCAGGCAGACAGACAATTAGATATTAAGGTGGTTTTAGCGCCTAGTATTCATTTCGTGTAAATTCGAGAAAAATTATAGAGAATCGCAAACACTTTTCCACGATCTAAAAATCTAAAAAAAAATTCATGCACATTAAAGGTACATAAAAGATTAACAATAATTGTAAAATGTTATTATCGAAATATTTATGAAACTATTATTTTTCTCATCAATTTGTTAATAACATTTCAGAATTATTATTATCCAAAATTAATCTTTTCAGTACCTTCAATGTGCATGAATTTTTTCAAATTTTTTCACCATCGAGAAGCGTTTGTAATTGTCACTCATTTTTCACCAATTTATGCGCAATATTATTATTATTTATAATAATAATATTATAAATGTCACGTCCTGTCCATAAATAAATAATAATATTAATATAATAATAATAATAATGTATTATTTATAATAATAATAATATTATAAATAAATAATAATATTAATATTACAATTAATAATAATATTATTTATTTTTCTCGAATTTAGACGCCAGAACAACCTTAAGTAGAAAGCGGGAAACAAAATTAAAAGGCACTGTCGATATCTCTAGGTCAAACTTTTTCTTTCTCTCGGATTTTTCGTTTCTTTCTTCGTCTTTTTTTTTTTTTTTTTTTTTTTTTCGGGTCCACAGGGAGAAACCTCGTGAACGAGATATTAATGGTCGGCAGAGAGGAGCATAGAGATCCTTACACTGTAACCAAGGGTCAGTGGGAATGCTGTCCCGATGGCTGGAATGATGGAGAGAGTGTTGGTGGTGGTGGTCCATTGAGGTTGAGGCAGATGGGGGGTAGTTGTCTTACCATGCCGGTGCCGAGATGCTGCAGTAGGCCCGAACCCTGCTGGGACGAGGTGGACGACACGGACGGACGCCTCGGGCCGCGAATGCTGGTGAGGCTCGTGCTCAGTAGGTAGGGCACGCTGCTGCTCGTTATCGGCATACCACCGCCCTGCGAACCCACGTGTAAAACACGACGAGACAAACCGCGTTAGTAAATTTCGGCAGACTAACCCTTTGAAGTTGTGCTACCATTTTTGTTTTTTTTTTTGGAATCGGTTGGGTCTCTACTACGCGGGGGGGTCACTCACCACGCCGAATCACCCTCTTGGCATTAGTCCACGATTTTTTGCGTTGTCTGATGTCTAAAAATTAAACGTTTTTGGTCTCTTTAGATTCGCCTCCATCCACAGTCTAGGTGGATTTAAGCTGGTTGGTCTAACGTTGCAATTACAACATTGGCACAAAAATTAAAATTACTTCCGGCAAAGGTCAGATGAAAAAAAAAAAAAAAAAAAAAAAATTAACGAAAAAATCTAATCTAAGGAAACATCTAATGACTATCAGCGTGCATCTCTCGGATTACGAATGACAGCGTAAAAATTGCAAACCAAGGTCGAGAGGTTGACGTTCGAGGCCAGGTCGCTTTTTCGTGGAACACCCCATGCACTTAATTTTTATATATATAATTATAATTAATTATAATTATATTATATATTTTTAGATAATATAATTATAATTAAGGACAATTATATTATATATTTTTAGATAATATACTTATAATTATAACACATAATTATAATTAAGTATAATTATGTTATATATTTTATATAATATAATTATAATTATAATTAAGTATAATTATATTATATATTTTTATATAATATAATTATAATTATAATATATATTTTTATATTATATAATTAGTTCTTGACCTCGTTTATGTTTATCGTTAGTGAATCGTTTTTTTTAATATAAAAAAAAATGATATCTTGTTACGAAACGTGTGGAATTTTTGTAAGCGATGTAAATAAAAAAATCAATATCGAACACTGCGGATTCCTCTATGTTAGCAAAATGTCCTTCAAAGGGTTAAACAAATCGGGCAATACTCGTTGTATATTTAGTAGGAGCTGTGGAACCGCACTTGAGGTATTACCGTTGGTGGTGAAAGATTGATATTTGATCCTCGTCGTTCCTGAGGGCCTGTACTCGAGTGACGACGAATAGGCAACCCGCCGGATGGCGTACCACCCGGCGAACTCACGCACGACGAGGCTATCTGTATCTTCGGCGTCATCAGCGTATTGTCGGACAGCCGACGTGTCGGGAAAGCGTTCGACACTCCCAGAAATCGTCCCTCGTTCGTTGACGACGACGTGTTAAACCACCCGAGGCCGCCCAAAAATGCTGTCATAGCAGAACACATGTAGCGAAATCGTAGCAACAGGAAATCGTGTGTCGTGCATGCTAAACCGGGGGCCCCAGTCCCAGTTAATGACACAATGAAATTCCAGCACGAATATATTTTTTATTTTCGTGCCTGGTTAAAAATTTTTATTAATTACGAAATTTACCAAAAATCGAGTTTAAAATATTTATAAAATAATTTATATAGAATTTTGAAATATTTATAAAATAATTTATATAGAATTTTGAAATATTTATAAAATAATTTGTATAGAATTTTGAAATATTTATAAAATAATTTATATAGAATTTTGAAATATTTATAAAATAATTTATATATATATTTTATAACATTTATATAGAATTATAAAATATTTGCTGTGAAGCAAATGTTGTATAAAAAATTTACTGTGAAGCAAATGTTTTATAAAAAATGTACTGTGAAACAAATGATTTACCAATTCAAGAGCATCAATAACTGGGACAACGGCCGTAAAATCGTTGAAATTTCATGTTCATTTTTTTTTCCTCTAATCTACAAAAAAACTCTATGTTATATTCCACTACAATCTCACCCCCAACCGAGTTCTTCCTACTCATATTCTCTGCAGATGCTGCCAGCGTCATGGAACCTGCGTTCGAACGAGAGTGCCATTGAGCTTGCGGGACAAAGAGACGTACCAAAAGAAACCATAAGTGTTCAACTACATTTGCGTGTTCGTAAAATAGACGGGGAGGGCGCATCACTTTCCGTTCATTTTTTTTCCTTTTTTTTTCATATCTTTTTACAAAGCGTAAAAGCATAAACTATATTTCGCTATTCGAAAATCTAGCGTCTAATTCAACTACGTGGTCAACTACGGGGACTACGGCACTACGGCGCGTCTTCATACCGATTGAATTCTTTCGCGCCATATCTTCGGCCGACGACGTCTTTCTCTGCTCGATCCGCAGATTCGGTATGTTGAACGGCGGCACGTGCATATTTTCCGTGCTGAACCGATGACGCGGCGCGCGATTTCTCTCCGGGCTCGGCAGCGAGAGATTCTCCAGCTTCAGTTTGCTGCCACGGTTCCTGTGCGCGGCAAGAGTTACGTTAAACACCAGATAATCACCGAAAAAAAAAAAAAAAAAAAAAAATAAGAATTAAAAAATATATATATATATAAAAAATAAAAATAAAAATAAAAATATATATATAAAAAATAAAAATAAAAATAAAAATATATATATAAAAAATAAAAATAAAAATAAAAATATATATATAAAAAATAAAAATAAAAATAAAAATGAAAATAGAAAAAAAAAGTACGTGACGTTCGATCTGCGATTCAGTGACCTTTCTATGCGCGTCAGCATCTCCTGCAGGACCTCGATGAGCACGGTGAACTGGTCGATGTTCAGGGACGGATTCACGGTCACCGGGAGCAACAGCGGCATCACCTTCGTCGCCATCAGGTGAAGCGACAGGCCGTATTTCTTGTTGCTCATTAAAATTGTGTAGATGTCTGCAATTTTTCGTATCAATCACGTGGATATTAATTCATTAATTGCACGTATTTTTCGTTTCACCAATGTAACGTAAGTTTCTAAAAGGAGAAATCCGTCAAGTAAATAATAATAATGATTTTATCATATTTTATTTTTAAATAATTTTTTAATGGCAATAACAATAATAATAATAATAATGTCATGATAATAATAATAATAATTATTATGTCATGATAATAATTATAATAATAATTATGTCATGATAATAATAATACTAATAATAATTATGTCATGATAATAATAGTAATCATCATCATGAAAACAATAATAATAATGATTGTAACAATAATAAATAACCCCTTTTGTGGTGGTTTGAAAAAAAAAAAAAAAAAAAAAAAATTATTTAACGAAAATTTCGTTGCACTCACGAACAACCCGAGTGACGACTTCGGGTTCCTGGAGCTTCACGTCCCAGAGCAACGGGTAGACCTCGTCGGTGATCTGCTGAGTGTCGAGGCTGTCCAGGATTCGCTGTAGAGCGTTGACGAGAATTCTCACGTCGGTCGACGGATTTTGGAAGGCGACGATGAGCTTCGGCAGCGCTATTCGTCGCAGGGTTCCCTCCTCCTGAAGATACTCGGTGACGTTCTGCACCGCCACGTAAGCCGCGTTCTGAAAGCACGTATGAGGGGGGCGGGTTGCGAAAGTTGAGTTTGAAAAGTTGCGACGAAAATGACGAGAGTTGTGCGAGGAAAATTCGTGTCACCAGAATCTGGATGTTCGGACTGTCGAAGGACTGATAGAGCATCGGCAACATGTCCTCGCGGACCACGTTTCGCGGTGTCTTCTCCAGGACGTAGTGCAGATTCTCCAGCAGTATCACCGTTCCCTGAATGGACCTCGGAGCCGAGAACAATTCGCTGAAAAATACACGGAAAGGAAAAAAAAATAACGTGGATAATTCATCGAATTTGGAGTACATTTTATGGGAATTACTGCGAGAGTGGATGGAACGCGCGTAACGTGACGAAAATATACAGGAATTTTTCCTGCTCTATTTCGACGGTAAAAAAAAATGCTGGAATAAAACCGGATTTTTTGGGAGCAATTAAATTGGATTTTTTGTGATGTATTATAAATGCATTAACAATAATAAAATTACGGTGTGTATTACATATAATTAATTTTTAGTGAAATGTAACTTTTTTGGTATTCACCATAAAAAGTCCGGCGTACAATATAATAATAATATTTGCATTGCGAATAATTATCGATTTACTGGAATGGACGGAATTATTACCCAAAAATATCAGTAATTTTTTATGTAGGGCACAAAATGATTACTAATCTTTTTTTCTCCGTTTACAAAAACGCTTTCAGAACGAAAACTCGCATGTTTTTTTTGTTTCCAACAGAGTCGACTCACCGGAATGATGGTAAAATAATATTCTCGTAATCCTCCACGGTCCCTTGTTGAATTATGTGAAGCATGGGGTGCAGCACAGCGGCGAAGACCTCCTGCGACCTCGATTCGGCTTGCAGATAAGGCCAGATGTGTTGGTACCAAAGTTTCTGCGGAGAAAAAAAAAACGATTCCTTTCTCATTTTATTTTTGTCGTATGTATCGCGAAAATCATTTTCGCGATAGATACACATTTTTCACATTTTCATATTTTTCAATTTTTTTTTTTTTTTTTTCATTTTTTTCACATTTTTCATTTTTTTCAAATTTTTTTCGTTTCGACTAATTTCTCGAACTGGTTTCACGGGAATCGTCACATTTTCATATTTTCCACTTTTTTTTTACATTTTCAAATTTGTCCATTTTTTTCACATTTTTCATTTTTTTTCACATTTTTTTTGTTTCGATTAAAATTCCTCGAACTCACCCGTGGAATAAAGTTGATGACTTCCTTGAGTGTCGTCCTGTAGAAATGTGCCTTCTGATTCGGATCCTTCATGTTGATGACGTCGAGAAACTGGAGAGCGTAGACGGAGGGATCGCTGCGAGTGAGAGGAGAGTGCGAGTAAAATAAAATGCGACGCAACAGGTCGGGCGCGAAAGCCGCCCTTCACCGGCGACGTCGGCGCCGGGGATAAGAGCAGCTTTTTAATTATAATGCGCGCACGGGTTTTGTATGTGTTCAAGTCGGCAATGAGCACCTGAAGTATTTTATGAGCGGCAGCAGCTGAGCCCGGGGCCTCGCCTCGGGGTTTTTGTCCAGGAGCTTTGTCACGGCTTCCTGAAGCGGCACCGGCACCCGGGGAAAAATATCCTTCACTTGGTCGTACAGCTGAAAAGAGAATCGCGAATGCTCAGCGTGTGTTTCGAGGCTCGCCGGCCCTTCGCAGCTCATCGCCACTTTTTCACCTTTGATCTCCGTCCGCACGAGGAGCGGCGAGACGGATAAAAGACATTTTTTTTTTTTTTTTTTTTTTTTTTTTTTCGTCAATACACTTACGGATAAAAGACTTTTTTTTTATTTATTTTTTTTCGTCAATATACTTACGGATAAAAGAGAACTTTTTTTTTCGTTAATATACTTACGGATAAAAGAGAACATTTTTTTTTTTTTTTTTTTAAATATATTTACGAATAAAAGAGACCATTTTTTGTTTTTAATATACTTACGGATAAAAGAGAACATTTTTTTTTTTTTTTTTTTTTTTTTTCGTTAATATACTTACGCCCTCCAATTGCCTGATGTACTCGGAGCTGCTGTGGTTCGCCTGTATCAACGAACGACCGTCGTTGTATATCGACGCTATCACCATCCCCAGGCTGAACATGTCGCTGCACACGCTGCAACACTTGTGCTGCTGAATTTCCGGCGCTGCAATGATTTTTGCATAGGTTGAGGGAAATGCGGAACGTTTACGAGGTATTCGTGAAGAGGAAAGTTTCTTTTCCGGCGCCATGAATACCTCAAATACCTCATTACATCAGACGCAGATCTCATGTAATTCCGGATATTCCATGAATGGAAACAATTTTTCGTTTTTTTTTTTTGACCATGTAATTGAGACTCGGTTGACTCATCTTGAATACCTCAAATACCTCATTATATCAAACGCAGATCTGACGTAATTCCGGATATTCCATGAATGGAAATAATTTTTCGTTTTTTTATATATATTTTTTATTTTTTATTTTTTTATTTTTTTATTTTTTTTTACCCATATAATCGAGGTTCGGTTGACTCATCTTGGACATCTTATGGGTCCATGGCTGACATGGTATCGGTTCACCGCCGTCGTCGTTTGCGCGTTCTGAATTCATCAATAATAAATCACAGTCTTTTTTTGTTGTTGCTGTGTTTAATTAATTTAATTGAATTATTCTCGTTTAGTTTACCAAGAAACTCGAGGCCGCAGAGCTTCCACGTTCCCTTTTTCGTGATGATTATGCTGCTCGGGCACAGGTTTCTGTGGATCATCTTGCACGTGTAGTGAAGAAAAGAGAGAGCCTCGGTGATCTGCAATGGTTAATTGATTATCGATCGATCTGTCGATTAATCGGGACGACGAATCGATAAATCAGTGTTTATAATTGATGATGAATTTATAATCGATCCGTACCTGCAACAGTCCGTATTTTATTTCGATCGGCAGCATGTCGTACTGCTTGATCATGACCGGACGGTGACCCGGATTCTGATGAGGATTCTGGTGTTGCTGATTGGGTAAGGAGGTCAGCGATTGATTCGCCGACATCGCCAGCTGCTCCTTGTAGGCCAAAACGTTCGCGAGGCTGCCCAACACCGGCTCCGTCGCGAACGCCAGAGTCTCCCCGCATTCTTTCACCGAGCTTATCACCTAATCAGCAAAATTCATTGAATCACCAAAATTCATCGAATCACCAAAATTCATCGAATCACCAAAATTCATTGAATCACGAAAATTCATCAAATCACCAAAATTCATCGAATCAGCAAAATTCATCGAATCACCAAAATTCATCGAATCACCAAAATTCATTGAATCACGAAAATTCATCGAATCACGAAAATTCATCGAATCACCAAAATTCATCGAATCACCAAAATTCATCGAATCACCAAAATTCATCGAATCACCAAAATTCATCGAATCACCAAAATTCATCGAATCACCAAAATTCATCGAATCACCAAAATTCATCGAATCACCAAAATTCATCGAATCACCAAAATTCATCGAATCACCAAAATTCATCGAATCACCAAAATTCATTGAATCACAAAAATTCTTCAATTGTTCTAGATATGATTTGTCCAAATGTGACTGAGATATACCTGAAGCAGTTTGGGATGTCGAAACTCCTCCAGATTCCGGGGACAACCGCGCAGGATTTCCGTGATTAGCTCCTTGCGCTTCGGCTTGTGAAGCTTCTCGACCGAGCGCTTCTCGAACACGAAGACCGACACCTCCTGCGAGAGGTATAGAAAAAAAAGGTAACATCAAAACGAGGCGGACGAAAGTTTCAATAAAGTTCCAATTATCTGCAAGATGAAAAAAAATGCTGAAAAAAAATATCTGAAAAAAAAAATTCTGAAAAAAGAAAAATATCTGAAAAAAAAATTCTGAAAAAAAAAAATCTGAAAAAAAAGAAATTCTGAAAAAATGTCTCAGTTGTCCTCCGATACCAAACACAGCGCTGAATAATTTCGATCCAACCCGCATTGTTTTGATTGTGCAACGTGAAAGTTTGATACGTCGAGAAGAAAGCAACCCGGTCGCAGGTCGTCCCAGAGGACGACCAAAAGGAAGACGAAAGGAGTCTACAGGGCTTGGAAATAAAACATGCAAATTCCCGGGTACCTCGCGCCAAAAAACAAACAACCATACCTGCTTGTCGCTCTTTCTGTAGGCATCGAAGATCCTCCAGGCATGCTCGGGTCCCGCGGTAGCGACTGGTGAGTGACTTCGCACCTCGAATTCCGTCCAAATCGGATTAGACTCTACGACGTTCGGTGTACGATTGAAGATGAACATTTTATGTGTACGCTTCCATCCAATGTCGAAAACGTCCTCTTCTTTACGTTTTATCTGCAAGCAAGACGAAAAAAACTTTTAAGCAATTCAATTTTACATCATTTGAACAATTTCAATTTTAATTGTAAAAACCAAACGAAATTTTCTAAATGTAAAATCTCTAAATTAATTTTCTATTCAGTTTCAGTTTTTTCCTGAATAAAAATGTTTCTTGCTTCGCTTCTGCTCTTCATCATCATGTTAATCATCATCAACATCTTCCTCGCAATTTTTTTCTTCGCCTTCTTCTTCATCTTCATAATCAACACCAAACAAAATCTCGAATCTCAAAATTAATTTTCCCCCCAGTTTCTGTTTCTGCCAAACAAAAACCCTTCTTGCTTCTCTTCAGCTCTTCATCATCATCATCACTGATCACCACCAACATTTTCCTCTCTGCCTTCTCTTCACCTTCTTCTTCTTCTTCTTCTTCTTCTTCTTCTTCTTCTTCTTTTTCTTCTTCTTCTTCTTCTTCTTCTTCTTCTTCTTCTTCATCTTCATTTTCCTCCAGCTCCTCTTTCGCGTCTGGCGAGATCGAAGAGTCTTCGGGCCACGTAAAGCTCAAAGGAGGTGGTGGTATAAACGAAATTGGAAAGGGTCGAGGATAAAGCGCGTGGATGCCCTCAGGCGTTCCCGGGATAAGAAGGGACCGGTGGGAGACGAAGAGAGACGCTGGAAAAAAAAAAAAAAAAAAAAAAAAGAACGAAGCGAGAGATGAAGAAGGCTGCAGAGGGCTGTATCCTCATCCAACCACCTCAACCTCTTTTAACTATCGTTTATTCATCGTCTGCTTCACTTCACGACAAAAGAATACCATCGACTCTCCCGCCGACAGGCGGCGCAGCCCTTCCTCCCCCCCCCCCCCTTTCTTTATCCTCCCACTCGTCTCTCGCTTCGTTTTTACGGTGTCCCTCGGACGGGGGGTGCCGAGAGTGGCCTTTGCGCCCGACCAGTGAAAGAGGATAGGATGGATTCTTGTCCTCGACCCCGCGCGTCACACCCCAAACGAAAACCTTGAGGGGCATCTCCGCCCGTTTCTTAAATAGCTTTTTGAGTGTTCCATTTATCATTTGGCCGATAGCAGAAATTTTCGTCGCGCGAGAAATAAATTCGCGTCACTCGCGCGACTTACCTTCTTATTTTTTTTTTTTTTTTGAGGCCTCTGATGAACTTCTTTTTCTTAAGAGGCTTCGGTATTTTATTTTTTCTTCGTCAAATACGAAGAAATATTTATATAAAAAAAAATTAAATATTTATATTTATTTTTTATTTATTTTTTCTTCGTTCTTTGAACTGACTTTTACGTACTGGCAATTTTTTGTGTTTATATTTTTATTATTTAAGTATTAATAATTTAATTGTCATAACTGGTGATATATAAGAAGTTTTACCCTGTTTTGTGTTTTTACCATTGTCAAGTTCGGTTATTTAATTAATACAATCAACTCGCGAGACAATTCAAAATATTGATTTCAATCATTTATCGAACAAGATTCCAATATCAATAAATAATAATAATAATAATAATATAAATAATAAATAATAATAATAATAATAATATATATAATAAATAATAATAATAATAAATAATAATAATTACGTTTCGTTAGCTCGATTCGTAACACTAACAAAAAAATAGTTCACATTGTAGTTTACACGAAATAAATATTATTGGGAACGACAAGCCCGAGATTTTTCACGTCGACGAAGTAACGATTTCCGTCGACTTTTTGACGCGGGTTCTCCGCCCGCGACGCGGTGTGAAAAGTTGGTAGCGTCGGAGACGTAGGTAAAGCGCGATCCGCGAGGGCGGCTTACACGCCGACAACCCCGACGCGGCGAGATGAATGCCGCGGATGAGGCAGAAGTTCTCACGGTCGATATCTCTCCGTCCGTTCAATCGAAAACTTTTTGTCGAAACCCTGGCCACGTCGGGGTCGGACCTCGACTTTCGTAGCGAAATTTATCACCGTGGAGGCGGGTGGCCACCCCATCCGGAATCACGAAGACGGAAAGCCACCGGTCGGCCAGTTTCCTTCCCTTAATCCTCCCCCTTTTCCCAATTCGCTCGACGTATTTTTCTATTTCGAAATATCGAAACGTCGAAACACTTGACCCCCTCGAATACCAACGCCGTAAATACACGTCTCAATCGCGTAACTGCACTGAGAAAAAAATTTAGCATTGGCGACTATAAAGTGACAACCGTAAAATTATTTTTATAGGCAATTATTTTTGGCTATAAAAATAATTTTTTATATATATATTTTTATTTTTATTTTTTTAATTTATTAAAAATTAATAAATTTTTTTATATTTTTTAATATTTTTATTATTTTTATTTATCGGTTTTTAATTTATTTATTAATTAATTACCGTGAACTATAAAAATAATAGCGTGAACGAAAATTTGATAGTTGTCACTTTATAATTACCAGAAATTTTACCAGAACTAAAAAATATCTGGTAACCATAAAGTGACGACTATCAAATTTTCTTTCATGCTATTAATTAATAAATTAATTAATAACCGGAAAAATAGTCGCTGCACCTATAAAAAATAATTTCGCAACGTCTTCAAGGGTGTTGAAAAATAAAAAAGGGTGATTACATTAACGCGTCATTATTTTAATGGTAAAAAAAAGGCGTAATGTTAATTATTCATTCGTTCGTTCTTTATCATTTCCCGATGCTTCTTGCGTTGCCTGCTTCGCGAAACGCGTAGTTTTACGCACCTATCTCAATCACATTATCGACCCGCGCACTGAGCAATATTGCTAAGGGGGTGTCAGGGGGTATCGTCGAGGGACCGAAACCGGGTTAATCAGTCTTCGTATTTTTTTAAATACGTTACGAAATGTTTCTGTAATAAGGACGATTAAAGTACACACCCATTTCGTGTTCCGAATATATAAGTACGAAATAATAATAATTTGTCAATTGTAAACGAAAAATAAATTCCTCTCGTTGTCCTTTTTTCAAATACCGAAAAAATTGTCTTTTTTTAATAACGATTAGATACAAAAATCGAAATAAATAAAAAATCGAAAATAAATAAAAAAATCGAAAATAAATTAAAAATCGAAAATAAATAAAAAATCGAAAATAAATAAAAAATCGAAAATAAATAAAAAAAACGATAATAAATAAAAAATACATAGAAATTAAGTATTAAAAAAAGTGTTTTATCATAATGTGAGATATTTTACCCACTGATTTTTTGAAGAGGGAGAAAATGTTTTTGAAAATATTTTGAAGAGGGAAAAAATCGTCCGGACCTTTTTCAGGGCCTCGCGACATTTAGGTCGTTAATCAAAGCCCACGTAATGAGGCGAGTCTGGCGTTCACTGAAATGAGGCAACGCGACGCTATAAATTCTCCACGGTGTTTCAAAAGCATTACACTTGAGTATTTAATAAATCTGTTTAATGGTTAATAAACATAAGCTATAAGTTATCAAGTCGGATGTACTCGGGACGCTCGAACCGACTAAATACGACGACGTCACGTTCGCTCGCCCCGATGCAGATGTCGAGTGTATTTCGCTTCCTCCGCTGTTTCGCTGTTTACGTATTTACCGAGGGCAAAACTCGGCCGCGAAAACGGATGATGTGTATTTGTCTAATGGAATCTCCGAGCTCGTAATTTCCGCGACACACACGACAAATGCATTTAAATGCAATTGCACCGTCAATTTAATTATGAATGTCATACTGCGAGCAGCTCGACGTTTCTCCTCGTTTTTCGATGTTCTGGGTAATGAATTTTTCATTTTTTAAAGCCAATTAAATATTCGTTGCGACAGTCACCATACCGTGTTTCATCGGTATGAGGTAATAATTTATAGAAACAAAACTGAAAAATTGCATTTTTTAAATTACATTTAAAAAAATATCAAATTCCATAGTTAATATAAATTCCATAATTAATTCCATAGTTAATATAAATTAACTAATTTTAATATTTTATTAATTTATTAATTTTAAATAAATCAATAAATTTATATTTATTTTATTTTAAAATTTATATTTATATAAATTAAATTAACTCCTCAAATGAATGTATTTTATTATCATCGCAAATTTCATCCTCCGGCAAACTAAACACGTCACGACAACCGTAAAAAAAAAAAAATGAAAATCCCATTGATCCCAATAATGTCCCATTCTACCTGCAAAGTTACCGCGTTGATTTATCGTCTTCAGCCTTGACCCGAGCAACCCGCGCGCGGTTCGCATCCCGAGTGTCCCGCGCGCGTCTCACCCCAAAAAACTCAGTGGAGAGTAAATCCCGTCGATAGCTAAGCAGACGTGATATCAAAATCCAACCCATCGGAATTAAAGTTCGCCTACTCGATAAATCTAACCCATCTCTCTCCCTCATCCCGTCCCCCTCGTTTTTATCCCCTCTCCCTCACCCCCCCATCATCCCCATCAGCCGAGGTCGTAAGCCACGTCTGAGGGGTGCGCGGAGCCAGAGGTTTTTCCTTTCCAATCGCGTTCTCACATCACGAAATAACGAAAAAGGAGAGGAGGCGAGTATAACCCGCCGAGCCGACGTTTATTCGGGTTGTGACTGAACTGTAACTTATCTTTAGCGCCCCAGGCGAGGTCGCAACGCGAACAAAGTTACACCCGGTGCGCGCGGCCCTAACTAGAGATCGCGAGAAGGGAGAGACACGAGAAAGGGTGAGAGAGGGTAGGGGGTGGGTAGAAAGGGGGCGAGCGCCCCCTTCCTCCTCCTCAGTCCTCGGAGGAAGGGACTCCGGGACTAAATATCTTGCGACGAAATATCTCCCGAAATTCACCTCGGTTTTCAAAGTAAAACCGTGGGATTTTTTATTGTTGTGGGATATTTTCGTCGTGGGATATTTTGTCGTGGGATATTTTGTAGTGGGATATTTTGTAGTGGGATATTTTGTAGTGGGATATTTTGTAGTGGGATATTTTGTCGTGGGATATTTTCTCGTGGGATATTTTGTCGTGGGATATTTTGTCGTGGGATATTTTGTAGTGGGATATTTTCGTCGTGGGATATTTTGTAGTGGGATATTTTCTCGTGGGATATTTTCTAGTGGGATACTTTCTCGTGGGATATTTTCTCGTGGGATATTTTCTCGTGAGATATTTTCTCGTGGGATATTTTCTCGTGAGATATTTTCTCGTGTGATATTTTCTCGTGTGATATTTTCTCGTGAGATATTTTCTCGTGTGATATTTTCTCGTGAGATATTTTCTCGTGAGATATTTTCTCGTGTGATATTTTCTCGTGTGATATTTTCTCGCGAGATATTTTTTCGCGAGATACTTTGTCGCGAGACATTTTGCCGCGGAATATTTTCTCGTGAGATATTTCGTCACGAGATACTTTGTCGCGACATACATCATTGCAATATACTACGCACCCACACGCACATGTAATCACCACGATATTTCGACCGCGATATTTCGTCGCCAATATTTAGTCCCGATAGCCCGGGGGGTCGGGTGTTCGCCTGGTTCGAGGGTCGCCGGCGTAGGGTACGCGTTACACACGACAGCGAGCGGCGGCGGCAGCGGGACGAAAATACGGGACAGGTGCCCGCGAGGGCGAGCGACGATCCGCGGAAGAGGAAATTAATTGAGCCTCGCGTGCACGACCGTAATTCAATTCGGCCGTGACACGTGGGTGCGAGCGGGACGGATACGGTTAGACAGATAGAGACGGATCTATCTCACGGGCCGGGGCGCGCGTGGAGCGCGCGTCAGTCGGACTCGAGTATCTCGGGTGAACGGCGTTTCTGGTACCTCTCGGCTCCTATATACATATATATATATACATATATATATATAACGCCAACGGATTAAACTGTGCGCCAGGTAGACGCGCGGTGTGTTTCTCCCTCGCATCTCACAATACAGGTGGAAACGAACAAACTTCGAATAGCGCAAGTTTAGTTTTCATTTGTTGGCGCTCGCGCGTGCGCAGAGCTCCGGCCTCGGCCTTCCAATTAGAGAAATTCGAAATATAAATTGCCGACGCCTGCGAGCGCAGAGAGGCGGACGGCTCTCATGGTCCAAATGAACGTCGATACCACGGCCGCCCGGCGCCGTTGCAGCTATGGTGGAGCTCATAATTTTTTTTTTTTTTTTTTTTTTTTTCCCGTATGAAATTCAATTTTTATAATATATTCGCAGCGAAAAGAATAATCGGATTATTAAGATTTTCCTGCGAGGCGGGGATTTTGCTTTTCTCCTCGGGAAATTGGCCGCTATTGTGCGATTCATGGACGGCGGACGGCTTAATTAAAATACGGCCGATGTGTATTTGCTGCGCGGGAGGCGATGAGATGAAATTGCAGATCCGGAACGTCCGGCTGTGCGTTGACTTTTTATTTCGGCTGTGAGAGAGGGAGGGAAATGCGTAGTTCGATTGATTCGCGAGGAGCGAATTGATACCCAGCGCCGGGACGTCGAGGGACAATTTTCATCGACATTTTCGTGTGGGGCTCGCGGGACGCGACGCGGAGAATAATTTACGACGATTTGAGGGCGACGGATTTACGGGAAAACGGCGATAATTACTCGGTGACGTAACGAGCGTGTTGGACACAATTTGGGGATGTGTTGACTTTTTTAATTACATTTTTTACGCGATATTATCGGGTCGCTAATGTTTGTCGATTGTTGTTTTTCGATCGCGTAATTGTTCGACGGTTTTGATAAAGTCGATTGTAAAGCGAAACTCGACTTTACGAGGCGATTTTGCGTGCGTAAAGTGCTCGTTTTCTGCACTAGTGCGCAAAGTGTACGTTTTTCGCACTAGTGCGTAAAGCGCTCGTTTTTCGCACTAGTGCGTAAAGCGCTCGTTTTTCGCACTAGTGCGTAAAGTGCACGTTTTCCGCACAAGTGCGTAAAGTCCTCGTTTTCCGCACTAGTGCGTAAAGTAACAAATTCACCCAATTTCTTTTACCCATACAAATTAGGTAATTTACCCAATTTTTTTTAACCAAACAAATTGGGTGAATAAAAATTGCGTTTATCAATAAAGCTTCTTTTTCAGTCGGGAGTTTCCACATTTTTTTATATCAACGAATTTTTGTCTTCATCCAAAAACTTTCGAAACTTTATTTCACAAAATCGTCGTGAGGGACGAAGGATAAAATTCCTCATTTGTTTATTTTTATTTTTATTTTTTAATTCGTACAACTCGAATGTACAACTTTATGTCTCGAGTGTAATTTATTTCTATGGGGTAACGGTACTTTGGGGAGACCCCGTAACACTGGCGAATATACAATAATTAAGCGGCCGCGCGTTTTCCCCGTATAAATGAAGCTTAATTTAAAGCCCCCCCAACGTAGGCAACATCCTCGCCTACTTTCTCCGGCGAATGTATTATTTACCGAGTGGTAACGGTCGGCTGCGGTCAGACGCGATAGTCATATCCGACCGCCGAGTTCGGGGTCGTTGTTTACAGGCGACGTTGCCGGGCGATACATACGAGTTGAACATTAACGAGCCGCGCTGTACACGCTGCATTAACTTTGCTCGACAGCGCCCGCTGTGGGCTTTGCGGCTAATCTGATAAAACGCGCGTAGGTGATACGCGGGCGGGCAGCGGCAGCAGCGCGGCGGAGAAGACAGCGAGGTGGCCCAGGAAGTGAGCTGTGTCTCGTTTGTACTTTAAACGTTCGCCACATAGCCGAGCTTAATGAGCTTAGCAGCTAATAAACTTTGATCGTCTTTTATAAAATCCTACCACGTTTTGTTTCCCGACGCGCGTAAATCACCGCGTCGTGACGTAACTACTGACTGCAAAAAAAAAGCTGTGATATAGATATAATAATGTAAAAATAAAATATATTCAAGACATATGAATTATTTTAAAAAAATATATTTTAAATACGGAATTATTTAAAAAAAAAATATTTTAAATACAGAATTATTTTAAAAAAATATATTTTAAATACAGAATTATTTAAAAAAAAATATTTTAAATACAGAATTATTTAAAAAAAAATATTTTAAATACAGAATTATTAAAAAAAATATATATTTTAAATACAGAATTATTTTTAAATATATACAGAATACAGAATTATTTAAAATATATATATTTTAAATAATTATTAAAAAATATATATTTTAATAAATATATATTATATAAATAAAAATCCTCGATTTTTTGTTTTTATAAAGTTGAGGGCGAATTAAGAGGAAGTTGAGAGTAAGTTGATAGAAAGTTAAATGGGCTCTCATTGAAAAACTAATGGGAATAAAAATCACAAATTTTGCACACGCGTTCCTGTGACCATTTCGGACTTCCGGGACTCGTTTGGTGCCGGGATTCCGGAGCACCCTGTATATTTAGCGCACGTTCGCTGACTTATGGACGGCGGTACATGTGGCGTACACAGCGCAGGACATGATCCTCGCCGAGCGTGTCAGCGCCAGAGCAGCGCCACTTAATCTCTCGTCCGGTGACGTCGACGCAGAAAAAAAAGAACGAGGATGCGAACGGGCATTTTTTTAAATCCTCGATAAAAATTCGCTACCCTCGCGTATCGGTCGCGAGCGAAATCTCCGCGAGCCTGGAAGTGAACGCGGAGTCTGATAATTTTTTTAACGACAAACCGACTTTCCCCACATTTTTTCCCGTCGTGTTCAACACTTTTCGACACAACACTTTATCGAAAATCAATTAATCGCAAAACAAACTCTCCGCAAGACATTTCCAATATTTGCTCCGAGCACATATTTAAAACAAAATACGTGCCACAAACTCGGGCGAAGCTTTTTCAGCGCCGACAAAAGTTTCCACGGTCGCGCAATTTTTTTCCGCGTTGAATATAAATATTTGTCCGAACTTCCGATATACATGCGATGCACCGATCTGCGTGTCAAATATCTGCGGTGCAAATAATTCTGACCAGACCGCTCGCCGCCCTTATGGAAAAAAATTTTTTTTTTTTATATATAAGAGATATACAACTTTTGGGCGATATGAATTATTTAAAATATATACATTTATTTTCGATAAAAATCGAAAATAAATCATTTTTAAATCATTCTTGTGTAAATCAGTTTTTCGCCAAAACCCACAAGAAATATTTCCAACAAATGTTTTATATTACAGTAACACAAAAAAAAATGTGTAATCGATAATTCGACATTTTATAAATAAACTCCGCGTCGAAATTCAATTTCCACGTAAAATTTCACCAACAGTCGATGATTTGTGTTTCTCAATCTGTCCACGGAGGCCAGAAGTGACAGCTTTTCAGTGGAAAAAGCTTTTCGAGGAAGACGCGTCAGGGAGAAAGCAGGGAGTTCTCGCCGGTAGGACTCTTTGCAGCATCCCGCGCGTTTCTCCTGTACAATTCGGAGTAAAGGAGAAAGCGGCAGGGCCGCCGCCGCCTCCGTTAATATTTCACCAAACGCTGAAAGTACTGCTAGACTGGGAGGGGGGGCTCGAGATGCCCCCGACGATGCCGGGTTATTTGCGGGTGGATGTAGAAAATTTTCTTCTCTCGCCTCGGCGATGAATAAGGTATAAGAGGGAGATGGAAAAAAAAAAAAAACAAGAAGCACGAGGGTGGGGAGCATCGCTGAGTAGACTTCGCAGCCGCGCGGCTCGCTGTACGAGGACTTACTGTATGAAATGAGCACTAAATTCGCAACGCAGCTGCTTCTCCCCCGGCTGTATCTGTGTACCGGTAACTATACAAGTACGGGCCGACCCCGCGGGGCGCAAATACAGGGAATTCAGAGCCAAGTCGACCTGGAGCGTGACCTCGGAATTTTTTCCCTCCCGCATTTACGTCGCGGGTCATATTGCGACAAACACCACGGAGATTATAAATGTTCCGCAATAATTAATTTTGTAGGAATTGCAAAAGATGGAAAACTGACGTTTTTTTTTTAGGATCAACCGAACGGCTCGCATGGAAATATTTGTGTGTAAATAAATAAAAATATTTATTATTTATTATTATTATTATTAAATTTGTATTATTTATTATTATTAATTTATATTCATTTTTTTATAAAAATGTTGATTTTAATTAATTAATTTATTTTTTATTTTTTATTTTATTTTTTATTTATTAAAAAAAATAATAGATAAGTTAACGAATTTTCTAGCGAGGTTATTAAGACTAATAATTATAGAGAAATAATGATAGTACTTATATGTTATGACGACATATATATTATTTCTATGTGGGTCTCTCGATTCCATAAAAATTTATATAGCATTTTTTTTACGTTAAATAAAATTAATTAGATTTAATAAATAAATAATTAAATAAATTAAATTTCAGAATAATTCAATTTCAGAAATTAGCGTGGCTTTCGTTGATGCACTAGGAACGAGTTGATATTTTTAAAATACCAGGGTCGTCGAGCTGACGTTTTTTATTTTTTTTTTATTTATATTAATTTAGCAATTTGCTTTTCAATTGTAACTCGAACGGCGCGGAGGTCTTGGCCTGAAACGCCCAATATCCACGGTTTACCGGTGCAGTATACATGTGGGTGAGACGCGTATAGTGACGCCGGCGAGAGATAAAACAACACAACAAGAGTGCCAGGGGATAGGAAGGCAATCTCGTTGGACCTCCGATATACAGCTGCTATATTCAACGAGGCTGCTTCCCCGAAGGTGTACGCGGCATAACGGCGCACGTACCGCGGCTCGCTACCGACACAGAGGGCTAATGGAGGCCAACGGTGTACGCGAATCTGTATAGCAACAGTTACAAACCCGACGGGATATTCACGGGGGAAAAAAAGCTGCAGTTTCAGACTCTCACGTTACGCGCAGTCAACGGCAGGCGAGATTTATGATTTTTTCGCGAAGATTATTAAAAACACGTTTTCGTGAAAAAAAAAAGAAGCGTCACTCGCCTCGTCAGAAGTTGCGAAGTTATTAACTCGGGAAAAAATTTCAATTTCCCTCGTGTCACCAGGTTGAATTATTAATATCGGAGAATGTTAAATAACTTGGTAGAAATTTTACATCGGTAAATTCAATTCATCCGCGAAATTAATAACACTGCAATAATTATTAATTATCCACGCTTGAATCGGATGACGAATCGCCGGAAACCGAGTTCATTTATTTATTTATTTATTTATTTATTTACTTATTTATTTATTTATTTATTTATTTATTTATTTATTTATTTATTTATTTATTTATTTATTTATTTGACAGTGAACGAGACAAGCCCTTGAAAATACAGTGTAATATAATGGCGAATGAATAACCGGCCAAAATGCATACAAAAAAATAATAATAATAATAACGCTTGAATCGGATGCTGAATTACCGAAAATCGAATTCAATTTTTTGTTTATGTATTTATTTATTTATTTGACAGTGAACGGAACAAACCCTTGAAAATAGTGTGATATGAAAAATAAATAAAAAAAATAAAAATAAAATAATAACAATAAATTACGGTAAAAACTTGCAACCAATTATATATTTTTGGTGAAACCCTCCGAGATCCGTTGTGCACCGTGACGAATTTTAATGTACCGTGAGATGAAAAAAAAAAAAAAAAAAAAAAAAAAAAAAAAAACGCCGAGCAACGCGTGTGTCAAAAGACCCCGGGCTCCCCTCGTCACGGACGCTGGTCAGACGGGGTAAAATCTCGCTCACGCTAATTCCATCCGGGTTCCGTTGAGTTTCCGACGAAATTACCGCGCGACGTTTCCGCAGCCGTCGCAACCCTGGAAGGGACTTTCGGTTGTGGTTGTGAAACACGGGTGGACTCTCGGTGCACTCGACGTGTTGCAAGCTAATTAAAATCCGTCGCCAGTGGATGTAGGATTTCCGCCCCGTGGCGGAAGACGCGTGTGTCACATTTCGAGAGAGACACAGCGGTGAAGATTCGAGGTTGAACCACGGATAACGGAATTACCGTGGACAAGGCACCGGAACAAGCGCCATTCCGATACTCCCGGCGAGAATCACCGTGACGACGACGACGACGATCATCCCTCGTCTTGGGGGTGCGGCGCCACTACAGGAGTCGTGTTCCGACCGAGCTGTATCAGCTGGTTCGCTAATTCCGGGCCCCAACATCGTTCCGGCAAACTAATTTTGGGGGGATTAATAGCGTCGAATTTGCATACCGGGATAACTTCATTATCTAGTTATTCAATTATTAAATATTAAATTAATTTCGGGGAAAAGATATTTTTTATCGTTGGAAAGAATTTATTCAAATTCTTAATTCTTTGTTTCTTTATTTATATTCTTTATTCTTCCGTTCATTCGTTCTTAGTATTTATTTTTTTAATCATTTTTTTCATTATTTGTTTATTTAATTATTAAATTAATTTCGGAGAAAAGATTTTTCCGATCGTTGGAAAGAATTTATAAAAATTCTCAATTCTTTATTTCCTTATTTTATTCTTTATTCTTTTTATTCTTATTCTTTTTTACGTAAAAAGGATTTTTAATCATTTTTTTTTAAATCGTCGTTAAATTCAGACACTTTTTTGCATTTAACTGTCGCAACGATATTGACATGAAAAATGATTTCTCACAGAATTATGAATTATCACGACCACGAATATTTACGAATCTTTGCCCTTTTTTATCCTGCACACTAAACAGCCATTATTTTTTTCGATACTTCAAAAGTTTTACCATTCGAATACTGATCCTTGATAGCACTTTTGGCTTTTCCAAGATCACCGTCAACTCCACCCCGTCGATGGGAAACCACGAGCACAGTAGTTATTCAGTAGTTACGTCCACAACGAGTCAGACAAGGAAACTTCAAGGGATAAAAAAGCGCAGCGGCCGGACGTGAAACTCGGCAGAAGTAACGACGAGAGAGCCGAGAAGTCAGGCGGAATGAGGAGTCAAAGGGCGCAAAATGAAGCGCAAAACTTTCGTTTGGATAACAGTTAAGGAAAAACTATTTCACCAACGCTTATATATGTACACAATTTTTTTTTTTTTTTTTTTTTCACGTCGCCAGACATTTATTAACGCTGGCTGGAGCTTACGGTGAGTTTCAATGCGTCCCAAAGAGTTTGAAGCCCAGGAGCGACGGCACAAAGAGAGCGAGGGGGGGGGGGGGGGGGGGGGGGATCGAGGGCGTTTTTCACGTTGCCAGGGCAAAGAGCTCATCTGCGCCAGGAGTCAGGGACGTGGGACTTCCTGCGGGCTTAATCCACAAAAGAGAAATGTTTTCATATCCTTGAAACCTTTTGCCACGTCGCGACTGAAACTCGAGTTGTTTCAGCTGAAACCATGAAGCGCCTGGAAATGTCGAGTCCTCCCCGTTTCTCCTCTCGCTCTTCGTCCTTTTCGCGTTTCTCTCTCTCTCTTCGTCCACCGTTCTCTCTTTTTGCGCGCTGATCGCACCCCGAGACCGTCCGGCCAACTCAAGTCCATTTCACGAAACTTATGCCACGGGGGTTGTTTTTGTCTTATTTTTATTTTTTTATTTTATTTTTTCACCCCGAGCTTCGAGAAAACACCGGGCGCGGAATATTCGTGGACGCGGAAAAATTCAAGCCACGAATTATGATTAGAGAAACTCGGGCGAGAGGTCAGCGAAATTCTCGTAAATTCGTCCTGTCGTCGTAAATTCCGACAATTTTTACATAACGCGGTTTCGTCGCTCATACATATTTGAACGCGACGCTCTAACTTATCCGCGGTTTACGGGGAATACAAAATTCGGTTTTTCCGGCCATTCGATGGTTTTTGCCACAAAAGAAAATATTAACGTATCAATTAATAAAAAAAAAATAATATTAATGGATCAATTAATAAAAAAATAATTAATATAAATGGATCGATTAATAAAAAATTTTTAATATCAACGCATCGATTAATAAAAAAATTATTAATATCAACAGATCAATTAACAAAAAATAAAAAAATCACTACACCATCCCCCGCAATCCTCAATCACGAAAACCATTCACGACGAATGCGGAGAAACCTCTTTTTCCCCATAAAAATGTGTTCTCAGCGTGCAATAAAAAAAAATAAAAAAAATTGCAAGGGCGTTACCATGACATTCCCAGGAATTGCACGAAGCCCTCCTCGCCCAGTTTCCCGTGAATCCGTCATTTCTGATACCCGGGTATTTTTCGAAGAACCGTGCGTAGGAAACCAGTGACGTAGGTACTGACTGAGAGACACGAAAAAAAAAAAAAAAAAAAAAAAAAAAAAAGCCTTCGATTCAAGGTGGTTCGCCCACGTCGAAACCATTCCGGTATTCCCGCGTTTCTCTCTCCTCTCTCAGCAGCGTCAAAGAAACATCTCGTCGCGGTAAAGAAGCGACTTTCCCATCATCGAGAAAGAGAGAGAGAGAGAGAGAGAAATAAAGTTTCCGGCAGACTAGCTGAGATTGCCCGGTTAAGAAGCGCCTTGGCTGTTACTACTGGATGGTGTTAACGAGTTCAGGCGACGTCTTCACCGAGACGAGTGCCTTCCCCTTCCAAGGGGAGGTCGCCCCCTCCCCCTTCCCCCCATTCCCCTCCCCCTCCCCTCCCCCTTCCCCCCATTCCCCCCATGAATATAAATAGCCGGAGCCTCATTGTCACCATCATCGTTGCTCCTGATGGCTGAGGCAAATAAGGCTGAGACTCACTCTGAGTTCCTCTCGAGACTCACTCAAAGGACGACAGAGAGAGACAGAGTCGACCGAGCGAGACGGAATGTGCAATAAAGTAAAGTAGGCGATGTAGCGACGTCCCGACGGTGACGACAGGATATATCTGGTGTGCTGGGCTTTAGGAGTGGCCGGCGCAGGATATACACTTTGCTTTTTCTCCGGGGCACAAACTGTGTGTGTGTATTATATACACCGAGGGCGAACGGGGCGAAGGCCGCGGCGGCGAAGATGCGTCGGGGAAATATAAATATACAGCGAAGTAGTCGCGGGCTGGATACGATCAGCCGGGCTCGTCCAGCGCCTCGGACTCGCGGCCTCGGTGGGCTTGAGTCAACATCTTCTTATTTTACCTTCCACCTCGAGCGTCCTCGGGCTCTCGGCCCGAGAATTTCTCCGAGTTTGTATCACCCCCCCGTCGAGCAATCGATTCAACGTCGTTGTTACGTGATGGCCAATTTTTTTCCGTGTTTAGATTTTAATTATTTAAATATTATTAAATATTATTATTATTATTATTAAATATTATTATTATTATTATTAAATATTATTATTATTATTAAATGTTATTATTATTATTATTATTATTAAATATTATTGTTATTTTTTTTTATAAATTGTTTTCTTTTTTGTTTGTTTAATTGTTACGATTTTGTACTTTCTTTCATTGTGACTTCTCTTTTCTGCCATTTATTTGTTGTTTCAAAGGGCTATAATAAATAAAAATAATATAATAAGTAATAAATTAATTAATTAATTAATTAATTAACTGGTGGCATATAAAAAGTTTCATCCCGATTTATCGTGTTTATAACATTGTTAAGTTCAGTCATTTAATACGTATAAATAATTCGCGACATAATTCAAAATATTGATTTCAATCATTAATCGAACATCGAACACAAAATAAATATTTAAATTACGTTTCGTTGGCTCAATTTGTGAGTCGTAATTGCGGATTACGGTTGACTAATTTTTTTTGAAAATTCGTCGAGGATGAGCGTGAAATAAAATGTCATAAAGCACAGCGAACAAGTGGATACGACGTCTCGCAGCGTCTCCCGTGACGCACGACGAGAGGCGACTGTGCTTTGAACGCTCGGGACTGGCTGGCAGTAGTGAAGCTCCCTACATGGTCAGACGCGAAACGGGGTTTCGCATGAAAGCGACATTTTTCGTGAATTGCAAAGCGGTTCCCCGGCAATATTTTAATATATACCGCGGCGCGCGGGTCTCTGGTACCGAAGAATCGTAAAAGCAGTAATTTCGCAGTAGCGTCGCGCAGTAGTCGTAACTACGTATGGTCAGACAGGGGCGTACGACCGCCCGTAAAAGCGACGAGTGGGTTGTATATCACGTGGGCCGCCGTGCATAAAGAGCATCGCACGTCGTACACACCCCCCCCCCCCCCCCCCCCCGCCCCTTGAAATAACTGCTCTGTCTTCGTTGGCGACGCGCGGAAATGTGACACACGAAAAGCCCGCCCGAGGCGAAAATCGATAGCGAAACGTTTTCGCGCAAGGATCAAGTCGTGTGATTCAACATTGATAAAATTTACCTCGTCGAAGTGATTTTAATCCAACGCGGATTAATATCAGTGACAAAAATCCAAAGAAAAATCTGTTCGCCGAAGAACCCGCGAAATAAAATCAGTCAAATTTTGTCCAAATTTTCAGTCCAAATTTTGGGAGAAATTGTGAGAAAAATGGACACAAACAGAGTCTCCCATTATCTTCGCAATGCATTAATAGTATTTATTCATTTTTTTCAATAAGACTCAAGTTTTACAGGAAATTAATATATCTCGCCTCTGTTTAAAAGTTTACACGTCACATTATAATCATTACAAATAATAATAATAATAATAATATAATAATAATAAATAAAAATAAATAATAATAATAATCATACGAAGCCAATCATACCATCAATTATAAAAAAATTCGGGATTTCCATCTCCGACAAAAACGTCCCAAAAAAAAAAGTTCGCCAACCACATTTCCCCTCAGTCTGAGTCCGCAAAGAACATCTCACCGAGTTACACATGATATTTCATCAGCACCGTGTCACATCGTATCCAGTAGTCGGGGCTGGATTCGGTCGGCCGTGTTGCTCGCGGCCAAGGGCGCCGAGCTTTTCGGGGTGTCGCGCTGTATATGTTCGGCTACGTGTACCTCACGAAGGTCGTGGCCAACCGGACGCGATGGGTCATTTGCTGTGCGGAAGCGCGTCGCCCTCGACTTGTATTCCAAGCTCGTCATATCGCCGGGGTTTCCTCCGGGCAGTTCGGTCGAGTGGTTGCGGCTGGATGTGATCAGACCCCGAGAACACTCCATAACGTGGACTCGGGGGGGGGGGGGGGTGGGGGGTGGGCTCGTATTACGTATTGCTGGGCGTTACTCTCGCTACTCTCGGTGGTATGTATTACCGGTGTAGTGGGCCACGTTCCAGCGGCCAAGGAGCAACGCGAGGATGAGGAGGAGGAGGAAGAGGAAACCGATGAGGTTATGAAGGGGGGAGGGGGGACCATAAGTAGGCCAGTGTCGACTGAGGATACGCGCGTCAGTGCGTATTAGCCCGGCCACTTCCGAGCCAAGATTGTAAGCCATTGAATGGCAATTGAATCCTCTGTTCTCGAGGATCCTCAATATACTACGTACAACTGGCCTCTTCAACGGAAGTGATGAAGGGAACGTGACGATATTACTGCCAAATATGCGATACGAGAAGCCTCGAGGGGGGTCACCGGGGTCACTTGATGCGGCTCGTCAATCGAGGCGCCAATGTGGCTGTTAAGGGGGTAGTGAAGGTACAGGCACGTCACACGTGAGTTTCCAGGGAAATTTTGAGCAGTTCTTGAAGAGATAATAATGGGGAAAAAAATCAAGCATGTGGGAGGTACTGAAAAGATTGATTTTGTGTAATAATAATTCTAAAATGGTATTGAGAAATTAATGAAAAAATTCATTGTGAAACCATTTACTCGGCAACACAACTTTTTTGTTTTATGAAAATTATTCATTAATTTTTTCTGAGTATGTATGCATTTTTTTAGATTTTTGTCTAATTTTTTTAAATTGCATTTTTTTTAAGCAAAATGGACGGCGAAAACCGCAGTTTAAAAAAATTAGACAAATTCTGAATATTCCGTGATTTTTACGAGGCTCTTTGCTCTCGAAAACTGAGACAATTATTTTTGTCTCTGTCGGTAAAACAGAATCGTAAAAAAAACGATAATCCACGGACTTAAACGGACGAATAGCTGCGAAATACTTAACGGATTATCCTATAAAACCGAAAAGCACCGGAGCCGCGAGTTTCGCGTTCCCCGAAGCGGAAGTGGAAACGGCATTGTTGGGCGGACAGGGAGGAGAGAACGAAGGCAACCGGAGTCCGAGTATTAACCGGCTGAGCTCGGCGAATGCGCCGGGGGAAAAAAAAGATCCGTCGCTTTTCCTCGGATCAATCCAGTCGCGAAAAAGCTTCCGGTCATCTTGACTTTACGACGAGATTGTCGTCCGCACGTGCGGAACGTGCAGTCGCCCTCCTCGCGTCTCGACCGAGTGACTTCGTGAAGAGCGAAAAAAAAAAGGAGAGAGAGAAAAATAAATGTTAAAAAAAAGGAAGAGAGAAAAATAAATGTTAAAAAAAGGAGAGAGAGAAAAATAAATGTTAAAAAAAAGGAAGAGAGAAAAATAAATGTTAAAAAAAAGGAAGAGAGAAAAATAAATATTAAAAAAAGGAAGAGAGAAAAATAAATGTTAAAAAAAAACGAAGAGGCGGAGACGTCGGGGAAAAATAGGGGAAAATATGAGGACAGTAAAACTTGCGAAGTCGTGTATGTTGCCGGGATAATTTCGCCCGATTGTCCGAGTCCTCCGGGTTTGCAGGGAGAACGCGTGGAACGCGCGCCAGTGGTAAAAGTAAGCACGAGGTCAGCCGCACGCGGCTTCGGGCTCGAGTGGCAATTAAGCATTCTCTCGAGGCTCAAAGAAAATCCTTCGTTTAGCGGTACGCAAATAGACGAGACCGGGGCGAGTTGCCTCGCGAGCTCCGGAAAATCCTTCGCTGTTTTTCCCCTGGAAATTAGTTACCACGTAAATCAACATCGTGTATTTTATTTCCTTCCAGTAATTTCGCGTTGTGATAATAAATAAATTCTAAAAACAATTTTTTTTTATTTTACTTATTTGTCATACGACAATTTCGACGCACGTCGTGTAAAATAAAATAATTTTATTTTCTTCCAAACATTTCGCTCTACATCGAAAATAAAAATAACTCCTAAAACAAAATTCAACAAAATTCAATTTCAAATAATTTATTTATTTTAATTTTTTTTTTTTTTTGTTTATGTATTTATTTGGATAAAAATTCAAATAAAAATTCAATTCAACAAAAAATAAAATAAAACAAAATTCCTCCTGATAATTTCAACGCACATTAATAACAACAATCCCCACCCGAAATTTCCCCGAATAGTTACAACATAAATCCGACTAGCCCCGGTCTACTCGAGGGGTGTCAAGACGAGCGAGCAATGTCTACATAACGGGCTTGCGGTTTACGCGTATTGCGTCGTAACTAGGCGCGAGATAACTAACGGTTGCATTGCAACACTAACGAAGCGAAGGAAATTCGAGGGGCTCGGGGACGTTTAGTAAGACGAGGGGAGGGGGGAGGGTTGGATGGTTACAATTATTGTACCGGAAAACTGGTATGTACAATAATTGCGACGATGTCGCTAGCCCGCAGTTTCACTTATGTTTTTTTTTTTTTTTTTTTTTCAGCGAGACGTGAGCATAAAGTGGAATAATAATCAAGCCCAGAGAGAGGACGACGCGCGGTGTCCATGAAGCGTTTAATATGCAGGATGGCGTCCGGCCCGTTTGAGAACAATATGGCGGGGGGCGATCCCGGCTTACGAGCCATAATTGCACACCGCGCGAGCGACCCCCGCGTCTAGAATTCATTTCGCCGTCGTCGTCGTCGTCGCAGGACTTTTCCGACGTTGCGAAATACCGAGCGTCTCGGGTCCGCCGCCGCGGGATCGTCACGGTCGGCGCACAATTTGCGGAATACCCGGCGGCCGTCGCGGTCTCTCGTAAATTACACGCCCACGCGTCCTGAGTATCCGCGAACGCATCGCGCGCGCGGCCGTAACCGAATGTAAGGGAGGTGGGGGCAAAATGGGACGCGTACGCGAAAAATGGTTTCGTGAGGATAAGAAAAATGTATTTGGTTGCTTTTGATCCGAAAATTCGATTCCAATCATTAATTTTGAGCGTCGGCAAAAAAAAAAGTGCGGTCAAAATCATAAAAAAATAATAATAATTTCAAAAAATCATTTAAAGAAATGATTTTTTTTCAATTTGGGAAAAATTGTTTAATTTTTTACTTTTTGTTGAATTTTCTTGGTTTAAGTAGAAGCTATACTATTGAAAAATAAAAAAAAATTCGGTTCTTCGTTTCGGATGGAAATTATATAACGGAAAAATATATAACAATAAACCCTGAAAGTTTCGTTTCAATCGGATATTTCTTTACTTGCCAAAAAAATCCTCGAAAAAAATCGATTTTTTGAAGCCTCTAAAGCAAGCTCCCCCCATAATGGTTATTTCGCAGAAAAAAAAAAAATTTCAAAGTGACTTTTCAAAAGCCAGATTGCTTAAAACACTCAACATTTTTTAAAATCTTTATATTCTTTATATTTAATAATCTTTCTATTTATAAATCTTTATATTTAATAATCTTTCTATTTATAAATCTTCATATTTAATAATCCTTCTATTTATAAATCTTCATATTTAATAATCCTTCTATTTATACATTTTTATATTTAATAATCTTTATATTTATAAATTTCTATATTTAATAATCTTTCTATTTATAAATCATTATATTTATAAATCTTTATATTTAAATAGTTGGAACTGAAAAACAGGTGTCCCATTTTGCCCGCACCTCCCCTACGCGATGAAACTGATGCCGCCGCCGCCGTCGCGTGGGTGTGACAACTTCCGAGACACGTAAATTCCGTCGCCGTATCGGGACGGGCTATTTCGGGACGTCTAAATTTGGCAGACGTTACGTACGGTGGATTCACCGATTTTCTTTTGGGTGGCGCGCGGGGGCTGCGGAAAAAAATTTCGGGTCTGAGCCGACAGGGGGAGTTACCACTTGGGCGGCTGCGGGGGAGGTCAGTGCGCCGCCCGTGGCTGTGTGACCACGAAACTCGCTCGCTGTGTGTGCCCATCGCACACGAAAGCTCGTCGCCTGTGCACACGGCCGATGAGTGAAATATTCAAGTTTTTGCTTTTCGTTAAATATTGCAACGTCGACCCCCATGGCCCACGCTACGTGCGGATATATTTCTGGCCGCTGTGTCTCGAAGCGTGAAACTTTGCGTGTGTAATCGAATTTTTGCGGAATATCGAGTGGATAACTTTGTGGATTTCGTCGCTATTTTTCCTTTCCGTTCGTCTCAAGTCTCGCGGGACTTGTCGCGTTTTTTATTCGGTTTTATTTTCTTCGCTAAAGTCAAAGAGACCTGCAGGATCAGCCTGCAGGTCTCACACACCGGAAAATAATGACGTCCTTTTTCACCCAACCCTTTCCGTGAAACCTTAAAAATGTTTTTTCCGTGAAACCTTTGAATTTTTTTCCGTGAAATCTTTTCATTTTTTTCCATTAAATCTTTCAATTTTTTTTCCGTGAAATCTTTTCTTACCATGAAAAAGCTTCTCATCCAAATATAAAAAGGGGCCACATTGTGAAATAAAAAAAAAATTAAGAAATGAAAAAGCAACACGTGAAAAAATCCAAAAATGAAAAAGCAACACGTGAAAAAATCAAAAAATGAAAAAGCAACACATGAAAAAATCCAAAAATGAAAAATCAATACGTGAAAAAATCCAAACATGAAAAAACCACATTTTTAACTCACGGTTCAACTGACCCAAGATGCACTCCGGAAAATAATGACATCCATTTTCACCTAACCCTTTCCCTAAAATACTTTAAAAATTTTTTTTTTTTTTTAATTTAAAAAAAAACATGGATAAGCGACACATTTAGCCCCGGCCTCCCGGCCCCGTTCTCGCGCCTCCACCGAGCTTAATCACGGCTAACCCAGTTGTTCGACGTACCAAACTACCGTCCGCCATTACCGTCATGCGAGTCCCGAGACTTTCACCGATCACGGCGGCGGCTATCGCCCACGTGTCGGAAGCGGAGAGAGGAAACGGCCTCGCCCCGGTATTAATGGCGACTGAGATAAAGGGGTGGCTCTCTCGCGCACAGAAATCGAAGAGAAGCCCGCGGGTCGAAAGGCTGGGATACAGCCTTGGATCTATAGCGTCGAAGATACAGCAGTATGACAAATATAAATTAAATCTCCCTCGGACGGAGGGGAGGATATAAGGAGGGTACCTAACACACTGGCGGCAAGAACCGTGACCAGGTTAGGCTTCCTCGAGCCGATGGGGCAACCCCCGAGGAAATACGATTCCTGATGGAGAGATGGAGACGTTTCCTCCTTCGCCCCTCGACGCCACTCGTTTCCTCTTCCGCTGCCAACCATCAACCCCTCTTTCTCTCCCGATCTTTCCACCCTCTTCATCCCTCTCATTTCTCTCTCTGTATTTTTTTTCTCTCTCTCTCGATTTTTCCTCCCTCTTCATCCTTCTCGTTTCTCTCTCTGTATTTTTTTCTGTCTCTCTCTCTCTCTCGATCTTTCCACCCTCTTCATCCCCTTCGTTTCTCTCTCTCTCGATCTTTCCTCCCTCTTCATCTCCCTCGTTTCTCTCTCTGTATTTTTGTCTCTTTCTCACGATCTTTCCTCCCTCTTCATCCCTCTCATGTCTCTCTCTGTATTTTTTTCTGTCTCTCTCTCTCTCGATCATTTCACCCTCTTCATCCCCCTCGTTTCTCTCTCTGTATTTTTCTCTCTCTCTCTCGATCTTTCCTCCCTCTTCATCCCCCTCGTTTCTCTCTCTGTATTTTTGTCTCTTTCTCACGATCTTTCCTCCCTCTTCATCCCTCTCATGTCTCTCTCTGTATTTTTTTCTGTCTCTCTCTCTCTCGATCATTTCACCCTCTTCATCCCCCTCGTTTCTCTCTCTGTATTTTTCTCTCTCTCTCTCGATCTTTCCTCCCTCGTCATCCCCCTCGTTTCTCTCTCTGTATTTTGTTCTCTCTCTCTCGATCTTTCCACCCTCTTCACCCCCCTCGTTTCTGTCTCTGTATTTTTTTTCTCTCTCTCTCGATCTTTCCTCCCTCTTCATCCCTCTCATTTCTCTCTCTGTCTTTTTCTATCTCTCTCGATCTTTCCACCCTCTTCATCCCCCTCGTTTCTCTCTCACCCCCTGAAGTATTATCCACCGCTTGCTCGCATCTTTCATTCGTTCGGTTCCGACTACTCGCTACACGTTCGGCCCCCTCGATCTACGTCTCTTTCACCTTTCCATCCGGGCTGATACCTGCTACGCTTTTCCCATGTCCCTCGCAGGCCACCCCCGACGGTGTCTCCCTTGCACCATCTGCCCTCGTGGTAGTTTCCTCGCCCTCCTTCCTCATCCCCCTCCCGCCCTCTGCCTCGCGAACCACCCTCGTTTCTTCCCTTCCATCTGCCGTTCCGCCCTGAATATCGACGAACCGATTTTCCCCGGATTTCCTGTATTGAAATACTTTATCTCCACTTTCTCTTTTCTTTTTTCTTTTCTTTTCTTTTTTTTCTTCAACGACCAGACTATAAGGGAGGTGGGGGCAAAATGGGACGCATGAGCGAAAAATGGTTCTATGACGAAAACAAAAGTGTACTTCGATTGATAAAAAAATTTGAAAAAAAAAAAATCCGATTCCAACCATCAATTTTGAGCGTAACAAAAATTGTAGGCAAAATGGGACAGACCCCCAAATTCAGAAATTCGTGTTTTTTTTTACTCGGTGATACTCCTTAATAATTATTTCCCAAAAAAATAAATAAATTCAAAGTGACTTTTAAAAATCCAGATTCCTTAAAACACTCAAAATTGTTAAAAAATATTTATATTTCGCTCACATGCGTTGAATTGTGTCATTTTGCCCACAAAAAATTGTTGGAACTGAAAAAGATCGGTGTCCCATTTTGCCCGCACATCCCTTACCAGGGCGCATTTAGCTCGCTCGCTTTTGTAGCTCCCGCTAACGGCGCTCGGGGGAGAAAAATTTGAGGCTCAGTCGTTGGCCGGGATAGGCAGGCAGCTGCGGATCGTTCGGCCCGGGAAATATACATCGGATAAAAACGTAGCGGCGATAACCGAAGATTGCTTAAGGGCGCCGAGTTAGCATAATGTCCGGGGATTGAAACTCTAATTTGTTTTATACTTGCGCGCGCCGTGTGGAATATTCCGACAATGTGAGAGAAAAAAAAAGGCGCCGAGCGAATGTAGCGTTGAGGGAGTGGAAGAAGTTCGCAATTGGATCGGCCGCTCGGCTCGTCGATGAAAATATTTTTCTTCTCACGATTCGTCGCCGAGACTCGGCGATTGTGCCGGCGGGATTGAATAATGAGAATAAAAAATGCAGGTCTCTCTGTGGCGAGGAAGATTTTACATCTTGTTTCGTTGGGGTAAGACGGACTCGCTGAATTTCGTATATTCGGCGTGTGTACTGCGTTAAATTATTATTCAAATTATTAAATATTTACTATTATTCAAATTATTAAATATTTACTATCATTCAAATTATTGTATATTTACGATTATTCAAATTATTCTATATTTACTATTATTCAAATTATTGTATATTTACGATTATTCAAATTATTGTATATTTACTATTATTCAAATTATTGTATATTTACGATTATTCAAATTATTGTATATTTACTATTATTCAAATTATTCTATATTTACAATTATTCAAATTATTCTATATTTACAATTATTCAAATTATTGTATATTTTCAATTATTCAAATTATTCTATATTTACAATTATTCAAATTATTCTATATTTACAATTATTCAAATTTTACGATTATTCAAGTTATTCTATATTTACGATTATTCAAATTATTCTGTGTTTAATGTTATTTAAATAATTCTATATTTACAATTATCTAAATTATTCAATATTCACATCGTCAAATTATTTCCTCACAAAATTACCCACATAAATGATTTCCCTGTAAGACTAAAATCACTACTCAAATTGCAACGTATTTTCCAATCCTCCGTCGCAAAATCGTCTTCTCCCCGTAACTGAGTGAAATCTCTAAGGTCTCCTCACGAGTGCCTAAAATTCCTCCCTCAACAAAAAAAGGGGAATTCGTGAATTCGCATTCGGCGAGCGATAAGGAGGGCAGAGAGAAAGAGGGAACGAGACACGAGACGCGAGGCGAAAAGAGAAAAGAGAAAGGAACAAAAAGAGAAGTAGGACGTGTGTCGTTTGAATTTTATATTTATGTATCGATAAATTCCTCGATAAGGGTGGGTGGCATGGGTAGTATACCGAAGTGGCATATTCATGGAATACGTTGGCGGAATGGTAAAAGCGCCCCCCACCGAGGGGTGGAAACCATTCTCGAGGGTTCCTCGCGCTCTGCTGAAATTTCCTTCTCGCGAAACTCTTTATACCGCGCGAAGGCTTTTTTTTATCCATATGTGCGCCGAGCCTCCTCGTATTCTTTAGGCACCGGCAATATCATTCGGTATCACTCGGTTTTTCAAAGGGGTGCGAAAAATCCTCACCAACAGGTGCAGCCCCAGCTTTGTTACGCAGGCACAGCGATTGGCACCCTCTGCATCGACGATTTTCCGAAGACCTGAGAGACGAACCCAGATGTGCCAATAACTGAATTTTCCGCGCACTTGGGCAGCCAATCCCTGAACTTTTCACCCCCCACGACAACGTCGCCCGGTTGCCTCGCATGAAAACTCCGGGTGACTCGTGCAGCGCAGCATTCTCCACGTATCGCGTAGCCTCGACTTTTATTGCCTCGGGAAGAAGAAGAAGAAGAAGAAGAAGAAGAAGAAGAAGAGGAAGAAAATATACGCGAAAGTCGCCGCAAAAGTCGCTCAGTCACCGAGCCACGCCGACATAAAAGTTCACGTCCGGCCGAGTCATGAAAATTTGTCAGCGAACTCTCGTTGAACTTGGGTATTTGTGTTCCGTGATATTTCACATCGAACCGCGAAAAACACGACTGGGTTCGGAGAGAGAGAGAAATTTGTTTGCTGAATTCAGGTATCGCTTCGTTTGTGAGTTATTAATTTGTTTGTCGGGACGAAATTATTTTTATTTACTTGTCTTTCGATCGAAAATATAACAAAGCTGGAATCAAGAAAATACGATTTTACTATTTATAATAGCAGTATAAATTATTTATTAATCATTAAATAAAAATTAAAGTTATTTAAACTAAAATAAAAAAATAAAAATTGAAATTATTTAAACTAAAATAAAAAAATAAAAACTGAAATTATTTAAACTAAAATAAAAAAAATAAAAATTGAAATTGTTTAAACTAAAATAAAAAAAATAAAAATTGAAATTATTTAAACTAAAATAAAATAAAATAAAATAAAATAAAAAATTTAAAAATAAAATAAAAATAAAATAAAAAACTTAAATTATTTATTAATAATTTATACTGCTATAATAAATAGTAAAATCGTATTTTCTTGATTCTAGCTTTGTTGTATATTTTCGATCGAAAGACAAGTAAACAATAATAATTTCCTAAAAACAGGGAATATATTTTGAGTATTTTTAGTGCGTAGCGCGTTCGTCATTAGCCAAACAGGCAATAAAGGTGGGTCTTAGGGGTCTCGAATCTCCCAAACAGCGAACGAGTTTTTGCCTCGACATTTTTCTTTTTTTTTTTTTGCGGCGTATTCCGGCCAAAAGTGTCCTTAGCGCTCTCGACAACCCTTCGGAAAAATTGTATTAAATGCAGCAAGTGTCCTCGAGGTGCATAATGGCCCTTCTGGAATATTTTGTAAAATGGAGCAAGTGTCCTCAAAACCGTACGGTTGGCTTCATTCAAGGAAAATTCCTCTGAGCGAATTTCCGCTTTGATAGCTGTTTTCGCGTAGCCCATAAAGTGCACGAAGTTGGCCGCAATAATTTTTTTTCGCTCGCTCGTATAAAATATAAACCGATAACTCATTGAGAACTATTTATCGGCGATTATTGGGGCAAAAATTATTGGCTCGCCTCGATGAATTACGTGGCTCATTGATTTCAGCAGTTTCTCCTCTCAGTCGCTGCAACGACTGAAAGATAAATAGAAACCAAAAAAAAAAATAAAATAAAGATAAACAGAAATAAAGATAAATAATAAACCAAAAATTACGCTTTTTCACTCCTTTACCAAACGATTTTATAAATTCTTTTTATGCCCCTTTTCCCGAGATACAAACCACATTTATATCCGTTTCTCTTTCCCTCTCAAAGTAGCCTCGAAAAAAAAAACCAAAAAAAAATGTAATTCAACGTTAATTCATTCACTTTAATCGACTTTCGACTAATACGAAATTCTCTTTCGCCCACTACGCAAACTGTTAAGTATGCATAAATCCGCGGCCCCGCCGGCGAAACTTTTTATGTCACTGCACGTTTAATTATGAATACCAAGGAGGAAGCTGATTTATCAAACTTTCCTCCGAGTTAATTTTCAGCTTCAATTTTTCTTACGACGAAATGAAATTTCCCGGGGAATTCTCGTTGAGGACGGAAGGTCGAAGGGGGCGGGTTTTTCCTATTCCCAATTCCGTCCTCCTTTATTGGCCCCCCTCGTTTCAACCCCTTTTCGCCGTTTGCCCCCGAAAGGACGTCGCGTGGCATCGATTACTCGATAATTAGCAAGTCGAAGCGAAATTCAACGAGAGAGACTTTGCTATCTATTCCCTTATCGGGGTCAGAGTGGGAATAAAGGACAGAAGGGGGTGAGAAGGGGGTGAGAAGGGGGGGCAAAACGAGACAGGAGTCTCACAGGACTTTGAAATTATGATCATGGAAAGCCTCCGTTGTGTAAGGGACGTGAATTGTGCAATTCGCCCGACGCATTTCCAGATAAATCGCCGAGGTATACGAGAACTTGGTGGGGGGTGGGGGGGGGGGGAGAGGAAACGAGGGAACGAGCAGAGGAGAAGCCACGAGCGAACGAGAGATAGGGCCAAGTTTGCGAGGCCGACCGAGAGGAGCGAAACGAAACGAGAGGGTCGTTCTCGCCCGGGGATACGACTCGAGCGCGTCCCCGGCCCGCGCGAGGTTGCCACTCGAGGTCCGACGTCGATTCTCTCTCGCGCGCGCACACCTGGAAACACCAGATTCCCAACAGAGCGATCCCCGTGGCCCCCGTAGCTCACACGTTATAACAGTCGGGAGGCCCAAATTGCTCCGAATTACGCCGCGCTGTGCGCGACTTGATAAACATACACGCAACGTACCCCGACGCAAACATCTTTGTTTTTCGTTTGGATACTACGATAATGTTGCTCTTATTCCCTCGTAAAAAAATCAGTATATATACGATATATAGAATTTTCGATGTATCGATAATAATAAGAATAAGGATTCTTATTATTTATTAATTATTATTATTATTATTATTTATTAATTTTTATTATTATTATTATTTATTAATTTGTATTATTATTATTCCTATTATTATTATTATTATTATTTATTAATTATAATTATTATTATTCCTATTATTATTATTATTTATTTATTTCTTATTAATAAGAATAAGGATTCTTATTATTTTATAATAATAATAATTGTTGTCGGGTTATTCGGTCTCCGATTGGCTGTCGGGTTGTCTGCATAGTGAGTCTGGATAGTGTTTTAAAAATTCTCTAAGTCCAAAAAAAAAATCGAAAAACGCAATAAGGAGATATTTGCAAAAATAAAAAAATAAAACAACGTTAAAAAATAAATAGCTCACACGTGATAACGACGCTTTCGGTAAAATTAGAACCCTAAGAATTGTGAAATTGACAAACATTTTTTAACCCACCGAAAAAAATGGCATCAGTGATTAAAGCAACAAATCCTTTTGTTTCGTCGTTTTTTTTTTTCAATCTCCCACGAAATTGCGAGAATTAGAGCCAGAGTCGGAAATGACAATGCGGTTTTATCGGTCGCCCGCGGGCGAATTTTTCCCGACGGAATTGCATCATTTTGGCGTCGACGTTTTTCCAACATTTTCCCCGCAAAATCCTTGTAACATTTTTTTCTTACCATCCCTGATTTAACAAGCTCGCTCTTTTATTCAATTTTCTATATCCGCTTTTTCACTCTTTCTCTGTTTACGCTGACGCATAAAAAAAAACTGACGCTGTTTTCCGGGAAGCGTCGAACAAGCGAGGGCGAAAAAAAAAAAAAACGAGGAGAGGTAGAATCTTCACTATTTACGGGTGCAAATATCCGCTGAGGTCGTAACAACTGGGAGAGCAAATGTTTGCCCCCCGACCCACAGTCCAGGGTGGAGGCGAGCGAGACGCGGAAATTGCAATAATCGTGGTCAAAAAGCGGCGAGAAAAAGTGAAAGATCGCCGTGGGGAGAAACGAGAGAGAGCGGTGAGCACAAAGGAAAGCGGAGCGACCGGGAGAACACAGCGATTCCGGGGTTTGCGGCGACGCAAACAGCCGGAAAGGTCTTCCCGCATCGACAAATCGTATTATAAGTGATCGAGGACCGCGCGTAGGCGCGGGAAAAACACATTCGGAGTTCCCTTACAAATATATAAGACTCTCGATATACGTTCGATCGGAAATTGCGGGAAAGCTACGGAACGACATTAGCGAACAGCGAAAAAGTAGAGACGAAGAAAATAAAAGAAACGAGCAATTACGGTGTCCATTCAAATCCATGTTTAATTGCAATTTTTCGCCATCGAAAATTATTATTATTATTATTTAAATTATTATTAAATTATTATTATTATTATTTGAATTATTAAATTATTATTATTATTTGAATTATTACATTATTATTATTATTATTTGAATTATTACATTATTATTATTATTTGAATTATTAAATTATTATTATTATTTTTATTATTATTATTATTATTATTTGTTATTTTTTCGAATATCGTTATTCATTTCTCTTAATCAATTTTTCGCTTATTTCGATTAGCTCAAAGCTGTCAAATTTTCGAACACACGGAGCACAATTTTCTATTACCCAAAAAAACAGCCTCAGTGGCACCGAAAGACCAGAGAGCAGCAGCAATTAATATTACAAAGCATATTGTATTTTAATAAAATCCAAGTTTATACGAGAACAACGAAATGATGACCTTTTGTCATGCAAATGCAGCGTACAATTAAATTTATACCCGACGTTCTCCCGGTTCAAGACAAAATACACCGTCGGTCGTAGGAAATAAACAAAATTCCCCTCGTTTTACGACGATTCTCGTTCGCCCAAAGTCGCGTTGCATTTAAGACCAATTATTACACGGCCGCGCGTGGAGCACCCTTAAATCCCGCGCGCCTCGAAACTTCGCCCCGTCGTTTATAGCGTCGCGCAGCTGCAGCGAGAATTCGGTCCCTGGAAAATCGTTCCGCGCGGTAGCTGCGGAAAAATATAAGAAAGGAAGCCGCGAGCGTGGATGAGACGCGCGGACGATAAGAGGGTGGAAAAACGAAAGAAGCTCCGCGCCCGCTCTTCGCGCGTTAAGGAGGTAGTCCCGGTACAGTCACGTCACATGTGAGTTTCCAGGGAAATTTCGAATGTGGAATTTTCGAATGTGGAATTTTCCATGTGGAAATTACCGAAAAGATTGATTTTGTGTAATAATAATTCCAAAATGTTATCAACAAATTAATGAAAAAATGAATTGTTCAACAATTTACTCGGCGACCCAACTTTTTTTTCTGATGAAAATTATTCATTCATTTTTCAGAATACGTATGAATTTTTTGAGATTTTTGTATAATTTTCTAAAATTGCATTTTTTTAAGCAAAATGGGCGGCGAAAACTGCAATTTTTAAAAATTATACAAAATTCTGAAAAAATTCATACATATTCAGAAAAATTAATTAATAATTTTCATCAGAAAAAAAAGTTGGGTTGCCGAGGAAATTGTTGAACAATTAATTTTTTCACTAATTTGTTAATAACATTTTGGAATTATTATTACACAAAATCACTCTTTTCAGTACCCTCCGCATGCCTGATTTTTTTCAGATTATTATTTCATCGAGAAGAGTTCGAAATTTCCCTGGAAACTCACGTGTGACGGGACTGTACCGAGACGACCACCTTAAATGTGGGTCACGCCGGAGTGGCCCAGGCGCGAGTATGAGAATGCGCGATACACCTCACGGTGAAGACGCGGAGACGAGAAGAAATATAAAGGAACAGGGAGGAGAAAACGCGGAATAAAAGCGTAAATAAAAGGCAACCGGGAGGCGAGAAATCGCGGTGAGAAAGAAGCGATATGTCCGTCGACGTTGACCGGGTTACGTCGAGTGTAAATCGACGGTGCAAGCATGCGGAATATTTGCGCTTCTCCTTATCCACCCCTCGTATAACTCCGACGTACGTTCGCCTCGGTCTTCCGTATAGCGCCGATAACTTCGGCGACAATGGCGACGTGCGGAACGCGAACAGTGAGGATCCTAGTAAAAATTACCAGATTATGGTAATTCTTAATAGATTTATGCTAATTTTTTTTCGCTGATTTATGAGGCTTCCTACCTGCGGCCCTTTTCGCTTCTTGCATAATAGCGTTACCGAGTTAGCATTAAACCACACCAAGCGGAGTCGAAAAAAAAGAAAATCGAGCGAAAAATTAACCCCAAAACAGAGAGAATTTTGCACTCGCGATTGGTAAAAAATAGTATATTATACCATATTTTATTACACTATTTTTTTGACGTAGTATGCGAAAAATTTCATTTTACGCATCGAAGGCGGTGCGTAAAATCGAATTTTACGCATACTACGTCAAAAAATCATTTTTCGCGTTTTTTTCAGTCGATATGTTTAATTCTTGAAAAAATAACGATGATTTTTAGAATCCTGGGGAAATTTGCCATCGGACAGTATTTTCAAAATTCTCGAAGTCCAAAAAAAAATCGAAAAGCGCAAGGGAGAAATATTTGCAAAAATAAAAAAAATAAAACAACGTTAAAAAATGGATAGTTTCTGTCAAAAAATTACTCGGTTACTAAATCCGCGCGTGGGAAAAAAATTGTCAGAGTCTCGCAAGCATTTTGCTCGGAATCAACAGTGGCGTCAATCTTGTTGTGTCTACAGAGCGTTCCAACTCAAGCCTGACCCGGCCTGGTATGCGTCGAGGGACCTTGGATTATCCTAATAGAAGCCATCCGGACAACGCCATCCGACTCCCGACTCCTTTCACAATCTTCAACAGAGTCGCGTCGCACGAGACTTTATTTCGTTTATTTTCCAGTGTTGCTTTCGCGTGTGACAAAGTGTTGATAAAAAAAAGGAGGTCACGAGGAGGACGCGCTTTGACACGCCGGTTCCACCCAGGGAGGTGAAAAAAAGAGAGCAAGGACAGGTTGTTTCCTTTTATTCCTCCTCCACTTCTTCTTCGTCTCCTTCGTCTTCCTCCTCATCCATAATCGATGAAACCAAGTAAGAAGCCAAACGCGACGAATGCATAATTGATGAATTTCCTCCGGGTCTCCTGGATTCGAGGAGTCGATTTTGAGAGGACGTTTCAACGGCCCTAAGTGCCTAACTCGGAGCCGGCAATCGCCGAAAACCGCTTGTTTCGTTTCCACCAAGTGGTCGAAGAACGAAGTGGGCTTGGATCCTTCAAGCTGTGCAGAGATTCCGAACTCCAACAAGAAGGTTTCGTCAGCTAAATTCTGCTTCCTCATCTTCTAAATCAGCTTCCTCATCTTCTAAATCAGCTTCCTCTTCTTCTAATTCTGCTTCCTCTTCTTCTACTTCCGCTTCCTCTTCTTCTAATTCTGCTTCCTCTTCTTCTAATTCTGCTTCCTCTTCTTCTAATTCTGCTTCCTCTTCTTCTAATTCTGCTTCCTCTTCTTCTAATTCTGCTTCCTCATCTTCTAATTCTGCTTCCTCTTCTTCTAATTCTGCTTCCTCTTCTTCTAACTCTGCTTCCTCTTCTTCTAACTCTGCTTCCTCTTCTTCTAATTCTGCTTCCTCATCTTCTAATTCTGTTTCCTCAACTTCTAGCTTTGCTTCCTCTTCTTCTAACTCTGCTTCCTCTTCTTCTAATTCTGCTTCCTCATCTTCTAATTCTGCTTCCTCTTCTTCCAAATCAGCTTCCTCTTCTTCTAAATCAGCTTCCTCTTCTTCTAATTCAGCATCCTCTTCTTCTAATTCAGCTTCCTCTTCTTCTAACTCTGCTTCCTCTTTTTCCAATTCTGCTTCCTCATCCATAATCGATGCAACCAAGTAAGACGCCAAACAGAACAAATGTACATAACTGATGAATTTCCTCCAGGTCTCCTGATTTGAGGAGTCGATTCGAGAAGCCTGTACCACAGGCCGTCAGTGACTAACCCTAAGCCCGGTTGCCCCAGACCGCTTGTTCTGTCTCCACCAGGTACTCGAAGGACGCCAAGCGGCGTCTGATCCTTCAAACGGCGCTGGGATTCCGGACTCCAAGCAAGCGAGGCTTCCGTTTCGTCTGTCGGTTTGCTGGGGTTGCTGCTGCGGCGGTGGAGGCGGGGACCTCGAGTAAGCATCAAACATTGATGAGAATCCGGACGGCAAACCTCGCGGTGCGGTATTACAGTGTAATACAGTCCAGGTCGTCGAGGGATTCCGTTTCCGCCACGTTTTCCCCTGTGTGCTCCGAGGGATTAGACCGTCGCGTAGGATATGCCAAATTAAATTTTCCATTTCCCCCCCTATGGATAACCGAGCAGGATTGGCGCTGTAATGCGGCCCGCGTGTAATTTTTCACCATCAAAGGAGGCTCAGCGCTTTTGACGTGCGCGATGGAAAAAAATGTAATCAGCCGTTTCTTCCGCTCTTTTCGCCGATAAAACTCGAAATTCCTGATAGCTGATCAATTCCGCCGAGAATGCGAAAATGTTGAAGAGCTATGCGATGCAAATCAGTCGTGTGAACGTCGTCCCAAAATTCCTGATCACAACTAATTTTTGTTCGTGTTTTCGTCACAATATCGTGTTTGAAAAATTCCAATAAATTTGAGTAAAGTAAACTACACTCGAAGAAGTCATTTTTCGCGTGTTTTCACTATCAAAAAGGCTCAGCACTTTTGACATACGATGGAAAAAAAATGTAATCAACGTTTCTTCAGCTCTTTTCGCGATAAAACTCAAAATTCCTGATAGCGTCCGTTTCAATTACAGTGAAACCTTTTTTTTTGCATGTTTGCTATGAAAAATATGATATATTCTATGAAAATATCAATATTCATGACCACACGTAATTTTTTTCAATCCTGAAAAAATGTCACGACTTTGAACGTCGTTTTCTCTGCGACAAAATGGGTTTCCATTAAAAACTTTCCTTTCAGATTTCACTCAAGTCTCAAGATTCGTCTGCAATCCTCTGTCGGAAATTTCTTGGCAGAATTCTTAGACCTGGCATTTGCTGGAGGAATCAGGAAAAAAATCTTGCATCACTGAACACTCGACTCCGCAATCGCTTTAACTTCGTTAAGCGATGCCTTCAATTCACGGTAGGAAAAAAATGATGCAGCTGCAAAAGTGTCTTCAAAAAGCGTCGCGATGACGTTCGGGCGACGGACCACCGGATTCGTAATATCAGATCAAATTTTCGATCAGCCCCGACTGCATGTATGTTAAAGTAATCATAAGGACGAAGTTATGAGATTCCGGGGGGCTTTTCATACCTGAGCGTCGGGGGCGCATCAAGATCAAGGCCGGAGGGGGAAAATCGTATATCGATCAGCGGGAGGCCAGGATATGGATTTCCGGAGTTTCTCATATGCTGGAGTCTGCAGCGGATATGGCGTATAGCCGACTGGTGTACGACATGCGTATCGCGCTGCGCGCGCCCGGGTTTATGATGCATGAGAGCATAAAGGATATCTATGTCCACGGAGCCTCGAAAATTCAGGGGTGCCCTGTTGCTTCGCCGCTTTTATGGCTGTCCCAAGAATTACGTGGGCAATGTGTAAACCCGGCAAGGGATGGGAAAGGAAGCCGGGAGAGTGAAATTACTTCGCATTTTCATCACAATTTCTTCTATGAAAAATTCCAATAAATTTGAGTCGAATAAACTGCACGGGATGAAGTCTGGTGGCTGAAATTCGAACCTGCACTATATTCAGATAACACACGGAAAAAAATAATCAGGGGGTATAACGAATCGATTGTTGTATTGACGAATTTTTTGTTGTTGTAGCGAATTTTCTGATATGACAGCAAAGTTTTCAGCAATCACAGCAAATTTTAAACTACCACAGCAAATTTTAAACTACCACAGCAAATTTTAAACTACCACAGCAAATTTTCAGCTATCACAGCAGATTTGTAGCTACCACAGCAAGATTTTCAGCTACCACAGCAAGAGTTTCAGCTACTACAGCAAGATTTTCAGCTACCACAGCAAGATTTTCAGCTACCACAGCAAGATTTTCAGCTACCACAGCAGATTTTCAGCTACCACAGCAAGATTTTCAGCTACCACAGCAAGAGTTTCAGCTATCACAGCAAGATTTTCAGCTACCACAGCAAAATTTCAGCTACCACAGCAAGATTTTCAGCTACCAAAGCAAGATTTTCAGATACCACAGCAAGATTTTCAGCTACCACAGCAAGATTTTCAGCTACCACAGCAAATCTGCACCACAGAAAAAATGTTGTTATCACTCCGTTGATAGTTTTCCCTTTGTGAACATTCAGTACACTAAAGTTTCCTACCTAGGTTTTCAGTTTCAGGCTTACGATGTCCAAAAAAGCATTCGCTATTGAATGACAATCTTAGTCTTGCGTCTGCAAAAGTCAAGCCCTCCCATTCAAAGCTTTCTTCGAGAATCCTACGCGAAACCTACGCTAGACTTTCCGTCTCGGTGTTATCAGGGATAGAAAAGGATAACCTACGGATGAATGCTTGCGGTTCAATAGTCCCTTTCTCTTGCACGTTTCCTTTGATATCCCCCGGCAGTCTGCAGCCAACTGGCGAACGTGCTCATTTAGCGAGACTCCTGAAGATACGTGGAGAATATTCGCCAGCGACTGGAATTCAGGATATTCCGGTGCGTCAATGGTTTCCTGCGGCTTGGCGGCCCACTCGTAATCATTCCTAAGGATTTCGAGTGGGCTGGAGGTATCAAAGTACCGTTACACGGCGAATTCGCGAAACCTTTCACGGGAAATCAAACGACGTCTCCGACGACATAAACATCCGGAGCCAAGGAAGCAATTTACTTATTGATATCAAAGCCCACAGCCAGCTATTTGAAAAACGCAAACGTCATCCGATTGACGTGAATTCTGAAAAATGTGGCATATGGAAGGTGCTGCAAAAATTGATTTTGTAAAATTGTGTTTATGTAATAATGATATGAAAATTGTTCATTCATTTTTCTGACAAAAATTATTGATCTATGATTTCTGACAAAAATGATTGATCTATGATTTCTGACAAAAATGATTGATCTATGATTTCTGACAAAAATGATTGATCTATGATTTCTGACAAAAATCATTGATCTATGATTTCTGACAAAAATGATTGATCTATGATTTCTGACAAAAATTATTGATCTATGATTTCTGACAAAAATTATTGATGTATGATTTCTGACAAAAATCATTGATCTATGATTTCTGACAAAAATCATTGATCTATGATTTCTGACAAAAAGATCGTCGAAAAAATTATTTTTGTTTAAATCGAACGATGGTTTTAATAGGTTTAAAGGTTAAAAGTCGATATTTAGAAAAAAAAATTGCTGAGGCAGATTTTGTCGATTTTTGGTCCGAAGTCGGATCTATGATTTCTGATTTCTTCACCTTCAGCCCGACTGCATCGAGACGTCTGCCTCATTCCCCGAGAAAGTCATGGCGACCGACGACATCCCCCGTTGACCCGGTAGCAACGTCAGCACCCCGCCAAAGAACGACATAACAAACTTTGCGGCGTCTTTGCGTCTGCGGCGTAACTGAATTCAGCTCCAGCCTCTCGAGCTCCTCGTCCTCACTCCAAGAGGGATATGACTTTCCCGAGGCTTCGCCGTGTATAAAACGACACCGCCCGTCCCGGAGGATGGAAAATCGCGGAGGGAAATGGCGCGCGAATGAGTTTTCACGTCACCGGGGCGAGATGCATCAGGGCTGCATCGGGTTGCTGGAAAACTTGTCAGGGTGGAAAATTCGCGTCATATCAAATCGTTGCGCTCCTTCGTTCCTTCGTCCCTCCAACGAAGAATGGGAAACGTGCAAAAGGGGGGCCCCCTTATCCTCACATGAAAAAAAAAAAAAAAAAAAAAAAAATGAAAAACGACATGAAAAGAGGAAGCAACGACAAAATTGTATAACCGAGTGTGCCTCGGCTATATCTCGCGGCTGAATGCCTCCCGCCTGCCGATATAATACATTTCTCATCGACCCCCCCGCCCCCCAACCCCCTTTTTCCACCCCCGCATTTCACCCTTCTATGGTACCATCGATGCCGCTGCTGTTGGGTTTGATAAAAGGTGTAAGCGAAGAGAGTGCGAGGGCGGAGGGGGGAGGGGGGTTCGAAAGAGGACGAGGGGGGTCGAGGGGGGGGGAGGTGGAAATAGCGAATCCAAGCAAGATACGAGCGAGCGGGAAGAAAACGTATAGTGAATCGGGGCATTATTTCTTGGCAGCGCGAGCCGCGCAGCGCCTGGCGGGGAAGCATTCGAGATTGGAAACGGAGCTCTCGAGCGTGGCCTCTCCCCATTGTAATCTCGCAATTAACCCTCCGGTTTCGCTTCCAGGCGCCGCCGCCGCCGCGCTCGATCGACTCGAATCCTTTTTCGCGTTTCCACGCGCGCTCTGAACGATCCAACCAGCCCGGAAAACTACTTCTCGGCAAATTGAATATAACCCCCCTCCCCCCTCAGTCTGGCGGTTTTGTGCAGCAAAAAAAAATAAAGGAAAATTTCGTTTGGAAAAGGGTTGAAAGTGATTGCGAAGATCGTGAAGACGGCGGGGGCGAAAATTTGCGCAACAAAAATTGAATATTTAACCCCCCTCCCCCCTGCCCCCTTCTTGGCCCGGAGGTTTTGGGGAAAAAAAAGGAAAATATCGTGGAGAAAAGAGTTGGAAATTATTGCGAAGATCGTGGAGACGGCGGGGGCGAAAATTTGAACAACAAAAAATGAATATAAAACCCCCTCCCCCTTGCCCCCCTCCGTAAAAAAAAAATGAAAATTTCGTTTAGAAAAGAGTTGCAAGTGATTGGGGATCGTAGAGACGGCGGGAAACTCGTCTTTAGCACTGAGGGGAAGTGGAGGGGGAAGGGGGGGGGGGCACGAAAATGTGGGCACCAAAATAGTCCGCAGTGTGATCAGAGCGTGAAAGACCGTGCGAAGCTGTTTGTGGCGAAAATAGCTTTTCACGTGCGGAGCGCCTCTTCTCTTTTCTTCGAGGCCTTTGAATTGACTTTTCCGAAGCTCCCGGTTGGTCGAGAGAGACGGTTTATTACGTACCCTGGGGCCAGATGGCAATACAGAAAAAATACAAAATGAAAAGAAATATCGCCTTCAATAAAGGGATATCGTGGTCAATAAAGATAAAAATAAAATACTAACTAAGAAAATAGAAAAATCACACGTCAAATAAATAAATAAATCGTGGTCAATAAAGATAAAAATAAAATACAAACTAAAAAAATAGAAAAATCGCACATCAAATAAATAAATAAATCGTGGTCAACAAAGATAAAAAAAACAAACTAAGAAAATAGAAAACTCGCACCTCAAATAAATAAATAAATCGTGGTAAATAAACATAAAAATAAATAAGAAAATAGAAAAATCGCACGTCAAATAAATAAATAAATCGTGTTCAATAAAAATAAAAATAAAATACAAAGCAAGAAAATATAAAAATCGCACGTCAAATAAATAAATAAATCGTGGTAAATAAACATAAAAATAAATAAGAAAATAGAAAAATCGCACGTCAAATAAATAAATAAATCACACACACAGAGGGAGAGAGAGAAACCAGGAGGCGCATCACCACCACCACCACCACGAGCAGCCTTGACACACTGGCCTTTCGACCGAATCCTCGAAATTGATTGGCTGAAATTCGTGGGGCAGCATTGTTGCTGTCCCTCGGTCCCTTTCGCCCCGCGCGCGGGCGCTGGGCGTTTCGCGCGGTGAAAAAGGATTTACGGGGGGTGCCTGGGGTGGGCCTGGCGCGGGCAGGGCGCGGCAGCCCTGCCCGCGCCACCCTTTCGCGTTTCTCCCTCTAATTGCGAGGAACGCGCCCGGGGAGAGCCGGAAAGTCTTTAACGGCGCGGATGAAATGATTGTTACGGAGTGAGAAATCGAAGACACGGGCGCAGAGGGAGAAAAAGCGGAACTCGCCGCTAACGAGTAAAAATACGGGTCGAGTCTCGAGGAAATGGATTTTATTCCCCGCGCGCGCCGGGAGCAACAAGTCGTGTACGTTTCGAGCGGCGGATTCGCCCCGCGCGTCTTGCTTTATTTTTTCGCGAAAAAAAAAACTTCGCGTCCCGCGACGCACTTTGGCGCCTGCTTAAATTCCCGTCCGGATGTACTTTTTAAACACCGTGGAAAAATGCTATTTTATAATTGCTTCCCCGGCGGCTGAGCCACTCTCGACAAAGCAATTAAAAACTGTAGCTATGCAATCGGATGGCGGAAAAAATAAATAAATAAAAAATAAAAATAAGTTCGATAATCAATAGAGGGCGGAATTATTCGCGCGATTAGTGGAAAAATTGCAGGTGTGCTGATGACAATTTAATTGGGAATTGCTGACGACGATATTTTTGTGCAGTTTGATATGGAAATATTTGTATGTGGAATTTATGTGACTCAAAAGTTTTCTATGTGTCGCATATATTTTGTATGTAATATATTTTTATATACACTCAGCAAAAAAATTAAGGGAGCAGTTAAATTTTACCGTTTTTTCACTGATTTTTGAAGCGCTGTAAGTTTGTGAAAAATGATCGAATCGTAATAAAACAAAATGCGTTTTAAAGCTTCATATCTCTAGTTTGAAAATCAATGCAGTCTTTTTTTTTTTAAGCAACACGCTCGGCATGAACCTAAGGAATAGCGGGAAGGAAATTTTCTCAAATTTTTTGTCGTTTTCAAACTCGTCCACGGGCACAAAAATTTTTTTTCTGGCTTTGTCAATACTGGGGTCCTTTAGCCTGGTTCTTCAGCTTCAAAATGGTGTTTTGTTCATCTCTGTACGACCATTTGTCGCTGAGATATGGGCATTTAAAGGAAAAAGGAGCTTTTTTCGTAGATCATCAATATCTCATGAACTAATGATCGCACAGCGAGCTAAAGGTAGGTTTTGTAAACTGGAAGAAATGCTCTAAAAGTACCTTCTGGTACTTTAGAGATTTTATTTTTTTATGTAACCTTAATATTGATTTGAAAAAGACCAAAAAAATGGACTTTTTCCCCGTTTTGGAAAATCCACGTCAACTTGGCAGATATTGCCATAATGACTCATGTTTTTAGGATTTTTTTTAGTTCAATACATGCCCAACGACCCCCCAAGATTAAAAAATTTATGTGCTGAACCGTTGTTTTTTCCCGAAGCGTCAAAGTTTTATAAAAAATTAAAGGAACACTTATTGTTCCTTAAATGGCATTTAATGATGACTAAAATTTAAAAAAAACTTTTCCGTTGTTTTTCTCACGGTTTCGCAATAACTACTCTTTTAATCTTTGAAAAAGAGAAAAATTAAAAATTTTGAATTTTTCTGAAAAAAAAAGTTCGTAGGCATTTTTGTTTTTTTTTTTGTTTTTCATTTCAAAGATTGTTCATAAGAAATTGTGAGAAAAATACCGTTTTTTAAGCAAAAAAATTCAAAATTTTTAATTTTTCTCTTTTTCAAAGATTAAAAGAGTAGTTATTGCGAAACCGTGAGAAAAACAACGGAAAAGTTTTTTTTTAATTTTAGTCATCATTAAATGCCATTTAAGGAACAATAAGTGTTCCTTTAATTTTTTATAAAACTTTGACGCTTCGGGAAAAAACAACGGTTCAGCACATAAATTTTTTAATCTTGGGGGTCGTTGGGCATGTATTGAACTAAAAAAAATCCTAAAAACATGAGTCATTATCGCAATATCTGCCAAGTTGACGTGGATTTTCCAAAACGGGGAAAAAGTCCATTTTTTTGGTCTTTTTCAAATCAATATTAAGGTTACATAAAAAAATAAAATCTCTAAAGTACCAGAAGGTACTTTTAGAGCATTTCTTCCAGTTTACAAAACCTACCTTTAGCTCGCTGTGCGATCATTAGTTCATGAGATATTGATGATCTACGAAAAAATCTCCTTTTTCCTTTAAATGCCCATATCTCAGCGACAAATGGTCGTACAGAGATGAACAAAACACCATTTTGAAGCTGAAGAACCAGGCTAAAGGACCCCAGTATTGACAAAGACGGAACAAATTTTTTTGTGCCCGTGGACGACTTTGAAAACGACAAAAAATTTGAGAAAATTTCCTTCCCGCTATTCCTTAGGTTCATGCCGAGCGTGTTGCTTAAAAAAAAAAAGACTGCATTGATTTTCAAACTAGAGATATAAAGCTTTAAAACGCATTTTGTTTTATTACGATTCGACCATTTTTCACAAACTTACAGCGCTTCAAAAATCAGTGAAAAAACGGTAAAATTTAACTGCTCCCTTAATTTTTTTGCTGAGTGTAGTAATATTTATTATATAGTTTTATATGTCGCATATATTTTATATAAAAATATTTCCATGTGGGATATTAAAAGACTTTGATCTTTGAACGCTTTTATAAGCATAAAGGATTTTGTACTTTCGCGCGATTTTTTTTTTCTTTGGTTTTTGCGTCGACTCAACGTTGACTTTATAATTCGTTGAGATTCGATCGAACGGTTTCGTTTTTATAGGGATTTGAATTTTTTACTTTGTTTCTTTTTTTTCTACGCGGCAAAGTGGAATCTTACAAATTGCTCCGTTATTATTTTATACCCTCGACAAAGCTTCTTGTGCAAAAAAAAAATTACTTCGCTCGCGGAAGCGACTTTGTCAAAGGTACGGAATAATGAGGAGGCAATTTGCAGGGCTCCGCATTGCAGGCTTTTGCGACTTACGCCACGGTAGTTAGTTGCGATAACAAAGTTTGAGGATGAAAATTAAATGTTTAGGCGTCTTGATTGGCCGAGCGGCAGCTCGTCGAGTGACAACATCGGGATGCCTGCAATTCTAGTTACGACAACAGTATCGGTTGTGATGAATATAATTTATTCGAATTATTTATTTATTTATTTTTATTTCTATCTATTTATTTATTTATTTTTATTTCTATCTATTTATTTATTTATTTTTATTTCTATCTATTTATTTATTTATTTATTTATTTATTCTATTTTATTTATTTTTATTTCTATCTATTTATTTATTTATTTATTTATTTATTCTATTTTATTTATTTTTATTTCTATCTATTTATTTATTCTAATTTCTATCTATTTCTTTTTTATAATTTATTTATTCTAAGTACCTCCAGGACCACCCACACCCCGATAATTCTGGGTCCCTCCAGGACCCCCGCAGACACGATTATTCCAAGCCGTCTAGAAACCACTCAGACCCTCATTATTCTAGGATTCCCTAGAGGAACCTCGGGTCGAACTGTCTGTGAGTCGCTGCGAAATTCTGTGTGTCATTATTAATTTATTATTACGTGGAAACTTATAAACAACAGTTTATTAAAATTAAAATTTAGTTAATTGAAATTTAAATTTTAGCGAGTAAAATCTACGCCTATTATTAATCAATGCAAAAAATTTCGAGACTGAAGAAACTGTGCAGAATTTTCTTTAACACATTTCTGAGTCAACGAGTCATTTTCGTTGTACCGAAAAAAAATGATTTCACGAATTCGAGTACTTGGCGAGCAATTTGCAGGACTGAAATTAACCGGAGGTGCGGAAGATAAAATTTGCGACTATTACGCAAATTGCGCAGAATTTTCGTTAACGCATTTCTGAGTCAACGAGTCATCATTTTCATAGTACCGAAGATCAAAAAAATTATTTCAACGAATTCGTGAATTTCCAGTGCTTGGCGAGCAATTCGCAGCACTGAAATTAACCGAAGATAAAATTTGTGCGGAAGATAAAATTTGCGACTATTACGCAAATTGCGCAGAATTTTCGTTAACGCATTTCTGAGTCAACGAGTCATCATTTTCGCAGTACCAAAGATCAAAAAAATGAGTTCAACGAATTCGTGAATTTCCAGCAATTCCAGCACTGAAATTAACCGGAGGTGCGGGAGATAAAATGTGCGTCCATTACGCAAACGCGGAGGGTTTATTTATCCGGCCTTGAACAATTATCCGGTCGTACGAGCCGCGGAACTGGCGGCGAAGAGGCACCCGCTGCATTGTTCCGCACTCGACGAGCCCGGTTTATGTTTGCTCCACGCCACTATAGGTCGTACACAGGTGCCGTCATCGCGTCGACTTCTCTCTCTCCGCGTATTTCCACGATTAGCTCATCCGAGGCGTTATTCGAAACACAAATTGCGAGGGGCGAGAGAGAGAGAGACGCGTCGAGGGCCCTTCGCGAAAAATAAAGTGTCTAAAAGCGGCACTCGTCGGGCTCCCCCTTCTCCTTGGCGTTTAATCCTCGAGATAAGCACCGACGTCGAGTTTCGGAGAGAGGAAAAAAAAAAAAAAAAATTCACCGGGACACCGAATAAGAAAACTACAAGTCGCGAAACTCGGGGGATTCGCTATTAACGGGAGAAATTGAGGGAAAACCGCCAATGAGGTGTAGCCATTCGGAGGCTGAAAAAGTAGAACTTGAAAAAAATGTTAATTAAGATTCCATGATTTTTTTCTTCGTGGTCGTCTTACGATTTTTATCATTTCTTCAGCCTTTTTAATTCCAGCTAAATTTTATTCAAGTTATGTTTATAGAAATTAAACGTTGTTGATTATGAGGAATTTTTCGTTGTATTTCTTGTAAAAGGAATTTTGCCACTGATACATAGAAATAAAAATAAAAATACAATTTTTATTGCGAGAATTTTAATTCAGAATTTTATTTTAATTTATTAAAATAAGAATTTTATTTATTTATTAAATTTTTTTTTTTTTATTAAAATAAAATTCTAATCGCGATCGTTCACATAAATAGAAATAATTTTACGAACGATTTATACCTTCTTAGTCGTCGAGAGAATAAGAATTTTCTTCGTAACAATTTTCTTTCACTCCGTGATCGTATTTGTTCGATTGATACGAATTAATTAACGCTTTTTAATTGCCGAATTAATTAACGCTTTTAATTACCAAATTGATCAAGGTTTTTTTTTCTTTTTTCGTACGAACGAATGAGACTCGCAACAAAGGCGTCCAGCTGTTCGGAAAATGGCACGCGAGTGGGTGGAATTGTGTTTCATTCGACGTGCGAAAGGGCAAATAATTTCCCTAATAGTTGTATCGACGAGTCGGCCGGGAGCAACGTAATAAAAGACTATCGGGCTACAGAGTGCAGGGCGCTTTTAAAATAGCCGGGTTTATGAACACCGTGGCAGTGTGAAATTAACCATGCGGTTCACCGTAAACGTTTTTACACGCATTGTCTGTAATTATACGCGACCGGGGCGGCTTCGTCCGCCCCCACCGTATACGGAGCACCGGAGGCCACCACGTTTATAGGAACTCCGGCCAAACTGTAACCCGACTGCGACACGACAAAACGGTTCAGATCTTGTCCACCGTAATTAAAAAAAAAAATTGCAATCCATTCAGCAAATTTTGCAAAATCCATTTGTTAATTACTAATTTTCAATTTCTTCCCCTATTTTCAGATACATTCGAATGTTAACAAAAATTCATTTAAACAGCGTTAAGTTTTTTTTATAATACAAAAATAAAATTTAAAAAATAAGCTGTAAGAATTTTATAAAATTTTCGAAAATATTCAAAAATATCCCAAAAAATATATATATTAAAAATAATACAATATTAATATTAATACATATTTAAAAAATATTTAAAAAATATTTTTTTGTTTTTTATCCGACAGACACAATTTTTTTAAATATCACTTAAAGATCTGAAAAGTGAGATTTGTTTCCAGTAGTGCAAAATGGGAGCAAAATTGACGACGAAACGCTTTGCGCGTCGAATAAAAAAATCCACCCCCCAAAAAAATCGTCCCGCTAAACCAAAAAAAAAAAAAAAGAAAAAAATCCCCGAAGTTATTCAAAACGGTGCGAGCGACCGACAGTCGATTAAAAAGCCCGCGAAGGAAAAGCCCGTAATTCAATATCGCGCGCGGGTAAATATTTGTTGCGCGGAAACAATGGTTTTCAATCACAATGCCCGGTCTAATAGAGAGTTCAAAACAAACTTGTTATCGCTCGCCGAGTCTAGTGGCTCTCGACAATGCCGTTGCGCCGCACGCACGAGCCCCCGGTGAAGCCACCCGAGAGCTGCCCGAAGTTGCCCGTCGCATACGTATGTATATAATAAAAGCCGGCGCACGTAAAGTCCCCGCGACTCTTGTGCGGGGCGCGCACACGTCAAGCGGGCCGCGAATTCCAATACCGCATTCGACAGCCACCGCCGATTCACGCGAGCCCAAAAACTACCCTCGACACCCACAACTCTAAAACAAACAAAAAAAAAACCCTTACAAAAATCCCCCTAAAATGTCAAAATTTTTCAAATACAAAAACCACCCCTTTCAACCTCACAAAAATTCCTTTAAAATCCCCAATTTTTTGCAAGTAAAAAACCACCCCTTTCAACCCCACAAAAAATAAAAAAAATAAAAAACTCTTTAAAATCCCCAATTTTTTGCAAATAAAAAACCACTCCTTTCAACCTCACAAAAAATCCCCAAAAAAAGTATTTAAAATCCTCAATTTTCTGCAAACAAAAAGCCACCCCTTTCAACCCCACAACATTTTTGTTAAAACCTTTAAAATCCCCAATTTCTCAAAATTAAAAAACCACCCCTTCCAACCCCCGAAAAAAATCCCAAAAAAAAAAAAAAATCTCTTCAAACCACAATAAAAAAAAAACCAATTTCTCTCACCTGTTGCAGTGTGTGTGTCGTCTCTCCCGATCTTCTCAGCAGCCTCAAAAAAAATTCGTCGCACCAGCCTTTCCTCCCTCTATATTTTTCTCCCCTTCACACTAGCCGCGATCTTGCTTCGGTAACTCTTATGAGCATCGCCGCGCGGGTATAACGAACGTGAGGACGTCGCGCGCGTATAGAGCGTGGGGGTTGAGCGCGGACGACGGCGTTACGTGACCTGCAGGCGCCGGGTTATATCGCGACACTGAACGCGAAAACGTCGGAGAGTATCCTGTTATCCTGTAAACAGGAGGAGAGCCTCGACGGACTCTCTCAACCCCCCCCACCCCCCACCCCTATTTTCCTCCACCCCCACGCTCAGAGCGCCGGCAGAGCTACTATATCCCGCTCACACAGTACGGGGGTGGAAACCACCCCTCTCTCCAGGGGCTGTACGGGCTTCCCCTGCTTCTTCCCCTGCTTGCCTGCCGCGCGCGGCTTCTCACCCCCGCCGAGAGAGGTGCGCAGGCGTCCGCTTGGCCAGGGTATAGGCCTGCCTGGATATTATAGGTCTGGGCTGCAGGTAGCTTTGGCGAGGGGCTGCTGGCTGCTGTCAACCGACAGCCTGCATCAATACCAGCAGCACCAACGCTGTTGCTGCTGCTGCTGCTGCTGCTGCTGCTGAAGCTCCTACTACGGCGCCCACGTCGTCCTCCACCATCAGCCCCCCTCGCATCCCCCGCCACGAGAAACGTATTCATATATGTATTTCATATATATATGTATTTTCATATACACGTGTATATTATGTGCGCGGCGTATTCCCCGATTTCCCTAATTCCTCGTTAATTATTTGGGTCAAGGTAACCCAAGGCCGTGAGCGCCACCCTTGGCACAGTTTCAGCGCCCTGAGCGGATGGGGCTGTATGAGGATTGTGGTGGTGGTGCTCCTGGTTGATGGTGGTGATGGTGGAGAGATGTGTACGGGGTTGGATGTGCAGAGCGACTTGGTGCAAGTCATCCCCCTATAAGGACCGACTAATATCGATGCTCTTGCGGGTATGGGGAGATTGGGATGTGGATGGAGAGTGGATGCGATGGAGCCTCTTGGAGCGATGGGTTCGGCGCTGCGGAGGCAGGAGTAAAGCGAGCGGAACCTGGACAGCTGAGCTCTGAAGGTGGGCGAATTTGGGTGCTGGGGAAATGAGGATTTTTTTGGGGATTTTTTATTGTTTTTTTTTTTGGGATGGGATTTTTGGGTTGGGGCGGTTGAGATTTTTTTTGGGGGATGTTTTATTGTTTTTTTTTTTTTTTTTTTTTTTTTGGGGTGAGATTTTTGGGTTGGGGCGGTTGAGATTTTTTTTGGGGATTTTTTATTGTTTTTTTTTTTTGGGTGAGATTTTTGGGTTGGGGCGGTTGAGATTTTTTTTGGGGTTTCTTTGTGGGGGGTTTGAGGTGAAATTATTTTGGCTTCTGGGGTAGATTTTATTTATTTTGATTATTTTTATTTATTTTTGATATTTATTTTGATGATTTTTATTTATTTTGATATTTATTTTGTCTTGTGGGAAGGAGATTGTTGTTGGTTTGTTTTGGAAGCTCGTGGGATTAATTTCGAAATTTTTGTGATACTCGAAAACATCGATACGTTTACTAAAAATTAGATTTTTAGGTTGGAGCGGTTGGGAATATTTTGGGGGCTTTTTTTGTGTGTCGATTGAGGTGAAATTATTTTTATCTTGTGGCTTTCTTGCGGATTGAATTTTAAATGGTGGTTTATGGGAAGAAGCCTGTTTCGTCTGTATCGGAAGCTTGTGGGAAATATTTTTCAAGTCTCAATGACACTCGAAGACACCTACTCGAGTATTAGCGTCGACAGTCCGACCTTTGGGACCTGGAAAATGTCAGGTGAGGGCGGGAGGCTTGCGAAACGTCCGTGGGACGTTGGCGTTCGCGGTGTTTACGAATCTTTGTACGGCTACGAAAGGCGCGTACTTTGATCAGGATTTGGTTGATTCATACTAATTTTCTTTGACTGTACAAAACATTTTTCTGAGTGTACTCCCTGATTATTTTTCTCCGTGATTTCACTCCGTAAACTGCGTCTGTAAATGTGGCAAAATCGTCGATAAAATATATAGGTCGCTTTCCAAAAAGCCAGGCCGCATATAAACCACGCATCGGTGCCGTTTCTGTTGCAGACGCTTTTCATGCATATTTCACCTATTCAAAGATCCACCAAGCGCGCGACGTTCGCCGCTATTTCGGCTTTGTGGAGCACAGCGACGAAAATTGCGCGCGTAAAATTGATCGCAAAAATTTGCGTCAGTGAGAATCCTATATAAAACGCCCGGGACCTCAAAATTTGGGTTTTCCGACTCCGCACACGCTGCTCAATAATACGCACGGCGTAATTAAAAAAAAAAAAAATTATTCCTGCGATTCGGATTTTGATCCGTGTGTTACAAAAAGCGTGTTTCTTCAACGCATTAAATGAGCATAAATGCATTAATTCAACACGATTTTATAAACGTGTAATAATGCGTCACTGATAAGTGCGTCAATATAATTTAATTTATATATAAATTTTATACAAATATTTAAAAAAATATAATTATAAAATTATATAATTATAAATATATTTTTATACAAATATTTTTAAAAATATAAATATAAAATTATATAATTATAAATATATTTTTATGCAAATATTTTTAAAAATATAAATATAAAATTATATAATTATAAATATATTTTTATGCAAATATTTAAAAAAATATAATTATAAAATTATATAATTATAAATATATTTTTATACAAATATTTTAAAAAATATAATTCTAAAATTATATAATTATAAATATAAATATATTTTTATAAAAATATTTTTAAAAATATAATTATAAATACATTTTTATAAAAATGTTTTATAAAATTCGCGTTTCCCGACTCCGCGCTCGCCGCTCAATAATACACACGGCATAATATTTTTTGAAATAAAAATAAAAATAAAAAAATAAACAATCATCATACGATTCGGATTTTGATCCAACCCAACGCGCGCACGCATTTGTCATCGTGTGTGTGTGTGTGTATGTGCTCGCGACCGCAATGCCCCGTTTTGTAATGTAATTAGTCACCGCACCGTGATGAATTAACCAGCGCGTATAACGCGCGTCGCGCGTCGTCGTGTCACGCGATATAACTCAAAACGTGAGGAGATTCGCGTCACGCGGCAAAATTTATTGTTTTATTAACGTTAATACGCGCGTGTAATTTTTTTTAATTTTTTTTATTTTTTTTTTTTTTGCTCTCGACGAAACATTGGCACGGCCGGAAGAGGGAGTTATCATGGTCGATGGGCGACCTGTTAGCGCGGCCAAAGCGCGGCGGACGAGGGTGAATTTTATGTGCTATATCGCCGCGTCTCGAATCCCCAGTTGTCCTGTCTTCTCTTCCCACGATTCACCATCGCGCGGAGGCCAAACCGTTGCTGCGTGCTGCCGCCGCCGCCGCCGCCGCTGTTGCTGCCACCCCCGCTGGTTCTATGGGATTCAGGCCAAGGTTGCGAGCATGGGGGTGGGTCGCATATACTCGATCGACTGGGACCTCGCGGAACGTTTATTTATCCGGGCTACCTGCGGATCTTGCGAATCCCACGCGTTTTCGACCTCATCCTCCACCTCCATAGGAATATAACCCGTGAATTTAATTTTCCTTTTTTTTCTTTCAATTAATTAACATCGGTTGTGAGGCGTGATTTATTTAGGATTACGTTGTATTTTATTTATCAGTTTCGGTTCATATAATTTATAAGTTTTTTTTTGTTTTTTTTATATGATTCAATAAACTTTGGCTCTTATGGGTTCAATTAATTAACATCGGTTGTGGGGCGTGATTTAGGATTACGTTGTACTTTATTTATCAGTTTCGGTTCATATAATTCGGGAGAATTTTTTTTATTTTTTTATCTGATTCAGTAAACTTGTGGGTTCAATTAATTAACATCGGTTGTGGGGCGTGATTTAGGATTACGTTGTACTTTATTTATCAGTTTCGGTTCATGTAATTCAGGAGAAATTTTTTATTTTTTTTTTGTATCTGATTCAGTAAACTTTGGCTCTTATGGGGTTTCGCTGCCATTTTAGCTCCCCCTAAGTTAGATACGAGATATATCTACGAGTCACCGAAAAGTCAAGAGCTCAAGTTCAACATCTCTGTTTTAATCTGCGGGCCAAACACGAAGGCTGGAAACGACGGTGCAATAATTCTGTTTGGGCTGCGATTTATATCGTCACGATTAAAGGTACACCACAAAGATACGCGGGGTGATAGCGATGCGATATCTTGTGTCTGTATCTGTATCGATCAGGCGAGAACCTGTGTGGCATATTGACTCAATGAGCCTAAAAAAACCCTGGAGGAATGAGACGGAACCTAGCCTAACTTAGCTCAACTTGTAAGAAGCAGCGCCACCTCTTGGCCTCGCTTCGAGTTTTTAAAACCAATTTATTCCTGAGTTGGTAGACAGATTGAGCTCAAATTTTCAGAGAATGTGCAGAACGATGGCAAGAATGGTCTGATCTTCTGGCATCTCGATATTAGCAGCCGTTTGGCCGGGAGGCCCGAAAAACCAAAAGTGAGGTTAGGTGCGAGAGAGTTTTGTCGGTATTTAGGTATTTAGCGCTACGTGGAGAAATTCCCACGGGTTTATCGTCGCCTCCAGCGAAGCTATCGAAGACTCTTCGTACATTGGCAGCTTTTACGAGTCTGTCGTAAAAAGACGCGGCTCGATAACAACCAAAACGCGTTGTTCGCTCGAGAGAAAACGGTCCGGGAAATTATTCGCGTAATCGATCGCGCACGGCGTAATTGGGCGCGTTTTTTTCGTAGCTGCACCACCATATTGCAGCTGTGAATAATGAATATGTGGCGAAAATCGATGCGCAGCCGTGTCCGGCTGCGTGGCCGCGACGCCGGAGTCGGCGGATATTTATTGCGGAATTTAATTATGCCGATGAGAATTAATATTTAATTACGCGAAAGCTGATTTATATATTTAATTACGCCGACGTGAGCCCGCGTTATTTTTCCGTTTTCCGATATTTATCGCCGTAAATCACTTTGTTCATTCTAAAAATTTATTTTCGCCTGAAATATATTTCTGTACGCAGATTGTGCGTTTTTCATCGACGCCCGTGACGACTCAATTCAATTCGCAAATTAGTCGTCTTTATTTTATTTATTTTTTTATTTTTATTATATTTTTTTTCTTATTTTAATTTAAATTTTTATTCTTATTTTTTCTTATTTTAATTTTAATTTTTATTCTTATTTTTATAATATTTTTATTTTTATTTTTATTTTTATAATATTTTTATTTTTATTTTTTTGCCTCCACAAACATCGAGAATCCCAGCAAAAATGTCCGTCGATTAAGCCGAGTTATTAAGCCGAAAGGTTGAAAGCTCATCGTGCAGCATTAAACGTCGCTATAAAGGCGTAATTTTATCCCCCGCGCGGAATAGTCCGGGGATCGTATTACCATCATCTCCTTTCGCGGCTAATTTACGTCCACAAGAATTTATTTACACGTTTAAGCCGTACGCGCGTATATCGCACGATATACCTCGGAGGCTGCGCGACGCCGCAAGAAGAAGAAGAAGAAGAAGAAACGTGGCGACGCTCGCTCGCCGCGGCTTATTGCCGTTGTGTGTATATCAACCACGCGCTGCGCTGCAGGTCACTTTCCGCTCTATTCCAAATTGCTCAATATACCTCCGTGTAATAAAAGCAAAAACGCGTTATGACGCGCAAACTGCCTCTCGAGTAAGAAGCACATGAATACGGTATACGAGGGCGACAATCAACAACGATTTCTTGGCTATGATATGCCCGAAATCGTTTCAATGCTAGATAGATAGATAGATAGGTAGATAAATAAATATACTATTAAATTATATATTGATAAATATATAATTATAGATAAATTATATAATTATAGATCAATTATATTCATAAAATTATAGATAAATTATATAATTGTAGATAAATTGCACTAGGACCAAAAGATCCGTTTAGGCAAACCCACAAACAGGGAACAACCACAAAATAACAGAGCGCCACAGTCCAGAGTCTAAACCTTAACATCCTTACAATAATAAAAAAAAACTAATATACATAAATATACAAAAAAAAATGTAATATACATAAGTATACAAAAAAAATTAATATACATAAATATACAAAAAAAATTAATATACATAAATATACAAAAAAATTAATATACATAAATATACCAAAAAAATTAATATACATAAATATACAACGAAAATTAATATACATAAATATAAAAAAAATTATTATACATAAATATACAAAAAAAATTAATATACATAAACATACAAAACAAATTCATATACATAAATATACAAAAAAAATTAATATACATAAATATACAAAAAAAATGAATACACATAAATATACAAAAAAAATTAATATACATAAATATAAAAAAAAACCTTACAACTAATATACAAACTAAAACCAAATTATCGAGCTTCTGAGCTGTACTGTAAAGGTTTTGGCGCGAACGAGTTAAATTTCAGACGATGCTCCAGAAAACTGCGAGAAAAACTGAAGAATCGTTCTCCCCTACTTTTCCAGTAAAAACAGGAGATAACAACAAACACAAAGAGCCTCTGGTACACGCTCAACGACCGGTACATCCGTCTTACCAGCTGTGAGCATCACGTACGGCTGCTGCATCCAATGCACTTCATGTTGTGCATCCCCCCCCCCCCCCCCTCCTCACTCATCGTGTGCAAGACTCAAGAGTTTCACGTCGTTCAACGTCTACTTACCTCGAACGCAGTGTGCAGTGTCCGCAAAACTGCGAACGCTACACACTTTTTTTTTATCCCCGCGTACGTGTGACGTGTATAAAAATCAACAGCAGGGAATTCGAAACAGCGTTTCGTTGATCGTCGCATTATGGATTCGGGCGAGCAGTCAAACGGCACTGCGCTTTTCAGCATGAGATCGTTTCCCATGTTGATGCAAAGGTTCGGTAAATAAAAGTTGGTCGTAAGATAAAAAAAAAAAAAAAAAAAACAATCGACGTCCTAACCTCACCGACTCTGCGTTTGCCCGACGAATTTTCGTTGTCGTTTGTCGTTTTTTACTCTGGCGGATTTCAACGACCGACGACTTTTCACGCGAGAAATATTCCAGCTTTGGTTACAGCGGCTCATGGGGAAATCTGTCGACTGTGATGGAAAGCGCCCCCCGAGGTTTCATGTCGCAGGAGTCGTACGGCGTTTCGCTGCTGCGCAAGAGGACTCCGAACACCAGCAGACTGAACGCAAGTATCTTGCGTAATTTTTGCCTTTGACGCAGAGGCGAGACTGTAATTTTTTTTATTTTTGGGTCTGCGGGATTTTTTTTTTTTTTTTTTCTAATGCAGAAGAGCGAACTGAGTTTGGAGACGAAGCAGGCCTGCGGATATGAGAACGAGGATAGCGTGGCGAGCGCTTCGGTGACCTCGATGATTCAGAGACGCCCGGTGGGACCTGGTTTTAGCATAGCCCAGAGATGCAAGATCGGCAACTACTTTCTGCCTAACACGAATCGCGTGGTCGTTAGATACAACTGCAAAGCCTTCTGCGGAACCTACTCGGAGGATGGGAGGTACTTGCTCACCGCCAGTCAAGGTACACTCTTGAAGGAAAATAAAGTTGACATTAATTAAGCCAAATAATGAAGGGCGCAATTTTTTCATTTTTTTTTTCATGCCCTTATAGTTGCTATGGTGATTTTTTACACCTATTTTCGTCATTTGAATTAATTACAACTCATTTTTTTTTCATGCCCTTATAGTTGCTATGGTGATTTTTTTATACCTATTTTCGTCATTTGAATTAATTACAACTCATTTTTTTCATGCCCTTATAGTTGGTATGGTGACTAAAAAAAAATATTAAAGTATAAAAATAGCTAGGTATTAAAATATTATGATTATATTAGGTATTATTATTATTATTATTATTATTATTATTATTATTATTATTATTATTATTATTATTATTATTAGTATTAAATATTAGGTATTTTAATACCTAAACATTAAAATATTTAGGTATAAAAATACCTATTTTCATCATCTGGATTAATTACAAACCTTTTTTTCTGAATCTCGTTGCAATCCAACGACGCAAAACTTCAACATCATTGATAACCGATATCGATAAAACGAATGTCGCCTTGCAGATCGACTGCTGCGGCTGTATCACGCCCAGAATGGCAAACTCATTGCCTTCAAGAAGATACCGGCGCGCGACGTTGGCTCGATTATACTGGACACGGCTTTCAGTCCCGACGGCCGAGCGATCGTTTATTCGAGTTGGTCCGAGTGCCGTGAGTCTTTTGCTTTCCTTGAATAATTTCAATTTAATTTCTCCGTTTCTTTCCTTTCCGGTGTGCTCGGAGCGTCCTGGACGCGAAAAGAAAAATCCCTAAACGATGAGACTTTGCCAATTTCTTTTTGCCAGACGCGAAAAAAAATCCCTAAACGATGAGACTTTGCCAATTTCTTTTTGCCAGACGCGAAAAAAAATCCCTAAACGATGAGACTTTGCCAATTTCTTTTTGCCAGACGCGAAAAAAAAAATCCCTAAACGATGAGACTTTGCCAATTTCTTTTTGCCAGACGCGAAAAAAAATCCCTAAACGATGAGACTTTGCCAATTTCTTTTTGCCAGTTTACATGTGTTCGGTCTCGGGTGATCCGGGCCTGCAGGAGGCGCTCTGGCTCTACCCCGGCGACCGTAGATTCTGCATATTCTCGCTGGTGTTCTCGAACGACGGCAACGAGATAATCGGCAGCGCGAACGACGGTCATCTGTACGTTTACGATCTCACTGAGCGACTCAGGACCCTCCGTGTTAGTCGAACTTCAGTTTCGATACGTTTGCCCGATATTTCGAATCGGTTTGGCTGAGACTCATTCACGACGAAAATCATTTTGCAGATCAAGGGCCACTCGAGAGACGCGAACGCCGTGACTTTCGCGGACAACACGTCGCAAATATTGTTCAGCGGTGGTGACGACGGTCTTTGCAAGGTACATTCGCTGAAAAGTCATTAGCGACGGCCGAAAAGCTGGAATAATTTGCTGTTTGGCGTCTAATTTAATTTGTTCAAATTAATTATTAGTAGAATTAAATTAATTAATTTAATTAAAAGTATTAATTTCGCATAAATTCGAGAAAAATGAGAGAAAATTAAAAACAAAAAATTTGGTTCATCGATAAATTTGTTAAACAATATTTTTTTTTCATGAATTTGTTAATAACATTTGAGAATTATTATTACGCAAAATTAATCTTTTCAATGCCTTCAATACGCATGAATTTTTTCACATTTCTATACCATCGACAAGTGTCTGCAATTCTCTCTAATTTTTCTCGAATTTATGCGAAATGCACTCCAAGCGATATATTTCGCAAACTGTAACTTCGATCTCGATGAAAATCTCGCAATTTGCCAATTGTCGAAGGTCTGGGACAGACGAACGTTGCACGAGTCGAATCCTCAGCCGGTCGGGACTCTCGCGGGTCACAAAGACGGGATAACGTTTATAGACACTCGAGGCGACGGTCGCCACCTGATTACAAACAGCAAAGATCAGACCATAAAGCTGTGGGACATGCGAGCGTTTTCGGACGAGAAGGCCGAGAGACGAACGCGACGTCACGTCGACAGTCAAAACTGGGATTATCGATGGCAACAAGTACCTGCGGAATGTAATAACGAGAAAATTATCCCTTCGCCTCGAGAGCGAGTCGCGGTTAACCCTTCGACGATTTCTGATTCTATACGGTTTTTCTTGCAATAAAAAAAATACGCAGACTACACGTCGACGAGCATGTTGGAGGGCGACACGAGCATAATGACTTACCGGGGCCATTCGGTCCTCCAAACCTTAATTCGTTGCCATTTCTCGCCGGCGGCGACCACTGGCCAGAGATACATTTACACGGGATGCGCCGAAGGCAAAGTTATCAGTGAGTACCGCCGATTCACTTGGAAGTACATTTGAAAAATTAAATTTTCAATAAAATTTTGATTAAATTTTAAATAAAATTTCGATTAAATTTTAATTAAAATTTCGATTAAATTTTAAATAAAATTTCGATTAAATTTTAAATAAAATTTTGATTAAATTTGAATTAAATTTTTTATTTAAAAAATGGACAAGCACAGTCCTCCATTATTTTCGCAATGCATTAACAGTATTTCTCCATTTTCGCAATAAGATTACCATCGACTTTTATGGGAAATTAATATTTTTTTGCTTCTATTTAAAAGTTTACATATCATATTATAATCATTACGAGTTATTATTACAAAAACATAATTACAAATCCAATCGTGCCATCAATTTCATTTCTATAAAAATTCGATGTGGCTCTTTTTTGTTTTCTCGCAGTTTACGACGTGCTGACCGGCAGAAGAGTCGCGACTCTTCGCGGGCATCAGGATTGCGTGCGGGACGTCAGCTGGCATCCTTACCACCAACAAATCGTATCGACTTCGGTGAGAAAAGCACACTAATAAATTAATAACTGTTATAATTGCTACTGATGACTAATTATCCATTTTTTATAATTTTATATTTATAATATTATAATTTGTTATAATTATCAATCTTTTTATAATTTAATGATTACATTATCAAATTTTTATCATTTGATATTTAGTCATTAATACTATAAATAAATTAGTGAGATAAACCATAAATAAATTAGTGAAAGCGATATACACTGAAAAAAAAACATTTCACATTGCCTCAGTTCGCGTATTTGCAATTCGACGCCGAGACTCGGAATCCAGGGCGTCGTAAGAGATCTTTGTCCGTAATGTTCACGATAATTTCGACAATGCGTCGTAAAACTTGCAGAGCCGACATGTGCGACTGGCGCACAAGGCAGATAAGCGATATCTGTTCATTCCGCTAGTTGCAAAGCTGCCATTGCGAAATCGCGCAATTAAACAAAACCGATGTTGCCATGGTTTATTATTATCTAAATCAGATTGTATTTTAAACAGACGTTTTATTTTTAATTAAGATTCTTCTGTAGTTCTTCTTGATTCTTTTGAAGTAGTCGCCGTCCAAGAGATAAAAAAAAACAAGAAGAAAAAAAAGGCGAGTGTGTTTTTTGACCCGTGAAAATGTTACAGTGGGACGGCGCAATAGTCAGCTGGGATTACGCAGCGAAATGTCCCGACGAGTCCGAAGATTCCGAAGACGACAGCGACGCCGTCTGATTCGGTCGGAGACTCCAGCCACAGTTTACAGAAGACTGATATAACAGAAAAAAAATAAGCCAAGTGCGCAATCGAATACATCACTTATTTTTTCAATATCTTAATCGTTATATTGTAAATTTATTAATTTTTAACCGACCGAGCTTTCCCTCGAGCCACGAGAAGCCCGCTGTGAAATCATCATCGCGAATCGCATCCAGCCAAGCGTAATATCTCGGGGGTTCATGTAAATAATGTAGAATCTATAAGAAAAAACGTTTTACTATACGAAATGTTCTATACGCGCATTTGGGGAGAAAAGCGAGAGTAAAATGAATAGCCAAAAAATGTATGGCAAGTGTTCAAGGTGGAGGATGGGAAGCGAGAAACGATAGATCGACGCGAAAAAGTCGCGCGCGATTTGGAATTTATTCGGTGATCAACTGGTGATGCTTTCGAGCTTTTCGACTTTGTTAAATAAAAAATGTGCTCCATCGTCGGAATGAAATAAAATGGTTTTTAAATAAGCGTCGTCCTTCAAATTGCTTTCACCATTTGTCCCTTTGTCACTTTTATCACAAAGTGATCAAAGAAAAAGAACTAAAGAAAATTTAGTTTTTTTTTCTTTTATCACTTTGTCCATCGATAATAATTCCTGTGGAAGTCTGAGATTTTTTTCTTTTTACAAAAGCCACAGAATGGTTCGGTACAATTACAGCATAAAAAAGCGTCAACGTCGGATGCTGTTATTATTTGCCGTTTTCTGTCGCCTTCAATTATTACCATGAAACAAGGTGGCGATGCCAACAGGTGTTTGTATACATTAAAATGCTTTTTTTAATATACTTAAACGACCGTATCTATAAATTATGAAGCGTCAGGAACTTCATAATAATTCCACAAAAAAGCATCTATTGTTTTTTTAGTGTTTCTACACATTAAAATGCTCTTTTTAATACACTTAAACGACCGCATCTATAAATTATGAGGCGATGGGAATGGCATAATAATTACACAAAAAAACCATCCATTATCATGAGTGATGGATTTCTGCAAAATACAATAGGCGCAATTTTTTAAGATGAATACAAACATGAGCCGCCGATAAAAAGGTGGCGAAGCGATTAGTCGAATAAAAATCAGTAACTATGTAGACATTTTATCGCACATTTTTATCTCTTATTGCGTGAAATTATGTAGACATTTCATTGCACATTTTTATCTCTTATTGCGTGAAATTATGTAGACATTTTATTGCACGAAATCGTGGGTCGCGGGGTCAACGCGTATTTCCCCCGAGGTGTCGGTGAATAACGGGGTAAATACTTGACCCGTCGTGTGGAAGCCACAAGAAATGTCAGCTAATTCATTTACCATTAACGGATTAGACTCGCAAGTCCCGAAGCCTTAGATTTTGGGTCGCGACTGAGCGCAGCAAACGGTCTATTTTTGCGTCTCCCGTAAATCCATAAAGCAACACGTCTCGTGTGTATTTTATACAATTTTAAATAACGATAAGACGTAATAAATGAGACTCGCTAATGAGATTTTCTTCGAGCGAGAGAAAAAAAAAACAACGCACGGGATTTTCTGCAATTATTGCTTAATTAACTCACCTCGTGCCTTAAAAAGCGCGCGCAGTATCGTCTTCGATCAGCGCGAGTGCACGTCGACAATTAGCGATGACATTTGTGGGCTCGGGGAGAGTTTTTTTTATTGCACCGTTACGACGAGATCCGCAGAAGCGGGCCAATGCCATCTCGGATAACTCGCACCGTGTGCCTGTACTAAAATCCGATTAACGACCGGTTTTTCGTGCTACGACTGTAAATTATGCGCCGCGCGACGTTTTCCCTTCATTACCGCAAATTCGAGCGATGCAATTTGTAACATCGGCCACGTGGCTGATGCACCTGGCGGCCGTAGCTTCCGAATGCCAATTAAAAGTGTTTTTATTCCTCACATTGTTGCAATAAAATATAATAATTAAGATATAATTAATTAAAATATAATATCATTAAAATATAATTAATTAATCGCTACAGAATTTTTGTAGCGCCACAGAATTTTTATTTTTTATTTTTTTTTATTCAACTGGAATTTAAGAGAAAAATGCTGCTATGTCAAAAAGGCAAAAAAAGAAATCATGAAAACAGTGCGAAATGAAGCGTATTAAATTATTATCGATTAACAGATAATGATGCGTTATTAATTACCGATGTGTATAGATTACGTGTGCAGCATATTTCGATGCAGATTTGAAGAAGAAAAAAATCTGACTCGCTGTACCAACACAATTAGTCGTGCACTGAGGTAATTAACTCGTAGTAAGAACACGACTTGTTAAAGCCACGCACTCGTGTTTTCTACGCTATGATTTAACGAGCGATAATTTGAGGGGTAAACGAGCGTGTTCCACTATAAGTGCAATCAGTGACGCAACGAGCACATCGCGCGAGTTTCTTCGCATTAAGCGCCGTCCATACGTACAATGCGATACTTTTGGGTCCCGCGAGATACATCGGTATTCATGTCAATGACGTTCATGGGAAAAAATACGTCACCGTGTAGTTTACGACTTGTGTCCTCAGCCGATCGCCTTATTAGAACTGTCGAATCGAGACACCGAGTTTTTGTATCTAATCACAATTTTATAAGAATAATTTCGGTTAATGTCTCGTAGAATTTGACTTAAAAAAAAAATGACAAAATGACAAAACCGAACTAAAACCGCGCAGATCCGGATAGGATTTTTTTGAAAATAATTTTACACAGAAGTAAAATTATTTTCAGAAGTAAAATTATTTTCTAATAATTTTACACAGAAGTAAAATTATTTTCAGAAGTAAAATTATTTTCTAATAATTTTACACAGAAGTAAAATTATTTTCAGAAGTAAAATTATTTTCTAATAATTTTACACAGAAGTAAAATTATTTTCTGTGCCACTAGATGTTACATTAGGTCGAGATAGGTGAGGACAGGTTGTATTTTAATTATGCAGAAGTTATAATTTTTTTAGTATTAAAAATATTCATTTGCATATTATACCAATATGAACATAACACTTTAAGACTTCTATTAGCTAATGTTTCTAACGCAGTTATCTGTGCCATCCACATTAAAAAAGACTCGCCCGGCGATGATATAAGCGCAAATTAGCAAACATGCAGAAATCACTTAGGCCGGCGTAGATTTCTGCCAGCATCCATGCGGTTTTTGCCCTTTTCCAACTAACTCCATCAATCCAATCGTACCGTCAATCTTATTTCCATAAAAATGAGGGATTTACAACTCTGCGCTGAAGTAACGGAATAGTCGCGATCGCGTCGCGAAGAAAATAATCCAAGTAGTGACGGCCGAAAGTGGTCAGACAGGACGGCATGCTCAGTGGCTCGCGAGCGTCGCAGTGGATAAACTCCTGTTGGTCAGACGCGGCACGAAGGACCTCGACTATGATATTCCGAACGCACGAGGCAGAAGTTCCTTTTATTTATTTATTTATTTATTTATTTATTTATCGTACAGCGAACGCGGCAAGTCGCTCGGCAAAAATATAACAAAAATGGCGATAAGAGTCCAGCAGGTAACACTCGAACAGTAATACAAAAAATAGAAAAAATAGTAATACAAAAAAAAAGCATTTAAGCATTTTGTCAAGTGCTCCGAAATTCAGCAAAAAAATAATACAAAAAATAGAAAAAATAGTAATACAAAAAAAATAAAAAGCATTTAAAAATTTTGTCAAATGCTCAGAAATTCAGCAAAAAAATAGTACAAAAAATAGAAAAAAATAAAAAGCATTTAAGAATTTTGTCAAATGCTCCGAAATTCAGCAAAAAAATAGTACAAAAAATAGATAAAATAGTAATACAAGAAAAAATAAAAAGCATTTAAGAATTTTGTGAAATGCTCAGAAATTCAGCGTAAATCAATTCAGCCGGGGAGGCTCGTTAGACGTTTGCAATCGTTGGTAAAAAAACCCCGGGAAAAATTACAGGGGGGAAAAAAGATATTCGTGGCGATTAATTCCCATGCTCGTCTCCCCGGCCGGCGAGCCGCAAGGTCGCCACCGATCGTGGTGCGGCAGTCGTGTACCCAACCCGCAATAGGATTTTTATAACTAAACGGAACGAACGCTCGGTGGAGACTATAGTGCCGAGTCGTAAGTCGATAACAGGTAGATTAGTCTTCCGTACGGTCGTGCCGACGTCGTTCGCCTTAGTCGCGCGTCGGTCCTCGTCGTTGTTATACCTTTGTCACTTCGTGGGCTCGAAGACATTTTTCAACAATAAAAAAAAAAAGTTAACGCGGTTTTGCTATTTAAAAAAAAATAAAAATATATTTTCGTTGTTGCTTCGATTCGTCGCGATTTTTTCGTCTTTTCTTCCTCCTCTTTCCGAGTAGCTGAAGAAATTCCGGAGGCAAGTGAAATGCATCGCAATTTTTGCGCCGAGTTTTTTTTTTTTTTTTTTTTTTTTTACGTGTATTAATGATACTGGAAAATAATTCCCGATTTATCGGGGCAAAGAGATGATAAAGATATGAACTGTGGTATTTCGAGAGGGAGCGATTGCATCTTGAAATTCTTTTGCTTGTACAGATAACGAATTAATCTGCCTCTGTGATCGGGGATTTTTTTTATTTTGATTAAATATCGATCTTTGATCCCGCCAATTTGGCACATATTTTCGGCTATTCTAGCTAACAGTTTTTGTAAGAAATTTGAACTCACAGCTATTAAGTGACAACTATTAATTCTTCATCAATGCGAGTATTTTTCATATTTGCATAAACTTTTTCTTTGCATGGAACGATTTTTTAATACATGAAAATCCACTGCTAATGCATTAAATCCTCGTCAAAATGTTTGCATGTTTTCTTTTTTAATCTTGAACACAATAAATACAATAAACAACCTAAATTCTGTAAAGCCGAAAAATAAATGTGGTGTAAAAAAATTTGACGCTAATCCAATAAGTTTCAACTGCAAACAATTATTTTAAAAAAATGTATAGCGTCGAGACAAAATTACAATCGAAGATTTGCGTTCGCCAAATATTGAAAAATTCGTCTGAGTCTCTTTTTGACAAAGGAGCACAAAGTGCATTCGCAAATATTGCAAGTGCACACATTGTAAATATCCGTATCTCGTTTGCTGAGCTATGCGCCGAGATTTTCTTGGTTCAATCAATCGTAGAGACAGATAAACGCCGTTCGCGTGTCTCGAAGATAAGTAAAGCGAAGATATGACGTTGGTACCGCAGCTTGCAGCGTCAAACTGGAGCGAAGAACCGCGAGCGTCTCGACGAGGCAGTGCGAAGTTAAAGTTTGAGAGTCCATCGTCAGCCCTACCGAAGATCGTCGCAGTAGAAAAGGCAAATCCGGTAAAGATGAGCCAGACAAACGAAGTTCCTGTGTGCGAAGTGTCGATGGGCAAGGAAAGAAGAAATGTGGTGCCCATTATTTATACCAGAGGAACTCACTACGAGATCGGCTTTGACATTGTAAGTAATTAATTGGCGCTCGATAATTTTTAATTAATTTTTAATTAATTTTTAATTAATTTTTAATTATTTTTTTAATTATTTTTAATTATTTTTAATTATTTTTTAATTTTTAAAAATTAATTTAAAATCCATTTTGTGTTAAAAATAATCAATTCATTTTTAATTCATTTTTAATGTTTAAAAATTAATTTTTAATTAATTTTTTATTTTTTTTAAATAATGTTTAATTAATTCTTTTTTTGCTAATTTGTCAACGATGTAATTCAACATTACCCTTGACATTTGAAGCCACGTTCGTTCATTGAAACGTGCTTTCGCATTTGCGACACTCACCACGCGGCCGATTAATCCGATATGGCAATCGGATATTCGATCCATCGCGATCCTATTGTTGCATTCTCGAGTCGCATGAGGCGTATGCTAATAAAATGCGTTTGTGTTGCAAAAGTGAAGGGGTCATTATGGACCACTTGCGTTCGCTCGTTTGCATCCGCTGGGCAGGGAAAAAAAAATCTTTTCAGCCGGAGCCCACGGTGAGGTTCAAGTAAAATCGACCGCGATCGACTCTGACACCCCTGATTAAAATAAAATAATGATTCGCGATTATTTATAAACTATTTTCAAATCGTAAAATTAATCTTCTAAATTCCAATTAATACGCAGATTTCGTTCACGATTATTTATAAACTATTTTTAAAAGATAAAAAAATCTATTTAATTTTTAAAAGATAAAAATTAAACTATTTTTAAAAGATAAAAAAAATCTATTTAATCTATAAAAATAAAAATAAATATAAAAAAATCTTTTTTTTATATTAAAAGATTAAAAAAATTAAATTGTAAAATTAATCTTCTAAATTCCATTTAACACCCAGATCGCCTATTAAATTTACCCGCGACAAAAATCTTTCCACACCGCATACCAATTTCCCCAGAAAAAAAATGCCAACTCGGTGCAAGTGTAAACGCACCGAAATCGTTCCCCGACGTTTTTCGCCTCACGATTATTATCATCAACGTCAATAACGGTGGAGAAAAATGTGCCTGTGCAGCTTGGAGCGCGCGCGCGTAGCTATTAATTAAAGAATTTGCGAGGGAGACGCAACCGCGGTGGTATTTTGCAATGTTGTCTACTCGACCGGAAACATCTCGGAAGGCGCTGGCTGCGGCCGCACGACAGCCGATATATATATCGTCGGGCGCGAACCTTTCCACGTGACTTGGCCCGTTGCATCGGCCGCGCATAAGTCGGATATACACAAAGTTTCATCACATTACTCGCGATACAACCGGTTCAATTGCGGCACGCACGGCAATTTCGCAGTCCATGCATATTTTAATTCGCGCCAAAAAATTCATTAACGACGTGAGTCGCCGCGCGTTTCCCGCGCGTCAATCAGTCGCTCGCGCAGCCGGTGGATTTGCCCGCATGCAAAAATAACTCCTATATTGCGGTGTGCAAAAAAAAATGATTTAATTTCTTTTTGAAAATGCGCCATAATTTTTAATAATTTGATTTATTGATTTATTTGATCAATAAATCAATAATTTTTTTATTAATTAATTTAACTACATTGTTTACTGCATTATTAAATAATTCATTAATTTATTTTTGACACATTATTTTATTATTATTATTATTTATTTATTTATTTATTATTTAATTTATTATTAAAATAAATTTAATTTATTTGTTTTATTATAAATCAATAATTTGATTCATTGATTCTGCAGTATATCGTATCATATTTTTGCAGTAAAAAAATAAAAATTATTGTAAAACTAACTCCTATATTGCGGTGTGCAAAAAAAAATTATTTAATTTCTTTTTGAAAATGCCCCATAATTTTTAAAAATTTGATTTATTGATTTATTTGATCAATAAATCAATAATTTTTTATTAATTAATTTAACTACATTATTTACTGCATTATTAAATAATTAATTAATTTGTTTTTATACATTATTTTATTATTATTATTTATTTATTTGTTTATTATTTTATTTATTATTCAAATAAATTTAATTTATTTGTTTTATTATAAATCAATAATTTGATTCATTGATTGTGCAGTATATCGTATCATATTTTTGCAGAAAAAAAATTAAAATTAGATAATTTTTTTTTTGCATATCGCCGCATAAACATTAATAAACAGCCGTGTCACCTCTCGCGTCGATGGAAATCCGGGAGATGCGAGCATAAATTAGCGGCTTCGAACTTGGCTGAGTGATTCACTTGGGAAAAACAACGAGCACGAGTTATCTCGCGATATAACTCTCTATAATGTGCGAATGTATAATTTTTCTCCGCTACGTCCCGCGCGTGTCGGCTCCACGTGCGATCGGTAAAAATGCAATTTCAAACGCGATATCACTTTTAATTGCTGTTTGAAAAATCGCGCTGGCGGGCAAACGCGCGTATGGATTTTTCCAATTTTTATTAACTGTTATTAAATTTTGTAACTGTTAACAAAAATAAAATAAAAAAACGTTCAACTAAACGTTTTTTATTTTATTTTATTTTATAACTATTTTGTTATAATGAATAAACTTTTTTCTCAGTGTTCTGTCTTCAAAATATTTCCTTCGTGCTCTTGTATTTTTCCAGCGAACAATTACGCTATTTTTTTTTTTCTTTCGCAACATTGTTATGTTTTTTATCGGCCTGAGCAATTATGCAAAATTAATACATAAGGAATGGAGTACGGGGGGGAATATCGCAAACCATTTGATTCGCGATATTCCCTTATTTGTTTCGCGATTTGTTTCGACGTCGGACAGCTGAAAGATACATGTATATATTTTGCGGTTTATCTGCGAATCCAATCGCATAATTACACGTGCCGAGACGTCAAGAGGATGAGGATGCTGGAGGTGTGTTATTGTCGTCCGCAGACGGACATGCGTCGCGAGAGTTCGCATAACTCCTCGTTTATGTAACGCACATATCGTCCGGTTTATTGTCAACGCGCGCTGAGCGCGGGATATTCCGGTTGTTGGATCTTGTGCACCGCGAGGCTGCGGTCGAAAGGAATCCCAAAGGCAGATCGGGTGTCCGGGGTCTTTTACCCCGATTTGCATCTGCAACAAACCACGTGACAGAGATTTAAAAGCTACTCAATGATTGTTTATGCCTCCTATCGATAAACTAATTTTTTGATGCTTTAAAATAAATTTATACTAATTTATGGGTGCTTTAAAATAAATTTCAATTATTTTATCGGTGTCTGAAAATCAATTAAAATTAATTTATGGGTATTTAAAAATAAATTTCAATTATTTTATCGGTGTTTGAAAATAAATTTAAACTAATTTATGGATATTTTACATTAAATTTACACTAATTTATGGATGTTTTAAATTTAGATATTTATTTAATTGCTATTTAAATTAATTGCCGACCAAACTATCGGCGACGTTTATTCGGAAGTAATTCGCAGGCAATTTCGTCGCACCGACACAACCGGTGCGATGAAAGTTGTTTCAATGCGGTCGAAATGAGTCGGATAAGAATCTCGACATTAATGAGATTTATTCAGGATCGAAATATTTGCACAACTTCGGCAGCCCCCGCGTAGCTCCGACAAGACCGTCGCCCGTGTTGCAGGCAAATTTATTGGCTGCTAATTGTATCGTGCGTTACTTTTAATTACAGGGCAGAACGTTCGCGGCGTTAATCAACAACTTCGTGGAAATCTACGCTCCCCTCAAGGAGTACATCGAGGTCTACAACACGCCGGAAGGAAAAAATGTCTACGAGGAGACGTTGGCCGCGGCGAAGAATCAGTACCCGCAGTACGTGAGGGAAATCGAGGGAACCGCGGATGGCGCCAAAGTACCATTTTTTAAGGTCCGTTTTATTTAAAAATTAATTATTAAATTTAAAAAAGATTGTGTTTTAAATTAAATTATTAAATTTAAAAAAGATCGTGTTTTCAATTAAATTATTAAATTTAAAAAAGATCGTGTTTTAAATTAAATTATTAAATTTAGAAAAGATCGTGTTTTTAATTAAATTATTAAATTTAAAAAAGATCGTGTTTTAAATTAAATTATTAAATTTAAAAAAGATCGTGTTTTTAATTAAATTATTAAATTTTAAAAAGATCGTATTTTACACGGGGGAAAAATCATTAATTTAATAAAACCTTCGCTTGCGGGCTATTGAAAGTTATGTTTTTAAATTAACCCTGCTTATTGAATTGACGGTTTTATCGAACCAGTAATTTTTTTTTTTTTTTACGTTTTAATTCATGTTTTAATACCTTGGCCATTAAATTCTACTTCGCTGACAATGACCCTGTTGAAATGAGATTTACGAGAACATGGCTGGAAAACTGCAAAGCAAAGAGGAAATAAATTCACCGTTGCGGTAATAATTTTATCACCGCAACAGGCTGATCTCGTTATCTCCGTACTAAATGAACGTAATTGGCGAAGCCAATAAAAATCGTCGCTGCAACAGCCACTTTCCCCCGTGTCTCCGATCAATACAAATCTTATCAAGGTTGCGACTGATTAGAAAGAAGAAAAACTTTGCGTTTTATTTTCAACAAACGGCCGCTTTATAAACCAATCAGGGAACGAACAAAAAGTGGCTTCGAGTCTCTCGATACATCGAGGGACTGACTCGTTAGGTAAAACAAGGTGCCGTACTATTTAAGTCACCGTAAATACTAACGAGGGCCATAAAACACAAGCATTTTCACACAACAAACCGAGTTACATGACAACCGGGCCGGACATAAATTTCTCATTAACACGTACAAATCTATTTCGCCACATTTGAAATTTAAAAAATGCTCCACAGTCTTTTTATTTTTTATTTTAAATAAAAATAAAAATAAATCTATTTCGCCACATTTCAAATTAAAAAAACGCTCCACAGTCTTTTTATTTTTTATTTTAAATAAAAATAAAAATGAAATAAATCTTTCTCGCCACATTTGAAATAAAAAAAATGGTCCACAATCCACCAGTTTAAACATAAAGAAATTCGATTGTCCGCAATGAATTTTCATCGGTTTAGCTGAAAAACTGCGCAAAACTCGTTGAACAAATTATCCGCAACGTGTTTACGCTCGGTGGGCATAAAAATGACGGAAAGAATTGCTCAATTCTCGTGTATCCTGATCGCGACGGAGACCGGGACAGCCCCGAGAGGCTCTTATTTCGCGTCGACAGAAAGTAACATGAAAATTACCCGCGCGCGGGCTCGATTGACGAGGCTGCGACGTTCCAACGACCACCGTCGTGATTATAAGGCCCAATATCGCGAATATCGTTTCTTGCAGTGTAAATGGATTTAATTTAAAAATTAAATTTAATTCTATAAAAATTAATTTAATATAAAAATTGATTTGAATTCTATAAAAATTAATTTAATTTAAAAATTAAATTGAATTCTATAAAAATTAATTTAATTTAAAAATTAAATTGAATTCTATAAAAACTAAATTTAATTCTATAAAAATGTAATTTAATTAAAAATTAAATTTAATTCTATACAAATTTAATTTAATTAAAAAATTTAATTTATTTCTATAAAAATTCGGAATTTACTCTGATTTCTTCATATTCTCAGTTTCGATAATTCGAAATAGCAGCGCTCTATGTTATTATTATTCGAAATGTTTATGTCTTCGCGTGGTTCATATTAAACGTTGGGGACACCGTGGATAGTCGGCGGCGGTGCGGCAACGACGATGCACGCGCGCCAGTGGTTTTCTGATATAATTACGAGACGCGGTAATGGCCAAACAGCCGCCACGAATTGCACTGAAATTATGAAGGAAACTGGCGTGGATCGCGGACGATTAGTCGCGGTATTATACCACGCGCTGACCTTCCATGCACGCGCATATAATGTATATATATGCGTCTCTATCAATGGGAGGATCGTAATCTAATCGAGTACGTCGAGATTTCCAATCTTGCCTCTTGATCGAATTCACCACGTGGATTCCGCGCGTAACAATAATAACGAGCATCGGCCGCGTCGATCAATCGCGTTTACACCGTGAATTGCGATCGACCTTATTTCGAATTACGGACTGACCGAATGCATTTATGTTAGTAAAAATAATAATTTGATTCCTCAAACAGGTCCTAATTATTTATAAAATATATATAGAAAAGACAGAATAAATGTGCGCACTGGTTAATTTTATATAGTGGCAAAAGTTTCTGTTGATTTTTAGTGACAATTTTATTTTTATTATCCCATTAGAACATATCCGATTAGAACCAATAAAACGGACAAAAATCCGATTAAAACTGGTTTGAACCAATTATTTTTCAATCGGAATTTCGCCCATTTTATCGTTTTCTATCACTGTTAATGGGAATGACTAAGCAGGGTAACCAATTAATATTAAAAAATAATAGAAAATCAAGTCTCAAGTATCAATAATCAATTTTTTTTTGGTGCTGCAAAAAAATGTTTAAATAAAAAGCGTTTTTCGTACTTTTTTTAATAAAAGTACGAATAACCCGACAAAAATCAAGAATTCTTATTTTGAATGATTTTTTAAAAGGGGCAAAAATTAACCAGCTCATTTTGATAACACAATCTACTCTTTTTCAGCTCTTCCTGATGCACCTGGACGATATTTTGCCGAACGTGACGAGCGGCACCCAAGTGAACAATCAGCCGGTCGGCTGTTCCTCGATTGTCTGCAACCATCCTGGTCAAGTAGGTAATGACTTCGTAAGGAATAACAATCGGCAAAGAAAGCAACGTTCCAAAGCGAAAGATCCTTAAATATGCATATCTCGAATCCGCAGCCTTGCGACTGCATTTTTCTCGCCGTTCTCGCGGTGACGCGCGGCGCACGTGTAAAAAAAAAAAAAACAACAAACCAACGGGCAACAATGCATTTTCAGGAGATCCTTGGCCACAACGAGGACGCCTTGTCCGAGACCATGAATCACTGGTATCTCGTGAGCGCTCACGTTATTGAGCCTGAACTTCGCGAGGAAAAATTCACGTCACTCAGCTACGCCGGTTTCTTGCCCGGCTACACGATGGGATACAATCATCATGGCTTGGTTTACTGCATCAATACCCTCAGCGCGAGCACTCTGAGATCTGGAAAAACACGTAAGACACAATTGGTTATTACGCGGAAAAATAAAAATTTCACGTCTGTAAAGAATTCAATTTTTTTCTTCATCTATGCCAAAAGTTAACTTTTTTTTTATTCAAAAGAATTCAATTTTTTTTTCATTCATGCCAAGAATTAATTCCTTTTTTTTTAACTCTTCAATCAGCGAGATATTTTCTCAGACGAGAAAGAATTCAATTTTTCTGCAAAGAATTCATTCATTTTTTTTTGTCATTCATGCCAAGAATTAAATCCTTTTTTTAATTCTTCAATCAGCGAGATATTTCCTCACACGAGAAAGAATTCAATTTTTCTGCAAAGAATTCTGCAAACAATTCATTTTTTTTTTCTTTCATGCCAAGAATTAATTCCTTCTTTTTAATTCTTCAATCAGCGAGATATTTCCTCACGCGAGCTTTACTGGGCGTCGAGAACTACGTGCAAGCTCAGCAGACACTGAGAAACGTCGGTTACGGCGCGGCCGAAGGATTCTCGGTGAACATGACCTTCCTCAACCAGGAAGGTGACCGAATGTTTCACAACGCGGAGGTCGGACCCGCCGAGCCGAACGTGAACGAGTCGCAGCTGAGCATTCTTACCGCGAGCCCTGGAGAAAACATATCGCACTGCAACAAGTAAGAGTGCAAAAAGCAGCAGAACATAAACTAGCGTAAAAAAAAAAAAAATTCTCATTAATTTTATTGCGTTTAGATATCTTCGCCTCAAAGTGCCGGAAGTAACCGGAGAGATTATAGACAGCAGCGTCCACAGAATGGCGGCTATTTGCAGGCATCCGTTGCCGAAAACCCGGCAGGAAGTGATCGACATACTCAGCGATCAGACCGACAAGGAGTACAGCGTTTATCAGGAAATTCGTCCGGACGATTTCGTCAAGACCATCGCCACGGGTATCTAACGATGAAATTATTTCAATTTTAAACACCCAAATGCGTCTAAATGATATTTTTATTCTAAATTATATTTTAATTTAAATTCAGTCCAAATTTTGAGTATCTTGATGGAAGAAAAATCTGAAAAAAAAATCGAGCATGCAAAAGGTGCTTCAAAGATTATCCCATATAATAATAATTACAAATGTTATAAACAAATTACTGAAAGAAATGCTTATATCATTTTGTAATTTTTATTATGCAGAATTAATCTTTGAAGCACCTTTTATAGGCCCGATTTTTTCCGATTTTTCTTCCAGCAAGATACTCAAAATTTTGACTGAATTTCACGTTTTTAAATGTAACGAATGTCTCGCAGGAATTTTCGACTGCATCGAGAAAACGTGGTCGATATACACCGACGTTCCCAAGTTCAACGAGCCCGTCGTCGTTTTGCCGTTGCAACTGAAGGATCGCGTGGAAGGCGCCGAGAACAACTTGGTCAACGTGTAGAGTGAACGAAACTGCGGCATTCCGAATGCCAATTTCCGCATCGTCGCGATCTCTGAAATTACATTTACACGCGTATTATTATTATAATTATCGCATTGACTCGGGCAGACTCGAATTCGCGCCTTTGCTACGACATCACGAGACACTAAAAAACACGGTGGAAATGATGCCTTTTCACTCGGGCATCCTCACGATCTACAATCTTTCTAGAAGGACCAGAGACGTCAATCGTTCGTTACATAAAAATACACACTTATTTTTATTTATCCTATAATTTCTTTACTATCAAACATTTGGTAAACGTGGCCTACACGTTATTATAACTCAAGGTTTTAACTCAATATAAAATCCTTTTTTATATAAATATACAAAATAAAATATTTGTTATATTTATATAAATAAAATAAATATAAAAAATGTAAATATAAAATCAATATAAAATCCTCCACATTTTTGGCAATACATACGAAAAATCGTAAAAAAAATATTGACGTCTCTGGTGAGGACTAACAAAAAACATTGACGACCACCGATTGAAAAAAAATACTCTAGAACACGCTAGATAATTGTGAAAAATAAAATATTATCTTTTTATATCAAAAACGTGTCGTTTATTTATCATCTATCACATTGCTCGAAAGAATACGAGGTACGGATATACATATTATATATAATATACGAGGGACCTTTTTTTTTGTTTTCGTCGTTTCGTTCCTCGCGGCGGGCTCGTCGCGAGAGTGAATTTCGCGACGAGCGCGCGACCCGAGGAGACCTATACAATAGCGATTAATTGGATTGTTGCTCGAGACTTCGACGCAAGATACTGATCGGTTCAAGATTCCCAGAGCGATTCACCGTTTAACGACAGAACGTCGGCACCACCACCTTCTGACGCTTCTTCGACTCCATTCCCGAGAAAAATTCCTTTATGTCCTCCTCGCGGACGACCTTCTTGTTCTCGGCGAACTTCTGCAGATACTCCTTCAGATTTTCCTTCATGTTGTTGTATTCTGAAAACAGAATTAATAGTATTGAATTAATCGTAAAGAATTAATCGTAAAGAATTAATCGTATAGAAGTAATCGTAAAGAATTAATCGGAAAGAATTAATCGTAAAGAATTAATCGTAAAGAATTAATCGTAAAGAATTAATCGTATAGAATTAATCGTAAAGAATTAATCGTAAAGAATTAATCATAAAGAATTAATCGTAAAGAATTAATCGCAAAGAATTAATCGTATAGAATTAATCGTAAAGAATTAACGTATTGGCGTCGAGACGCTACCGCGTCTCTTGATAGAATTAATCGTATAGAATTAATCGTAAAGAATCAATCGTATAGAATTAATCGTATAAAATTAATCGTATGGAATTAATCATATGGAATTAATCGTGTAGAATTAATTGTATGGAATTAATCTTAAATAATTAATAGTATGGAATTAATTGCACGGAATTAATCGTATAGAATTAATCGCATAGAATTAATCGTGTATAATTAATCGTATAGAATTAATCGTTCATTTTATTCACCCTGAATAGCGTCGATTTGCTGAACGTGATCCAAAGACGCGAGAGCCCTCATGCCCTTCTCGTACTGAGTTTCCCGCGGATTTGATTTTCCAGCCTCCTCGTAAGCCTGAACGCTGTCCAGCGGATCGAGAAGAAACGCGACCTCCTCTTTGTCGTACATCGTCTTGCATTCGGAGCAGGTGCAGAGACTCGATCGCCAGCCCTCGAGCCAAAAGCACGAGCCCGTGTGTTTGTTGCCGGGGATTTTCGCCGGCATCGTGCAGCCCTGCGGTAACGTCGAGACCTCCACTTTTTCCACGGCCGTCTCGGAGGTCTCTTTCTTCGCGTTTTTCGACACGGCGTTCTTCGCCGCGTATCGCCACAGAAACTCGTGCTTTCTCATGCAGCCAGCGCACACAACCTCGTCGTACGAATTGTCATGCGGCGTTCCCTCCGAACACTCGAGATGCTGCAACGAAGACAATTAACGAAGGCTTAGATAATTCAATTAAACGGGTACCGATTTACGCCGAACTTACGATTTTTATGGTATAAATAAAATTGTAAATAAAAAAACAAAAAAATGAAGAAATAAAACACGTATAAAATGTATAAAAATTATGAAAATCTTTAAAAAAAAATTCTCACCTTGGAGTGATGGAGTGAAAAATTATGAAAAGCTTTAAAAAAAAATATTCTCACCTTGCAGTGATGAAGTGAAAAATTATGAAAAGCTTTAAAAAAAAAATCTCACCTTGCAGTGATGGAGTGAAAAGTTATGAAAAGCTTTAAAAAAAAAAATTCTCACCTTTGAGTGATACCAATCCTCGCATATGATGCACTGCAGCATCTCGTCACTATTGCTACTATCTGGATCAGGATAGGGTCGCGAGCAGGTGCAGTAAACCCCATCGAAGTTCTGATTGTACTTGTTTTCCTCATTAACAGCCGCCTTTGTCTGCAATCCAAGCGGCAAAATGTAATACAAAAATCTCAGAATAGCGAAGCAAACATTTTTTTTTTAATCATTTTTTTTCTTACCATATCCAAGCTGCACTTTTGGCTCCCAAATTTCTCATTGCCGCAGTCGCACCTGAAGTGCCTCTTAGTGTACAGCTCGACCAGTTCGTGACCCTCGTGACAATGAAAACTGCAGGCTAGACAAACGGCCGCTCGCTCTTTGCCCCCGCAGCAAGTTTTACAAGCGTACAGAGCTTGTCTGATGTATCCCTTGATTTGGAAAATAGCAAAACGTGAACAACTATTTTTCATTTTAATTTACATTTTTTTTCTATTCAATTGTAATTGTAATTTAATTACGGATTGCTCCTTTACATACTAAATCACAGTTTGTGAATCGCATCGAAAAACACGAGCGTAGATAATCAATAATTTAGTATAAATATTAATATAACTATAAATATAATTATAAACTCTTTGAGTTTATAATTATAAAGATAAAAATGACTCTTTGAGACAAAACTAACGTTAAATTGTCTTTGAATTTTCAAGCGATTTCAGATGCGGAAGACGAATATTAAAAAAAAATCGTGGCTAACGAATTTTCAATAAAAAAATGTGTATAAATACAGTCGCGAAAATTATGTTTTCCGCGTGTACAAAATTCGTTTGAGTTTATAATTATAAAGATAAAAATGACTCTTTGAGACAAAACTAACGTTAAATTGTCTTTGAATTTTCAAGAGATTTCAGATGCGGACGATGAATATAAAAAAAATCGTGGTTAACGAATTTTCAATAAAAAAATGTGTATAAATACAGTCGCGAAAATTATATTTTTCCGCGTGTACAAAATTCGTTGGCGCTCCAAGAGGTCACGGAGGTTAGATCGAGTCTCGCTTCTACCTTATTGTAGGTGCAATTTTTATCGTCCGAGGGGCCGAGCACCGCGTTCGCGTCCTCCTCGAGCTGATTCTCCTCCTGAAGCACGTCGAGCATCGTCACCGAATTCTCCTCTTCGAAATTCTCGATCGTCGTCTCGGCCATTTTTGGCTTCGCGCTATTGACGTTTCGACGAGAGGACGCGACAGGATTTTTCGCCTCTTCGACGTCGAGGTTTTGGGTCTTCGGGAAGCGAGGATCGAGCCTCGCGAGGGTGAAGAAAAAAAAATTCGAAACGGAGAATTTTGTCGCGATTCACGAGGATTTTGTCGCCCGACTGGATGCGAATGTTTCAAGTATGTTTTTTTTTTTTTCGTGAATACGGAGCCCTCGAACGCTTGGAAGCCAAATGCGTTTGTGTGTATAGAGCGGGACGAACGCTCGCGACGTTCCCGCTCAAACACTTGTTGAGAAATACTTACGTTTCCGGAGGGAAGACAACTGCGCGAATTGAATGTCCCTGACACGAGGAAAATTATTTCGATTTTGAACGTGACCGTATGGTGAAAACCAAGAAGAAGAAGAAGAATTTATTTTTATATATATAAATAATAATAATAATTTAATATATAAATAGTAATTATTTATTTATATATAAAAATAATTATTATTATTACATTATTAACAGTTATATATAAATAATCATAATAATTTAAGTAATTATAATAATTTAGTAATTATAATAATAATAATGATTTAATATATAAATAGTAATTATTTATTTATATATAAAAATAATTATTATTATTTATTCATAATTATGCATATATTATTTATCGTATTATCAAATGTTAATAAATCACGACAATCAATCGTAATTTATTAACATTTATTTAAAAAGTACGCATCACAGTTTCTATTACCGACCGAGCAACTTTTCAGAATGTCGCACGCCTGATATTTCGTATTCCTAACCTGAGTCGCCGAGAACCAAACGGTTGTGTGTTTATTATGACAGGACGCGAATTCGTGAAGAAAAAAATGAAGAGAAAAATAAAGATCGAGCCGGATTGTGAGGATGAAACTTCGTGTTCCGAGTCCGAAAACGATGTGCGGTGTAAAAAGAAGAAAGTTGAAACTGATCACGATCGAGTGAATTACGAATCCGAGCCTGACGATGCCGACGAGATTATTGAAATTCTCGAGAAGAAGAGAGCAGAGGAACAATTGCCATCTACTAAAGCTCAGGTTTGTAAAAAAAAAAAAAAAAAAAAAAATTATTTCCATTTTTAATTGTAACTAAAATTTTTTAATAAACATCGTTTATTTTCAGAAACTGCGCGATTTAGAGATAAGGTTGAGGCACAAAGTGCTGCCTCAACACGAGATAGAAAGAGCCTGCGGTTCTCACGTTCCCACAGCTGAGGAAAAGAAAGCTTTCGAGGAGCTCATTCACCCTCATCCCATAACAAAGGGTGTTTTTTCACCTACGGAGGATCAAATAATTGTAAATAACTGGAAAGCATTCTGCAAGGTAAGATTCCAGTTCTTCAAAATAGCTAATGAGACCAAAATAGAAATCGCTGAAGTAGCAAATTTGAAAATAATTATTGGTCTGAATATAATCTTTATATTGATTTAATTAAGTTTATATTGATTTAATTAATTTTATATTGACCGGATTAATTTTATATTGATTTAATTAATTTTATATTGATTCAAATAATTTTATATTGATTTGATCAATTTTATATCGATTTAATTAATTGTATATTGATTCAATTAATTTTATATTGATTTAATCAATTTTATATTAATTTAATTATTTCTATATAGATTAATTCAATATCACCTCAACAAAGATGTTCTCAGTCTCTGGATCACGTGTTTTTTTTTGTTTCAGATGCACCATTGGAGTAAATCCGACCCAAAGCCCTTTATGTACATGAGGCACAACGTTGGCTTCTACTTGTCGAAGCAAAACGAGAGACGAAAGTTTGTACAGTTCCTAGCCGATGGTCTTCCCTACAGAACTCTGTACAGCGTTTATCACAGATTTCGGAACTTGTACGACAAGCCCAAAGTGCGGACCACGTAAGTTAATTGCTACATTTTAAAAGCAAAAAAAATAAAAATTCAAGCGTATACTTTTTGCAATAAATGACTGAAATATTTGTTTTTCTTCAGTTACAACGCGCAGGAAGATCAATATATAATTAAATACATAGAGCAAACGAAAAACGTCAATGAGTCGAGGATGTTCGCCGATCTGGCGAAAGTGTTAGACAGAACGCGAGCCTCAGTCTGGCGTCGTTATCGGTTGTTAAAGAAGAAACGAGAAGCGAAGAGCTGATATTAATCGATTTACGGCGTTAATTTAAACATGTTTGTATTATAGTTTTTAAAATACGTCCGGAACGCGATGATCTCCGAATTTTAGCGGAAATCACGCGAATCGGATTCTCGTTCGTTTGAAGAAAAAAAAAGAATTTTATTACTTAAGCGTGTTTATTTAAAAAAATGCATACATTTATGTACTACCTTGGTATCAAAGTGCCTAATTTAAAACTATACACTGCTATGGGGATCACTTTAGTCACGATACAATTATCATGCGACCTTCACATTTTCCATCGCTCATAAGGCAATACGAAATTCATCATTACCGCGTTCTTCGTGGATTAAACTATCAATTAGAGAGGAGACTTTGACAATCATTGCCTGAAAAAAAAAAAATTAACATCATTCAGACCTGCGAATTTTTCCGCTTGAAATTCGCGAATCCTCTCGAAAAGCAAAAGGTTGGTGACTGTGGTGAACTTTGCATTCACGACCGTAGGTTGAAACTCCTTTCGATTTATTTTACAACTTGCAAATTTCAATTGCAAAACAGTTACTTTCGAACTTTCGAAATCTTTCAATCGAATTCTCCAATTTTCTCCGCGTCGGAGCTACGTGCAGTATTTACAAAACTGATTCTGCGATAAACGAAAAAGTCGTCGCGGAGATTCTTCAGAGACGATATATTTATAAATAGTTTTTCCGGGGTGTCGAGGCGTTTATTCGAGTAAACTCTCAAATCGTTTCACTATCCAGCTACGAGGGATTTTTCGCTGCACCGGCGGGACTCCGAAGTACCGAGAAAATACGGCAGATCCGGCATTAATCGTCATCCGCGCGATCAACACGTCCGCGGAAAGCGACGAAACTTTCTATACTATTTTCATGATTATCACTAATACCTAAAATATATCAACGATAATCAGTCTCTTCTACACTTCGAAGCGAATTAACACATGAGTTGGTTATCAAGCAAATAAAATGCTTTTTTTTTCTTCTGTTTTTTCGTGACCCGCGGATTTTCAGGAAGTTCTAGCAAAGTAGCCCAAATTGCTACCAGATGACTGAACAACTTCCAAAAAATCTCCGCCCGAGTATTCAAAACGCCGGCAATTTCACCGAAGACTCATCGAAAATCCAAACCGCATTGCGAAACGAACGAAGCAGCACGAAAAACATGATTCCAGTCGTGATTATTCACAAAAATCTCCTCAAAAAAAGTGCCCAACGACGAACACAAAATCGTCCACGAAAACGAGTAAAAAAAACGACGCGACTCCCGGTGCTCTCGTGTAAAAAAAGATTGAAGCTGCCTATGTACAGAGATAAATTTCCTTCTCGAAAACTGCTCGTCGCTTCTTCCCAGCATCTCGCCCACTCGACGCGACAAAATAAAACCGACGAAAACGAGAAGAAAAAAAAATCCACATTCTCGACTCTCGATCGCAATCGATACGATTGCTTCCCCATAGCTAATTATCAAAATAGCGAATGGCTAAAATAGCAAATTTCAAAATAACGAATGCTCCGAATCTAAAATAGCCATCATTATGAAATTCGCATTTTCAGCCATTCGCTATTTCGGTAATTAGCTATTTTGATTCCATTTTAACAAAAACGTGGGTCAAAAATAGTAAATGATCAAAACAGCGAATTTCATAATTCCGGCCATTCTACATTCAAACCGTTCATTATTTTCAACTTTTCTACTTCAACCATTCGCTATTTTGGTAATTAGCTATTTTCACCTCTACCCGGTAAAAATAGCTAATTACCAAAATAACGAATGGCTGAAACAGCGAATTTCATAATTCCATCCATTCTACATTCAAACCGTTCATTATTTTCAACTTAGCTACTTTAGCTCATTCGCTATTTTCATAATTACCCATTTTGACCCCAACCCGGCAAAAATAGCTAATTACCAAAATAGCGATTAGCTGAAACAGCGAATTTTATAATTCCATCCATTCTACATTCAGACCGTTCATTATTTTCAACTTAGCTACTTTAGCTCATTCGCTATTTTCATAATTACCCATTTTCACCCCCCTAGTACATCTGTCCAATAACCGCGAGCGATCTCACCGCGGTCTGCACGTTGCTAACATGAATATGATGAGCGACCGCGTGTTCCTCGACCATCTCCCCATACTGCACCCGACACCGTTTCTGATGCGCAAAGAGACTTCCGCTGTGGCTATAAGCGGCGCCGCAGGTCTTACAAACATAGGGTTTCTCGCCCGAGTGCGTGTAAGTGTGCTCCTTAAGCGTGCTCAGCCTCTTAAACGCTTTTCCACACGTTTTACACAAATAATTCGCTTCACCGGTGTGTCTGGTCAAATGTCGCCTGAAAGCGGAGCTCACGGCAAAAGCGGCGCTGCAGACGTGACAAACGAAGGGCTTGTCGCCCGTGTGAATGCGAATGTGATTCGCGAGACTCGTGGTCGTTGTAAATCCGCTGTTGCAGATTTTGCAAACGTGCGGCTTGACCCCCGTGTGAGTTCGCATGTGATACGTGAGCGACGAGTTGCTCGGATAAACCTTGCTGCAAATATGACACAGATACTCGCGCTGCACTTTTTCCTTTGGCTTGTTGTGAGTCTTCAGATGCAGCGCGAGTCGCGCCTGACTCGCGCAGACCTTTTTGCAAATCTCGCAGCTCACCGGCTCGGCTTTTGGTTTGTGCATCGAGACGTGTCTTCGGAGTCCCTTTTTCGTCGCCATCACTTTGTCGCAATGCTGACATTTGTACTCGCCGACGCCGTCCTCGTCGCTCTCGTCGCGTTTCCCGCCCGCTTCGTTATTTATCCCCGTCGCGACTCCGGAATTCGCGAACGAATCGTCGTCGGAATCGAACAATCGATTATCGTCCACGAGATTGTCGAGCAAACCGTGGCCGTGTTTCTCCGCGTGTTTCTTCAGCGTGTCGGGCCTGAAGAACCACTTTTTGCACACGGTGCACGAGAACTTTTTGTCACCGTGCACGAGGGTGTGACGCTTGAGATTCTTCAGGGAGGAGCAGAATTGGCTGCAAACCTCGCATTTGTAGAGTCCCGGAGCGTCGCCGAACTCGTCGGGTTCGTTTGTCGCGCCCGTCTCGTCGTCGCTCTCGGCGTCGCTCTTTGGGTCTCGTTTCTCGTTCTCGTCCTCTTTAGGATCCTCCGGTTTGCTCGGCTTTTCGTTGTCTTTATCCGTGTGGAATTTCAGGTGCCTAACCAGGCCCTGAGTCTTCGAGAAACTCGCGTGACAAAGCCGACAGACGTGCGGCTTCGTCGCGTGGATCTTGCGATGATTCTCCATGTTTTTCAGCTTGTAGAAGAGCTTCAGGCATATCGGACACTTGTGAGTCTTTTCGTGAACCTGGGCGTGATTTTTCAGGCCCTTTTGGGTCGCGTAGCGTTTCGAGCAGACGTTGCACTTGAAACGCGGCTCCTCGCTGTCCTGACTGTCGCTCGCGATGCCCTCGAAATAATCCTCGTCGCCGATCTCGTCCTCCTCGCTGTAGGATTTGCAGCTCGTTGTTTTGGCTTTTCGCGACGAGGTTCTCGTTGGTTGGGCGGCTTCGGGCTGCTCGTCGTCCTCCGGCTGAAGCTCCTCGGTTTCGTCCTCCGGGTCCTCGTGCTCCTGGTGCTCCTCCTGAGGATGATCGACCTCCACCACGGATTGCACCACGGACTCCTCGACGCTCTCGCTCAGCAGCTGCTCGTTCAGATATTCCTCCTCCATCTCCGCCTCGTGACACTTCCCGCTGTCCTCCTTGACGATCAACTCGCGCTGCTCCAGCTGGCCGTCCGCGTTCACGGTTATCAGGGTCGTCGTGAGCTCTCCCGGGTGTTCCTGAGGCAGAGTTATGGAAATCCCGAATTTTTATAGAAACCGAATTTTATAAAAATTATTATTTAATAATGATGATAGAATAATAATTTTATAGAAATTATTATTTAATGATAATAGAATAATAATTTTATAGAATTATTATTTAATAATAATAGAATAATAATTTCATAGAATTATTATTTAATAATAATAATAATAATAATAATAATAATAGAAATACTGTTAATGCATTACGAAAATAATGGAGGACTGTGTTTGTCCATTTTTCTCACAATTTCTCCCGAAATTGAATGCAAAAATTCGGTTTTTATTACGGCTATTCGAAAGTTCACATATAAATTCACATAAAATTCGAACCAGAAAATAAACTGTTGTGTAAACTTGAATTCTTAAAGTAATGGGAACTTACAACAGAGTCCTGAGGACACTCGACCTCGTGCGTCTGGTGAGCGAGAATGCTCGCCTCCTTGTCCGTCATCTCCTTGGTCGAGTCGAAGCCGATGTTGCAGAGAAAGAGCTTCTCGTCCTGGCAATCGATCGCGTGCTCCTCACGCACCGGCTCCGCGTACGCCTCGATCGCGCTCACGTAGTCCTGCTGCGCCGACTGCTGGAGCTCCTGCTTCACGAAATACGTCGTCGTCGTCGTCGGTGGTGTAGGCACTTTTCGGGTTAATATTATGCGCGTCTGCGGCTCGGTCTGTGTGAAGGATTCCTGGCGACATGAGACGGAATCAGTCACCATTGGGGAGGCGGGTTGTTAAGGGAACTTTTGCGGCGTTTCGGGTGTATTTTTCGACGGATTTGGAATCTCGATAAATCTACATCGGTTTCGGTGGGGGTAAAAATAGCTAATGATAAAAATAGCGAATGGCTAAAATAGCAAATTTCAAAATAATGAATAATGAATGAAATAATGTTCTGAATCTAAAATGGCCATTATTTTGAAATTTGCTATTTAAGTCATTCGCCATTTTTATCATTCGCTATTTTGAATCCATTTTTTAAAATATGTGGGTCAAAATGGTAAATGATCAAAATAGCGAATTTCATAATTCTGGCCATTCTAGATTCAGACGACAATTATTTTGAAATTTGCTTTGCTATTTGGGTCATTAGCTATTTTGACCCCCACCCAAAATTACGATTGAAAAATAATCAGTTCGAACAGGTTTCTATTGAATTTTCGTCCGTTTTATTGGCTCTAATAGGATCTTTTAATCAGAGTGATTTTGCGACGCGTCGCTGGAAAAGTTCCCTTAACGAGATTTCGAGGTAACGCAAGGAAGTTTTGTACTTACGACAATATTAGTCCTCGCGGGTTTGTCGTACAAAAGCCTGAGACGAGTGTCGGATTGCTGGCATTGCTGACGAAATTCGTGAGCCACGCTCGCTTTGTAGACGCACACGTTGCATATGAGAGACGGAAAACCGTCGTTCTCGTGTATCTCGATCGACCCGCATACTTGAATTTTTTGAGGCAGCCCCGAGTAATCGTCGACTTCCTGGTCGGCCGAGAATATCGGCGACAGATTCGTGCCTTCCAGGAGGCACACCCTGCACACTCGGTCCAGATTGACCGGCGGCACGAAGTAATTCGTGTTCATAGCCATTTTTTACGATGCGCCGATTTTTTCGTTATTTCTGCAAATAATTGAAGCATGACGAATTAGATGAATTTGATTCTTTCACGAAACTATCAAACAATATTTGAGTAACAATGAGAATAGCGAACAACTTGAAAATTTTAGTACGTTCAACGGATAAAACAATTGGTATTTAAATTTGTTTCCATCGCTGCAGAGCGAAGTAAAAAAAAATGTTTAATTTGCCCTAACATCCTAAATTTATTAAATTAGGCTATTTTTAGAAACTTATTATTTGTATTAAAACATCACGTATACAAAATTTTCCCAAGCATACTAAAAAAGGTACCAAATGGAGTACCAAATATGGTACAAAACCGGAGTACTCAAAATGGGAATAAAAAATTTGTTGAAACAAAAGTAACAATTTTTGTGAATAAAAAAAATTGTATTCTGAAATCCGCAGCCAATTCATCAGTGGATTCTTTCCCGAATCCTGAATATAACTCTCCGCTCCGATACTTCCACAATTAAAAACATCTCCCTCTCCCCCTGAGTAAAAAAAATGGCCATTCAATATCCCTCATCCTGCAAAAAAAAAAAAATGATTCAATGTCCATATGGCCTGGATATGAAAAAAAAAATAATAAATAGAATCCAGCAAAGAATATTTCGCCTAATGATAATTAATTCTAAATTAATAAAATAATGCCAATAAAAAAAAATTAATAAAATGCGGCAAAGAAAATTTCGCGAGACGCGAAAATGGAGCACGCGAAATGGAACCTTCGGCGTGAAGGTCCGAAAGGGACGGTCGGGCCAAAACCGCGTGAATAAATCGAGCTCGGTGCGTGGATTCGAAAAATTGATTCAAAAAACGAACGGTTCTCAACCTTGAAGAGTCGCGAACGCGGAGCGTTCGTGCCCACGATGTTGACGCGATGTCGCAGCCAGTGATGCCCAGACGAAACGTAACGCCGAGACATTTGTTGTTGCGTCCGCGAGGAGTCGGTTCACCGGGCCCACCTGGAGGAAATTCTCCGATGCCCGTCGGGCGACGTTGTCGAGCTAAGAGGCGTCGATCCACCACCGCGGCATTCTCGTCTCGTTATCTCACACCGCGGCGTCGATTCGGCCCGACTCCGGCGATATCGTTCGCCCTAACCGAAGGACCCTTTCTTCAAACGTTATTCAATGGCTTCTTTCCTCCATCCATGCGACACAGCACCGCGCTCGGCCGCCCAAGTTGAGAACAATCTATTTTGTTCGCCAGTGGCTGGCTGGCTGACCGCTTGTCGCGTGTGGTTGCAGCGCCGCAGCAGCGTAGTAAGAAGTAGTCGCACCGCGAACGACGCGCGGTGGGCGAAAATGTAGTTAGGGTGGATCCTCATTGCGCGAATAAACGTCGTTGCGATACGACATAAGTTATTGTTAAGGGGATGTGAAATACCGACTGCGGTAATAAAAACTGTAATGAATGTTTTTCACGCATATTTGCATTTACAGCTGAACGAAGAAATTCATTCCCTGCACTGGTGAAATTCGCGGGGAATGAATTTCTTCTTTTAGCTGTAAATGCGAATATGCGTTAAAAACGTTCATTACAGTTTTTGATACCGACTGGGCTCGACGTGGATGTTTCACATCGCCTTAAGGGTATGTGAAATACCGACTGTGGTAACAAAAGCTGTAATGAACGTTTTTTTTTAGGCGTGTTTGTAGTTACAGCTGAAAGAAGAAATTCATTCCCTGCACTGTTGAAATCCACAGGGAATGAATTTCTTCTTTTTGGTGTAAACGCAAATATGTGGACAAAAAGTTCATTACAGTTTTTGATACCGACTGGGCTGGACGTGTGGATATTTCACACGGTTAACTAGCAATGTCCCGAAAACGCAACAACCCGCGAAAACTGTTTTACCCCATGAGATATCTTTACATATCTTTTTTCCGAAAAAAGATGTCTTTAAGACGTCTTTTTTTTCCGAAAAAATATGTCTTTAAGACGTCTTTTTTTTTCGAAAAAAGATGTCTTTGAGACGTCTTTTTTTCGAAAAAAGATGTCTTTAAGACGTCTTTTTTTCCGAAAAAAGATGTCTTAAAGACGTCTTTTTTTCCGAAAAAAGATGTCTTTAAGACGTCTTTTTTTCTGAAAAAAGATGTCTTTAAGACGTCTTTTTTCTGAGAAAAGATGTCTTTAAGACGTCTTTTTTTCCGAAAAAAGATGTCTTTAAGACGTCTTTTTTTCCGAAAAAAGATGTCTTTAAGACGTCTTTTTTCCGAAAAAAGATGTCTTTAAGACGTCTTTTTTTTCGAAAAAAGATGTCTTTAAGACGTCTTTTTTTTCGAAAAAAGATGTCTTTAAGACGTCTTTTTTTCGAAAAAAGATGTCTTTAAGACGTCTTTTTTTTCGAAAAAAGATGTCTTAAAGACGTCTTTTTTCCGAAAAAAGATGTCTTTAAGACGTCTTTTTTCCGAAAAAAGATGTCTTTAAGACGTCTTTTTTTCCCAAAAAAGATGTCTTTAAGACGTCTTTTTTCCGAAAAAAGATGTCTTTAAGACGTCTTTTTTCCGAAAAAAGATGTCTTTAAGACATATTTCGCGCGCGATAATAAATCGCGCCGAGCAACCTTCGTTACCGACCGAGCCCACCCAAAACAACCACAAATTCATCAAAACTCATTCCTCAAAAATCGCGACCTCCCGTGCGACCCGCGCGGCAATATCCGTCAACCATCCACCAATAGCGAGTCGCCGCCGCCCTTGGCGGTAAATCCCGCGGCCATGCCCCACCAAAAACCATCGGCTTTGCGAACACACGCGGCAAATGTAAACTGTCGCCCGCTGACGCTTTACCGAACCCCATCAAACCCACAAAAAAAAGAAACTTATGCCCAACGCAGCGGCAACAAAACTCATGTGTCCGTGATTCTCACAACCTAACAAAACTACCGTTGGGGGCGTCAGTCGAAAAAACCACCACGCGTGCTTTCAACCACGAAAACTCATCGCCCATCCTGACTCCCCAAAGCCAATCGCGGGTTCGCAAACCTCCTGCGATGCTTTCGAAGCGAGCCATTTTGGCGGGGTGACGTGTTTTCGTGTGTTCGCGGCGCTCAACGTCCCAACGGGCGCTGTTTTGTATTGACAGCCATAGTCCCTCTCGTCGTCTCTCGTGTCGAGTGTGCACTCATTTCGTACCCCGCGGGTGGTGGGAGAGTCGAGACTCTTAGAGAGAGAGTCAGAGCGTCGAGTTCCCATCTACTACATATACATATACATATACATATACATATATATGTACATATACACATACATATACACATCCATATATACATACATATATATATATATACATATATATCCCACAACGCACACGTCCCACATAATATAAAATAGACCTAACCTAGGCGAAAAACCCCCACAAACGCGCGTTGCCCAAAAAACTCCTCCCGCGCTTGCGCGTCACTCTCTCACTTCCATAAAAAAAAAAATACCATGACAAACCCGCGCGCGTCGTCAAATCACCGCGAGACTCCGCAGCAGCGGCATCAACAGCAGCGATACGAGCGTCAGTGAGATACGCGGTGCCGTCGTCGGGTATCAATCCGCGCTAAGGAAGTCAGGCGGGCGGGTGGAGGGGGGCAGCATCGGCGGCGGGGCGGGTGGAGGGGGGGGGACGGCCAATGCACCATGGGAAGAATGAGCGAGGAGCGCATGCGCACGACAGTTAACAGTTGGAGCTTGGAAGAAAATGGCGTCAGCTAAGTTTCTCGAGGAAGCTCTGAGCACGGACGTCGACGAATCGGCGGTGAACGCGATCGTTGGCTCCCTCGAGACGCAGCTGGTGACCTCGGGCCCGGTCGGGGCGTTGGGTCAAACGAGCGCGACGACGCCGAGCCACCCGAATCACCAGGTGAACAGCGGTATATCGAACGGGGGCACCGTCACCGCGGTCCCGACACCGAAACACGGGGTTGCGAACGGCGGCAACGGCGGCAACCCCGTCAACAGCGCGACCGCCCACGTAACCCAGGAGGTGGCGAAGTCGATCGCCGCGAGCACCCTGGTGCCCGTCAACGTCGTAACCTCGAACGCGGTTACGCAGCACAGCGTCGTGCAGCAGCCACAGCAGCAGCAGCAGCCACAGCAGCAGCAGCAACAGCAACAGCAACCACAGCAACAGCAGCAACAGCAGCAACAACAGCAGCAACATTCGCAGCCGACGATTGTGGGAGCCGGTGCGACGGCTTACATCAACCAGGTGACGACGAATCAGTCGAGCTTGGGGAAGACGCACGAGTCGGTGAAGATAATTTATCCATCCACGGGTCAGGTGATCACCAGCGGTATTGTCAACAACAAGATATCGTTTCCCGCTCAGTCGGTGGCGCAACTGGCGAACGGGACTTTGGGAGTCGTGACGTCGCAGGCGGTTCTGCAGCAGCAGCAGCAGCAGCAGCAGGGTGGAAATGTTGGGAGTAACGTGGGTTCGGGCACCCAGACGGGCACGCAGACGGTCGCCAATGTGAGCAAGCCGTGCGGCACTGCGTTGGTTATAAAGACTAGCGGCGCACCCGGGGGAATGGTTTCCGTTCCGATGTCAGTTCCCGTTTCGGTGGCTGGCAACGCCGTGAATACGACGATGCAGGGGAAGGGCGGGGTGACCTCGACTATCGTGCCGAGCAATGTGCAGATACTGAATGTGAACGCGATGAGGCCGGGGACGCCGGTGGGGGCGCAGCAGGCGGGGAAACAGGTGGCGCCCAGGGTGGTTATTGGACAGCACATTGTGGGCGCCAGACCGGGCGGACCGGCGGTAAGGGTGTTTTGTTTTGTGGGCGGTTGTTGGGGAGACTGGAATTTTGGCGCTGTTTGTGGTTAATTTGTGATACTAATTTGTGTATTTTTATTGTCAGAAAGGAGAGACAACGAAACGATGCGTTGTTACGTTCTGATTGAAAATAATGCATTAAAATAATGGGTGGCAAATGTGAATTTAATCACAGGACTCTTGGTTGCAACTTGGATAGCTGAAAACAAAAATATTCAGTGTACCTGGGAATCTGGATTTTGCTTTGAGAAGAAATTAAATTAAATTAGCTTGCAATTTGTATTAAGTCTATCCACTGAATTGTTTGTATTTGCCACAGTTGAGTTGCTTCAAAAAGTCTTTATTCAGAGATAAAAGTCGCCTGGAGGAAATATAAAGATAAACAACAACAAACAAATAAAAGTTTGGTTGAAGTTTGCATCATTGGGATGCAACGAAATTCAGAAAAAAAAATAATTGTAATTAAATCAAATGCTGAAAATAGGTATAAAAAATCATAGCAAATAACGGCACGAAAAAAAAATTATTAATTTTTTTCCTACTCGTTATTCGCGTTAATTACTTTTTTCTGAATTTCGTTACATTCAAACGACGCAATCTTCAACATCGGATTCCCGCCTATTTTGTGTCATATTTAACGCACTACCCGTTTCACTATTCGCAGATAACGCTACAGGCGCTTCAGGGTCTTCAGCCTGGCGCGCAGGGTCACCTGATCGTGAAAACGGAAAATGGGCAATATCAGTTGTTGAGGGTAGGACCGGCGCCGACGGCGGGCACGCCCGGCGGCACCGCGGTCACGCCGAACAGTATTGCGGGAAACGCGGTCGTCGGACCGAACGCGGGCACCACCACCTATCGCATAGCCTCAGTGCCGGCTGTAAGTAGGCTGAACACTCAGTTCACTGGCCCGCCACTCGCCACCCTAAGAAAACCTGTTCAGGTGACGCACTCTCATACCTCCTACGAGACTCAATGTAGTTGATCTTGGTAGAAAAATCTTCTTTTTTTTGTTTTGTTTCTTGGTTTTTTTTTCTCCTTTTTTCGTCATTGAAATTAGTCCGATTGGAATGCTATTGTCCGGGGCGTTCGTATTCAGTGGGTATCGCCTCGATTCTTCGTTTCCGTCGAGTCGTTTTTGTAAATCGCCGAAAAACCCTCATCTCCGATCACAGCATGTTTCCTGTACCGAATGCAAAGTCGTCCGTTTTCACTCTAAAAGTCGATCTCGTAACTCTCGAGGCTCGTTCTTATTTTTTTGTCACCGTTTTGTCGCGAACATCGTTGTCGCTGTTCGACTAAGTCGCACCAACGTTTCGCCTATCTTAGAGCCTGCATCTTCGTGTGATTTTTTTCGTTTTTTTTACACCTTTTTTCGTGTAGATTTGTCGTAGAGTAAGCAGTCGTTTTTTTTTTCGCATTAAAACTGCGAAAAATATTCATCACTTTGTAACATTCTTTTCATTAATCGTTGACAATAACATTTCAATGTACTGTGCGAGGAAGATAAGCTTTTCGATAGAAGAAAAAGTAAATGAGTGAGAAACGCGCGCCTCAAACGCTAAAGCGATCCATTTTGAGTCTGTATAAGGTACAAGAGCGTCCTTTCTCTGTGAAAAGAAGAATTATATTTTTTAAAAAGAACTATTTATCAATTTTTTTGACGTTATTTTCTTACGTTTATTTGGCATGAAAAATGTGTGAATTGGCATGCAAGGTCAGAATTTCGAGATTTGTGTGTTATTCGAGTAGATCATGACGTTGAAGTTTGCATCGTTGCAGTGGAACGAAATTAAAAAACCAACAAAATATAAAAATTATTTCATCCCCTAATGGGGATGAATTATTAAAATTTTTATGAAATTAATATGTTTTTAATTTCGTTGCATTGCAACGATGCAAAATTCGACAATAGTAGATCGAGAATCAGTGGAATAAAACGAGCCTTTTCATCAACAATTTGTCGTTCCCAATAGACGGTAGCGGCGAACGTAACGACGGCGGTGGCGACGCCAACGCCTGTGGCGGTGACGGCAACTCCAACGAGTACGGCGACACCTTCGGCGACCTCCGTGCATACCGTTCAGACCCCAGCACAGGTAGGGCCAAAAGTTCGTCTCCCGCCGATCAATGGAATCGTTTAAACACTTTTTGTCCCGTTCCTTTTTAGCCACGGTAATTAATTGTGACAAATGTTTGTCTCCTTTCAGCGTCCAACCTCAGATAATACCAAAGAAAAGTGTCGTAGATTCTTAGCAAACTTATTAGAGTTGTCTAGTCGGGAACCTAAAGCAGTGGAACGAAATGTTCGGACGTTGATTCAAGAGCTAATTGATACGAAAGTTGAACCCGAGGAGTTTTGTGATAGACTCGAGAAGTTGTTGAACGCATCGCCGCAGCCATGTCTCATCGGTTTTCTCAAGAAGAGCTTGCCGCTTTTGCGGCAGTCGCTCGTCACCAAGGAATTGGTCATCGAGGGCATAAAACCTCCGCCGGCGAACGTAGTGTTTTCCATAGCTTCCGTCACACCGACGATTCAGCAGGTACGAAAAGTTGGGACTAAGGAAATTCTAGAAAATTTGCATTCTATGAAATTCTAGAAAATTTGCATTCTATGAAATTCTAGAAAATTTGCATTCTATGAAATTCTAGAAAATTTGCATTCTACGAAATTCTGGAAAATTTGCGTCCTATGAAATTCTAGAAAATTTGCATTCTATGAAATTCTAGAAAATTTGCATTCTATGAAATTCTAGGAAATTTGCATTCTATGAAATTCTAGAAAATTTGCATTCTATGAAATTCTAGAAAATTTGCATTCTATGAAATTCTAGAAAATTTGCATTCTATGAAATTCTAGAAAATTTGCATTCTATGAAATTCTAGAAAATTTGCATTCTATGAAATTCTAGAAAATTTGGAGTCTATGAAATTCTATGAAATTCTATAAAATTTCTATAAAATTGCTAATATTACTTTCAAGACTACAATCTTGTAGTCTTGAGTTCCTAAAAAATTGAACAATTACCCAACAGCGGAAGTGGAGTCTGAAGAGAGAAGAATTACCTCGATTCAATGATATTGCCGTGCGCAAAAATCCGTTGAAAAGTTCCTCGAATCCGAAACCAAGTTTTTCTTCTTCGGATGATCGAGCGACAATCGAAATGATTATTTTCCTCTATCCAACAGAGCCAGTTGAGGCCAGCGGTCGCGGTGGCAGCAACGCCAGTGACAGTTCCTGTAGTCGCAACGAGTACGGTGCCGACGCCAATACGCGTGATGGCACCGCCGGTGGCAGCTACGCCGACGGTTGTCCGTCCTCCTCAGCCAGTTCAACAGAGACTGGTGAGAAAAATCATTACCATAGTTTCCAATATTTAACGCTAAATATTTAACGATATTTAACGCAACGAAATCAAAAACAAACTATGAATTCCATAAAAATAAAAAATTGCGGCACCATGAGACTTGGCTCCGCAATGAAAACGTTGGCCGGTGAAAAAAAAACAAAACAAAAAAACGGCTCCCTTTTATTCCGGGTGCAAGAAAGAATTAATCGCTTCGCAGGTCACTCAATAAAATAAAGAGAATTATAAAAATGGGCGGAATTATTTCTTTCAGATACGACCTGTTACGACGATAGTCCGCACTCCAGCGACTTACGGCGTAAAATCGACAGTCGCAATCGCGGGCACCAGGCCGCCCGCGCCACATGTACATAAAGCCGCGGCGGCGGCGGCGGCGGCGGCAGCGGCCGCAGCGGCGGCCTCGTCGTCGTCGTCCACAGTGTCCACCACCGCGCCCGTCGTCGTCACCGCGTCCACCACCGTTTTAAAAACAATCGCAACGACCGCGCAGAGCAAAACCGTTAATACCGCCACTACGATTAACAAAACCATAGTGCCTTCTCTTGTACCAAAACCGACTGCTAAAGAGAAAGAGAAAAAGACTTTTTCGTCGGCAGGATACACGTGAGTATTTCCTCGTCGCGCGTTGCGATTAACGAAACGTATTATCCGTTTCTTTTGTTGCTGTTAAAAAAAAAATTAAAAAAAAATTAAAACGCGATTTTGAATTCCGCAGGGGCGACGACGACATTAACGATGTCGCGGCTATGGGTGGCGTAAATCTTGCTGAGGAATCTCAAAGAATTCTTGGTTCGACGGAATTTGTTGGTACTCAGATACGGTCGTGTAAAGACGAAGTCTTCTTACATTTGTCGCCGCTACAACAGAGGATTAAGCAAATAGGTGAGTCGGATGTGATTCTTGTGACTCTACTTGTACATTTTTTTTTTCTTTTTTTTCTGGATATTAAAGAAGCGTTTCTGGTCAGACAGACTGACATCCGGTATTTCGAATACTATGGAAATTCTGCAATCATTTAATATTGCGAATTTTATACGATTATAATTTTTTTTTTTCCAGTTTCTAGTTACGGATTGGAGGAACCTAATCAGGAAGTCGCCGCGCTAATATCGCACGCCACTCAGGAGAGGTTAAAAAATTTAGTAGAAAAACTTGCAGTGATAGCAGAACATAGAATAGACCTTATAAAGGTAATTATTATGATTTCATCGTGGTTTAAATTTCGCTGCCGAATCTTACGATTTTTACTGACGAGAATCGCCTGAATTCCAGGTGGATCCGAGGTACGAAGTGACACAGGATGTCAGAGGACAGTTGAAATTCTTAGAAGAATTGGACAGGGTGGAACGCCGGCGGCACGAAGAAATCGAACGCGAGTTGCTTCTGCGAGCGGCGAAGAGTCGCGCGAAAACGGAAGATCCCGAACAGGCGAAGCTCAAAGCCAAGGCTAAAGAGGTACGTTTTTTTCGTGCTATCGCAGAAATAATAATGCGAAAAATATAGCGATCGTGTATATCGCGACGCCTACTGGCAGAAGTTTGTAGCTCACTTAAATTTAAGGATGTAGGAGCGCGAAGTATTCAATTCGCATAAATTGGAAAAAAGTGCGAGAGAATTACAAAAATTTATCGATGGTATAAAAATCTGAAAAAATTCATGCACATTAAGGGTACTGAAAAGATCAATTTCGCATAATAATAATTCCAAAATGTTATTAACAAATTGATTTAAAAAAAAATTGTTTACCAAATATTTCGTTGACCCAGGTTTTTTTTTTGCATGAAAATTATTCCTTTATTTTTCTGTATACGTATGCATTTTTTCTTATTTTTATCTAATCTTTGAAATTTGTACATATTTTCCATACAAAAAAAAAAAAAAAAAAGTTTCGCTGAAACGAGCGTCAAATAAAATAAAATCGTGAACGAGAATCAAATAAAAAATTCAATTCGACCCCGAATAATACCAAACGATCGCAAATTGCAGATGCAACGGGCGGAGATGGAGGAGCTGCGGCAGCGGGAAGCGAATCTGACGGCGCTGCAGGCGATAGGCCCGCGAAAAAAGCCGAAGCTCGACGTGGCGGGTTCGTCGAGCAACGCGGGCGCGAGCAGCGGCGCGAACGCCTCATCCTCCGGTATGAATCGCCAGATGTCGCTGAGGCCGCGACTGAAGCGCGTCAACTTCCGCGACTTGCTCTTCCTCCTCGAGCAGGAGAAGGAAACGTGTAGAAGCACGACACTGTACAAGTCGTACTTGAAGTGATGTTCTATGAAGGGCAGGAACGCGAGTGACCCGCCCGATAACCGGCGCCCTACTTGCACGGTCTTGCGTGAGCTGGCCTCCTCAATGGACCTCCGGCACTGTCACGCGTTTGTCACGCTTCGATGTTGCTAAAAAAAAAACGCGACGACGAATCGAAGAAAAAACGTACGAGAGAGAAAAGAAAAACAAACAAAACAAAAACAAACGAAGAAGCGAATGGAACTCCCTGCGGGTCGGCCTGGTATTTCACGTACATTCAAAGTAACGTTATTAACGGTTAACCGCGTCGATGATGAACGAGCCTCCCTCCCCCCCCCCCCCCCACCACTAATGTAAAAATGACTGAGAGAACGGAAAATGAAGAAAGGAAACAAACAAACGATTTTTTTAAATGTAAAATAATAACATAGATTGAGTCTTTATTTTTCAAGCAGCGAAGAAACATTTTTTTTTCGTCAACGCGAAAATGAGGTTACGATGTGTATGAGCACATAATAACTCGATGTTTTCCGCCCCCCCAACCCCCGACCCTGTTATCCACCCTCCCAAGTTTAGTCTCGAGTTAGTCCGTTCTTTTTTTTTTTTTTTTTTTTTTTTTTTCGTTATCGCGAGAATGTTGATACGCTGTCAACGCCGCAGTGGGCAAAATTTCAGTCGGTTCGCTTCGAGGGGATCGAGGAAAAAATGCGAGAGGAGGAATTTGCGGACCGCAATCGCGAGACTCGGTCGGCGCGATTGCGGTCGTAAAATCGGCGATCGGAGGACGACAACTTGTACAGAGACTTTGACTGTAATTATTATTATTATTTTGTTTTCTTCTTCGTTTTGTAAAGTTTTCTCGCCAACGGGACTCAGATTTTGCCCACCGATGGCTCAACCGCTGCCATATATCGAAAACGTTTTATATGGCCTGTCTTCGTGTGAATGTGTAAAGAGAGTGCGATCGAAATCGTGTATGTACATTATGTCACAACCTATGTATATGCCTGCTGCATTGTAATACTTTGACCTATACTTTTGGACACTGTAGCCCTAGCGTAATGTAATATATATTGTAATAAGCGTGCGAGACGAGAGGTGAGAACGAGAGAGAAAGAGAGAAAGCGAGAGAGAGAGCGACGAGGAGAAAGAGAGAAAGGTTTTTGTTAAGATAGTGAAATCGTATTTTTGCAAATAATAATGTAATAATTAACGAAAAGAATGAAAAAAAAAAGAAATAATGAAAAAAATATACCTTGAGCACACTGTCCAAAAAGTATGGAATAATTTGTACAATACATTATTACACGTAAAAAAAAATAACTACATAGTGATAATTTCCATGTTGGTACAACAGAATATAGCTACACGATTATTCTCCACCATCGATGATGGAATTGTTATCAGTATATTATGTTGTAATCTACAATTTTCAGTGTTTATAAAAAACGAACAAAAAACAAACAAGAGATCATGAACATTTTTAGCTGTTACGTTTTTTTTTATCGAAGAAATATTTACGAGGGAAAAAAAGCGATGACGAGGCGGAGGAAAAAAATTAGAGAGATTGCGGATGAAACGTGTCTTTTTTTTCGTTAGATACGCAAGCGACATTCGTCGATTTTGGCATTAAAACGATGAGCAGTCAGGTCTATTCGGATTAAATAAATTATACAAATTTTTCGGGATAGTTGTGTGAATTGAATTTCGTCAGACCGCCGCGTGTGATTCGTGTAATAATTGCGAGACATTCATTCCAAGATCGCCGGGACTTCGACGGTCGACGTCTCAGCGCAATCTTCAAGAAAACGATCGAGTTGAAACGCGTCAGCGTTTTTCGCGAGGACGCGACTTACTCGTGTTCGCTCATTCGGGCAGAGTTACGCTGATCTCAAACGCTGTCCAACCTGCGAGTATTTCGCACCTCGGTTTCAATCTTGGATCGCCGCGTTCACTGAAAATTAAAAACTTTGTCGCGAAATAAATTAAAAATAAGACATCTCGTTATTTCGAGCTAGACAATTTTTTTTCTTTAGTTTATTTGTTACTAAAAATCACTGAAAAGGAAAAACTTTGTCGCGAAATAAATAAAAAATAAGCCATCTCGTTATTTCGAGCTAGACAATTTTTTTTTTTAGTTTATTTGTTACTAAAAATCACTGAAAATTAAAAACTGTCGCGAAATAAATTACAAATAAGACATCTCGTTATTTCGAGCTAGAATTTTTTTTTTAGTTTATTCGTTACTAATTATTTGATAAAAAAGACCGGCGGGTTTTGTCGAAAAAAAATGTTAATAATTAATTCTCTTTTTTTCTTTTTTTCACGAACAAATAATTGAAAATGTTTTAAATCGAAAATTGAATTTGTGCGGTTACGAGCCGAGGGTAACTTTTATAAAATAGTATCAATAAGAATTGTGCCCATCGTCGCTCCGAACCGATGCGATTTTTCTCAAACATTTTATGTTCACAAACATTTTATGTTAAAACGTTCTCATGTTTTAACAGCGAAAAAGCCGCAAGCTTCCATATCGTGTGAATTGGGTATTTCTCGTGTAAATAGGCTTCGTTCCATTGCACTCACGTGCGTCCTCTCACGATATAAATGTAATTTGAACGCGTTATAGTTTCTCGGAGATATATGAGATTCCCTACTGCCAGTAACAGTGGATTATATACACGTACTATTAACGACGAATACGTGTAAAGATAAAAAAGAAGAAGAAGAAGAAAAAAAGGATAACAAGAAAGTCCAGTATCGCCGATTTGTTAATAGTATGATATTTTTACAGATTGTATCAATTTAAGCAATTAGCTTGACAGAAAAAAAATAAAGATAAGAATAGTTTTATCTCACGCAAATTGTTTTTTTTTGTTTATTTTAAAATCCGATTGGGTTCGTCAGGGACGAAATTTTTGCGAAGGAAATCCCAAAAGTTTCTCGTTTTATCTACGTTAAGTATCGTATTTGCTGCTGGCAAGCACGACTTACCGACAACTCTGTAAATTCTTTACCGATGGACTTTCTTTTTTATATCACTTTTGTATATTTTTGATGAAATATAGTATGACATTCGAAGATTAATCGTTTGTAGGACATTTTTTAAATTGCGATAGAATTTTTCGCAATTTTTTATCGTTCGAAAAAAAAAAAAAAATTTACGATCCATGGATCGCGACTGAAGCGGTAAAACAGGCTTCCTTGGATGCGTCTCGTGCGTCTTAGATTTATATCATGTGTTTGTAGGACATTTTTGAAATTGCGCTCGCAATTTGACGCAATTTTTTATCGTTCGCAAAAAAAAAAAAATGATTGCGATCCATGGATCGCGACTGAAGCGGTAAAACAGGCTTCCTTGTATGCGCCTCGTGCGTCTTACATTTATATCAAAAATGTTTGTAGGACATTTTTGAAATTGCGCTCGCAATTTGACGCAATTTTTTATCGTTCGCAAAAAAAAACAGAAAATGATTGTGATCCATGGATCGCGACTGAGGCGGTAAAACAGGCTTCCTTGCATGCGCCTCGTGCGTCTTACATTTATATCACAAATGTTTGTAGGAAATTTTTCAAATTGCGCTCGCAATTTTTCGCAATTTTTTATCGTTCACAAAAAAAAAATGATTGCGATCCATGGATCGCGACTGAAGCGGTAAAACAGGCTTCCTTGCATGCATCTCATGCGTCTTACATTTATATCACAAATGTTTGTAGGACATTTTTTAAATTGCGCTCGCAATTTGACGCAATATTTTATCGTTCGCAAAAAAAAAAAAATGATTGCGATCCATGGATCGCGACTGAGGCGGTAAAACAGGCTTCCTTGCATGCACCTCGTGCGTCTTACATTTATATCACAAATGTTTGTAGGACATTTTTGAAATTGCGCTCACAATTTGACGCAATTTTTTATCGTTCGCAAAAAAAAAAAAAAATTATTGCGATCCATGGATCGCGACTGAAGCGGTAAAACAGGCTTCCTCGGATGCGTCTCGTGCTTACATTTTTATATCACGTGTTTTATATTGCGTCGCGTCGAGGAAGAATAAGTCGTCGGGAAGAACAGAGGAAGCTGCGGGACGTTCGGTCGTCGAATTTCAAAGTGTCTTGCAAAGGCTGACGCCGGAGGCTGCCGGCCGCGTCGAGTGTATATATCGAGAGCAGGCATGAGGCGAGGGCCCGGGGCGATCCAGAAATGGAATATAATCAGCTAGGCGCTTGGCTTGGCGGGTTCGAGGGATGACAGCCCGAAGGCGTGTAGCTCGCCACGGGCAACGCGGATATTGGGTTCCCTGTAACCATGGTTACTTCGCCGCCGGCGATAACGTTTGTTAGCCTTTATCCCTTATTCCTGCGGTTGCGTTATCAACGAAACGTCCTCCTCGCGGCTGCATCCATCGATTCTCCGGGCGTCTTTTTAATAAGAACGAGTTCTTATTCCGATCCTCGGATTAATCGCGGCTGCCTGATTTTCCTTACGAGCGCGAAGTCTATTCGCATAAATTTGAAAAAAGTGCGAGAGAATTACAAACACTTCTCGATGGTCTGAAAATCTGAAAAAAAATCATGCATACTGAAGATACTGAGAAGATTAATTTTGCATAATAATAATTCCGAAATGTTAATAACAATTTGATAAAAAAAATTGTTTAACAAATATTTCGTTGACCCAAGTTTTTTTTTGCATGACAAATGATTCCTTTATTTTTCTGTATACTTATGAATTTTTTTCAGATTTTTATCTAATTTTTGAAATTTGTGTTTTTTTTATGGAAAATATCTACAAATTTCAAAGATTAGATAAAAATTAATTGAAAACATTGTAATTTCGGATTTTCTACTTTTCGCTTCCGTTTCATATTTATCAATTTGTTAATGTTAATAACAAATTGATAAAAAAAATAGTTTAACAAGTATTTCGTTGACCCAAGTTTTTTTTGCATGAAAATGATTCCTTTATTTTTCTGTATACGTATGCATTTTTTTCAGATTTTTATCTAATCTTTGAAATTTGTGTTTTTTTGTATGGAAAATATCTACAAATTTCAATGATTAGATAAAAATTGATTGAAAACATTATAATTTCGGATTTTCTACTTTTCGCTTCAGTTTCATGTGGATCATCCGAGGTTTCTGTAGAGAAATTACCGGAACGTACTTACCGCGAATTCATCGGAGCGACGAAGGGTAATAACGTAAAATTATCGCCGTCGAACTTTCCCACGATTAGAGTGAAAGTGATAAACTTTTAGTTTTTCCACGTCGTACGTGATATCGAGGTAACGTTTCTTTTCTTTTCAACGATAGCCTCGACAGCGCGAATCGTGTGGATAGACACGAACTCGTTGCAATTTATGGTCCACATCCGGCCTCCTGTTACGGAAGTCATATATCATTGTTTTTTCGAAATAAAAGTCAAAGGCAAACGCACGTGACCGAAAGAGAGATTTTACCGAGTAACAAAAATAAAAAATAAAAAATATCGAACACAATATTTTTTGTTTGGACAGCGATCACGTAAATAATAAAATACCGATTTTATTTCTGCTGTTAAATAAACAATGAACTATTCAAATAACTTTCGTTTTTGCTTTCCACGCGGAGCTTCGTGACTGAATTGATTTCTATTCCAAATTCTATAATATTCGTCCAACTCAATTTATCAAAATTTAAGAGTTAATCGTATAATATATTTTTTTTGCCATCTTCTGACGAATAAATACTAAAGCATCTGGGGTTAAAAAAATGCGTACATCTTACCGTTTCGCGCGCTGAAATTCATCGGGCTGCTTATATTTCGCGTTTCATCGTGTATTTTTTCTTTCCTCTCTTTCATTTTTTTTTTGTTTTGTTAAAATCGTATAATACGTAGTGTTGTAAGTATACAATAATTATTTACAATAATTAGTATGGCATATAAATACATTTTAGGTACACCTTTGAAATAGTTAATAACAGAGAAGACCAGCTCGCTCACTCTCTCCCTCTCCTCCCAGGATCAGGATCGCGCACACCGGCGGAAAAGTCACCGACGACAAAACAAATCGTATAATCGTAAACAATGTGTGTGTTTTTTCTTCTTCATTTTTCCCTCGGCAACGAAAAATACGCCGTGTCAAGCGTCACGCAAACGTGACTTTTGCGTCATTATTAAAGTCACACAAAATTTTCGTGACTAATAATTATAAAAAATTATTATTAAAATAATAATAATAATAATAATAATAATAATAAAATATTTATTATTATTATTATTTATTATTATTAAATTGAATTTAGCGTGACTTTTGCAAATAACTATAAGTCACGAAAATTTCGTACAACTTTAACAAAAAAAATAGAAGTCTCGTGGACTTTGTGTGACTCTAAAACTGACGCAAAAGTCACGTTCGCGTGACGCCAGACACCCCGAAAAAAAAAAAAAAAAAAAATCCCCAAACTTTTCCCCCGGTGCACCCGAAAGCGTGGCCGCTTTTTTATCGACCGCGTCGGAGGAGCTCTCCTCGCGTTTCCTCGAACATCGAATACTCCTCTCGGGTTTCTTTTTTTATCGGCAGGACACCGCCAAATTGAATTTTTCTCGAGCCTCGTCGACGACTCGTGTCGTGTCTCGTTTCTCGCCTCGCGGGGTCGTCGCGGCGACCTCTGCAGGTTCGTCGAGGAAACAGCGGCCGACGATTTTCCTCACTGATCGTTGCGATTGCAGCGACGACTTCGATCGCCGCCCGCTATCGTCGCGCTCGTCGCGCCCGGGCTCTGTCAGGTGTTGCTGCCCTGCCTGACGAAGAGATACTCGGAGAACTGCTGGCCCTCGACGCCGCCGCCGTTGCTCGCGACGACGCGAAAACCCGCGTTTAGGAGCCTCGTGATCGCCTGGACGGAGTTGAGCTTGCAGTAGCCGTTGAGGGGGAAGCGAATCACGTGACGGGCGTCCTGCTGGTGCCAGGCGACCCCGGATCGCGCGTCGATCACCGCCTGCGTCGTCTCCGGGAAGACCTCGTCGAGGAGCGCCCGGCCACCCGAGAGCATCACACGCTCGCCGAGATCCGGGCTCACGTGGAGCGCCACGCACTCGTAGGCGCTCTCCGTGCGCTTGTGCTCCGCGTCGCGGCCGCAAGGTGGCGCCGCGGCGCTACCGCCGCGGCCGCCCTGCTGCTGCTGCTGCTGCTGCTGCTGACACAAGGGCGGACTCGGTGAGGACGTCATCGCGCCGTTCTTTATGCGCTCCTTCTTCATCTGCTCGAGCTGCCGGCACATCGCTGCGGAGAAGCAGAATCGACGGGTTAGGAGATGTATGCGGTGTTTGCATTTTTGGGGGAATGTTGTAGGGAATTTTTGTTTAAGATGGCTGCCGTTTTACTGGTTCGAGAATAAATTTTGCGTTTTTGGGGGAAGATTGTAGGGAATTTTTTTTTAGGATGGCTGCTGTTTTACAGGTTCAAGAAAAAAATTTGCATTCTTGTGGGAATTGTGAGAACGGAGGCGGGAGAGATGGTTTTTTAATATGATATTTAGCGCAGTCGGTAAGGAAGATTGTGGTGAGTTTTTTTTTCTAGCTTGCTGCCGTTTTATAGGTTCAAGAATAAATTTTGCATTTTCGGGGGAATTGTGAGAACGGAGGCGGGAGAGATTTTTTTTAATGTGATTTTTGGTGTAGTCGGTAAGGAAGATTGTAGTGAATTTTTTTTATCTAGCTGCCGTTTTACAGGTTCAAGAATAAATTTTGCAGTTTTGTGGGAACTGAGAACGGAGGCGGGAGAGATGCTTTTTGAATATAATGTTTAGCGCAGTCGGTAAGGAAGATTGTAGTGAATTTTTTTTAATCTTGCTGCCGTTTTACAGGTTCAAGAATAAATTTTGCAGTTTTGTGGGAACTGTGAGAACGAAGGCGGGAGAGATGGTTTTTTAATGTGATTTTTGGCGCAGTCGGTAAGGAAGATTGTAGTGAATTATAAAAACGCGAGAAGAAAAATACATATAATGAATTTTATGAACTTACGCGCAATGTCGAAGTATCTGGCCTCCTCGAGCAGCAAATCCAAGTCGGCGAAATTGTCCGGAATAAGAAGTCTCGAGTTTCTCATAAAATTCAATATGTGTCGGAACATCCCGCCGTCTCGGTCGATAAAGTAGTGCTGCTTCAGCGAGTCCAGCATTATGGGGATGCTGCCGTTGAACAGCTTGGCGAGTCTCGATTCCGGATATCTGCGAGAAAACCAGAGAGACAAAATGAATTAACAATCGATGCAACGAACGAAAACGTTTCGTCTAACTGAATTTCAGTTCATACGAGGGTGTCGAGGGCGACGCCGGACAGGTGAGATGACCAGGACACGTAATATAGTGGTACAGCTCATCAGCACCTGCTCCTCGGTCAATCTCTCGACCGCGACGCCCAGGGCAAGTAGAAGTAGTGGTAGTAGCACTATTAGTAGTATTAGTATTAGTAGGCAGGTAATTCTTGCAGCTGTTCGACTCCTGCTCCCCTTTTACACACCACGACGACCTTCTCCCTTCCTTAATTAACTGTACCTGGGCCGCCTACCTGCGTACGTGGGTCTTCACGTAAAACGCACCATTCCCGACCCTTCTCATTTTCTACTTCTTTTTCCATTCGCCACGTTCCTCGTCAGCTCTATTATTTTTTTTATCGATCATTATTTATTTTTTATTTTATTTTATTCACACGACGATGTAAAAAACGAGGACTCGCAATAAATTATAAATTATAATTTCTATAATAATAGAAATGATAATTTATTCTGTCGCAATATTCTCGCAATAAATTATAATTTTTAGTAATTTACTTTTAATTATAATTTATTATATTTATAAATTATTATTATTATGTTTATTTATACAAGTAAAAATTGTAATTTACTGCTATATAATTTTATTTACAATTTTATTTATAAATTATAATTTATAGTACATTTACTATACATTATCATTTATAGTAATTTACTGTTAATTATAATTTATTATATTTATAAATTATTATTATCATTTTTACACAACTAAAAATTCTAATTTATAGGACACAAAAAAAATGTATTATGTTTAATTATATTGTCAAAATAAAGCACGATTACTACCACTACCCTCCATGTATATCCCCAAAGCGCGAAAAAAAAGTGTCTAAAAAAAAAAATTGTCGCCGAGGGATAATCGTGTTCCTCGCGTCTCTCGCGCCGAGATATATCCCGTGGCGTTTCGAGTCGAGACGGAGTGAATGAGCGATTCGCGAGAGAGACGAGACGAGAGAACGAGGGCAATTCGAGAGCGTCGGGCGCGCGAGACCGATTATCGTGATCTCGATAGGAATATCATAACGGACATGACGAGAAGAAGAGGAAGAGGATGAAGAGGGAGGAGTTGCTCCTCACTCGTCGCGGTGTGCCTCTATCATTTTCGTGAAAGCTGGCGGAACGGATGCTGCGGTGTGTATCTCGTACATATTGTACATATATACATATATACAATATATATATATATATATACATGTATATAGCACTTGGGACTTGCAGCAACGCGCCGGGTGCATCGAGGTGGAAAGAGAGCGAAAAAGAGCGCCTTGAGAAGGTGGGCGAAGAAACGCCCTGAGCCGCGAAGCGGAAGCGAGCGATCGCGACGAGATCCCACCATACGCACACGGACACGCGTGTCGCGTGCACGTGTGCGACGCCCGGCTGCTGGGGGCCTCGCTCGTAGCGAGGTTGACCGAGAGATTCGTGATAATATGGTACCCGATACTTTATACTCGGTATAATCCAGTCGTGTACACCTCTTGATCCACTTTGCGACCTTTTTTTTTTCGCCCCCCGGTTTTCCTCCGTCCCCCCGTAATTCCCTCATTGCCCCCCCTCTCCTCCCCCCGTCCATTACACTCGGCAAATCAACCTCTCACTTGACTCCGCTAATGCCTGCATAATTCTCTGCTATTTCCTGCTGCACCTCGACTTGTGCGATTCTTGCAATCTGTTAAAAATGTGGTGTTAAAAATTACGCCAACATGGTGGCTATATAGGTGCGCACCAATCAGCGGTGATAACGAGAGAGGTTAAGGGAGTGTGAGACACCGACTTTGCACCTCGAAAGTTTGGAGCTGCCGCATTTCGCGAATTACGAACGGATCGAAGCGAAAATTGAAATGTAGACGCCGGTAATGTGAATCTTCTTGATGAGTTAGTCGGAATTTTGATTTTCGAAAAAAAAAAAATTACAGATCGGTTACCCGTGGAGGGAATCTGTAATGAAAAATTCGATTTTTTAGCAATTTTTCGATGAAAACTGAGAAAAGCGACTATGTCATTCGTTGCATCGTTGGAATGCAACGAAATTCAGAAAAAAAAAATTCTAATTAATCCACACAATGAAATTAGGTATAAAAAGTCATCATAGCAATTAGTATTTATGATCTTTTATACCTAATTTCATAATTTGGGTTAATTAGAATTTTTTTTTTCTGAATTTCGTTGCATTCCAACGATGCAAACTTCAACATCATGTAATAGATGACACTATAAAAAAAAGTCACACCAGCAGCTTTTGACTTATATTTGGACGTATATTTTTATATAGCGTTTCACGTATATTTTTATATAGCGTTTCACGTATATTTTTATACAGCATTTGCCGTATATTTTTATATAGCGTTTCACGTATATTTTTATCCAGCATTTGCCGTATATTTCAACCACTGTAAAAAAAAGGGAGCGCAACGAGGCCGAAGGTTGAAGATATTCGCTTCTGTTGTGCAGGACGCTCGGTGTGTTCGCCGAGGTCGATGACGACGCGATGCAGCGCGCGTTATGCGAGCCGCGGGACGCGCACAGAAATGAGGGAACGACGTTCGCGCGGCGAACGAAGGGAGAGAAGGAAAACGGGGCGAAAGCTGGAGGGCACGAAGTGAGAGAACTCTCGGGTCGAAGGGCGGGTGGCAACACGTGCATATATATGTATATATATATTCGTATGATACGTATAGACGGACGTGAAGCGAACGTAGCCCGAGGTCGGTTCTCATACCTTCCTCTCTCTCTCGCTCGCCGCGATAACGTATAATAACGTCGGCGGCCGCTAGCCTCGAGGCCCTTCGACTTGGCGAGATATACCGCGGGGTACGGTACCAACCCCCCCCCCCCCCCCCCCCCATCCTCTCCACCCACCATCCGGAGCATCGCAACCACGCGCGTCTCCCAAGTCGAAGCTTCGGCGCTGTACACGCGTTATGCGCAACCCTCGTGTGGTTGCCCGGAAAAGCCGCGTCGTGTGTAGACACATATCGGGTTTTCGAACGAGATACGCACAAACTTTTTAATGAACGGCGTTACTCGGGTTACTTGGTGAAGCCGAGGCTTTGCGGTTTTCTCGAAAATCGAAGACTTTTGGAGCTTCTCTCGACGTTTCGGGAATTTGATTTCTTGGGGTAATCGGTAAAAATGTGACTTTTTTAGTCATCTGGTTCCGCAGTTAATATGTGGGTACAATGTAATAAAAATTACTATGTAATACATTTTTATTATATTTTTATTTATTAATTAGTATTAAAAAAGTGATATTTTTAAAAATATGATGTATAAAATATATCAAAAAATGTCTATGTGATCAAAATTGTTGTGTAATAAAAATTGAATATTTCATCAAAATGACTGTGTGATAAATATGATTATGTAATAAAAATGACTATGTAATAAAAATTGTTATGTAGTAAACATTCCTGTGTAATAAAAATTACTATGTAATTTCATTAGAAAAGTCGTGTTTCTGGATACTGATATTATTATTATTATTTACGTTCTGGATTTTTTTTCGTCCGCACTACAATCACACTTGGAAAACATAATTAAGAAATGAAATTAAAAATTGGAAATAAAAATTGAAATTAAAAATAGGAATTAAAAATTGAAATTAAAAATTGAAATTAAAAATTGGAATTAAAAATTGGAATTAAAAATTGAAATTAAAAATTGGAATTAAAAATTGGAATTAAAAATTGGAATTAAAAATTGGAATTAAAAATTGGAATTAAAAATTGGAATTAAAAATTGAAATTAAACATTGAAATAAAAAAAAAAAAGTGAAAGAGCAAAAAAAAAAGGTAGGTAATTTAATTGACTCGCCCCGGAGAACGGGAGACGAGGTGAGAATAACGCGCATCGAACCTTCAATTCCCTCGTCCAGATCCCGCGGGTTTACATATCGAGGACGAGGAGACGAAGAGACGAAGAGACGCGAGGAGCAGCGGAAGAAGAAAACGAAGCAAGCGAGGGTAAAGGGTGGGCCGACGGGTAAGAAACACACCGAGGACAAGCGAGCGGAGCGCAGTGGTCGCCGAGATCACGGCGCGGATGCGAGTCTCGTGGTGCTCGCCGAGGGCCTTCGAGCTGAGATAGGGAAAGAAGAAAGGAAGGAAGAAAAGAGAGAGAGAGAGAGAGAGTGGGAAAAAAGAGCCTGGCGGCCGGCGTGCCCCGTTGGTTTCTTGCAGCATCCTCTCTTGAGGATACACAGCGTGTATATAATGTACATTATATACCGTATATATTTCGTGCACATATGTACGTTGAAATGTATATGTGTTTATATTGTAAACATATACAGGGTGATTCACAATGTTTTTTTTTTCAAGTTTTTGGTACTTGGCAATTATTAAAAATAATTGTAATAATTATAAATTATAAATCACTATGGATTTCATGGATTTTATGGATTTTATGGATTTTATTGATTTTATGGATTTTATGGATTTTATTGATTTTATGGATTTTATGGATTTTATGGGTTTTATGGGTTTTATGGATTTTATGGATTTTATGGATTCTATGGATTTTATTAATTTTATGGATTTTATGGATTTTATGGATTTTATGGAAACCCGAAAAAAACGTTTGGTACGTTTATCGAAATTTGCAATTTAATCACTAAACGGCTGTCAAAAATTTAATCAAAATTGCTATAAGAAACTGCAAGGAAAATTCACTGATTCACAAAAGATGAATAATCGAAAATTCTGAATCACCCTGTATATGCACCGCATATGTATTACATTATTATGTATACATAGATGTGTTCATATTGTATGCATGTGTGTGTTATGTACAGTATATATATATATGTATATGGATGCATGTATAGCGACCGGGGGCGGAGGACGAGAGAAAAGAGGGCCGTGATTACCGGAGGGTATTCCAGGGTCCGGTGTGCGGGCTCTCTTCGCGTTCGCGGACCGTGAGCTCTGCGGGGTCCGATCCCGGGTCAGATCCGCTCGGAGCGGACGCCGCGATCCTATGGGAAAACGCTAAACGATCGGCTCACATCACTCAGATTCCGCGGGCGGGCGGCCGCCGGGAACCGAAGAACGGGTTAATAAATGCGAGTGAAGAGACGAGGAGGAAGGAACAACGTTCGCTGTGCTTTCGTCAACTGTGTTATATTGTAAGGGAGGTGCGGGCAAAATGCGACGCGTAAGCGAAAAATGGTTTTGTGACGAAAACAAAAGTGTGCTTCGATTGCTTTTGATAAAAAAATTTGATTCCATTTTGATTCCAATTTGGAGCGTAAAAAAAAGTGCCCCCAAATTCAGAAATAAAAAAGACCCCCAAATTCAGATATTCGTGTTTTTTTTACTCGGTGATACTCCTTAATAGTTATTTCGCAAAAAAATATAATAATAATATTTATTATTATTATTATTATTATTATTATTATTATTATATTTTTTATATATATATTTTATTTTTATATATTTCTAAAATTATTATTATTATTATTCTGATAATTAGAAATGTGAATTCGGTTGCCTCGACAGCCCAAAATCGTTTTTGAATAAATGCCTTTTTTTCAGTTCAACTTAACGAATTTTGCGACTTTTCGTTTTTGCCCACAAAGACTCAGAATAGTAGAATCAATTAATAGTAATATTAATTGAATATTATGTGGAATGAAATTTCGCGCGAGTTCCGGCCAATGTTATGAATATCTTGCGAAAAAAAATCGATCCTTCCCTGCGTTGAAAATCAATTAATTAGAGCGAATTGTAATTGATTGAAGTGCCGCTCGCGTCCTCTCCGTCTCATTAACGCTAATTATCGATTCGTTGACCGATGCACGATCGGTGGTTTGCTTTTGATGTAGCGAAATAGAGTTGGCAAATATTCGATTTCAGCCGAGGGGCGAACGAGTCGAGTGGTCGTCGAATAAACTGGGCTTGCGTCGAGAGGCCGCGTTTCAAAAAGAAAATGGATTCTCCCGAATTCAAACAATAATATATGGCTTGGCGTTCGTGCGTATTTCGTATATCAACTGTACACAATTTCGACATTTCAAACAATATTTTTTCACATACTCTTCAATATTTCATTTTTTTTTTCATTAATTTTTTTTGTTAAAAAAATTAAATATTTTAAATAGAATTACAGTTTTTTTTAATAACCCCCTAAAAATTGTATATCAACTGTACATAATTTCGACATTTCGAACAATATTTTTTCACTTATTTTTCAATATTTCACTTTTTTCATTCAGTTTTTATGTAATAAAAAATTAAATAATTATAATAGAATTACAATTTTTTTTTAATAACCCCCCAAAAATTGTATATCAACTGTACACAATTTCGACACTTCGAAAAACATTTTTTCATTTATTTTTCAATGTTTTACTTTTTTAAATTTAGTTTTTATTTTTATTTTTGAATTAAATATTTTAAATAGAATTACAATTTTTTAAATACCCTCCCCCAAATTGTATATCAACTGTACACAATTTCAACATTTCGAACAATATTTTTCACTTTTTTTCATTCAGTTTTTATGTTAAAAAAAATTAAATATTAAAAACAAAATTACAGTTTTTTTTAATAACCCCCCAAAAAATCAAATTTTGATTCACCCAAAATTTCTGCTTTCCTTCGGGCAGTCGCAAAAGTTCGAGCGCTTTGTTTAATTATGTAACTGCGAAAGTTTAAGTGCCGCGTGTTTGACCCGGTAATTGTAAAAGTTTAGGCGCGCCGTTTAAAATCCGGTAATTGTAAAAGTTAAAACAGTCGAGTGCAAACAGATGTAAATCGCGACACGACGCAAACATGTTTCAACGACGGTACTGCAGGTACCTGCTAATGGGTATTGCACAAATAATGACAATCCGATGTGTGTGTCGAGTCCGTTTATTCGGTCTCGCATGGACTCTCGCATGGAAGAATGCCGAGAGAGACTCGTGCCGAGTCTCTGTCGCAAATCCGCCTGGCCGATCCAGTGGGATATCGAAGTAACGAACCCGCAGCTAGACGTTGGTTAATGTCGATTCGAATCTCACTCGATCCGCAGCGTTGCGTGATAGCCGAGTAGCAACGTTTCGTACATGCGACTTGAGCTTCGATCTATCGTGGTAAATTTTTCAAGTCGATCGGCAAACAGTATTTCCTTTTAGCGGGAAGCCTTAACGCAAAGACTGCACGTAAATCGCACAAATTACAAAAAAGAAAGTACGACATCAAATTTTTTAAATATATTTTTTTAAATATAATTTATTTTTTTTATATATAGTTTTTTAAATATAATTTCTTTCTTTTATCTAATTCTTAAAAATATAGTTTCTTTGTTTTATATAATTTTTTTAATATAAATTCTCGATAACAATTTTTTTTAAATATTATACAATAGTCACATGAACATTAAAAAAAAACTTCCTCTCAGATTAAAAAAAATGGAATCAAGTATTTCAATAATCCTGTCCCCATTTTACGAAGTTAATTTAACATCATAAAAAGACCAATAGAAATAAAAAAAGTGAAAACGATTTTTACGAAAAACGATTTTTACGAAGTCGCCGCTAAGTGGCGATCGATCTTAAAAATACGGATCTCCTCGTTACGTCCGTTGACCACTATATGCGTTTGATTTTTCACGCGTTGCGTCCCGCGGGTGGACCGTCGAAAATTAATGACGCTGTTACCAGTCATACACGCAGCAGAATCGGCACGATTTATCATTTCGATGGTACGTAACGCTTGCGTCCGGAGAGTCTCCGTTGCCGATCGCACGGCGTCGAGGTGACAAATGTATCGCTGGACTCGCTTTTCCACCGCCGCCCGTTCACGGAAGCATTTTATAATGATTTGCGGTCACGGAGAGATATCGCGGCTCGCATATTGGTCGTTCCCAACGGCAGCCGGGGACTGATAAAATAATCCACCGGGGTAATCGCGAGCACTCCGGGCTCGCCGCGCCACAACCGCGGGGATATAATACGCGCGGCTGTACTTTCAACAAAACAATAGGTCAACGGCACGTAATGAGGGAGGACGGGGCAGCCGAGCGTGTCCTGTGTACCTCGGCGCAACGCCGCGGGGATGTTGCCCCGGGTGCCTCGTGATGCGCGCAACGGCGAGATCGTATCCGCGAATGGGCAGCCTTGGCGGACGCGCCGCGGGTGAAGACAAAAGTAATAAGAACGAAAATAGAGCGCGAATGATGCACGTAGTTTTGTTGAATTTTTGGCGTTTTATTTTGTATTTTTTATTTCGGGTTTTATTTTGTATTTTTTATTTCGCGTTTTATTTTGTATTTTTTATTTCGCGTTTTATTTTGTATTTTTTATTTTGCGTTTTATTTTGTATTTTTTATTTCGCGTTATATTTTGTATTTTTTATTTTGCGTTTTATTTTTTATTTCGCGTTTTATTTTTTATTTATTATTTTGCGTTTCATTTTTTATTTTTTATTTCGCGTTTTATTTTTTATTTATTATTTGGCGGTTTATTTTTTATTTGGCGTTTTATTTTTTATTTTTTATTTGACGTTTTGTTTTTTATTTATTATTTGGCGGTTTATTTTTTATTTATTATTTGGCGTTTTATTTTTTATTTATTATTTGGCATTTTATTTTTTATTTCGCGTTTTGTTTTTTATTTTTTATTTGGCTTTTTAAATTAATTTCCACGCGTTTCCGAGATTCGAATAGTTGATTTTTTGGACTTCACTTTGCGATCCAAATTTCACGAAAATTCGAAATAAATCGAAGTTATAAAAAAAAAAAAAATTGATCTCGTGGATTATTTCAACGGTCTTAAAAATTAGGAACGAAAGGGGCCAACGACTGTCGTCGTCGCCGTCAAGTTTCCACCACGCGCGACGACCTCCGCGAATATTTAGATCAGCATATCCGTATCCCGCGGTGCAGACGCGCCGCTTAGATCCAGGCGCGATTTCCTTTTTCTCCTCTTTTTTGTTGTTGTTGTTGTTTCTCCACGTCCACGCGAGCCACGACACAGATCCCGCTTTGATGCAACTATATTATACCGCGTGTCGAGGTGGACGTCGACGCCTGTCCATCCCACTTGGGTGCGTCCGTTATACGGGCCGTGGTGTAAGTGCAATTCCACAGTTATGCGGAGGGGTGGATGAGAGGCCTCCGTCCGAACGGATTATTATCATCCAAGTGGAACGGCTCGCAAGATAGTCGTAGAGTGATGATGAAAAAAAACAAAAAAAAAAAAAAAAAAAAAAAAATTGCAAGTTCATCCGCACGCGGAGCTAATGTAATTTTGCGCCTCGTCTGCTCCACAAAACCCGTTGAACACAACGAGAATCACAAACCGACAAACCTCGTGATGACTGCAAATTTGTTTCACAGCCGAGTACAGATGGAACGAAATCTTTTCTAACTGCGAGCAGGAGAATCGCCACTGTGGTAATTAATATTAATAATAACTTGGTAATTATTTGCAACTTGGTAATTAATTGCAACTTGGTAATTATTTACAATTTGGTAATTATTTCCAACTACGTGGTAATTATTTGCAATTTGGTAATTATTTCCAACTACTTGGTAATTATTTCCAACTTGGTAATTATTTCCAACTTGGTAATTATTTTCAACTACTTGGTTATTATTTCCAACTACTTGGTTATTATTTCCTACTTGGTAATTATTTCCAATTGGGTAATTATTTCCAACTGCTTGGTAATTATTTCCAACTTGGTAATTATTTTCAATTTGGTAATTATTTCCAACTTGGTAATTATTTCCAACTTGGTAATTATGTCCAACTTGGTAATTATTTCCAACTACTTGGTAATTATTTCCAACTGCTTGGTAATTACTTCCAACTTGGTAATTATTTCCAACTTGGTAATTATTTGCAATTTAGTATTTATTTCCAACTTGATAATTATTTGCATTTAGGTAATTATTAATTATTTGGATACCGTCGATTTATATAACCACCGAATCGATGCTGACTCTCGATTGGCCCATGCGAGAAATACGCGACGAAATCGGTTTTTTGGAAATTCGAATACACCGATCGAGGGTATAAAAATGCGTGCGCGCGGCACGCGAGTCGCACGCTGGAAGCTATTTAACGGCCGATTTTGCTTACTTCGTGAGTGTCTCGAGCGAGGACGTGTAGATCGTGCCACCGACGTCGATGTGAACAGGTGCCGTGTACCTCGAGGCCGCGGCGACGCACGGTATTCCCGTCATCTTCGCGTTGTAAGCCGCAGCTGCCGCCGCTGCGGCGGGCGGTGCTGCCGGCGTCGGTGGCGTCGGCGACGACGAGTTCGACATCGTTGGCGACGTTGCTGGCGAACTGCTCGGCGACAGCAATCTGACAAAGATACTTTCAACATTAGGGCGACATTAGACGGGCACCTGCGTCAAGGAACGAAATTACATACGTGGGATTCGCGTGTAACGATAATTCACGATCTCGGCCGTTTCGTTTCTTTTTTTTTTTTTTTTTTTAATAAATATAGGTTCGCCTGCCTATGGCAATCACGGAGTGACGATTTTTTTTGTTTGTTAATGAATTTCTCCTTTTGCAAGAATTATACATTTTTGGCATGGAGTGACAATTAAAAAATTCCAAATGTTAAAAACAAAATGTAATAAAAACGCCTCATGCAGATTATTTTTTGTTTGAAGAAAACGTTTTTTTTTTTTTTTCAAAATGATACTTGGGCGACTCATTTTTAGTCATTTTTTTGCCGAAATCATTTTGCCGTTGTGCGGAGTTCCGATTTTCTTAACCGTAAATATGTGACAAGTGTTCATGACTGTACCTCATTTTAATTTGGGCGCTAGGGAACATATTGCGTTGTGCCGTCAGCTCCGCCTTTGTCTCCTTCCCGTCGGCATCACATTTCCGCCTGCAACGACACGACAAGCAAACAATCATTCGGATCTACGTCATTCGGTACTGGCAAAAGTAAATATTTCCGCGTGTATTCGCTTGTGAATCTCGTTCAAGAGTTAGTCAGAATTTTTGTTCTCGAAAAAAAAAAAAAAAAAAAAAAAAAAAATTACAGATCAATTATCCGTAGAACCTCGTTGATGAGTTGGTTAGAATTTTGATTTTCGAACAAAAAAATTACAGATCGATTATCGGTAGAGGGAATCTGTAATAAAAAATTCGATTTTTTTTTCAATTTTTCGCTAAAAACAGACAAAAGCAACTGATTCATTCACGAGATAATAAAAAATCACACACGAAACGTGCATTCACGCCCTTAAAGCGAAAAGTGTTACAACATTTTGTCGGTAACACAGGAATAAATTTAACAAAACCTCTGGTGTCAATTATACACCGTACAAAGTGTTACTAGGGTGAATGCACTAGTAATTGAACCAGTGAATGAACAACAGTTTTTTGAGAATTCATGAGAAATTACGACGACATGGATTAACATTAGATTCTTAATTTGTTTATTATTCAGCTATCTACGACGATTATTTTGTCGCAGACGCCCATTTTCGACTAAAAATGTAGGTTAGATTGGCCCGTTCATTTACTGGTGTTTTTGCATTTTTCCCTTTTCGTATTTATTTCTGTACATTTCGCGGTAAAAAATACGAGATTTTCTTAGCTGCGTCACACAATTCAACGCTTTGGGCGATCGTTGAAATTTTTGCGAACAGTCTGAAAACATTGGATTTTATCACAATCCATAATAATGAAATTATTATGAAATTAACTGTTCATTTACTGGTGACTTCACCCTATCAACACTGTAACAAGTGACACCAGGAAAAACGTCCACATCAGCAGCGTTTGACACCGCATATTTTTAACAGTGTATATAGCCGAGTCGAAGACCCGACGTCGCGGGTCTCATCCGCGCGACCATTATATATATTTCCAGCGCCGCCGGGCACGGCTCGCCGGTTCCTTCAGCCCGCGGGCCACGCGGAGATGTATATGCAACGCGCAGCGCGAAGCGCTGCGCGTTGCCTCGAAGCGAGAGGAGCTTCTCGGCGACGGGCGCGGGGGTCGCGTGCACCGCACGCTCAACCCGAGATCCACGATGCGATGCACGGATGTATGCACACCCGGTTCCCCGATGCGGGTGGGGATTTTCTCTCTGTCTCTCTCTCTCTCTTTTCCCCCTCCCTTTCTCCTGCTCGCTCGTTCGCATCCCATCCCATTTCCCCTCGCGCCTCTTGCCCCCTTCGACCGCACCGGGTACGGCCGCCTCGCCTCGCGGCTCGCCCGGGGCGAACGCGAGTCCAGGTAGACGCTGCTTCCATCGCCTCCGGGAATCGCAATTCCGCACCGCGATATACTGCATAGAGCACGCGGCTATCCTATCCATCTCACTCTTTCATTTCTCTCTCTCTTCATCTCTCTCGATCCCCGCATCTATTTTCCTCGGCTCGCCCTGTTAGAGATGATCTGTCTGCCGCGCTTCGCGTCCTCCTCTCCTCTCCCCTCCTCCGCCTTCGCGCGTCGCCCTTTGGGCGTTGCACAACTTCAATGCACACTGCAACTTCGATGTACAGTCTGATGTCCCGTGTTTTGGACGGTGACGTTGAGAGGAATCATAAAGGAATCATTTTCATGGAAAAAGAAACTTGGCTCAACGAAATATTAGTCAAACTATTTTTTTTAAATTAATTTATTAATATAATTTAGGAATTATTATTATGCAAAATTAATTATTTCAGTACCCTTACTGCGCATTAATTTTTTTCAGATTTTCAGATCATCGAAAAGTGTTTGCAATTTCCTCCCACTTTTCTCGAATTTACGCGAGTCGAATATTTCGCGCTTCTGCATCCTTAAAAATCGCGAACGCGGGAGGTGAACAAAGGGAGACTCGACTGTGTTTCGGCAGCACTGACAGTCCGCGGGCATCGAACGCTGGCGGTTCACGGATGAGGCTCTGAACGTTGCATCGTTTTGCGCCCGCGGTGCCTCGGGTCGCATTCCGCCACTTCGCTGTGTATCTACATATGTATGTTTGTACTCGTGCGCACGAGGCGGGCGGAATGAGGGTGGGGGGAAGGGGGGGGGCATGGGGTACGGGGTGGCTGAGAATACCGGCGTGGCCCCCAAGCCCCGCCGAGTCTTCAGGCGTCCCGAAATGCAAATTCGGAAATGTCTCGCTTTTTCTCCTCAATCCGTCTCTGCTTCTCGACCCCCCTCCCCGCTCCCCCCCCCTTCCTCGCCTCGCCCGCAGTCATTTCGAAGCTCTCTCGTTTCTCTCTTCTCTCTTCTCTTCTCTTCTTCTCGTTCGCTCGGCCTTTGGCCCTCGAATTATTATTATTTAAATGCTGGGCCCGACGACCAAAAGCGCCAAGGACGATCCGAGAGACGCAGCGACGCCGCTGTGTCTCCCGCAAATCGAGAGCTATTCGTCAACCCCCGAGCTGGAAATTTAATGGCGCGCGCGGAGTTGCGGCGAGCGGTGGAGAAAGGCAGATGCGAAAAATTGGGAGTCGTGTGACGTCTTAAAATTTTATTTTGAATTTAATTTTATTAAATTAAACATTTTTAGTATTAATAAAATAAAAATTCTATTTTGAATTTAATTTGATTAGATTAGACATTTGTATTATTAATCAAATAAAAAATTTATTTTGAATTTAATTTGATTAAATTTAACATTTTTATTATTAATAAAATAAAAAATGCATTTTGAATTTAATTTTATTAAATTAAACATTTTTATTATTAATAAAATTAGAATTTAATTTTGAATTTAATTTTATTAAATTAAACACTTTTATTATTAACAAAATAAAAATGTTATTACAATTTTTTTTATTAACTAACTTTAATAGGTTGCAACTGTAAATCCCAATCGACTAGACTGTGATCCACGTCCTCATTTACTCCACCACAATTTTCCAACTACAGAAACTAAATGTTAAGATAAAATGTTTGTTATTCCTCGCTTTACGAACCCACAAGACGCTTTTATGAACCGTAATAACGGATCACCGTTGTTACCGACATCTCTAACGTTTTAATGTCCAACGTTGTTTCCACCGTATGGCGCGTAGTAATGAATTAGTTATTTAAATACAACGACCGTGATGCAGTCGCGCGGTAAGTGCGCAGCGGCTGGCCTAACAACGCAACGAGTAAAGCCTTCCGTTAGAGCCGTCACTCTGATGGATTAACACGAGACTTGGATTTAATTACACGTGGGGAGACCGGCGAAAGACATAGAAACGTGGATGGACTGCTACAGCCAAGTAGTTACAGCCTGGATGTAATATTTTTTTCTCTCAGGCTGCGCGGCTCCAATATACATAAACGGCGTGCATACGATAAGCCGTTTCTCGGCTTCCAGCGCGAGCGGCTCTAAAAGTGACTCGTTAAAGCCTCTAATTGAAGAATTAATTTTTTTATCCATGCGTTTTATTTAATTTTTTTTATCCATGCATTTTATTTAATTTTTTTATCCATGCGTTTTATTTAATTTTTTTTTATCCATGCGTTTTATTTAATTTCTTTTATCCATGCGTTTTATTTTATTTTTTTTATCTATGCATTTTATTTAATTTTTTTATCCATGCGTTTTATTTAATTTTTTTTATCCATGCGTTTTATTTAATTTTTTTATCCATGCATTTTATTTAATTTTTTTTATCCATGCGTTTTATTTAATTTTTTTTATCCATGCGTTTTATTTAATTTTTTTTATCCATGCGTTTTATTTAATTTTATAACCAGCAGCGAAGTTTCATTACGGTTTCATATTTATTTTCAATCTGTACATCCGACTTGCTCGACGAAAAAGTGCATAAAGCGATAAATTGGAAGAAATATTGGCGAGCGATTATCGAAAAGGATTTAGCCAAGTAGTTACAGCCTGGATGTAATATTTTTTCTCTCAGGCTGCGCGGCTCCAATATACATAAACGGCGTGCGTACGATAAGCCGTTTCTCGGCTTCCAGCGCGAGTGGCTCTAAAAGTGACTCGTTAAAGCCTCTAATTGAAGATCGGTGCCCGCTTAACAGTGGCAACACACACGGCTCGGGTTATTAGCGAGTTCGATATACTCCGAAGACGCGGAACGACGAAGCCCTGATGGTTTTCTTCACTGGGATACGCAGGGAGCGACGGAGGATACGAGGAAACGAGGCAAGTAAGTGGATAAAGAAGATACTGAACGGACGGCCTTTTAAGGTCGCTTCACACGTTTTCGTTCCTCGGGGGTTTTTCGAGACGCGGTTAATGGCAATGATGCAAAAAATTGTTCTCACTTAGTCAGTCAAGACGGAGTTAATTTTTTTTATTTACTAGTTTGCGCGAAATTAATATACGTTGATGTGTTTATTTTCGTGATAATTCATCGTTTGTTTATTTTCGTGATAATCCATAATTTGTTTATTTTTATGATAATTCATCATTTGTTTATTTCCGTGATAATCCATAATTTATTTATTTTCGTGATAATTCATAATTTATTTATTTTCGTGATAACTCATAATTTATTTATTTTCGTGATGATCTATAATTTCTTTATTTTCATGATAATTCATAATTTCTTTATTTTCATGATAATTCATCATTTCTTTATTTTCGTGATAATCCATAATTTCTTTATTTCCGGGATGATCCATAATTTCTTTATTTTCATGATAATTCATCATTTCTTTATTTTCAAGATAATCCATAATTTCTTTATTTTCGTGATAATCCATAATTCCTTTATTCCCGTGATAATTCATAATTTCTTTTTTTTTGCGCTACCCCATGAAACCCCAGACAAAAAAATCGACACATCCCAACAATGCAAAAAAAAAACAAACCAAAAACAGTCATAATCACAACATTTTTTTGCCAAACCCTCGCGTACAACGAACACACACAAACATCATGCGTTCGTAATTCCAACTGCGAGTGACAAGTCCATCAAATGAGTCGTCACTCGCGTTCGCTGCAGGACCGACGTCCTTGTCTGTCCCGACGCTGTTACCGCTTTATCGATTCCGGCTGCGCGGCCGTGTGCATATAATCAGCCGTATAAAAATGTGTGAATTGACCTTTATCGTAGTCGTGGGCGTGCGGGATATAAAATGTTTTGCGCGCGAATACAGCGATGATGCCCACGAGATATAGTCGCCCCCCCCCCCTCCCCCTCTTCGGGGGTCCAAAGAAAAAAAAAAAAAAAAAAAGACATGGGTGAAAGGAGAGAGAAGGGAAAAGAGAAAAGTGAGAGAGAGAGAAAGAGAGCCCGGATGTGTACCGCACGTTCTGTATGGCGGACGATCGAAGCGCGTGCCGACCGGTTTGGCCTGCTGCCGCCGCGCACACAATCGCAAAATTTATCGATGCGCTATGCGGACGAGACTGCGCGAATGCCTCGGCCCCCTCACGTTACCAGCCTCCTCTTCTCTCCGTCTGTCTTTTTTTTTTGTTTTTTTTTTCGCCTCGTCCCGGGTATCGCCTTCAATAAGAATGTCGAGTGCGTTCGCGCGGACCGCGGGGCGCGTGGCCCGTCTGCACTACACGTGGGCGTTACCACTGCGACTATAAAAGCGCGCGATAAAGCCGGGAATGAGGATCGCACGAACGGCGCACGAACGTCTTCAGCGTGGAAATTGCGGATAGGGGAATTTTGGTAGTGTCAACTTTTATCGCATGATTTCGAGAATTGAAAATAATAATAATAATAATCATAATTAAATTAACTTTTTTTATTTGGGAAGGAGAATAAGATTCCACCGTCAATAAAATAAAATGGCCACCGTCTTCATTTTTAGGTTCATTTCTTTTTTAATAATAATAATAATAATAATAATAATAATAATAATAATAATTTAACGAATTATTCTGTATGGAAAGGAAAATAAGATTCCGATGATTCGTGTGAGTTAAAAAAAAACACGTGAAAAATCGACACCGGTATAAGATTTTGTTAGGTTAATTTCTTTTTTTTATAATAATAATAATAACAATAATAATAATTGAACGAATTATTCTATATGGAAAGGACAATAAGATTCCCATGATTCGCGTGAGCTAAAAAAACACGTGAAATATCGACAATCGGCAAAAGATTTTTTTTAGTTTGATGTATTTATTATATTTCAGATTGATTTATTTATTATATTTTAGGGAAACCATCGAAGGCTCCGTAAAAAAACTGAAGCCTGCATTTTTTTCGTCGCATGAGTCGTATTATCATCGCAATCAAAACAGACAATCCGATGAAAAAAATTAAATAGTGATTTTTTGTGGTTGAAGCTGATTTCGAACGTTCTCGCTTCCCACTTTGTGCCCTTTCGCTCGACGCTCGACCTCCCGAGGGGGAGTCGTGTGTGGCTCGCGCGAGACGCACAAAAGTCGCGACGCGTATCATCTGCGATGGAAACGGGGTCGCGAAATTCCTCCCGGCTCGGCATTTCTCTCGCTCGCTTCGAAAACGTTCGATGATTTATCGACGTCGCGGAATCGCGGTGATTTCGACGCGACGCCACGCGCAACGGCCTCGTGCATTTCGCGCGCTCTTTTCCTCAGCATATATGCATCCGAGACATGTTCGCGTAGAGAGCCGCATGTAAATCGATGGAGCAACGACGACGACTCTCCTCTCGTCCTCGCGGGCGAGACGGCGAAACGTTTCCAAGACGAAGACGATGCTTTATTGGTGAAAGTGAACAAGACGTACCGCGAGAGGTGTGCGCGGGGCATGTTCCTTTCTTGCCACTCCGCGGTATTAAACCCCTTGGGCGGTCGCAATTTTACAAATAGATACATCCGACGTATCCGCATAAGAGAAATGAGGGCCAAAGGAGCGCGGATGAAATCTGGGTTCAAAATAGAAAATGCCTTTTTTAAATTTATTTTATTTTATTATTTTTTATTTACTTTATTTTATTATTTTTTATTTACTTTATTTTATTATTTTTTATTTACTTCATTTTATTATTTTTTATTTACTTTATTTTATTATTTTTTATTTACTTTATTTTATTATTTTTTATTTACTTCATTTTATTATTTTTTTATTTACTTTATTTTATTATTTTTTATTTACTTTATTTTATTACTTTTTATTTACTTTATTTTAGTACTTTTTATTTACTTTATTTTATTATTTTTTATTTGCTTTATTTTTTTAATTTTTAATTTTTTTTATTTAAATTACTTTTTTCGTGATGATTACATTCAGGCACAACTTTATGCGCTCATAGTTTAATATGCGAAAACGTTGCATCTGTTTGGTTGCATATCGCTCCAATCTCCCTCCCTTTCCCCCCGTGTTGCTCTTTGGTTACGCGCCACGCAATCGGTTTATGACCCCGTAAGAGCGTGTGGCGCAAATCTCCCTGGCACGCGGCGCAGCCTGATGGTACTGTTTTGCGACATCGTGTGCACTGCTTTCTTATGCAAGCGCCGCGACCAACCGGGAGCCACGCGATATCTGCCTTGTCTGTATCGCCCATACGGTTCGTTCGCTTTTATGCGCAAAGCACGAGTTATAAAATACGCGTAGTACGGTTTATCGCACGACAAGACGCGGCTCAGAATCACCCAAACTGGTAGCCCGCACAAAAAAATAGTATTAAAAGAATATCCAAAGTGTGTCGTATTGGACTGAAAAATATTAATTTCGTACTAAAAAAAAAATTGAGTCCTCAATCACAGAAATATGTTTTTAGGGTACAATTTATGCGACTTGTAATGGAAATCTGAGGTCAAAAACTGAAAATTTATTTTTCAGATAATTTAAATTTTGAAAATTTATTTTTCAGATAATTTAAATTTTGAAAATTTATTTTTCAGATAATTTAAAATTTGAAAATTTATTTTTCAGATAATTTAAAATTTGAAAATTTATTTTTCAGATAATTTAAAATTTGAAAATTTATTTTTCGGATAATTTAAATTTTGAAAATAAATTTTTCAAAATTTTCGGTTTTTGACGTCAGATTACAAGTCGCAAATTGTACCCTAAAAACATATTCCTGTGATTGAGGTTCCAATTTTTTTTTAGTACAAAATGAGTGTTTTTCAGTCCAATACGACATACTTTGAATACTTCGACGGTTCAACAGAAATACTCTTTTCATAGTATTTTTTTTTGCGCTGCTCCTTTACAAGGCACTGCCTACTGCACTCGTGCAGCGTGCAGCGTTCTCGCACGCTTATGTATTATATTCCAATATCGTTGCTCATTGCGTGCCCTCCCCCCCCCCCCCCCCCCCCCTCGCGACTTCGTTCCCCGTGCGCCACGTGAGCAGCTTGTATTATATACGATCTCGCATGTATTTATGCGCCCCGACGAGAGCTCATCGTAAATCTAGCGTGCCCTACAGTGCTCTTGTGCTCTTTAGCTTTGATCTTACACGCTCGGAAATGCAATATACACTTGGAGATAGAAACTCGGCGTCGCTGTACGAGATGGAGGCAACTGCGGGGAATTACTTTTCGCCGTTTACACACGCGCGAATTTTTTATTTTTTATTTTTTGAGCGTAAGAACGAAAGTTGAAACGTTTGATCGTTGAAATTTCAGATGGTAGAATTATTTTTATTTTTTTGTGACGTCCGAAGCAGAATTTTTCGGTTTGTGTTTTTGTTACAGGGTTTTTTTTATCGGTGCGTTTTAATTAATTTTTTCATCCATGCGTTTTATTTAATTTTTTTTACCCACGCGTTTAATTTAATTTTTTTTATCCATGCCTTTTAAAAAAAAAAATTTATCCATGCGTTTTATTTAATTTTTTTTATCCATGCCTTTTAAAAAATAGAATTTATCCATGCGTTTTATTTAATTTTTTTATCCATGCGTTTTATTTAATTTTTTTTTATCCATGCATTTTATTTAATTTTTTTTATCCATGCATTTTATTTAATTTTTTTTATCCATGCGTTTTATTTAATGTTTTTTATCCATGCGTTTTATTTAATTTTTTTATGCATGCGTTTTATTTAATTTTGTTTATCCATGCGTTTTATTTAATTTTGTTTATCCATGCGTTTTATTTACTTTTTTTTATCCATGCATTTTATTTAATTTTTTTATCCATGCATTTTATTTCATTTTTTTTATACATGCGTTTTATTTACTTTTTTATCCATGCATTTTATTTAATTTTTGTTATCCATGCGTTTTATTTAATTCTATAACCAGCAGCGAAGTTTCATTACGGTTTCATATTTATTTTCAATCTGTTCATCCGGTTTGCTCGACGAAAAAGTACATAAAGCGATAAATCAGAACAAATATTGGCGAGCGATTATCGAAAAGGATTTTTTTTTCCCTCAAGAAATATCTCACTGGGATTCGTCGATTTTTTCCCCGTCGCGGGAAGCGCGAGAAAATAATTCCCTCGTCGCTCCGTACAGCGTTAATTATTTCAATTTTAATTCGCGCGTTCCCGCGTCGAGTTAAACAGCGTTTCGCTCGTCTCCAATTGTTCGGAATTAATGGCGCGCGGATCTCCGTTCATTAGCGCGAGGTAAATACGCGCCGAAAAATTCGACGCGTGCCCCGCGGGGCGTCACTCGTTTCCCGCGGATTCCGAAACACGCCCGGCGCTTGTAAGTGCATTTTTTTTTTTTTTTTTCAAAATCGAAATTATATCCCGGTACATTAAAATAACGATCGCGTGCATTAAGCGATATACGTGCAGCCCGTGCGTGCGATTCTGTCTCCCGACTAATTTAAATATTTCCCACGATATTTCATCCCGCGGAATCTGACATTCGCGCGGGCGTGAGTGTAATGAAATTTCGCAGCGCACGACCTATGCGATATACGCGGTTTATGCTTCTGCTCGCCGCTCGCGCTGCACACGTATGCGTCGGTAAATACGGCACGTATGGGCTGTACTATTATATACAGGGTGATTCGGAATGGTGTCCCACATTTTCGTCAGCAATCGCCGCTTACTCAAATTTTCGCGGCAGTTTTTTAATTTGCGATAATTATTTCATATAAATTATAATATAATTAATGAAGATTATTTTTTTGTAAGTACATGAGTGACGGAAAATATTGTTAGAAAAATTTATTAGCCTATCATAGGTAAAATTAAAAAAACATAAAAAAATAAAAAAAAATGTCAGGTTGATTTTGGCGATTTTCGGCAATTTTTTTTTTTAATCCAAATTTCCCAAATTTTTCAAAGCCGCAATATTATTTTTTTTTAAATATATTAATTAATTTAACGAAATTAAATTAAATTGAATTTATAATTCCGGCGATTAAATACCTGCAGAATTTTTTTTATTTTCGACTATCGCTCCTGAAAATTCGAAGAATCATTCTGAATCACCCTGTACATGGTATATATGGGCCTCGCATGTAACGTTACGAATACACGATAGGAACGTAAATCTCCCGTGCCTGGTGGCGTTACATTGCCGCATATCCTGGCTCCTCGGACTCGGGTCTCGGCCGCACTGAGCGCGCGGTACCTACTGGCTTCGGTGTACCCGGGCGCTACGTGTATCCGCTGCGTGCTATAAAATAGGTGTACGCAGGCAAACGAGCTCGGCAATCCGACTGCATATGCGGACGGGGCAGCGAGCCAGCGCAACGCGGCCTGCAACAGCCGCGTATCGAAAGGTGGACTCAATTATATTTGAAAAAACCGGGTAACGGGGGTCGTCAGCAATTTTTTTTGTTTTTTTTTTCGTTTTTCTTTTGTCGGGATCGACAATTCCACATAAACCTCGTTTTAGTTCCGGGCTTATTAAAATTCTTGTTGGATATTGCAAAAGGACGACTTTGCATGTGAGAATTAAACGTGTTGAGGATGTTTTAATTAACGAGTGAGTAGTCGAAAAACACAACAGCTGTTAACCCTGCGGTTGGCCATTTTACTTATTTTTTATTTTGGTAAAAATTTCGTTACCGAAAAACGAAATATAAAACGTTGTCGGTGGTCCGAAGTAGAAAAATCTGCGGCTGCTTCTCGGGGAAAAATGACACGAGATATATTAATTGATTATTGATATATTATTATTATTATTGATATTAATTCCCCGGATATTATTTATTATTATTATTAATATTAATTCCCCGGATATTATTAATTATTATTATTGATATTAATTCCCCGGATATTATTTATTATTATTATTGATATATTAATTCCCCGTATATTATTTATTATTACTATTGATATATTAATTCCCCGGATATTATTTATTATTATTATTGATATTAATTCCCCGGATACTATTTATTATTATTATTAATATTAATTCCCCGGATATTACTTATTATTATTATTATTGATATTAATCCCCCGGATACTATTTATTATTATTAATGATATTAATTCCCCGGATATTATTTATTATTGTTATTAATATTAATTCCCCGGATATTACTTATTATTATTATTGATATATTAATTCCCCGGATGACATTTCCATCGCCCAGTACTTTCGTACCAACTTATTCCGCATTGTCAGCACGGAGACCCGGTGGACACAAAGAATCGCGGGGTACACGGATGATCGGAGCGGCGAGTGAATGCGCCGCGCCGTATGCGCCGGTGCACAAGTCGCGGTGTAGAAGCAGCGAGCAAAACCTATCTATCTACCTGCCGGGCTGTCCATGTAACGCGCGCGCCGCCCGCTGTTCTTATATGCCCCGTTGCCCGCGCTGCATTTCGCTCTCGCTCGTTGCACAGCGTCGACTCGTTGCACTCGTTGCACTCGTTGCACTCATGGCGATTGCGCTGCAACGCTTTTGCAGCGCGGGCCTGAAACCCGCGCGCGCCAAGCAAGGAGGCACTCCCGACACGCGCCAATGCATGTCTTGCTCCATTTCATCCTCGACTCGCTATTTCCCACCACTTACTTCACCGACTTACCCACGAGACGGAAATTCTGCCCGCGAGTCGAGAGTCGAGTCGCATGATATGCTAAATCGCGACGCCGAGTCGCGACGCGTAAACATATGTCGGAACGGATGAACACCGTCGTGTGTTTTCTGCTTTGCGCCGCTCCGATTGCGATTTGATTCATTTGTAAATCGGACGAACCGCAAATTTCAATGGAATTAGGCGTGCTGAGTTAAAAGAAAAGAAATTAAAAAATGGAAAATAAGCAGGTTTTTTTTGTTTATTTTTTCAAACACTATCTATAAAAAATACTATTTAAATTATAGTTTTTCAGACACTATTTAAATTATAGTTTTTCAAACACGATTTAAATTATAGTTTTTCAAACACTATTTAAATTATAGTTTTTCAAACACTATTTATAAAAATTCTATAAAAATTAGGGACTTACAGCTCCGAAATTTTACCAACCAATCGGACCACAAATTTTATTTCTACAAAAATTAAGTATTCCCAACTCCGAAATTTAACCAACTAATCGAACCACAAATTTTATCTCTACAAAAATTACGTATTCCCAATTCCGAAATTTAACCTCACCACACATCAATCTAAAACCCCCAAAAAACAACGAAACCCTTCGTAACCAACGTCAACGCCTCTAAACAATGCGCATTAAATTATCGAAAATTTCCCAACCAACAACAACGAATATTCCCAAACCGTTTTTCCTTACCATCCTCGCGACTCTGTTGTTTCCCGCTTGTTAAAATCATGTTTTCGTAATACCCATCGCATAGCGAAACGTGGAAGCTCGTTGATTTTCCGCCGCGATCGCGTCGGCGTCGAAAGAAGGTGGGGATTGCTCATTGGGGGGTTGGGGGGTTGGGGGGTTAGATTCGTTAAACGAAACAAAATATTTGCCGGAAAATTGTGCCGCGGGTGGTGGCGGCGGCGGCGCGTTGCGTATATATATACGGGGGTCCGTGATAGCCGAGGAACGTAGCCGCGCCGCGTATACGGTTCATGAATAATTTTGGTTGGCTGGAGACTTGTTGGCCCGAAGCAGTCGCGGGGCTCTCGCGAGCGCAAGACTCTTCGGGCGATCTGTTCTAATTACGGGCAGAACTGCAGAGCTCGTCCGCGCCTCGGGCATAACGAGGCTCCGGGCTATTCGTAGCCCCCCCCCCCCCCTTCAGCCCCCCTTCAGCCCCCCTAGCGCCCCCCACCATCGTCTCCTCTCGCCGCACCGGCGTACTCTATATGCTTCCATCTGCCCTTGGTTCAACAAAGTCTCCAGCCTCGGGCATCAGCGCGGAGACGAAGGAATAAACGTACCGTCGACTAGTGTAGTAATAATACTAGAATAAATATAGTACACGGTGTACCGCGCGGAATATATTGCAGAAATCTCGCCGCGATTCGCCCCCCTCGCCCCCCCACCCCACGGGTCTTTATTTGGGGCCGCGCGAAGCGCTCTTTATTATTTCAATACCAACTTTCGCGAAAATATAACGTTGATCTTTCCAACTGCAGATTGTTTCGACTTGACTATGCGAACGACGCTGGGTAATTATTTGGCTCCCCGTTGAAGATGATGAGGGAAAAAAAAAGAAACATTGAAAACACGTTTTGTTTTGGGAATTTTTTTTATTAAAATACGTATTTGCAAATTTTCGCAAATGCGTATATCGGGTTTCAGGGGGGAAAAAACGTTTTTGTGTAGGCAGCGAGTGCAAAACGCGGGCCTCCCGGGCCTTTTTGCTTCCACGCATTTTTTCGCTGGAAGCAACTATTCTTTTTTTTTGCGATAAATTGACTATTTGCGTTGATACTCGCGATTCGCTATTTTATTACGAGCCTGCTGTAATGTTTTTATTTTGAAAACAGCTCTGCTTTATTTTCGAATGAGCTGAGATTTCTTCCACGCATTTTTTCGCTGTCAGCAACAATTTTTTTTTTTTTTTTTTTACGAAAAATTAGTTATTTTCGTTGATACCCGCGATTCGCAATTTTATTACGAGCCTCCTCTAAAGTTTTTATTTTGAAAACAGCTCTGCTTTATTCTGTGAGCTGAGATTCCTTCCACGCATTTTTTCGCTGAAAGCAACTATTTTTTTTTTTTTTTTTTACGAAAAATTGATTATTTTCGTCGATATGCGCGATTAGCAATTTTATTACGAGCCTGCTGTAATTTGTTTTTATTTTGAAAACACTTTTGCTTTATTCTCAAATGAGTTTCGAGAGATCAGCGATTGTCGTACGAATTTTTTCCTCGTAATCTGGTTTGGTATCTTCGCGAGGGGTTGCGGCCTCCTTATCAGGGGGGGGGGGGGCTCGAGAACCGGAGACACGGCCGAGTCTTTGTCCCCCGATGAGGAGAAAAATGTGCGCGGCCGCGCGGTTCATGAATAATTTTCGGCCCGATAGTCACGGCGAAAGAGACGCGAGAGCGAAAAAGAGCGAGAGTCGCATGCTACATAGCCCGGGGGGGTCAGTTGGCCCCGGGCGCTCGGTGCTAATTACGGCATCTGCAGAGGGCCGGATAGCGCGTTTCAGCCCCGAGCGGAGCCTCCGGCGATTTCCAGCAGTATAAACCCTCGGGCGTCCCGCTCTATCCGCCTCTCCTTCCCCATCCACCGCTATCTATCCCACGGCTCCTCGTTCCCGATTCAACAAGCGCGTCCAGCTTACCCCCCACCCCCTCCCCCCGCCTCCCCTCCAGCCGTCCCCTTCCCCTAGATTCCATTTTTCGACTCCTCTATCTCTCGCTCCAACCCCGATGAAATTCGGGATTAAAATGCAAAAGTTATAGCTAAAAGTATCAGCTATGCTATATTTGCGAATAAGAAAATTTGATTTTTGGCCGCGAATTGGAAATGGGGTTTTTGAATCCGTAGTCGCTATTCGCCTAGATAGTGTTTTACACGACGAACGCGATGGTACCAAACAGAAGAGTTTGCGCCTTTTAGTTTTCGAGTTATGATCATTTTTCGAATTAAGTGCTCACGTTTTTTAGTTACGAAAAATGCGTGTAATTTGCGAACCAAGAGGCGCAAAGAAATTTTTTTTTCTGCGCTGTATTCCCCGCGTAAAAACGCAACTCTCAACAATTTTTCCAAGTCAATACTCAATGTCAGTGTGATTTCATTTTCAAAAATCAGTTTGATGTCCGTAATTCCAATAATGCGCTGAAAAACATCGCACAAAATTTTTATTTTATTTTTCGTTATTTAGTTATTTTATCTTGTTATAATCCAAATTACTATTATTATTATTACTCACAATATATTTCTTTTCTTTGCAAAAAATACTGCTCGATTTGCTCTGTGTTGCTTATAAATATGCCTCATAGTGTTCTCAGGCATTAATAAAATCCATCAATCAATCTCTTTTTCTCTCTCTGTCTCCATTGCCAACTCATCATTATTTTATTTATTTATTTATTTATTTATTCATTATTTATTATCATCGTCATTATTTATGTATTATTTAAGGCCGCATAAATATTATATATAAAAAATTCAAAAAAATAAAAAATGGCACATAAACATATATAAAAATAAATAATGGCCCAACATACACTAGATAAGCGGCGCACGCGCGCAGAAGGATAGCACGCGCGGTCCGCGAGATCGGCAGCGGTGGTCGAGCTCCGGCAAAACTGGAACATTTCCTCCCGCCCGGATTTCATGGATCACCGAGCACCCCGCCTGCCGGCCGCACCGCCGCTGGAGAAAAGTGTCCGCCGACGTGTGCGTACGACGTTTATCACTCGACGGCCAGAAGCGAACGCGCGGCAGGTTCACCGCCGGCCTGCACTGGATCGTACTACTTGCTCCACGCGTTACAAACATTTTTCCCCCCCCACCCGATATAATACACTTGTTTTGCGAACGCTCGAGGGGCCACCGATTCTCGGACTCGCTAAATCACCTCCCGCGAAATGGCAAATGAAATCAGCCGCGAATGAGTTGTCGTCACCTGCAAATGGCCCAAAGTCGTTTGGGGAGATCGTATTGCAGTAAAATGACGAAAATGGTCAAAAATTGTCGAGCTAATTCCTTTGATGAATTTTTACTGAATTAATTACTTTAGTATATTTTACTGAATTAAAAAAAATATATTTCAGTATATTTTACTGAATTAAAAAAAAATTACTTCAGTATATTTCAGTATATTTTACTGAATTAAAAAAAAATTACTTCAGTATATTTCAGTATATTTTACTGAATTAAAAAAAAATTACTTCAGTATATTTCAGTATATTTTACTGAATTAAAAAAAATTACTTCAGTATATTTTAGTGAATTTTTACTAAATTAATAACTTCGGGCGTTTTTAATGTCAGGGCGTATGAATAAAAATATCGTTGTTTATAGTTTAATTATCAAAGTGCAAAACCGAGATAAATGAAAAAAAAAAAAAAAACGAGAAAACGAAGTTGCCATTTATTTGTAATGCTATGTCGAAGTTACGGCCGTGGTTTAAAGTTAAATAACTATAATTTTGACTTCTCGCTCCAGGAATTTCTATGCTTCTTTGCTTCTATACGAAAACTCCTCGCGGGCGCGACGCGTACGCGACTGGAAAGACTGGGAAAAATAAAATAGAATGAAATTGCGCAAGAAAGGCAGTAAAGTTTGAGGCGAGAAAGGATAGAATCTCCAACGCAAGATTGTCTTCCGCACAATTTCCGCGATACGGGTAATCGATGGAAAATGCGCCGTAAAATTGCGTAGGCACTTGGCTCGTTCGCGCTCACGGTTTTACGTGAAAGTTGGGAAACTCGGCTCGCGCGTTGTTTCGCATCTGTGAAACGAGAAAGTCGCACCGGGTAACAACGCACAAAATGGTTATACGCTGCCTCTTTTTTTTTTTCTCGCCCGCCGTCGCTTGTTTATCGATTTATCGAATAGTCTCGCGGCCCGCGTTGCGAAACGTCAAATGATAAGAAGTGCGAAGTGGCGGCGGCTCGCGGGGTTGTCAATTTTAGTTTGCACGTAAATCCGCGATATTGACGATCATAAAAATTAAGACATTCACGAGTCGCCGGGGAGGGCAATAAATTCGTCCTTAAACCAGATGAACAAAAAATGCATTTTTCGGTCGCAGGTTATAATTAATTTATTTAATTTAATAATTAAAATGAATAAGAATAATTTATTTATTTTAATAACCTGCGATAAGCTGAGACTTTTTTTTAGATGATGCAGTAAAAAAATGCCATTGATTGAAAAACAAGTATTTAAAAACTAAATCCAATATTTTTGTAAAAAATATTATATATTTAATATTAAAATATATAATATTTACAATATTTTAATCATTTTTATTTTTTATCTTATTTTATTTTTAATAGAAAAAAATATAATATTTACAAAAATAAATAGTTAAAATGCATTTTTCGGTCGCAGGTTATAATTAATTTATTTAATTTAATAATTAAAATGAATAATAATAAATTTATTTTATTAACCTGCGATAAGCTGAGACTTTTTTTTAGATGACACAGTAAAAAGATGCCTTTGATTGAAAAACAAGTATTCAAAAACTAAATCCAATATTTTCATAAAAAATATTATATATTTAATATTAAAATATATAATATTTCCAAAAATAAATAGTTAAATTGTGAAAAACAGGAGAAAAGATATTTCGTTTGAAAATTGACAAACAGTTCGTCAATTTTCGAGTGGCGGTAGCTCGAGGTACGTGATTGATGGAAACCGTTGGCGCGAACAAATGTCACGTCACAGGGAGTTTGTGATCTACGGGTGGATCGTCCGTCTCTTTTATTACAAAGCGCGAATGCTCGGAGAGGCGAGAGCACGATTGTGCATCTGGCGGGATGCGCGCGGTGCGCAGCGTGCGAGATGCATCGTCGGCGGCGGCCGCAGCGGAGGCGCAACCGCGCAATAAATCTGCGGCTAACGAAGTGAAGCACGTAACGCGCGCGCGGTTCGCTAATTACCGTTGCACGTTCGCGATTCTTCGGCTTCTGTCAATTATACACGCCGTACGTGATCTCCGCGCGCTAAACGGACTTCTGTATTCTCGTTATCCCTCGCCGGATCTTTTTATTCGCGTGCCAATTATTTTCGCAAAACCGATCCGTCAATTTTATCCACGGTGCGTGTCGCACGTGTGACGTTACTATTCCGTCTCACCGACGAGATAAAATCGCGTGATTTTTCAATGTCCGTCACAACGAAAAAAAAAAAAATTAGATTCATCAAAATCAATGAGATTGACAATTTATTTTATCCTATTTTTAGCGAATTATTTCATAATTTAATAATTGTCGATAACGCAGTCGACAAAATAAATTCACATCCAAGTACCGAAAAAATGAGATTCATAAAAATCAATGAGATTGACGATTTATTTTATTCTATCTTTATCGAATTATTTAATTATTTAATAGCTATCAATAATACAGTCGACAAAATAAATTCACATCCGAATATCGAATTTTTTCACTGTCAAAAATATCGTCAAAATAAATCGTTAAATTTTCAGCGTTGACAGCTACATCGTCGAGAAACGAGAAAAATTGGATAGAAAAATAACAACAATTAGAACGTCTGGATTTGTTCCCCGAAGAAAATATTCGCAAAAAAAAAAAAACACGCGTCGAGAAATATAAACATATTTTCTACGTATTTCTACTCACCGTTTCTGACACGCGGGCTCCAGGTTGGCGGTCGTGCGTAGATCAACGGGGGTGGAAGAAAATCCAGTGAGGTTCGAAGTCTCGGCTATGAGAATCGTGTTGCGACTTTGTCGCGCCGTCGTATCACCGGTTTCCCGTCGGCTGTCAAACCACTCGACGATAACCAGAGTTCACGATTATTATTATTATTTTATTTCGTATATTTTTATTATAATTTCAATTTGTATTATTATTATTATTTTTATTATTATTTCAATTCGTATTATTATAATTTTTTATTATTATTTCAATTCGTATTATTATTATTTTTTATTATTATCTCAATTCGTATTATTATTATTTTTTATTATTATTTCAATTCGTATTATTATTTTTTTAAATTATTATCTCAATTCGTATTATTATTATTTTTTATTATTATTTTAATTCGTATTATTTTTTTTTTATTTTTATTATTTTTATTACTGTTATTATCGATTGTAATTAATTGATTTATCGATGAATCAGTCGCACGTTTGTCCGACGAGTGTCGTAACGAAGGGACTGTCGTAGGGCCCGAAGGGTTAAGCGCGCACTGTAAGCCACGTGGTTTTAGCTACGAGCTCCTCGGGACACGTGCGCGATAAGCACACAATGCGCGCACTACGACGGTCTCGCGACTACTGAGCCCGCGATATCGCTCTTCCGATACGTCACGGCGCGCGGTCCAATCCCCCCCCTCCAGCGCCACCCGTGACTTGGCGCGCTCTATCGCACGCACCGATCGGGCGGCTCTCGACTCGAGCGTCGCAAGCTCGCTTTCGATGCACTCGCGACGCGAGCTTGCCGCGGTGCATCAGCCCGCGGCCCATCAGAGGGACTGGGCAGGGGGGGGGGGGGGAGGCGGAGGACGTCCGAGGCGTCCGACTTGCCACTTCCGGCCGACATACGGAATGCTTTGCGACTTTGTTCCGCACGTGGGAGCCGTGGAAAAATTCGGGGGAAAATGGTGCATTATGTGTGGCATCGAAACACACGTGTTTGTAATGGTTTCTTTTTTTTTTGCAGTTGAATATATTTTTTACGATTTTTGTTAGAAATACGGAATATATTTTTTTTTGCAGTTGAATATTTTTTTTTGCAGTTGCATATATTTTTTATTATCTGTGCTAAAAATGAGAAACAGATATTTTTTACAGTTGAATACATTTTTTACGATTTGTGATTGAAATAAGGAACAGATTTATTTTGCAGTTGAATATATTTTTTACGATTTGTGGTAGAAATAAGGAACGGATTTTTTTTACAGTTGAATATATTTTTTACGATTTGTGGTAGAAATAAGGAACGGATTTTTTTTACAGTTGAATATATTTTTTACGATTTGTGTTAAAAATAAGGAACACATTTTTTTTTACAGTTGAATATATGTTTTACGATTCGTGTTAGAAATAAGGAACAGATTTTTTTTTGCAGTTGAATATATTTTTTACGATTTGTGGTAGAAATGAGGAACAGATTTTTTTTTTGCAGTTGAACATATTTCTTACGATTTGTGTTAGAAATAAGGAACCGATTTTTTTTTAAGTTGAATATATTTTTTACGATTTGTGTTAGAAATAAGGAACAGATTTTTTTTTTTGCAGTTGAATATATTTTTTACGATTTCTGTTAGAAATAAGGAACAGATATTTTTTTTGCAGTTGAATATATTTTTTACGATTTGTGCTAAAAATGAGAAACAGATTTCTTTTACAGTTGAATATATTCTTTACGATTTGCATTAAAAATAAGAAACAGGAGGTTCGCATTGATAATTACAGGAATGCGGAATTTAACTCTCTTCACTCGTAGATTTTCTTTTCGCATTTTTATTGACGATCGCGTTTTTATTTTCATTCACCGCGAGGGTCAAAAATTTTCAGCGAAACTCTCGCAACGTCGCTGCGAATTTTACCTGGCATTGCCTCTCGGGCCCGGCGGGCAACGCTGATCTCGATGCCTCGCGAACAATGGACGACGCCAGGGCGCATCTCATCCGCAAGCCCTCGAGGGCTGTACGTGTAAACCGCAGTCGAAACTCATAGTCCACGCCCGGCGCAACTCCAGAACCATCAGTTTAACCGGAATCATGTTTCGGGACAGATTGCGCAACGGCTACTCAAAATTCAGCGCGCGGCTTGTAAGACTTAACCTTCGTATGCATAATGTGTACACGGGGACCGAAGACGGTGCCAAATTTATTCCAGCCTGCGATCGTAACTCGGGCGGAAAAAAATGTGCATCGGCGATATTTCACTTGGCTCGCAATACGAATTACTAAAAAAGCCGCGCTTCACCGTTAAATGAACATAAAAGTGAACGTCTTAAAAAAAAATTGCCTAAATGTATCGAATCGTAAGAAGAGAAATTTTCCTTAAAAAAATGTCAAGGAAAATTTTACCATTTGTTCCTTAAAAAATGTTTTCCTAAAAATAAATTCCCTAAACCTTCGAAAAATGTTCCCGCAACCCGCTAATGAGAAACTAACCCAAAAATAAATAAAAACACGTGAACAAAACTACGAAAACGGAGTGTCAAAAAAATCGAAAACTTTTTCCTCAACCCGCTAATCACAAAATAACAAAAAATAAAAAATAAAACAGATAAAAATAAAAAATAAAAAAAAAATCCCCAAAAAATAAATAAAACAGAAAAAAAATACAAAAAACAAAATTCCTAAAAATTCGTCCTACCGCAAAAAACAAATAAGAAAATAAATAAAACAGAAAAAAAATACAAAATTCCCAAAAATCGTTCTATCGCAAAAAACAAAGCAAAAAAATAAATAAAGTAGGAAAAAATACAAAAAACAAAATTCCCAAAAATCGTCCTATCGCAAAAATCAAAACAAAAAAAAAACAAAAATCGAAAAAATGTCCCCGATGCGACTGCGCAAATCATCGCGCACCATCCGAAAAAAAAAATCATGCAGCCCTCTCGGAGAGAGACAACTGATGTCGCTGAAGCTGAAAGAGCGGAGACCGAAGGGAGACGAGGATGACGAAGAGGAACGAGACGATCGGCGATCCTCCTCCGGAGGAGGAGGAGGAGGAGGAGGGGGGGGGGGGTGGGGGCAGAGGGCCCGGGGTACCGTCGTAAAGTATAAGCGCGGTCTGTTGGTACTTGGCCGATACACACCATTGGCCATGGGGCATCGGGAATAATGGGGCAGTTGCGAGGAGAGCTCGCGCCCGCGCCGAGTGCCGATATAAAGGGAGAGCCATCAGGAAGGTCTCTGTCTCGGCGTGCGGCTGTATCGTCCTTTCTCCCTTTCTCTCTCTCTCTCTCTCCGCTGTACATCCCGGTTATACAAGTATTGAAGAGAGAGAGAGAGAGAGAGGTGATAACCCCGGGGCTAAAACGGCCACGGCCGACAACATCGTTCCGTGGACGCCCCGGGCGCACTTCCAAACCCAGAGAGAGAGAGAGTGCGCCGCACACCAGGCACATACAGCGGGCGCAACATCCCGGGAACGCGCGATGCTCCTCGCATACGTAAACGGGCCGAACTTCGTCAGGGACAAAGTGACGTGTACGAGGCGCATCCGGCGTAGTATCCTTCGCCTTTCCCCTCGGACCACCTCTTCCCGCACTCGACCCCCCCCCCCCACCCTCGCGAGATATTTCGTCCAGCTTCCCCGCTGCGGTTCCATCGTGCGAGGCACGAGATCGATCTCGGTGTCTTATTCCTTCAATTATCGATTTTGTGCTTTATGCCGGGGTGACGTTAAATTGTTGAGAAGTTTTTTTTTTGTAACATTTGTTTGTTTTTTTTATGTTTTTTTTGTAACATTTGCTTGTTTTTTATGTTTTTTTGTAACATTTGCTTGTTTTTTTATGTGTTTTTTGTAACATTTGCTTGTTTTTTTAAATGTTTTTTTTTTAACATTTGCTTGTTTTTTTGTGTTTTTTTGTAACATTTGCTTGTTTTTTTAAATGTTTTTTTGTAACATTTGCTTGTTTTTTTATGTTTTTTTTTGTAACATTTGCTTGTTTTTTATATATTTTTTTGTAACATTTGCTTGACGATATTTCGTCCAGCTTCCCCGCTGTGGTTTTCGGGTGAGGTCCAAGATCGATCTCGGTGTCTTCCTTCGATACCGATTTCGTGCTTTATGCCGGGGTGACGTTAAATTGTTAGGAAATAATTTGTTTTTTTTTTGGTAACATTTGCTTGTCGATATTTCGTCCAGTTTCCCCCGATTAAAAAATCGAAAATAATCAGGTTTTTTTTTAGTTTTTCGCGAGTTCCCCCCGATTAAAAAATCGAAAATAATCAAGTTTTTAAAAATGTTTCACGAAACACTATCGCGTTTGAAAAAAACGGTATAACGAATTCGTCGTGTATGCGGGCAAAAATACAACGAATCGAGGTGTAAAAAAAACAAAAAAAAAAGTGTTTTCACCCTATTTTGAAATTTCGTTACCATCTTGGTGTACTTTTTAACACCACATTTTTAACAGTGACGCGAAAGGGGTACCGATACCACCGATCGTTACTCGGCTTAGACAGGTGCGGACAGCGTGGTGGTCAATTCCAGAAGCCTTCACGCGGTCGAGAGGTATCAATCGGCGATCTCTCGCCCCGTTGCCGATGTTTGCCGATCGCGCGCGTCTTAACGGTGGGTTTATAACGAGAGATCGGCGGCGATCGGACGTGGCGCCGACACAAACGAACGTCGAGTCGAGCCTTATGATCCGCTTGCGCGCTCGTCGGCCTCGTTCGACGTGCCGACGAGTAGCGTGAAACACACGATCGGCGGCCGCACGATAATCGAGAGCGCGTTTAGGCTTTCCGGTTGATAATTAATGCCCGTTTATACTCCGTTGAATCGAAATCCTTTGTTTCGTACGTCGAACTCGGTCTCTGAGTTCGACGGGAGCAACGCGAGGACGCCGAGAGATGCATTTCGCATCCTACGCGGCGCACACGTTACCAATTACGTTCCCACGGTTAATTAAGAGTCGCCGCCGCTACCACCGCCGTTCCAATCCCTCGCGGTACGCCCGGTGAACGGCGCGCGCGTTCGCCAACCGTGGATCTCTATGTGCGCCGGGGATAATGTTCCGAGAGTTCCGACGAGAAACCGCTCATCCCGAACACACGGAGCATATCCCGTAGAAAGCCCGAGCGTGTGCCGTGTGTACGGATATTCAATTGCAAAATTCGATACGTCTCGCGGTACGTCTCGCCGCTTCCGGGACGTCGAACACGAGCTGGCTGGATTTCCGCAACGAGGATCCTTTTTAAATTTTTTTTTTTTTAACTGCGTTAACTGAGTTTTCACACTGTTAAAAATGTGATGTTAAAAACTACACCAAGACGGGACTTTGCAGCTCAAAAGTTCGAATCTGCAGCTTTTCGCGAATTATGAACGGGTCGAAGCGAAAATTGAAATACAGACGTCAGTGATGTGAATCTCGTTAATGAATTAGGCAGAATTTTGATTTTCGAAAAAAACAATTACAGATCAATTACCCGTATAGGGAATCTGTAATAAAAAATTCGATTTTTTTTTTCAATTTTTCGATAAAAACCGAGAAAAGCGACTAATTCATTAACGAGATAATAAAAAATCACCCACGAAAAGTGCATTCACGCCCTCAGAGCGAAAAGTGTTACAACGCTCCGTCGGAAAAACAGGAATAAATTTAACGAAACGGCTGGTGTTAATTATACACCGTAAAAAGTGTCACTATTAACACCGTAACAAGTAACACTAGGAAAAACGTCCACACCAGCAGCGTTTGACACCATATATTTTTTTAACAGTGTCACAACAATTTTAATATAGTTTCAACAGACACCATATATTTTTACCAGTGTCACCACAATTTTAATATAGTTTAAACAGACACCATATATTTTTAACAGTGTCACCACAATTTTAATATAGTTTTAACAGACACCATATATTTTTAGCAGTGTCACCACACCTTTAATATAATTTTAACGGACACCATATATTTTTAACATATACATATATATATATATATACAAAAATACATACCCTACGCACGAGGAGCCAAAGGGAGAAAAAGGGCGAGGGGGTCGGGAATGAAGGTAGAAGGTAAAGGGAGGTTGGGGGGGGGGGTGGAAGAGGTGCGCGCCCTAAAATATGTGATGCCGGAGGCGCGACTCTCTCGGACTATCCTCGTTACATCCGAGCAAGAGGAAGACGCCTCGGGTCGAGTCGAGCTTCGCGAGGTACATACAGCCGCCTCTCTTTCTCTCTCTCTCTGCTCGCGCGCGTCGCGTCCCAACCGCACCGCGCGCCGTCCGTATATCGTATGATACAAAAACATCGCATTATTTTCTCTCTGTACTCCCCGCGCGGCGGCCACCGGCCACCTCCGGGCATGCGACCACCATTATGGTACTCTCGGACGCTGTTCCTTCACTCACTACTGCCCGCGCCTTACCGATATACATGTATTATATTATATGTATATTTATATGTATATGTATGTATTATATGTATATGTATATGTATATGTATATGTATATGTATATGTATATGTATATGTATGCATTATATGTATTATATTATATGTATATGTATATATGTATGACACACGGTGTGTATATATATATATATATCGGTATATGGAATATACATGGTATTTATATGAGGCTATATGGGTGCACACATATTGTGCGCACGGCACAAGATCTCGCGCCGGATTACGTGTACGTTAAACAATTCAAATTGCTCGCTGGTATATCGCGAGCGCAAACCTCGCACCGCTGGGGGGCGAGGAGGAGGGGGAGGGAGCGCCCTTACCGACGGACGTGACGCCTTGGGGTACCCTGACGGGGTTTCTTTGGGTTCGAGCTTTTTTTAAGGGGGGTTAAAAAGCCTTCCACTCCTACATCCCCCTCCTGGAAATTTTTGAGAATTGCTCTGAGATCCAAGAGGTGCTTAAGGATTTTGGAGCGTGAAGTGTTCGATTCGCATAAATTCGAGAAAAGTAAGATAGAATTGCAAACATTTCTCGATGGTCTGGAAATTTGAAAAAATGGATGCACACTGAAGGTACTGAAAAGATTAATTTTGGGTAATAATAATTCGAAAATGTTATTAATAAATTGATAAAAAAAAATTGTTTAACAAATATTTCGTTGAGCCAATTTTTTTTTGCGTGAAAATGATTCCTTTATTTTTCTGTATGCGTATGAATTTTTGCAGATTTTTATGTTATCTTTGAAATTTGTGCATATTTTCCATACAAAAAAAACCCAAATTTCTGCAAAATTTTTACAAAAAAAAGACGACAACATTTTTTTCAATTAAATATTACTTTCGAAAAAAAAGGTTACGAAATCTTGTTCAATCGAATATTAATTAAAAAAAAAAAAACGTCAACCACGAAATCTTGTTGAGCCGAATATTAATCTCTAAAAAAAAAAAAAAACAAAATTCGACTTGTTTAATCGAACCTTAATTTCTACACCAAAAAAATGTCGACCACGAAGTTCAACGAATTACGATTCGGTGCCTCTAAAATCCATTAATTAAGTCGTTGCATTCAGTCGAACCGAAGCTCCCTGAACCGTTAGCCATAATACTGACATCTCTCCAACGTCAGTAGATATACTAAATATATCCAGCCACGGTAATCCTCCACCGCGCTTTGCGACTCACACACGGAATAATACCCGAGAGCTAAAACATGCTTCACGATGATATCCCCATTCCCGATTCATAGAAATTAGCCCGGCGCATCAGCCTAGGCTGTAATTCGTTCCTCTCCTCTAAGCTCTCTGCGGTGCACCGATTTTCCTCGGCGAGTCCCTCGAACGTCAGCGTATCTTGCAAAATCCAATGAGGTGTATCTATTGCATCCACACAGACGTCCGGTCGACACACAAATATGTGCTCGGTGCATATGTATCCTCGGTGTGTGCGCGCACCGAGCCTGCCCGCTTCTCGCTTGACCTGCGGTGGGTGTATGTTTAACCTTTTTCGATGCTCGTGGCTCACACGTACGCGAATCCGCGCATACGTGAGGGACGTGAGGGCAAAATGGGACACCGATTTTTTTCAGTTCCAACTATTTTTTAGGGCAAAATTTCTTTTTTTTTTCATTTAAAAATCCGTGTAAAACCATTTTTGCTCCTATGTCCCATTTTGCCCCAGATTATTAATTTTTTTTCCGGCGCTAAAAAAATCGACGATTGCTATCCAATTTTTGAGTGCATAAAGCAGCAAATATCCGTGTAAAAACATTTTTGCTCCTGTGTCCTATTTTGCCCCAGATTCTTAAATTATTTTCCGACGTTCATAATCGACGATTGAAACCCAATTTTTTAATGCGTTAATAAAAAAATCCGTGTAAAATGATTTTCCGCTCGTGTGTCTCATTTTGCCCCAGATATTTAAAAAAAATTTCCGACGCCCAAAATCGATGATCGCAATCCAATTTTCGAATGCGAAAATAAAAAATCCGTGTAAAACGATTTTCCGCTCGTGTGTTCCATTTTACCCCAGATTAAAAAAAAATGTCCGACGTTCAAAATCGACGCTAGGAAACCAATTTTTGAGTGCTTAAATAAAAAAATCCATCTAAAACGATTTTCCGCTCCTGTGTCCCATTTTGCCCCAGATTAAAAAAAAAAATTTCCTCCATTCAAAATCGACGGTTGCAACCCAATTTTCGGGTGCTTAAATAAAAAAATCCCTGTAAAACGATTTTCCGCTCCTATGTCCCATTTTGCCCCAGATATTAAAAAAAAATGTCCGCCCTTCAAAATCAACAATCGCAATCCAATTTTTGAGTGCTCAAATAAAAAATCCGTGTAAAATCATTTTTGCTCCTGTGTCCCACCTTGCCCCAGACTTAAAAAAAAAATTCCCAACGCCCAAAATCGACGATGGCAATCCAATTTTTTACTACGCAAATAAAAAAAAATCCGTGTAAAACGATTTTCCGCTCCCGTGTCCCATTTTGCCCCAGATATTTAAAAAAAATGTCCAACCTTCAAAATCGACGATCGCAATCCAATTTTCGAGTGCCTAAATAAAAAAAAAACCCGTAAAACGATTTTCCGCTCATGTGTCCCATCTTGCCCCAGATATTAAAAAAAATGTCCAACCTTCAAAATCGACAACCGCAATCCAATGTTCGAGTGCTTAAATAAAAAACCCATGTAAAACGATTTTCCGCTCCCGTGTCCCATTTTGCCCCAGATAAAAAAAAAAAATTCCCAACGCCCAAAATCGACGATCGCAATCCAATTTTTACTACGCAAACAAAAAAAAAATCCGTGTAAAAAGATTTTCCGCTCCTGTGTTTCATTTTGCCCCACATTCCCCGTCTCCGCGTTGCACACGGAGCGCGTCCAGAGTTCTCTCGAGCTCGGAACGCTTTGCGATCGCGCGCGCGCTCGCGCACCCACGCAAGCGAATGTAAATTACCGGAGGCTGTGAATCATTTTGAGAAGAGACCGCGCGCGGTGCTCGGTTAAGGATACCAGACGGCCGCGGGGCATCCCTCTGCCCCGCACTATTACATAAGAAAACGCGGCGCGTACGTGTGTGAATCGGGCCGTGTTATATGTGTGTTCCGATATCTGCGGCTCTCGCCGCCGCCGCGCTGTCCATGAGAAAGGCAGGCGGGTCCCATAGATGGCCGTGGGACGCGCTTGGGGCCCAAACTCCCACCTCACAGCACGTATATATATGTATATATAATACGCGATAGTAAACGCGCGTATAGTTATATGTATAAAGATGCTTAACGCAGCGAGACCTCCGCACCAATAATGCTTATTAGGTGTTTCAGGCATCGGGGCGGATCTCGCGGTTTCTTCTATTTCTTCCCTTCCTTCCAGTTTTCCCTTCCTCGCTTATCCTCGGGATATTCTTGACGGACGCGTTGGGACGCGTCGCGTTACGTCCGATGCAGTTCGATTTGATATTTCAGGTGGGGTTTGGGGTGGGTCGAGTCGAGGGTGAAATTAAGTTAGGTGGGGTCAGGTTAGGCGAGGTTAGTTTAGGTAGGAATTAAGGTGAGGTAAAATAATCAGGGAGTGATAACAAATCGATTGTTGTATCAACGAATTTTTTGTTGTCGCAGCCAAATTTTCAGCTACCATAGCAAAAAATGTTTAGCTGCCACAGGTAAAATTTTCAGCTACCACAGTAAAAAAAAGTTTAGCTACCACAGCTAAAATTTTCAGCTACCACCGCAAATTTTCAGCTACCACATAAAAAATGTTGTTATCAATCCATTTAATATTTTTCTCTGTGTACAAACTGTGATAATTATTAATTTTTCCTTCGTACTATTATTGTTACATTGTACAGCAATTACTCAATAACTATGATAAATGCGTCATATTAACCATAACTAAAAAAGACAGTTTGTGTATCAATAATAAATAATCGTCACTATATGGTTGTCACTTTACAGTTACCAATATCAAATTTCCCTCTCACTGAAAAACAGAGACAGAAAAAAAAAAAAAAATACCAAAAATACGTGCATCGAAAATCCGAGTCCCAAATCAAATCGCGTCAAAAAAATGCAATTCGTTTTGGTCACCCACGATGACCAGGCGCCACTCGAGTGTCTTCCGACTCAAACCCGAGTCTCGCGATATCGGCTCGCGATCCGCGGCTGCGGCGCGTTTTTTCCCGCGTTGCACCGTAAAGTCTACTTATAGGTGTCCCGGGGGCGACTCGTGAAGATCGTGTTCCCTCGCTCTGGCTGGCCTGGCGGGATCCCTCGGAATAGGCGTTCATCGCTGCGCTGCCGTCGTTGCACCTCTCTCTCTCTCTCTCTCTCTCCCTCCATCTCTTCGTCCCTCGCGCCTCTGTTTCTAGCTGCATCAGCGTGGCGCAGCACAGCGCCCGGCCTGGCCCATGGCTCGCGGGGGCGTTCGAGCTGCCCGCGTGCAGCGACGCAAAGCCACAGAAGGATATCGCCCGCCGCGCGCGCCTTCGCTCGTGAGCTTCGCCTGGATCTCTCGCTGCTGCGGCTGCAGCCCGAGCCGCGCGCGATGCATATGCGCGCAACGCTCTCTATGGCACCACATAGAGCGAGAGTGCATCGCGGAACGTGTGCACGCCGGGGCTCGGAGCGCTTCGCGCTCCCTCGCGCCGAGAGACGAGCACGAGAGACGGAGACACGCGTGACACGCGAGCGCGGAACAGAGACGAGGAAAGACGACGACGACGCGAGCGCGGAGGCTGCGAGCGAGAGAAGTCAAGAGAGAGAATGTAGATAGGGATTGAAACACGGAGCGGGGAAAGCGAGAGAGAGAGAGAGAGAGAGAGAGAGAGAGAGAGAGAGAGAGAGAGAGAGAGAAGAGAGAGAGAGAGAGAGAGAGAGAGAGAGAGAGAGAGAGAGAGAGAGAGAGAGAGAGAGAGAGAGAAAGGGGATAGAGAGAGGGGGGGGGGGGAGAAAGAGAGAGAGAGAGAGAGAGAGAGAGAGAAAGAGGAGAGAGAGAAAGGGGATAGAGAGAGAGAGAGAGAGAGAGAGGAGCACAGAGCTCGTGGCCGCTGGTCCTCTTCGCCTCCTCCTCCTCCTTCTACTACTCTCGGCAGTGTGCAGTCGCCGCCGCCGCCCGCCTCTCACTGCAATTAGGGAATTGCCTCGGGTATACCTCGCATTCATCGCAATGCAACGCAGGCCATAGAGCCGCTGTGTACCGGTAGGTGTACACCGACACGATCCTCGCGCACGGTGCTGCGGATCAAGGCGCGCAGTGCAACTGGCAAAGGAGCTCGCGCGATGCCTACGCGAATTGTTTCGATGCACGTGATAAGCGTTTTTTTTTTTTTTTTTTTTAAGGAGATTTTGGCAGTTTTTTTGGGGGGTTGGTTTTGGAAGTTTTGTTGGGGGTTGGTTTTGGGAGTTTTGTTGGGGGTTGGTTTTGGGAAAATGTGGGGTGCGTGTTTGTAATAAAAAAGTAATAATAAAAAGAAGCGATTTTTATTTTTTTTAAGGATTTTGGGATTTTTGTTGAGGGTTGGTTTTGGGAAAATGTGGGGTTCGTGTTTGTTATAAAAACAAGTAGTAATAAAAAAAATGGTGTGTTTCGATACACGATAGACAGCTTTACGTGTGTTTCACGCGGCTGCGAAGGTAGCCACGAAATATGGGGAGCCGAAGCCGGGCATAAATCTCTCGAGATTTTCGACGGAGATCTCGAGTGTCGTTCGGATCTCCCGAGAAGCGCCCGGAGTGCCGAGGGTCCTCGGCGGCCGCGGGGCGAATGTCCCGAGGACTTTGGTACTTTCCTCCGTATTTTTGCCGCTTCATCTTCTCTCGCTGCGAGGCGCGAGGATCCCGCGTTCTCCTCTCTCTGCTTACGTCTCTCCCTCTAAAAACGCTGACGTCGCGGCAAAATCTCGAGACGCGTCGGAGATGACGAGACGCGATTATTCGGAATGAGAGAAATTTGCAAATGATTATTATAAATAGCCGGTGTACGATTTACGCGGACTTTCCTAATGTTACTTATTACAGTGTTAATAGTAACCATTTTTACGGTGTATAATTAACACCAGCCGTTTCGTTAAATTTATTCCTGCCTTACCGACGAAACACTGTAACACTTTTCGCTCTAAGGGCACGAATGCACGTTTCATGCGTGATTTTTTATTATCTCGTGAACGAATTACTCGCTTTTCTCAGTTCTCATCGAAAAATTAAAAAAAAATCGAATTTTTCATTACAGATTCCCTCTACCGGTAACCGATCTGTAATTTTTTTTTTCGAAAATCAAAATTCTAACCAACTCATCAACGAGGTTCACATTACCGGCGTCTGTATTTCAATTTTCGCTTCGATCCGTTCATAATTCGCGAAGAACGGCAGTTCCGAACTTTCGAGGTGGAAAGTCGTTGTTTGACACTCCCTTAACCTCACTCGTTATCACCGTTGATTGGTGTGGACCTATACAGACACCTTATTGGTGCAGTTTTTAACACCACATTTTTAACAGTGCATATCGGGTTGTTTGTTGCAATGCACGAAGGCTTAGGAACCGCGCGGGTGGCGAGAGGAAACGAAAGGAGAATCCATTGACTCGGACGCTCGGCGTGAAACGTGTAGGCAGGCCGAGAAAACACGGGCGTGCATCGTGCACGAGGCGAAAGCGAAAGAGAGAAGAAATCTCATTCGAGACGCGCTGATGGTGTTCGCGTTGGTCGGTCCCTCCGGGCGATTTAACACTCAATATTTAAGTTTGCTCCTCTTCGACCTCGCGCGCACGGCGAACTAGTGTTATTTTATACATCCGCGCCCGTTGTACTCCTTTTCATCCGGTATTTTACGGTACGTATGTAGCTCTCCTGCTCTGCTCCGCTCCGCGAACTGATTCATGCTCGCCCGCATCATCCGCCTTCAGCGAGAGATCGGATCCCCGCGATACCGGACGCGGGGCACCCACGAACATCATAATACAATTTTCTTGAAACCCCCGGTTATCGCTTATGTGCAATCTTAATATCCACCGCGATGTTCTCGCGCCGACGGACCGACGGACGGACGTTAGAAATATTTTTTTTCGACACCCGCTGAGTTGCAGTATTAAACAATAGGAAATACATTTTTTTTGTAGATACTTCTGATATACAGAAATAAAATTCTGTCGTTTCAATTTCCAATCGCGTCATCCCCAAGTGTAACAGTAAAAAATAAAATAAAAAATAAAAAATCCTCATTTTCTCAACCTTATTCTCGACATCCTGAAAAAAAATGCACTAAACATCTCAACCTCGAGCCTCTCACCAACATCGCATTTGGACGGTTGGACAAAAACGCGAAATAAAAAAAAAGTTGCAAAGTACAACTTTCGATATTGCTTCCTCATTAATTTTCGTTTTTCTCAAAGCCACCTCTATGAAAGTCTTGTCTTCTTTCTACATTTTTCGAAACCTAAATAAATTGACAATAATACTTTTTTTTTCATAAATAATAAATAAATTTGAAAAATAAATAATAAATAAATGTTAAAAATAAAATGAATACATTTTTTAAATAAATAATAAATACATTTAAAAAATAAATAATGAATACATTTTTAAATACATAATTAATAAATTTAAAAAAATAATGATAAATTTAAAAAATAAATAATACATTTTTTTTTTAAATAAATATTCAATCAATTTTGTAAATAAACAATTAGTACATTTTTCCTAACCCATATTTCTCCCCACTTTACCTGATTCCAACCACACTTTCATAAAAATTTAAAAAAAATCCCAAAAACAAAGCTCCCTCTCTGAAGACCCACAAAAAAAAATCGCAAGTACGCTATTTGCGCGAATAGTTGCGGGCTATTACCGGGCGCTCGGATTCCGCAGAGCTCGCCTCGTCGGCTATGCGCGCGGCTATGCGATACGCGCGAGGATACACATATATATATATACATATGCCAACAACTATACTTCATTAATATTTCATTTCGTGCTTATCGTTTCCTCGGCGAGGCGCTCGGTCCGCACGGAACGGCGAAGCCGCCGCGGCGGCGGCGGCTGCGCTGCCACGGATCGCCCGGGGGCATCGTTACTGGCTCTGTGAGCGAGGGGGCCTTGGTCCGCGCGCCGTCCGCCCGTCGCCGGCGACCTGCCCCGGGCGCCTGGTGTGCATTGTCTCGCTTTTGCCCCGGGGGCCCCGTTCTCTTCTCTTCGCTTCTCCTCGCTCCTCGCTCCTCGTCCTCCTCTCGTGCTTCTCGTTCCCTCGTCCTCCTCCTTCTTCGTGCCCTGTGTGCTCGCACCCGCCAACGCGGTCTCCGCGCACTCCCCCGCGGCACTCGCCACCCGACGAAGCCGCTATCTCCGACCGTTTCCGTACCCGCAGCGACCAACCTCGTTCCTACCTGCGGGGCTTCCCCCCCCCCCCCCCACCCCCCCTCGACCTCCTCCACCTTCGCCTCGTCCTCGTCCTCAGCCTCGCGCTCTGCGCGCCCCCTCCACCCCCCGTCTTCTCTTTCCCTCGTCGCCCCCCTTCTCTCTTCTCATCCTTCTCCTCCTCTTCCTTCTGCTCTCAACCACGTCGAGCTCAAACTTTGACACTCCCGACGACCTAATGTTGACTTCGGATATGAGGATAAAATTGACTGGATGTAACTGGACTTTGGGCCCCGATGACACCAAAGGGTCCATTTGGGAGGATTTGGGACACTAAAGTAACTGGGTTTCCATTTTTGGGTTTATGGTGTCCAAAAAAGAATTCGTTGTTGGGTTCTAATCTTAGTAATGAGACTGCAAAAATTAGACTGCCTATTCAAAAATTGATTAGACTGTGTCTATTAAAACAAAATTAGACTGCCTATTCAAAAATTAATTAGACTGTGCCTATTAAAAAAAAAAATTAGACTGCCTATTCAAAAGCGTACTTTTTTATTCCTACACCTTGACGTCCATCTGGTGTTATCAGGGACTGGAATTAGGGAACTTGGAAATATTTACGTGAGATGCGGGTTTGGGGTTTTTTTTTTAATTTTATTTTTTTCATTTTCGGTGCGAACTCAACGCGAGGGAAAGTGACGATCGTACGGCGGGACGAGCGTGACGGAGTTTCGAAATGCGGGTTTCGAAGCGGCGATTTATTTGCGTGTCTGTTGGGTATTTTTTCGGCGAGTCGATGTGGAATTAAATCCCCGATCATCTTTTTTTTGTGAGGTTGAGACGGTGTTTTTCAATCTCGTAAATTCCTACCCGAAAATCTAGTTCGTAGTTTTATAATTCCTCTTACGATTTCGAAAGTCGCTTTACCAGCCTTTTTCAGGCTCCTAAAAAAAAAAAAAAAAAAAAAAAATAAAAAAATAAAAAAAAAAAAATCCAGAATCAAGAAAATAATTTCAACATTTCAAAATCATCGATTTAATTCCCAAAAAAAAAAACAGGTAACCAATTTCATCTTCTTATCCCAATCCCCTTTAATCACCATTGCAATCCATTGACGTCACATTGCGAAGTCGCAAAAAAAAAAAAAAAAAAAAAAAAAAAAATGGTGTCATTTTTGGGATCAGTTTGTCGCCGTCTGTATCGTCAGTATACACGGAGGCTCTGAATGTCGCCCCGGTCGCTCTTCCCGTTCCCACTCCCTCCTCGTCGTTCTCCGCAGCAGCGGCGCGGCATCCTTCCCGCGCGTACCTTGCCCGAGGGAACCGAAATGGCGGTACCTCCGCGTCTGCCTGCAGCGCCCGGAGCTACCAGTCCCCTTCAGTCCCGTCCCCTCGTCCTCCATCCTCGTCCTCCCCCCCCCACCCCCCTTCCATCTTCCTCTCGTTTCCCCCTTTCCTCTTTTCACGTCCTCAGGCTTTTCTGTCCTTCCACGAGACTCTTCGTTCTTCCTCCTCCTCCTCCTTCCTCCTTCCTCCTCCTCCTCTTCGTTCTCCGTTCCTCCTCGTCGTTCCTCTTTTGTTGGCTCGTGTTTCTTAGCTCGTGGCTTCGGGTTTTGCTTGTATCACATCCTCGTTGATATTTTTCTTTTTTTTTCTCTTTCCTTCTCTTTCTCTCTTTTTATTTCTCATTTTTTTCTCTCTCTCTTTCTCTCTTTTTTATTTTTTTTCTCTCTCTCTCTCTCTTTCTTTCTATTTTATTTTTTTTCCTCTCTCTCTTTCTCTCTTTTTTATTTTTTTTCTCTCTCTCTCTTTCTCTCACATTCTTGTATCACATCCTCGTTGATATTTTTCTTTTTTTTTTCTCCCTCTCTTTCTCTCTCTTTTTTTATTTTTTTTTCTGTCCCTCCGGCATCTCCTCGCCTTATTCCCGTTTTCCCAGCGTCTCTCTCGCTTTATCTTATATATACTTTCGTTGATATTACAGCGCACGCTAGTTTATGAATACACGCGGCGCGGTGACAGCGCCGCGCCTCGAGTTCGATCGGCGCATAATCCCTGCACTCGTCGGCCGTTCCTTCGCTCGTCCTCCTCGTCCTCTTCCTCTCTCTCGCTTCGACCCCTGTCGTTCGCCTCCTCCGCCTCGTTACCGCGCCGCACCGAGACGACGACGACGACGACGACCTCTTGTTGTCAACTGGGACTCGCGACGCCGCGACTGCGGTTTCCTTCGGCCTTCGGGCAATTTTCTTCCCGGTGCTCCGATAAGAGGGGGTTAAGGGGGGCGGGGGGGGGGGGGGCGGAACGCCTGGGTTTTCGTTTATGTACGAAGGGCGCCGTGGGGCGATTTTTACAACGGCGAATAGTTTCCCGACTGATAATTCCCCCCCGGTGCTCCGGGTTCCTCGGATTTTTACAATATTTCGTATCGCCGCGCAGACTGAGATTAATTATTGTTTGACTAGCTGTGGCCTTCTCGAAACTTTTGCCGATTCCTCGAGTCTCGTGATTTTATACGAAGAGCTTTTTTTACGAGGGATTTTTCATCGAGAGAACGAAAAAAAAAAAATAATGATAATGATAATAATAACCATCAGTTATCTAAGAGAAAGCCTGCAAATTTGTTGAAATAAAAATTGCATATTTCAACGAAATTGTATATCTCAGTCGGTAACAAAAACATGCAGTTTTTATTGCCGACCGCGGTGTTTGCCATCCTCTTAAGGCGAGGTGAAACCTACTCAGTCGGTAATAAAAACTGTAATCAAACTATAATCAATAAGCAATAAAAATTGTAATCAAACTATAATCAATAAGCAATAAAAATTGTAATCAAACTGTAAACTGTAATCAATCTGTAATAAAAAACTGTAATGCCTAACTTTTCCGGAAAAATAAAAGTTTTACAAGGTTCGTCTTTCGATTCCGAATCACGTAAAACATTTATTTATTATTTAATTTCCATTAAATTAAAAATAATAAAATTAATAAAATTAATAATAATAAAAATAATAAAATTAATAATAATAAAAATAATAAAATTAATAATGATTAAAATAATAAAATTAATAATAATTAAAATAATAAAATTGATATTAATCAAAACAATAAAATTAAAATAATAATAATAATAGTACATAATTCACATAGGTGTCTCGCAGGTGCGGATTTTGAAGAAAAAAATTCGGTCCTACGATGCGCGTGCAAAAAAAAAAAACAAGTGGCCCACTTTGACCCGTGATGACAGCCAGGGGTTAACAATTAGACGATCGACGACGTTTAGAACGAGCGTTTATCGCTCCATTAGCCTCTCTTATTTTCCGTAAGACCGCGCGGGGATGACGTACGAGCCGCTCGCGTTGCACGCCGAGCTCGGGTGACGTGCGCTCGAAACGCCATTATCAATCTCGATTGATCCAGACCCCTCGATCAAGTGTCCCCAGCGGACGGCGCGGTTTACCTCACCCGGGACACGCTCGGAAATTGATCTATTGAGTCATAACGACTGCCCGCGTAGCTCGGGGCGGACAAGTTGCTCGCGCTGAGCGAGGCGCCTCGGAATTAACTGCTGGGTGAGACGACGACGAAGGCGGCGTCGCCGTATTCCGGAATGCGTGGAAATATCCCTCGAGATTTTATCTCCCATTGACGTTCGATCGATCCGCAATTCCAACGAGAAATTTACGGACTTGAATAACGACCGTGAATTTTTTTTTTTTTTTTTTTTTTTTTTTTTTTTCATGCTTTTTATTCGTTTAGTAATATCGTTGTACAAGTGTATTAACTCTATCATAGTTAAAAATAAAAAACAACAACTATGTTATGTTAATGCATTTTATTATTGGGTTTAGTGAGAGTCGAAGTCCGAAGTCCATCGGGTCGACGTAAAGCTCTGTGGGGTTGGTACGCGATTTGACGTTTTGGCTCGTCAGACGAGGACGCAACACTTGGTGCCGGCCGGACAGTCGGTGGATCTCTGGGCCAACCTCGGGTTGCAGTGGTCCATGCAGGTGCCACCGTGATGACGGCACAGGGTTCGGTGCTCACTTTTTACTGAAAAAAAAAAAAAAATGAGAAACCGTGTATATCTCGTTCCTTACACTGTTAGAAATATTTCTAACGATGTCAAACGCTGCTGGTGTGGATTTTTCCTAGTGTTACCTATTACAGTGTTAATTGTAACACTTTTTACGTTGTAAAATTAACACCAGCAGTTTCGTTAAATTTATTCCAGTAAATGAGATTAATGTGAAACTTCACATTAAAAAAATAAATTATTTTCCCTTAATTATTAATTATTTATTATTAATTATCTCAATTATTAATTATTAATTATTCCCCTTGAAAAATATTTTTCCAACTACAAAAAACATTACTTTTTTTTGTAAAAAATATTTTTCCAACTAAAAAAAAATTACTTTTTTTTGTAAAAAATATTTTTCCAACCCAAAAAAATTACTTTTTTTAATGTCACTGTTGGTAACTTTTTATTTTGTTTTTAATACTTACAGAGCGAGCAACACTTGTTACCACCGTCGCACTTTCCTCCGTGCACTGGCCATTCGCAGTGTTCAGCGGGTGCGCAGATTTCCGTGGGGCAGTCATTGTTTTCGGATGCGGTGATTCCTGAAATAAAATTATTGGTACAATAGACGTAAAAAAAAAAAATTTGCGGAAAAACATGACGAGGTCTGAGTGGTTTTTGAGGCAGCCCGAAAAAAAAAAAAAAAAAAAAAAACGAGTCGCCGTCGTAAATCTCACTGACGACGAGGAAAAACCGTACGCGGGAAAATTTATCGAACCCCTTTGAGAGTGTCGAGCAATTTATTCGGCTCAACATCCGAGGCGACGTGCGGCAGTCCGACAACGTACGGTTTTATCCACTTTCGCGTCACACGAGATGAAACGATAGGCGCGTCAGTCAGCGAGCGGGGATTCCTCCGTCTCTCGGTATGATAATCGCGATTCCCGAAGGCCCGCGCGTGAATCTCTCGCGTGTATAGATATACATCGGCCTCGTGGGGGCCTCTTAAACCATTCACGAAAATAAAAACTTTCGATCGATAAATATACACGCGGCTATAAATGTGTCCGACTCTCTCTGCCGATTCTTTCTCCACTTTCCACGGATGCCGATATATTTATTCACCTAGCGTCGCTAGCTTCATTCAAGCGGATCCGCCGATACGTCTATTAATGAATTATTTAATGCTTTGTGTTCTCCTCGAAAGTTGCAACAAATTCGAAATATTCGCACTAAATGTCACTCAAATGTTTCTCGATTTTTCTGTCAAAATGGGAGCAAAAATCACACAAACCGATTGTTATGAATTATGAAAAATGAGGCCATTTGTTTTTTTTTTCATTTTCAATTAAATGACACTTGCAAAAAAAAACTGTTAAATTAATGCAATAAATTAACAGTAAAACTTTAATAAAGTAACTCAGGGCAACAAAGTTAATAAATGTTAATAAATTAAGTAAAGATCAATAATTTCATCGATTTTACTGACCAAGTTGGCGAACGGCAGAATATATATATTTTTTTTCAATAAATAAATGAGTAGAAAACTAACGTTATAAAAAGTTTTTAAAAAAGTAAAAAAATGTTCAAAATTTTTTTTAAATGTTGAAAAAATGTGAAAAAAGTTTTTTAAAAAGTAAAAAAACGTTAAAAAAAGTTTTTAAAAAAGTAAAAAAAAAACGTTAAAAAAGAAAAAAAAAAGTTTTTAAAAAAGTATAAAAAAACGTTAAAAATGAAAAGAAAAGTTTTTAAAAAAGTATAACAAAACGTTAAAAAGGAAAAAAAAAGTTTTAAAAAACGTATAAAAACCGTTAAAAAAGAACAAAACAGTATAAAAAAATGTAAAAAAAAACGTTAAAAAGTTTTAAAAACATTAGAAAAACGACTTAATAATGACGTTTTTTTTTTTCAAGTGGCGTCGAGGATGTGAGACGTCGATGCGCTTACCTTGCACGTGGACGAGCGCGACGAGGGCGAGAAGAAGAAGACCGAAGTCGAGTGACAAGAAGGCGACGCGCATTTTCGCTCCGTTGATGTGGCTTCTGACAGTCGTGACGATTCAATGGTCTCACTTTCCCGCAACGCTACCATTATATAAACGCACGCGTCGAGCATACGGCACACGGTTGTGTGTTCCGTGTGATTCGTTAACGCTTGCGCGCTTGTCTCTGTGTCCTCGGTGTGTAAGAACCGAGCAAACAGGACAGATACGCCGATACCCCTCGCGTGTATTGTGCACGCACGGGTCGACCATCCAGCCGTGCATTTCATTATCTTCGATCGCGGGCTGTACACACACACCAACGTCGATGTGTGCACCGCTCTCCGTGTGTGCCAGCGCAATTATAATAGATTATCGGACGCCAGTCCGCACGCTTCGAACCTTCGGCGATTCCTCCACATCCTCCTTCTCTTATCTTCGTTTACAATAATGCGAAAAATGCAACAAATGTTCTGTTACGATTTTTCTCGAAAATCAGTTTTTTAATTTTTTTACATTTTTTTTAAAGAGAAGAAGAAGATTTCTGAATTTTAAGACGTTTTGTTTTTGGCTCTGGATTGTTGGCCACTAAAACAACGATAAGAGTTTTCTTGAAAATCTGTTTTTGGGATTTTTTTTAAAGAGAAGAAAACAATTCCTGAATTTTCTGACGTTTTGTTTTTGGCTCCAGATTGTTTGTCACTAAAATAACAATAAGAGTTTTGATTATGATTTTTCCGCAAAATCTGTTTTTGTAATTTTTAAAAGAGAAGATAAAAAAATTTCTCATTTCTCTGACGTTTTGTTTTCGGTCCCGGATTGTTGGCCACTTGAGCAAACAAGTGATAATTGATTAAAAAAATAACTGATATTTTGATGCCTCGAATCTTCAATAATTCCTCCACATGTTATCGTCGTTTACAACAATGATTAAAACAATAATAAACGTTTTGATCACATTGAGATTTTTCCTGAAAATCGGTTTTTGTAGTTAAAAATAGAGAAAAGAAATGCCTGAATTTTCCGACGATTTATTTTCGACCCCGGATTGTTCGCCACTTGGGCAAACAAATGCTAACTGATTAAAGAAATGACGGACAGAATTCCAATGATTTGCGATTTTTTTAAATCTCGATCGTAACGCTGTTTAAAGAAGAATTTCGTTGTTTGTCTTTGGTTCGTTCTCGAAATTGACTTATAAGATTAACCTTTAGAAGGAAATTTTAACCTGTATTTTTTTCTCAGATTTTAATGATTGTATTGTTCGTTTTTTATTCTCTTATTTGCTTTGCACAATTTTCTCTCCACGACAGCTGAAAAAAACCACATTTCACGTTTAATTTTTCAATTATTGTTATGTATTTAACTACTTTATTAATTCTCATTTTTTTAGACATTTTTTAAATTCTCGTCTAATTAAAATTATACGAAAAATTATTTTTTTAATTCTCGGCGACAAATTCTTCGCCACTTGAGCAAACAAATGTTAATTGAGGATCAAAGAAGTGACTGACAGAATTCTAATGCTTCTTAATTCTTTAAAATCACGTTCGTAACGCTGTTTGAAGAATGAATTTCGTTGTTTGTCTCCGACTCGTTCGTGAAATTGACTTATGATTAAAATCCAGAAGGGGATTTCATCCCCACTCTTTTATTTGCTTTGCTCTAACGAAATGATTTTCCCTGCCTGTACGAAGGCTAAAAAAAAATCCCATTTCACGTTTGATTTTTTTTTTAATTATCATTGTGTATCCAGCCGAAAAAATTTCGCGTCTCATTCCCGTCGCGAATCTCCTCGCGACTTATTATCCGTCAAAGTGTCCAACCGGGTGGTCGACCAACCGGTGGTTCCCATCACAACGAAAAAAAAAAAAAAATTCCTGTCAAAACAAAAAAAATTTGCCACTGCGAATTAATCTTTATTACGTCACCGGGAATATCAGTTATCGTATTTATTCAGTAACCGTAAAATTTATGTTCCCCTGAAAATTAATAAAACTTGCAAACAAGACGGAACCCGGAAAACAACAACAAAATCCGGAACGTGAGGAGCGAACTTTTTTTTTTTTTTTTTTCTTTTTTTTTTTTCTTTTCACGAACTCCTCGAAGAGCATTAAAACATTCCGATTCACAATGTCAATTTATTTATTCATTTACTTCGCGGAAAATAAAGACAGAATTATCAAAGTTAATTTTTCATAAGCGTGCATAAACAGAGCGTAGTATGAATGAAGCGACCCCTCGAGATAATTATTCTCTCGCAAAGAACGCGAGGAGCCACCAAGGTGTATATTACGCAGCCCGATAAACAGACTCGCGGAAGTAAAAAAAAAAAAAAAAAAAAAAAAAATGTAACGCGGCTCACGGCGAAACGGACGCGTATTCTGATGCGGACAACGCGAAACGGAGTAATTATTCGCACGACGTGTATTTTCGTTCGTGACTGATCTCTGCGGAGCGGCGACTCTTCCGAGGTTTCCATTAAGCGCGACGAGATGTACTCTCATAAATCACGGCTCACGAGGCAAACATTCTTCTTTTTTTTTCCTCACCTCCTTTTGCACTTTTAAAGCCGAGTTACTACAGTTATTACAGTTAGCGAGCAATTCGCCACGGAGATTTCGCGACTCCTCAATGCGACGCTCGGGGCTCGGGGAAAAAATGGAGAAGCGCAGAAAGAGGGAACTACTTTTTTTTTTTTTTTTTTTCCTTCGTTGTGATAGGAATTGAAATTTTATTTCGTTGTGACAGGAATTGAATTTTTATTTCGTTGTGATAGGAATTGAATTTTTATTTTGTTTTTATAGGAATTTCATTTTTGTTTCATTTTGATAGGAAATGAATTTTTATTTCGCTGTGATCGGAATTTAGGAAATCAGGTTTCATTTTTATCGAAATTTTAATCGAGAATGTCGGGTGTTATTTTTTTTCTTTTATTTTTGTTTGCAGAAATTGATATTTTATGAGGATATTATTCGCTTCGAAGTGTCGAAAAATCGAATACAGCGGTATTTTTTTCTGTCTCGAAGTCGTGAATAATTTTATCGCCTCGGGTGACCTTGATACATTTTATTAGCTTCCGGAATTTCGGTTGCGTTACTTGGAAACGTTCGGACACGGACTTTCCGGTGACTCCCGTTCGGGGAGTCACCGATAAGACGACGGTTGCTGCGCAAACCTGCGTGAAATATCAACGCCACACGCGGGTATTTACAGTGCTGGAAAAATCGACTTCGAAATGTGACTCATTCGCAACGAAACCTGGGAACTCCCCAAGGAATCGATAATTTCTTATTCCAATCTGTTGAGCATTTTGTATTTACTTAAAAATCATCACAAAATATAATAATAATAATAAAATAACCAAAATAGCGAAAGGCTAAAATAGCGAATTTAAACATAACAAACGATCTGAATCTAGTACGATCATCATTATGAAATTCGCTATTTCAGCCATTCGCTATTTTCATTTAATTTTAATAAAAAATGTGGGTCAAAATAGTGAATGATGAAAATTGCGAATTTCGTAATGATGGCGATTCTAGATTCAGACCGTTCGTTATTTCAAAATTTGCTATTTTGGTCATCAGATATTTTTACCGCCACAAAAAAAAAAAAAAAAAAAAAAAATCAGAAACCCAAAAATTTGTATCACAATTCCCCATCCAATTCCCCATAAACTTCGAATCCACTTGGCCACAGCCTCAGTCACCAACCCGAGAAACAACGTAGTATAGTCCCCTCAACTTCCCTGCGGCACCAGGAAATTGACTCGCCTCGAACGATCAAAGCCATCGAGAGTCTTCCCCAAGACCCGAAGACCGAGAGTCCCGCATTACCGAGATTGTCTCCTCAATCAATGAGCGTTCGGTGGGACTCACATAGTGAAAGCCTCGTCCCGTTGTCGCGAGACGATCATTGACATTCACCGCCGCGAAATACCGAAAAGCAGCGAAGACGAGGCGGGAAGAATTCAGCATCGAGAGAAAGACAGAGAGAAAAAAAAAGACCTGACAGTATCTCGGCATTGGGGTCAGAGGTGAATTCCGCAGACCGCGTGGTCACGGTGGTTCGTGTGATCCGTCGATGCCGCCGCCGATGTGTAGTCGGCGGTGCTCCAATCTCGGGTAAGTGTTCGAAAAGTCGAGTCCACGAGTGTATGGCTCACGATCGAGAGAATATCGCCCGGAGGCCGAACCGCGAGAGTCTCTCGGCGAGCATCTCGTCTCGATCTCGGAGCGCCTGCGAGAAATGCTAATGGCGATATACACGGGCGGGCGGGAGAGGTACACACAGCGATAGAGCCTGATCGATGGCCCGAGCACACGAGCGCCAAGCTGTTTTCCCATGGAAACTCCAAATCGCCCCGGCCGCGATCTCTCGATCGCTCCGCGCGGTTTCGGAGCGCACTGCGATCGCCTCGAAAGGTCGCTGTGTGTGTGCTCGGGATATACATTTTTTTTTGCAAGTACGAAGACTGCGGTTGACACGTTTTTTTTTACCGATTTTTGGCTCATGTAGCAAGATGAGCGAAAATATAAAATAAAAATAAAAAAATGGATAAAAATATAAAATAATAAATATAATATAAAATATATAATATGAATAAATATCTGCTGTGGTTGACACTTTTTTTTTACCGATTTTTCGCTCATGTCGCGAGATGAGCCAAAATATAAAATAAACATAAAAAAATTGATAAAAATATAAAATAATAAATATAATATAAAATATAAAATATAAATAAATATCTGCTGTGGTTGACATGTTTTTTACCCGATTTTTCGCTCATGTCGCGAGATGAGCCAAAATATAAAATAAAAATAAAAAAATTGATAAAAATATAAAATAATAAATATAATATAAAATATAAAATATGAATAAATATCTGCTGTGGTTGACATGTTTTTTTTTACCGATTTTTGGCTCATGTCGCGAGGTGAGCCAAAATATAAAATATAAATAAATATCTGTTGTGGTTGACATGTTTTTTTTTACCGATTTTTGGCTCATGCCGCGAGGTGAGCCAAAATATAAAATAAAAATAATAAAATAAATAAAAATAATACGGAGGCTACAGCTCGTTGGCCTAATAAAGTTTCGTCGTTGCGTCGACGGAGCAATAAAATCAACGCGTGTCAGAATTCATCGCGAGATATAAAAAAACACCACGGTCTCTAAATCGGGCGACTCGCCATTAACGAAACCGCAGTTAAGCCTCTTGATAGCGAAATTAGGGTACTCGATTAATCCGGATTTCGGTAATAACCGTAAAAACGGTATCCGAGCGGCGTCGCGTTAAGCGGGTTCCACACAGCATCCACAATTATACCAGGCGCAACGATCCGTGTAATCTAACGTTTTATTGTTATCACTCTCGAAGCCTATGGTTTTAAATCGTTTTTTACGGGCTAAAAGTGGTTTGAGAATTTCAATTTACGAGCTCAACCCAAAGGTATCAATGTCAACCCAAGTAGAAAAAATTATGTGAGGTTTGTATGAAACGTTTTATATACAAGGTATATGTTAAATTGGACATATAGAATTTTCATATATTTAGTATAATTTATAGGAAATTATACTATAGAAACAAAAATATTGTATATACTTTAACAAATTCTGCAAAATTATAGGCAGCATTTGACCATATAATATCGATATATTTCATATAAATTATATAAATTCATATAAATTATATAGCTTGTATATAAAGCCTTTCATATAAGCCTCATATAATTTTTTTTTACTGGGGAACGAGCGAGGATATGTATGTGCGATGCGCAATGCGCTGGTCGAGCGGTCGATATTATCTTGTGTTACCAGAGTTGTAAATCCTTAATTTTTACAGAAACAAAATTGATGGTACAATTGGCCTTGTAATTATTTTTTTATAATAATAACTCGTAACGATTATAATATGATGTGTAAACTTTTAAATAGAGGCAAGGAATATTAATTTCCCGTAAAACTTTATGGTAAACGTTATTAAAAAAAATGGAGAAATACTGTTAATGCATTGCGAAAATAATGGATGACTTCTGAAAAAATTCATACGTATTCAGAAAAATTAATTAATAATTTTCAACAGAAAAAAAATTGCGGTTCATTTTTCTCACAATTTTTCCCAAAATTTAATTAAAAATTCGATTTTTCTCGCGGCTATTCAAAAGTTCACGCATAATTTTATAATCGCCACACGTCATCGTTATAAAATCGTAACTATAAAATAAACTGTTGTGTAAACTTGAATTTTTAAATTAAACGGGGACTTACAACACTGTCTGTGTCGCCAACGTCGAACGAATTGTCACGATAATTCGATACTTTAATGATAACCATAGTTGCAGTCTCAAACTCATGATTAATTACTATGAAATTGCTCTTCGCTTTCGCTGATGCCATCGAATGCCAAACGGAGATGAGCAGAGTTTTGTCTTCCAACGAGTCGCGATTCACTGGATAGGAAATATCGATTGGCAGTGTAACTACGAATTTTCGATTTTTTCGACAGTTGGTCGGAGTAAACGTCGTTTGTTCTTTTTTTTTTTTTAATAATCAGCGGAAAAAAAATTTGCCCATCCCCGTCAATAAGTACATTCTATATAGTTACCGATTGTGTGTGTTTCGCGAGTATCCGAGATTTTCGAAATTTACAGATTTCGCGTTACAACGATCGTGAATCTCGTTCGAAATTTCATCACGACACTCGCGGATCCTCCGTTCGAGGATCAGAAAAAAAAAAAAAATCTTGCGTCCTTATCGAGGCGCGAAGATACGAGAGCGATCGCCTTGAGTGTATATTAATCTATGTCAATATTTACAGGTCGGCGAACTTATGCGATAAGTCTTACACGATTTTACCGATACACGTGCTACAGTCGACTCTCGATAAATGCTCGCTGGTGGGTCTCGTATTTTCGGGGTTGTATTTAAATAGAGTGGAAGAGGGTGCAAAAAGACGTTGATCATATTTTTTATTTTATTGCGCTCTTTGAGAACGCAGGAAGATTAAAATTTACTCGGTGGGACATTTTTTTTTTTTTAACGAGAGTCGACTGTACACGTGGCGCGTATATCTATTTTTTATGTATAGTCGTATTATATATCTGTTATTCGATCGTGATAATATTAACATTAACAATACTGTACACAGATTGCGATTTCATATTTATATATATATTATCGATATACTATCGTTATTAATGTCCTTCGGTCGTTCCTCGTAGACAATGAGGCGTTAATCGAACTGACTAGAACTTTCGTAAAAACAGTCGGCGACTTTTCGGTTTTACCTTCCGGTGGTACCGCCGGTCATTAACACTTTGATGATATAATCGATTTTGGAGGATGACATTAAAGTTTGCGTCGTTGCGATGCAACAAAATTAAAAGCGACAAAATATTAATTAACCCAAATGATTATACCGACTATAAAAAGTAATTATAATGACCAAGAACATGACAAAAAAAATTATTTCATCCCTTGATTATTAAAATAATTAAATTATGAGTGGATAATCACAATTCAATTAATTAAATTAATCAAGTAATTTTATTGTGAATTAATTTAATTTGTATGGAATTAATTTTTGTTTTATTTTGTTGCATTTCAATGATGCAAACTTCAACGTCATTTCGGAGAGCCAATTTTTTTGGTTCTACGAATCTCCTTTTTGGACGCCCAACGATGGAACGAATCCAATTTGAAGGACGATATTTATAAGCGAAAACGTTCGTTCCACGATTTTACAATTAATTTTCGTAAGTTGTAGTCCAGAGAGGTGCAGAGATGAAGATATTGTTTGCCACTAGAAGCGCCGACCGGACGCTTCACGTTCGATTTTGTCATTGATGTCACTTAAAAACTAACGATTGTACATCCTCCGAAGCCCTTAAGATTTATCGGACCGATACGTCGGATCGTTCGCACTCCTCCCCTCAATTATTCTCACACGCGTTCTTCACATTCAATTCAGAGTTGCAAATCCCTCATTTTTAGGGAAATAAAATTGATGGTACAGTCGGCTTTGTAATTATATTTTTACAATAATAATTCGTAACGATTATAATACGATCTGTAAACTTTTAAATAGAGGCAAGAAATACTAATTTCCCATAAAATTCGATGGTAATCTTATCGAAAAAAAAAAAATTCTCACATTTTTCTCACAATTTCTCCCAAAATTTAAATTAAAGATTCGATTTTTCTTACGGCTATTCAAAAGTTCACGTACAATTTTACAATCGCCACGGGTCATCGTTCGAAAATCGTAACTAGAAAATAAACTGTCGTGTAAACTTGAATTCTTAAAAATTAATGGGGACTCACAACACTGATTCAATTGTCCTCTTTCGTAAAACTATCGTGGTACGTACTATTTATCTTCTCGTAGAGTCGTGAGAAAAGGGACGTGGGACGGGGACAGAGGGAGGAAGGGTGGTCATAGGTTCTTCTTTCTTTCTTTTTTTATTTATATCACAGTCGAGCGAGAGATTATGTGGTGGGTCGATAATCGGCGATTATGTTCTTCATGAATGTCGCGATATCCTTGAAACTTGGCCTCGTCGTCTCGTCTCTCTTCCAACAGGAGCACATCACTCGGTACACCTCGTCCGGGCACATCGTTGGCTTTGGCAGCAAAACCTGAAACACAAAAAATTAATTTATATCATGAAATTTATCTTAAGCTATAATTTAAAAAAAAGAGACAAATTAAGAGACGAAAAACATGAAGACTTTGAATCAGTCGCTTTCCTTTCGACAGTCGGAAAATCCTGTCCATTAATAACTACGATAATTTGTCAAATTTAGCAAGATAATTTTTTCAATCAACTCCAGTAATTCGAATATTTTTTCAACTATTTTTTTTTTTTCGGGGTTTTTCCATCAGTGACTTGTCAAAACGTTGATAACCCATTTTTCGTCGCCGACTACGGCTGAACAAATGCCTGGTCGAGAATAGCACAAATCCGCGACGATAGAAGCTAATGGAGAATCCTGTTGTACCTGCAACTCTCCGCCGTAGTACATGACCTCGGCGTTCTGTATGACTTGCTCATTCGTGAGATGTTGAAACGGCTTTTCACGGGCTAGACACATGACTTCCCAGAGCGTCACGGCGAAGGACCAGACGCTGCTGGCGCAGGTGTATCTGTCCTGAAATTTCATGAAATTTTCTTATTATTATTTTTTTTATATTTATTTATATTTATTTTTTTTTGTAAAAAAAAATAAATTTAAATTCATTCATTAATTTAATTTATTTATATATTTTTTTCCATTTATTTTTTTTTGTAAAAAAAAATTAAATTCATTTATTAATTTAATTACATTCAATTTTTTTTTGTGTAAGAAAAAAAATGTATATATATTTTTTTTTAACCAGGTCTTTGTTCGTACGTACCAGAAGTATACTTTCCCACGGCAGCCATCTAATTGGCGCCGGTGGTCTGCCTCCTATGTCACTGTAATCCTTCTTGTAAAGGTCGCTGCACATCGCAATGTCCGTCACTTTCACGCTGTAGCACCGACCAACCAGGCAATTTCGCGCCGCCAGATCCTTGTGCACGAGATTCTTCGACTCCAGGAATCGCATACCCGACGCTATCTGGGCTCCCATGTACAGCAGACAGCTCTGACTGAAAATCAAAACGAAAAATCAATGGAACTCATTAGGTTTCGATCGGCGGCGGTGAATCTTCGAGACGCGCCGCGAGTCAAATTGCTCTGACAGCGAGGAATTGGCTTTCGCGGCCTTGTAACAATATTGCTATTTCTTGTAAGCGTTGTAAATATCAAGCCTCGAAGAATCCGTCCGCATCGAGAGACAACGATGAATAACAGAGTTAAAAATTAAAAAAATAGAAAACATCAGCAGGCAAAACTTTACCATAAAAATAAAAAAATTAATAAGTAAGGAATAAAAAAGTATAGCTCGATTTTTTCGTGACCAAATAATTAAATGAAATTTCTATAATCACAAAACACGTTAATAACTCAACACGGAGTGTAATTAATAATTACTGCAAATTGTTCGTGTCGTAATTAATTACAAAATCGTGAATATTTTTGTTTCTGCAAAATGATTCTTTGCTTTAATACGAAACATATTATTTGAATTCGAAAGGCGTCCGTCTCAGGTTCAGAAGTTTCCGATAATTAATCTCGTGGACCATTTTCGAGTACCTGAGGGCCTTGAGATTGCAATTCGGCCTCAAAGTTCCCGTGAGCGGCACGCTGTACTGCAGGTAGTGAGCCAAATCCCCGAGTTCGGTGTATTCCATGATGGTCCAGCTGGGTGTCGCGTCGGGTCCACCGCAGACGCCGAGGATCCTCGCGACGTTCGGATCCGCGAGGCAGGACAGGAAGCGAACCTCTCGCATTGTCTCGGCCGCTCGTCCAGAATTTCGTCCGGAATCGGCGCTCGCGGTGGGAATTCTCGCCACGACGAGTCTGCCGGCTCCGGTGACGACTTCATCGAGGGCGACAGCCTCGCAGACAATTGCCTGAATCGAGGAAAGCGTCACGTGTATTATTTACATCGCAATAAAAAAAAATAAAAAAAATTTGATAAAAAAAAACAATTTTTTAATTTTAAAAAAATGTAATAATTTTCTTTAAATAAATGTTTTTTAATAAAAAAATGCCATAACAATAAATAAATACGAAAATAAATAAAATGCGATAAAATAATAATATTGCGATACATTTTTTTTTTTTCGACGTGCTTTTCATAGTCATGATTTTTTTGTCCTCATTTCTTTCTCTCTCATTTACGGCCTAAAGTCGGCGAATTAATTTTTTTTTTCTACCTCGCCTATGTGACTCGAGCCAAGTTTCTCCACGGTTCGCAGACACGAGCGTGGAATGTCGGTGGGCTCTATCTCCTTGCACTTGTACGGCTTGTTCATGCTGGGTGCGATGTTCCAACTGACGATCGGTGCGGGTACCTGCAAAACACGCGAATTTCGTTTCAATCCATACGTCTCGCCCGCGTCACGGGTCAGCCAAAAAAAAAAAAAAAAAAAAAAAACAGACTACGCTAGAGTGAAATCTAGATTTTTCGCAACGCGGTGTTTTCCACGATATTTGTATGCAGACCCGGGCGTCAAGGTTTGTCAATTCGCGACTGGGGAACACTCGAAGATTTTGCAATAAAACGGTGTTGTTGTCGGTTGGGCTGGACATGGAGGCATCAAAACAAGTTGCAGCACATGCGAAGAAATCTTGATTACTGTCGGTTGACAGTCATCGTGATTGTCAACAATTTTAGGATATTTACAGGATATTTTAGGATATTTCAGGACATTTTAGGATATTTTAGGATACTTATAGGATATTTAGGATATTTACAGGATATTTTAGGATACTTATTGGATATTTAGGATATTTACAGGATATTTAGGATATTTTAGGATATTTAGGATATTTAGGATATTTAGGATATTTAGGATATTTTAGGATACTTATAGGATATTTAGGATATTTACAGGATATTTAGGATATTTTAGGATATTTAGGATATTTAGGATATTTAGGATATTTTAGGATATTTAGGATATTTAGGATATTTTAGGATATTTTAGGATATTTTAGGATATTTACGACATTTTAGGATATTAGGATATTTTAGGACATTTACAGGATATTTTAGGATATTTAGGATATTTTAGGATATTTACAGGATATTTTAGGATATTTACAGGATATTTTAGGATATTTAGGATATTTTAGGATATTTCAGGATATTTAGGATATTTAGGACACATTTGTATAACAATGAAAACTACACTGTTAAATAAGGGTAAGGCCTTCGCCTCACCTTGTGCTTCTCTTTGGGTGCAGTGTGCCATCGTTTCGCACGTGTCACGTCGGCCGAGTCTCGCTGATAAGTCGAGGTGGTCGAGGCGTTGCTGGGTCTGCTCGTTGTGCCGTTGGAATGAAGCTGAAGTGTCCTGTAATGCTGGGAGTGTCGAGCGGGCGAGCAAGCCGGCGACGAGGAACTGCTGGGCGGTCCAGCGACGGTGGCTTTCGAGTCCGTTTGCACCAGACACGGCTCTTGTTCCAGCACCTCGACCGCGTTCGCCTCCTTCGGCGGATCTGTCGGTCGTCAGAAAAGCTCGAATAAACAGCGCGCAGGACGCGTGAAAAGAAAAAACCGTCACGCGTGACGTTTTCACCACCTACCGGTGTTCACCACGGCTGCATAGGTCGCCTTGTAAGGCGATCCAACCAGAGGCGAGTCGAATTGTTCCATCGTCAGAGACTCGTGCATGCTGCCGTCCTCCTCGGGAGGATCCGGCGAGCCGCGTCCGTTGTCGTTCAGCATGCTGCTCGGTGTGAGATTCAGCAGGATGTCCTGTAGTGTAATGAAAAAAGTAATGTGTAACTTATTTTGCTTTGCAACGATATGGAAGATCAAGAAAGTATAATCAAGAATTCATACTTTCAATGGAATTTTATTTATTTATTATTAAATAAAAATAATAATAATAATAATCCGAGCCAAGTTTCTCCACGATTATTATTATTATTATTTAATAATAATAATAATAATAATAATTATTATTTAGGATATTTTAGGATAAAAATAATAATAATAATAATAATAATTGTTATTATTTAGGATATTTTAGGATAATAATAATAATAATAATTATTATTATTGTTATTGTTATTTATTAATTTGTTATTTTTATTTATTATTTTATTTTATTTTTATTTATTATTTTATTTTATTTTTTTGGCTATTTGGATTATTTTTTCAGGGTTGTTTTTAAAAAGCTTCGAACAACTGAATTTTTTTTTCTAACAAATCTTATAATGAAATTTCTATTCAGCGTAGAACTCAAATTAAAACAGTTAATTTCAAGCCGTGCGAATTATTTGTTCAAGGTTGCTTTGAAAAAGTTTCGAGCGACTGAATTTTTTTTTTTTTCTAAAAAAATCCAACAATAAAATTCGTATTGAGTGTAGAATTGAAACAGTAGAAAAAAAAAAAAATCGGGAACCAAACGCGGGAGGTCGATGATTCCATCGATTGTGGGAGCCGAGTGCGCGCCCAAAATGTTTCCATCGAGCGCGAAGCACTTAATTTGTTTTTAAACGTATCGTCGGAAAGCCGAAGCGGCGGATTAAAAAAAAAAAAAAATTGCGCCGCTTTGAATAAACGAAATCGCTTTTCGATGGAGCATTCGGCAAGACGGCGGCGGGCACTCACCTTCATGTTGACGGCGAAGCCAAATGGATTTTTTAATACGGTGGGCGAGCTCTGGAGCTTGTGACGACGACTCAGTAGCAGAATGATGACGAAGACGAGGAGCAACAGGAGCGTGATCGCCGTTAGGACGCCTATCAGCACCTGCACGTACTCCTGATCCTCCTCTCGGGCTGTGACTGCAAAAGGAATTAGGAATTAGCCGTACACGCGCGGGTCGCGGACGAAACGAGGGAATCGTGCGACTCGGTGGAAACGGTTTTATGGCTCGCTGTGCAGAGGAGAACGCGGAGAAATTGCTTCCATCACACTCGCGAACGGTTTTCACGGTAACGGCGATCGTTTTGCTTGAAACGCGAGGGACACGATGTGCTTTTGTGATGGCTAATAAGTTGAGCAGTCTACATTCAACCAATGATTTTCAACAAGGTTGAAAACGACTGAACGGTTGAAGCGAATCGTTTTTAACAAAGTTGAAAACGATTGGTTGCTAACAAAGTGCAAAGTGCAGTTGGTGCAACAAGAACTGATTACACCACATTTGTGATGTACCCAACGCTGGATATAAATGGGCTTGAATTAAGGGGAGGGTGGGAGGGTCTTGCATTTTTTTTCCCCATTTTTTAAATATTTTTTTAATTAATGCTCAACATCTTAAGAATGTTGTATCCAATTTGAAATTGCTTGTGAAATTGCTTCCATCACACTCGCGAAACGGTTTTCACGGTAACGGCGATCGTTTTGCTTGAAACGCGAGGGACACGATGTGCTTTTGTGATGGCTAATAAGTTGAGCGGTCCACATTCATATGCAACCCATGATTTTCAACAAGGTTGGAAACTTCTGAACGGTTGAAACGAATCGTTTTTAACAAAGTTGAAAACGATTGCAACGATATGGAAGATCAAGAAAGAATGATCAAGAAATCATACTTTCAATGAAATTTTATTTATTTATTATTAAATAATAATAATAATAATTATTATTGTTGTTATTATTATTATTTATTTATTTATTATTTTTGCAACAAAGTTGAAAACTATTGGTTTCTAACAAAGTGCAAAGTGCAATTGGTGCAACAATAACTGATTACACCACATCTGTGATGTACCCAACGCTGGATATAAGTGGGCTTGAATTAAGGGGAGTGTGGGAGGGTCTTGAAATTTTTTTCCCATTTTTTAAATATTTTTTTAAATTGATGCTGAACATCTTAAGAATGTTGTATCCAATTTTTAGAGCAATCGGAGCAAAATTGACGGAGACATTAAATTTTAATCATTCACTTTAAAGCGATTTTAACCCACAATTCAATTTTTGACAATTAATTTCACGAGGAAAAAAATAATAACTTTTTTCTTCACTGGACAGTCAATTTTTTTAACGAAACAACAAAAAATTCAAAACCAAACAACGCAACAATAAAAACACCTAATTTGCTTTCCTCCGAAATATTCTCGATTGTGGAGTAAACAGGAAAACAGGGTTTGTTACCGACTGAGTCCGCATCACATGCCCTAACGATGCTGATACATCTGTTGCTCTAGACTATATAAAATCTACAGAAAAATATTCTCAAAACGTTCCAAAAACTCAGCTATCAAAGTTTCCGTCACGTGAAACAAATTTCGGAGTCCCTTTGATCACTGCGACAATCAATTCATCCGTGCCCATCGCCTCGCAATGTGCGCGACGGTCTGTATCACGGACGAAAAAAAAAAAAAAAAAAAAAAAAAAAAACGAGTTCAATAGATTCCCAATTGTGATCCTCTTTTGGAAAAATAACGAAAACTGGCTCACAAGGCCAGAGTGGCTGACCGTCCGGGTTCTGCATGCGCGGATGGTGTCCAGCACCGAGAGGACACCCGTCCTATCTCCGGGCCATATTTTTTGCTGAATTGTGCATCCCCCGGTTGTTGTCTTTTTTTTTTTTTTTTTTTGTTTACACCCACATTGGAATCCGGAAAAATGTTGGTGCGAGGCGTTCCGTACGGCGACCCGTGTGACTATATAACGCGCGCCAGAAGCGGAAGATAGGCGGGATTTTGCTCGCGCGTTTGCTTACTCCGGCTGTTTGGGTCCCTCTATCCGGAACACGTAATTTCACCCGACTCCGGCGCAGCCTGTTTCCACGTTCCTCGCTCTCGAACGTGCTCTCCAGCCTCCCAAGCTCCTCGCGCTATATCGGAGCCTCCTTCTTCTGCCTTCTTCGTCCCTTTTGCTCGAATACAGTATTTATACCGGGCGTTCCGCGCCAAGTCGCTTTTATCAATTTTATCTTACAAAATAAAAAACGACCAACATTTTTTTGGTGCATTTTTCGAAAATCGGTTTAGCCATAATTAGGTCCGATTGACACCTAAAGGAGCTACCGGAGGTCGAGGAAGGCTGAATCACTTTTTCGAATAAAAAAAAAAAAAAAAAAATTGGGATATAAATTTGACAAACGACGTTTGAAAAATTGATTGTTTTTTAAATTTTTTCGAAAATGAGTTGAAATTAAATTAAAAAAGAAATTGAAATAAAAATTTGAAAATTTTATTGTTTTTTTTTTTTTCAATTTTTCCGTGATGCTGAATGACTTTTTTGAAAGTGAAAAAAAAATTGAAATATAAATTTGACAAATGACGTTTGAAAAATTGATTGTTTTTTTTTAAATTTTTTCGAAATTGTATTGAAATAAAATTGAAAAAGAAATGGAAATACAATTTTTTTTTATTTATTGTTTTTTATTCATTTTTTTCGTGATGCTGAATCACTTTTTTAAGGGGGAAAAAAAATAGAAATATAGATTTGACAAATGACATTTGAAAAATTGATTGTTTTTTCGATTTTTTCGAAATTGGAATAAAACAAAAGGGAAAAAGAAATTGAACTAAACATTTGAAAAATTTTGTTTTTTTTTTTTTTCAATTTTTCCGGGATGCTGAATGATTTTTTTCGAAAGTAAAAAAAAAATTGAAATAGAAATTTGAAAAATGTATGGTTTTTTGTCGACTTTTTCGGTGAAGCTGGTTGCGATAAGGGGGAAAAAGGGTCGCAGCTGCGTTCACTTGACGCGGAACGTCCCGTGCGTAATACATATACCCTTCGAGCCGGGATCCTACCGCTTAATCCGACTAATTGTTTACGTTACGCGGAAGTTGCTACGTGAATTATAAAGCATCTCCCGGGCGTTCTAGTTCCCCGCGCCTCGGTCGCCTACCACTTCTAATCGTATCTCCTCGGTAAAGAACACCGGCCTCATTTTCCTAATGAAGTTGCTCGGTTACCGCGGCGAACGGCAACCAGACCCTCCCGCCTCTCGCGCCTCTCCATCCGACTATGCGGTGCACTCGATACTCGGCGACGATTCTTATCACGTTTCTGCCGCTTAACGCGCCGGGCGATTTACTTTTTCCGTCTTTTAATCAATTGGCGTTAAACCTCCGAATCGAGCTCGCGTAAAACATTCGCGGGGTTAAACGGGAGTTAAATTAACGTTAAGTGGAAATTAATTTTTTTTTCTCCGCGAACGGAGTGGAGGAAAAAAAGTGCCTGACGTCTACGAATTTTCGCAAAATGAATTAAAAAAATAAGTCAATTTAAAAAATTCATTAATATTTAGAATAAAAAAAAATTGATTTTTAATTTAATTTTAAAAAATTGTTTTTTAATATAATTAAAAAAATTGTTTTTTCATTTAATTTTCAAAAGTTGTTTTTTCATTTAATTTTCAAAAGTTGTTTTTTAATATAATTAAAAACATTGTTTTTTTATTTACTTTAAAAAATAACATTTTTTAATTTTTATTTAAAAAAAATAAATAAAAAATGTTTATCGACGATATAAAACTGGACGAGTTTTAATAAGCCTGACAATTTCCAGATATAAAAAAATAGAATCAAAAAAGCCACACTGACGCATCGGAGCTTTTTGAAATTAAAAACTGTTTGCCGTTTGGTGATCACGATTTTGCAACGCTGCGGCCGAAATCCCCGTTCATCGGAGTATCCGTTTCGGGTAATACAAAAGTTCCCGGCCGATAAAGCCGAGCGCGACGCGAGGGTTAATGGCGTATTTTTGTCCGTATCCAAATCCGGCAGCGAGGGAAGCGAGCCTCGACACTCGTTTTATTTTTTTATTTTTTTTATTTTTTTCCGAATGAAACACGCGGCGCTCGGGATCCCCGAATGTAACAGTGTGGTACGTACTCGTTTGCAGATTGAGATCCAATTCTGGATTCGTTGGCCTACTTCCGCTCGGATTGTCCGCCGTGTCGCTGTCCATTGTTGTATTCTCGTACGGATTAGCTGCGTGGCACATGAGAAACATTAACACACGATCCCTGTCAGTCGCATTCGTTCTGTGTCATGTATTTACAGCGCTGTTTGAAGGGTATAAAGGGAACTAACAAAATCCTACATTGGATCATTCGCTTTCAAATTTTTTTTTTTTTTTCCTTTGTTTTGTCGACCGTCGTCGTTATAGCGTTGAAAGGATTCCGATCCTCTGCGATCGGGGGAAAAAAAAACGTCAATACTGCAACCGAACGGTGTGCACACTGATGACCCTGTTATTGTTCCATTTGGATGCTGTTAGTTCACCGGTATTATCGGCATAGTTTCGTCCGCTATTTCAATTTCAATCAACGCATCGAATCAAATGACGAAAAAAATCGAAGCGTTGTTTGTTTTAAAAAAATGTTGATTGAAGGGTTTATATCTGATTTAAATAAAACATCAAATTACGTATAATATATTATTACCTTGTAATGTTCTGAGTCTAAAATGTTATTAACAAATTGATGAAAGAAAAAAAAAATTGTGCAACAAATATTTCGATGACCCAAGTTTTTTTTTTATGAAAATGATTTCTTCGTTTTTTTGAATGCGTATGAATTTTTTCAGATTTCTAAGTACTCTTTGAAATTTGTGTGTGTTGTATGGAAAATATGTACAAATTCCAGAGTATTTAAAAATCTGAAAAAAATGCATACGTATTCAGAAAAATGAAGGAATCATTTTCATAAAAAAAAAACTTTTTTTTTCATCAATTTATGAATAACATTTTATAAATATTATGATGCAAAGTTAATCTTTTCAGTACCTTTAATGAGCATGAATTTTATCTGATTTTTAGATCATCGAGAAGTCTTTGCAATTTTCTCCCATTTTCCTCGAATTTATGTGAAATTAATATTTGGTGCTAGAACTACCTTCATATTTTTCTCTGTGTGGTCACGAATACCAAATTTTTCTCTCAATGTTTTATTAAATTTTGTAGTATATGTAAGATAAAATTTTTTTTTTTAAATTGCACAAAACAAGAAGTTGCGAGATGAATACTCACAAGTCTCGTGTTTTATTAAGTTTAGTATATGTAAGATTAAAAAAAAAATTGCAGAAAACAAGAAGTTGCGAGATGAATGCTCACAAGTCTCGTGTTTTATTAAGTTTAGTATATGTAAGATAAAAAAAAATAAAAAAAAATTGCACAAAACAAGAAATTACGAGACGAATACTCACAAGTCTCGAAGGTAACCTCGCTGATCATGATCCACCTGGCAGCGAAATACAGCCGCAGCTTTAGGGTCCTGGCGCGTTGTCCGTGCAGCGCGATCGACACGTTGCGCGCATTTTCCAACACGTTGTCCGGTATGTAGGAGTACGAGAGGGGTTCCTCATCCTCGTAAAATTCGCCGTCCTCGCTGAACGACACCTCCGCCTTCGAGAATACCTGAGAGACAATCGACAGCGGCGTTAAATACCGAAAAAAAAGCGCGACGTGTCGTTACCGCGATAAAACCCCGTAATGGCGAACGACGCCCGGTTTACCCGATCTCGGGAGAAAACGATCGGTGGAAAGTAAGTTCCAGGACGTAATACTTAATCCAGTTACCTGGGGGATAACTGGATAAAGGAGGACGCAATTGTTCCACTTCGGGACGACCGATCGAGGTCTATTTCGGGAAGGCAACTTTTATCAAAGTTTATGGCACGAGGGGTTTTATCCTCAAGTATAGCAGTATTTTTTGTACTTCATTTTTTAAATGTTAGGTTTATTTTTGTCGGATTTCTGAATGTGATATCATTTTTTTGTCACTCTTTTTCAGGTTGGTTGCGATTGAGACGAGCTTTGAAATTCGCCTTTTTTGGTAACTTTTCTGGGGTTTCTGAAGGAATTTCTTCCAGGGGATTTTTTTCCAGGGGAATTTTTTCCGGGAGAATTTTTTCCAGGGGAATTTTTTCCAGGGGAATTTTTTCCGGGGGTATTTTTTCCAGGAGAATTTTTTCCAGGGGATTTTTTCCAGGGGAATTTTTTCCAGGGAAATTTTTTCGAGGGGAATTTTTTCCAGGGGAATTTCTTCCAGGGGAATTTTTTCCAGGAGAATTTTTTCCAGGGGAATTTTCTTCTGAGGAATTTTTTCCAGGAGAATTTTTTCCAGGGGAATTTTCTTCTGAGGAATTTTTTCCAGGAGAATTTTTTCCGGGAGAATTTTCCCCGAGGAATTTTTTCCAGGACAATTTTTTCCTTGGTCAATATCCCCTAAAACCCACATGGGCACCTCAATTTTTTTTCAAAGGTAGCGTTATTATCATCACACTTCCAAAATGCTCCAGAATTTTTTATTCACGAACACGAACGTCCGGCTCACCTGAACATCGCGAGAGAAATAGTTGTTGGTGTAAATGTGAACGGCGTCGAAGATTTTCACGTCATAGAACTCGAAAAGCAGATCCACACAGTCGTCGTTGAAGCTGTCGCGCATCCAGGCGACCCAACCGGTGCCTGTAATTCAAAATTCAATTTTCGTTTCACGTGTCATTTCGGAAAACAGGATAAGCCAAACGATCCACTTTTCGGCTGCGGGAGTCGCCGTCATAATTCCGGCTGTTTATAACAAAATCACGAGAGACAAGTTGATGCACTGAGATTGACCCTTTAGCTCTCACTTTGCGCCTGGCTGACGGCGGGCGTTACGAAAATCGTTCGAAATGAATTGGCGAGGTTGTAATGAGGTTAACGTGGAAAAGTCTATATTTGCCACTCGCTCTCCTTGCAGAGACTTGGCCGAGATGGAGTTTCCTCCGTGAAACACGGATAAACGAGTATGACAATGAGGCAATAAAGTGGGCGACAGGAAAAAGCGGAGTCGGCTGATGAAAATGAAGACGAGGAGAATGACGCGGCCGTGGAGGGAAAACAAAGACGAAGACGATGACCGAGATAACGATAAGAAGCAGGCGATAGATGGAACGGGATGGGCGACGATAATGAGAAAATCCCGTGCATATAAACCGGCCTGGCTGCATGACGAAACAGCCCAGCGATGAAACATCTAAAAAAAATATCCCACGATAAAATATCCCAGTGAAAAAATATCCTACGACAAAATATCCCAGCGGAAAAATATCCTATGACAAAATATCCCAGCGAAAAAATATCCTACGATAAAATATTCCAGGGAAAAAATATCCTACGACAAAATATCCCAGCGAAAAAATATCCTACGACAAAATATCCAAGCGAAAAAATATCCTATGACAAAATATCCCAGCGAAAAAATATGCTATGACAAAATATCCAAGCGAAAAAATATCCTATGACAAAATATTCCAGCGAAAAAATATCCTACGACAAAATATCCAAGCGAAAAAATATCGTACGACAAAATATCCCACTTCAAATTTAATTAAATATCCCGCGACAAAATATCCCACATCAAATTTCATTAAATATCCCGCGACAAAATATCCCACTTCAAATTGCATTAAATATCCCGCGACAAAATATCCTATCTCAAATTTCATTAAATATCCCACTTCAAATAAAATGAAAAAACGCTTCAGAAAAAACGTTTCGCGATTATGAAATATCTTCAACGAAACGCAGGACTCACCTCGGCCATATCCAATGTCCAGTCTGTAATTATCGGCGCCGATCTCCCCGTCGATCAGTCGACCGAGACCGTCGACGAGCGTCCCGTAGAGTCTTCGCCCGTCGTAAGAAACGTCGCCGAGTTCCTCCACCGGCGAATCCGGAATCGTGTAATTCACCACACCGCCTGTTTAACGGAAATTCAAATATTCATTTCGACGAATTCCCATTCAGAAATACCTGAACATTTCTTTCCTACAAACGGCCGTCAAATCTTGGAAAAAAAAAAAATATATATATATACATAAAAAAATAATAAAAAAATATATAAAATAAATAAATAAATAAACAAATAAATATTTTTTAGTGTCCGAAGGTGCGGAACCCAACAAACCCCAAAAAGAACCGGTGGAACAAACGCAAAAAAAAAAAAAAAAAAAAAAAAAAAAAAAAGGAGACATAAAAATAACGACAACAGTAACAATAAAACAGAATTGGGTGATTCGTGCAATTAAAATCCCGCGCTCTCGGGACGTGAGTAACGGAGTGTCGTGCGTGTGGGGGAGAAATTAATTCGCAAATTAAAAAATAAATCGAGCACGTAATAACCAGGGTGGGGGGTGGGGGGGTGAGGAGGGGGGGAGGGGGAAAGCACTTTAGCGAGCAGCGAGCGGAGGTGCCGCGTTCGTTATATCCAGAGTGCCCCTCTAACCGCCTGCATTCGATATTTTACGGTTAGTCCTGCACAGCAGCGGATCCGGAGTGCAGTTCGGGTGGAGTAACCCGACACGCGAGGCGCGACCCCGGGGGGGGGGGGGGATTTTGGTAAATGTACTACATATTTACTGCTTCGGGAGAGCACTGGGCTCGCTAACACGTCGGTTCACTGCACACATGCATCATCTACGGATGCGCCAAGTTCGCGTCGCTCCGCACGTTCGGCCGGGTGTTCCGCGGCGGCCGTTCGCCAGGAGAACCGCGGGACGAAATGTGTAACGTTTGCCCGCGACACCCGAGAATCTCCCGGAATCGTATTAAATTCATTAATATCACCTGCGCTGCCAGGGGAAAAAAACTGACGATGTTTGCAACACACGAAAGTTGAAAAAAAAAAAAAAAAAAAAAAAAAATTGTTGTGTAGTCGTTAGGCAGGATTGTAATTTAATTGTGTGCATCGGGAGTGAATGTGGAAGTCACTTAATGACAGGAGTAATTCATTCGGGGTCGAATTTGCTAATTACGAAATTTCGTAACTAAATTATTTACCTTGCGAAAGATTTTTTTATTTTATTATAGTCGTTTAAGATGTTATTCAGAATTAATAGGTTGATAGAAAAAAATATATTTTTTTCTAATATATTAAAAATATTAAAAAATATTAAAAAATATTTTTTAGATATTTAAAAATATTAAAAAATATAAAAAAATATTTACAAATATCTAAAAATATTTTGAAATATTTTTTAGATATTTAAAAATATTAAAAATATCTAAAAATATTTAAAAATATTTAGAAATATATTTTTGTCCAAAAAATAAAAATTTGATTTGATTAAAAAAAGATATTTTCATTTAAAGAATTTTATACATTATCTTTTTATACCAAAGGATAATATATAAAAATGTTCGACATTCCCAAAAACCTCACAAGACTCGCCTAAACGTTTTTCATCAAACACCCGTTTAATCCACTTATTTCTTTCGATCGCTTTTCCCGAAAGCCTGACGAACCAATCCCGCATCTTCTCCCAACTGGAAGCAGCTACAGCATTTCGAGGATAGGAATTAATCACGCGGCGGCATCTCGCGTCAGTCTTCAATGACACAAGCTGCATGCGACGTTCTCCACGTGTATATTCGAAACTGCATTACGTTACATTCGCATTCGCTACGGGGAAATTCTGAGCTGTGCTATTTCAGCTAATTGCCCGATTCCTCTATAATTAACGGTGCTCCATTCGCCACGGTGAATTCGATAATTCGCCCCCCCCCCCCCCCCTCGCGACCTTTGCGCCCTCCTGACTTCCAAATCCTCGAGATATGTTCAGTCGAGGTAATGGCACGTGAAACTGGGTTCTGTTCCATCGGATGACGGGCGAAATGTACCGAGGATCGGGTCGTGTTTTAACCAGGCGAGTTTGCCGCGAGCGAGTCCCATAAATTTGCTATTTCCGCGCCGAGCTCACTCGGTGCCTCCTGGACGCTCGATGGGCGCCTCACACGCTTCGAATGTTTCTTACAGTACCCTGGCCCATGTACCAATACAAGTCGCGGCTAAATCCACTCTCGCGACGAGGGAGAGAGAGACGCCAAATTGCACGACACAGCGTTGCTGTATGTCATGTGTCACGGGACACCGGGGTTTATTGATACGAGGGAGCTAGAAAGGTAACGTTTGCTTGGAGTCCTTCGGCATGGCATCGCTATTTTTGGGCAAAAAATATTGGTCCACTGATCGAATAATCGTAAATTGACAAAATTAGAAAATTTAAAAAAAATCACTCTAGCTCAAATTGGGCAATTATGAAATTAACGTGAGAAAGGAAACGTTTGAAATCCTTCAAAAGAGCATCGCTATTTTTGGCCAAAAAATATTGGTCCACTGATCGAATAATCGTAAATTGACAAAATTAGAAAAATAAAAAAAAAATCACTCTAGCTCAAATTGGGCAATTATGAAATTAACGTGAGAAAGGAAACGTTTGAAATCCTTCAACAGAGCATCGCTATTTTTGGCCAAAAAATATCGGTCAAAAATCGAATAATCGTAAATTGAGATGTAACAGTTTGTGGGAGGTGACATTTTGTAATTAGACAAAAAAATCGAGTTAGCTCAAATTTACCAACTATCAAATTGACGTAAGAAAGGAAACGGTTGGAGTCCTTCGATACAGCATCGCTATTTTAGGACAACAATTTTTTTTCCACAAATCGAATAATCGTAAATTGACAAAATTAGAAAATTAAAAAAAATCACTCCAGCTCAAATTAGCCGATTATGAAATTAACGTAAGAAAGGAAACGTTTGAAATCCTTCAACAGAGCATCACTATTTTCGTCCAAAAAATATTGCTCCACAAATCGAATAATTGTAAATCCAGATGCAGCAGTTTGCAACAGTTGACGTTTCGTGATTACACAAAAAAAGAACCGTTCAATTAATTAGCTATTAATTAGCTGTCAATTCACTGCAAATGTTACCCACCTGTTTTGGTTATTATCATAATATTATTCGAAATTGGTACTCACGATACCCGCAGTACATATGAAAAATAAAAAAAATAGTAATATAAAAATAAAACAAAAATTAGAAAAAATAGTAATATAAAAATAATACAAAAAATAGGAAAAATAATAATACAAAAATAAAAACTTTTGTTAATACTTTGGTTAATACTCGCGCCGTAATAATAAGCCTTCGCGCGTCCGTGTTTTGCACCGTTGGGCATATTCCAACGACCCAGAAAAAAATCATTTATGCTCGCTATCGATATTGGTATAATAATGGTGGTGTTACTGCTCAACCGCTGCTACATGTGGGTCACACGCTCGGAGCTTCCAGAGCTTCGTCAGCAGCCACCTAATATGACGGTGTGCGCGGCGTTCCGCCGGCGAGGCAACGACAGGAACCTTTGACGAGTCTTCGTGCACTTTCTGCATTATAATAAAAAATAAAAAAAAACTGCGCCGCTTTTAATAATTTTTTTTTTTTTTTTTTTTTCGTTGCATCCGAGTTTAACGACACGGGGTTTATCCGCTCGTTCCTCGTTACCGAGCGAGCTTCTCCGCGTGTATCACACAACGTCGAATTCTGCGTACTCCACTTTCACACAGTTTGCCAAGCGTACACCGACCGACGTTATTCCAGGTCGCGTTACACGCACTTCAATCCCGGGCGCTCCACAACTATTCGCAGATGTTGCTACAATATTCTCGATTCGACGAGAATATATCGACGTTTTCTCGCGAGTCACGGGAATTTTCCTCGACGGAATATCGGGTGCCGAAGGGGATATTAATGTATGCACTTAAAGCGTCGGGCTGTCGCGCTAAAAATTCCCAGACGTGGATCATTTATCGACCGAAGTGTGTGAAAAAAAATGGGCGCGTAAAAAATCGTGGGAACGACTGGATTTTTCGCACTGCACTTTTTGTGCATTTTTCTAAATTTTGTTATGCACTGAAAAAAAAAAAAAAAATCCTTGATCCAAGGAATGCATCGTTTCAAATCAACCAAACGTTGAATTAAACCTGAAATTCTTTTATGCACTGAAAAAAAAGTAAATAAATAAATAAATAAATAAATCCTAGATCCAAGGAATGCATCGTTTCAAATCAACCAAATGTTGCATTAAACCTGAAATTCTTTTATGCACTGAAAAAAATAAATAGATAAATAAATAAATCCTAGGTCCAAGGAACGCATCGTTTCAAATCAACCAAACGTTGAATTAAACCTGAAATTCTTTTACACACTGAAAAAAAAAAAAAAAAAAAAAAAAAAGGAAATCCTAGATCCAACGAATGCATCGTTTCAAATCACCCAAACGTTGAATGAAACCTGATGTCAAACCACCTCAAAAGTTTCGTACGAAACAGCCGAAGCTCGTCGTGCATCATGTATGACTTTTCTATATTTCCAACTAATTGGAATAACATTTCCATACGGCTAAAATTACACTTTTAATTGCCAGACGCCCCGCACGGTTGTCACCGGTCCGAATATTGGCGTTATAAATAAACAAAATACGATGGACGAGTTTTGTAGGCACCGCGGTGGATCCATGACCCCGAGAATATGATGTCACGACCGGCCGGACTGGCGCTAGATGGTCGGGCGAGATTTCGCTGGTCCGTTCATCGAACGCCTCACCCTCGGGTCATCCCCTGTCTCTCAGTCGTTAATTTATTCTCACTCCGGCACTTAACCGTTATGCCCTGTTATTAATGGAATTTATAAACACGGGTATTGCGCGTGCTCGAAAATACACAATGTAAGCTATTAATGAACGCATGGGCATTAGGGTAGAAGTACCGTTTTTGGCCACCTTTGGTCCAATTGTGGCCACCAAGTTCAAAGGAATTTAATTGTTTATGTTGTTAAATAAAACAAAAATGGGCTTGACAATCTTATCAATTTCTATGAATACTTTCGAGGTATCAGCAATCGAATATAGAAAAACAAATATCTAAAATTAATTACAGTAAAAATGGCCACAAACGGTACATTGGCCACAAATGGTACTTCTACCCTATAACAATTTCGTGCCGTGGGCATCGGATTTCCACGATTTCGGGGCTCCATGTAGCCGCAGTTTCCTACTTCTCTTTCATTCGTCCATCAACATTCGCATTGTTTTTTTTTTTCAATTCTATTAAAATACTAAAATACAGATATTCATTGCAGAAATTGAATTCGTTAGCTTGAAAACATTTTTTGCGTTGGAAGCGACTGTGTTTTCGTTGCTGAAAAGCGAAGTGATGAAATTTGGAGCACAGAACAAATTCGACCTTCTTGTATAAATTTCGATTGCTTTCTCTGTCTCGTGTGCTTCGCAAAAAAAAAAAAGATCCGGATTTTAATGGAAGAGGATTTTTTTTTCGTAAAGTTGCTGCGAAGAATAAGTTGAGTGAGGTTCGAGCACTCGGGCTCAAGTTTGCGGCTCGCGAATGGATAGACTGTGAACAATGTTTGGTATTAAATTTTGGAAAACGCTAAGACCCCCAGCGCCAACAAGTTTTGGAACTATTGAGCTGATATTTCATGCAGCTGGGCAGAAGATTGAAGGGAACGCCCAGGGACCAGAATTCACCGGTGCTCGATAGTCTAGTTAGCGTCGATTATTAGCAGCATAGTTTCCACTTCATGATTGATTGAATTTTAATTTCTTGGCTGCACGAAGTTTTCATTAAGCTTCCTGTTCCGGTGTTTCGGCGCATGACGCAAATATTAGTGGCACGGATAATAATTATTGTTATACGTTATAACAATAATTAGTAATAATAATAATAATAATAATTTGCAGAAAATGCATATTTTTGATGCACATTTTGATGCAAAAATGATTTTGCATCAAAATGGGCTAGAATATAAAAAATACAATTCCCGTGAATTATGGGATTTCATTTTTCGCCCAATCACCACGATTAATCATAATTAATTAATTGACAAAAATACACAAATCCGCGCGTACTTCGGATTGTACGTTTTAACAATAATTAATAATAATAATAATAATAATTTGCAAAAAATGCACATTTTGATGCAAAAATGATTTTGCATCAAAATGGGCTATAATATAAAAAATAAAATTCCCGTGAATCATGGGGTTTCATTTTTCGTCCAATCACCATCATTAATCATAATGAATTAATTGCCAAAAAAATACCAAATCCTGATGTACTTCGGGATTCGCCCAGGAACCGTAAAAACGGTTTCTGGGAAATGGAATTTGTTTCGGGGCCACGAGGACAATTTCGCGTTGCGGCGTTGCGGTCGGGAACAAACACAACTGGTAATTAATAGCGAAATTCGCCGTTACAGTCGGGGCATACGGTGTATATTATATTACGGCGATGTATATAAACATTGACAAAGTACTGTTTGATGGATGCGTAGGCAATTACCACGAGCCCCCCCCCCCCCGAATGAATAATTCATGTCGTCGATGGAATGAATAGTAATACATAATTGCGTGTCGATGCGCGGGGCTGAAACGTTTGCGCGCGTGCATGTCAGGTTTATATCCCCACACATGCGATTTCACACGCGGCCCGGGGATGCGGATGGGGTTGAGAATACGTTGACCTGGACGGCGCGCGCGGTTCTGGCGCAGTCCAATATCGCGGAACCGTCGCGGCTGCCCTATCAAAACTAGATACCGCGGACAAGCCGGCCCCGAAACGTAACTGTCCCTCGATGTTTGCACAAGTAATAATTGGGAGACTGATTAAATTTGCGTATAAACGGCCTCGTCGATAAAGCACAATCGACGATATGCATCGACAGCTTGAATATCATTTCCAAGCTGCTTCCATGTATTTCCTACACCCGAAGAAATGTCTCAATGACTGTTGCAAAGTTTTCGATGTTTTGCTCGTCGTACTTGGTGGAAAAGAAATCAGGGCATCCAGGATTCTGGCTTTTGAAAAGTCACTTAGAAACAAAAAAATGTTACAATAAAAAAAATTTTTTTACAATGTAAAAAAATGTTGACAATTGTAAATTGTAAATTAAAAAATGTAAATAGAAAATTAACTGTAATTGTAAATATTATATAAATTGTAAATAAATTGTAAATATTATATATATTGTAAAAATTATATAAATTGTAAATAAATTGTAAATATTATATATATTGTAAAAATTATATAAATTGTAAATATTATATAAATTGTAAATATTATATAAATTGTAAATATTATATAAATTGTAAATATTATATCAATTGTAAATATTATATTAATTGTAAATATTATATTAATTGTAAATTGTAATTCGTTAAAATAGAAGAACATTTTTTGTAGTGCACGAGCGGCGTTCAGCACGCAAAGAATTTCGGGCAGGCCGCATTGTGGGACGACCGGTCGACAGATCTACGTGGTAATAAAGTGCGAATTCGAAAAATCCACTGGTTACCCGCAGACTTCACGGAAATGCGAGAGCTCATAAAACCTTCACGTATTTTTATTTTTTTTATTTTTTTTTTTTCGACGGAAAATACGAGCGAAATAACTCACTAAAGCACGCGGCAGCTAATATCCGGTTCTGTTTGAAGCGTCGAAAATACCTTAATTGGAGAGTGGCTCTGTCATTTTGAGACCACTGCGATAAATTATACGGCAACGAGGGCACTCGTCGACTACAGTAGAACCCCGATTAACCGGGACGCTCGGGACCCAAGAATTCCCGGATTATCGAAAACGCGGTTAATCATTAAAAAATAATTTTAATTTTAAAAAATAAATTTTTCAAAATAAATTTTTGTTTCTCAATATAATCATTAATGATGATATGGACTATAAATAATCACGAATTTTTTTAATTTGGAGGTCTGTTTCATTTTTTTGCCCGCACTATTTTTTTTCCTTCAGTCAAACTTGATGATTGGAATCGAATTTCTGGGTAAAAAATAATAGAAGTACACTTCTATCAAAATGAAGTGAAATCAAGCCGCAATAAACTATCGAAGTTGCGTCGTCGTCGCTGAAATGTAGTTTATATTCCCGGAGCGGACTTTGGGCGAATTTATGTTGAAGAGCTGGCAGGCATTCGCGCTTGGAAAGTTCCGGCCCAACGTTGCGCTAATCCGGTGTGCCTCTTTGGCCGCAGGATATACGCGAAATGCATGGAAATAAAGACCAAAGCGCGGTGTAGGAAAAGCCCTGGACTGGGGAAAAGCACGAGGGTTGCCCACATGGCGCAGTTACATCATGCATGTCCGGTTCGGACTGCTTTGTGTAGCTTTGTGACTGCTTTGTGTGTGTATGTAATTATATAGGGGAGACCGGGGTAAAACGGACCGCCTAAGAAAAAATTTCTCTATGACAAAACTCAGTGTTTTTTTTTGCTTTTCACAAAAAAAAAAATCGAAATCAATCATCAATTTTGAGCGTCGGCAAAAAAAAATTCTTTTTCGATTATCAAAAACAATTAAAAGGGCCTATTTAAATATAATTAAGTATAACCGACTCCTAAATATAAATATAAATATAAATATAAATACAAATATAAATATAAACATAAATATAAATATAAATATAAATATAAATATAAATACAAATATAAATATAAACATAAATATAAATATAAATATAAACATAAATATAAATATAAATATAAATATAAATACAAATACAAATATAAACATAAATATAAATATAAATATAAATATAAATATAAATATAAATATAAATATAAATATAAATATAAATATAAATATAAATATAAATATAAATATAAATATAAATATAAATATAAATATAAATATAAATATAAATATAAATATAAATATAAATATAAATATAAATATAAGTATAAATATAAATATAAATATAAATATAAATATAAATATAAATATAAATATAAATATAAATATAAATATAAATATAAATATAAATATAAATATAAATATAAATGTAAATATAAATATAAATATAAATATAAATGTAAATATAAATATAAATATAAATATAAATATAAATATAAATATAAATATTCATATAAACGTTGTACATTATATATGATGTACTCACTCTCATCTTGGCAGCCTTTGAGCTCGATACGCAGGCAAACCGTGCGTCTGTGCACCGAGTGCGGAAGGACGCGGATCTGGCTCGCGAACAGGGGTGGTATTAGCTCGTGAGACACGACCGTTGACGTGTCGCTGTTGCCCCCGAGGATCTGTGAACAAGGCGCACGAATCGCTAAATACGTAAAACAATGTGTCATCGATTATCGAGTCTCGACTTTGCGGTGTCGCCCGGTTTTCTCCACCTCGTCGGTTCAATTGCATTGAGTCACAGTGACAGTCCGCATGTCACGTCCAAGCTCATTCGTTACTCGTTGACCTCTATGCAAATTGAGAAAAATAAGTTTTGAGCTTCGCGGACGATTCGCTTTTGTATCAGCTGAATGACGGGATCAGGTCACTTTTTTTACGTGGGTTTGGCAATAAAACGAATTCATCGATTTTATCAATCGCATAAAAAGAAAGACGTCAGGCAATAAGAGGCAACGAAAAGTCGACAAAATAGCCAGAAATAATTATACGAAACAGAATTACCAAATCGCAATTCCGTCCGCCACATTTTAAAGCGATATTTCTGCAGGCCATCAACGACGTCGAATCAAAGCAGCAGCAAACTTTCGTTCGGATTCTTACAAAAATTTAAATTTCTTAAAAATTAAAATTTCTTAATAATTTAAATTTCTTAAAAATTTAAATTTCTTAAAAATTTAAATTTCTTAAAAATTTAAATTTCTTAAAAATTTAAATTTCTTAAAAATTTAAATTTCTTAAAAATTTAAATTTCTTAAAAATTTAAATTTCTTAAAAATTTAAATTTCTTAAAAATTTAAATTTCTTAAAAATTTAAATTTCTTAAAAAATTAAAATTAAAATTTAATTTAAATTTAATTTTAGAAATTTAATTTAAATTTCTTTTTAAAATTTCAAAAAGAAATGTAGGCAAAATAATCCGTCATAACGGTGCAAAGAGGCGAGGAAGTGAGGCGCAAAAGCCACGGTGGACCGCGAAATAAAAATAACGCTACAGTACAATCGGATTTAAGGTTTTATGTGTTAGGAATAAATTGCGAGTGCGATAAGCGCCGCTATGGTCGAATAAAAAGGGTGACGGCGACGATACCGAAAATAATGGAGCGATTTTACAAAAATCCCATTTACAGACGGATAAGTCGAAAACAAATACTTATTATTACGAGTACCGTGATTCGGGTGTACAATGTGCAGTATTAAAATTAATAGGGATCGGGAGGCTCGGTGGACCGAAAAAAAAAAAAAAAAAAAAAATAAAAGCGAAAAATATCACCGGTTGATCGTATTATCCGAGGCTGTCCGCCGCAAAATACTATTAGCGTGTACCTCGAACGTGCCCTTGTCGCGTTTTCAACCGTAATAACCCATCGTTAAACCTGGCTAAAAGCCCCCCGCTTTTCCGGCTATACGAGCACGCACGCATGGTCATTCAGCGCGAGCACTGAAAGCGCTTCCATTTCAGTAAAACAGTAATGCGGAATGTACCGTCATGGAGCATACGAAACGGTGAATCGCAGCTATTCGAATGCGTTTAATATATTCTTCGTTTCGTCCAAGATTGAAACAATGTTTGTCTCGTGCGAAAAGTATTTCGCGTCTTTGACGTCAACGACAACGGCGCGCGTTTGATAAAATGCCTCTTCAAAAGGCTTTATTTTATTTTATTTTATTTTATTTTATTTTATTTTATTTTGTTTTATTTTATTTTATTTTATTTTATTTTATTTTATTTTATTTTATTTTATTTTATTTTATTTTATTTTATTTTATTTTATTTTATTTTATTTTATTTTATTTTATTTTATTTTATTTTATTATTGTACATATGGGCCAGGGCACAATTATATTATATTTATTTGTTGGTATTATTATAACGTTACCTTTTTGTTGTCCCACCGCTTGTACTGTCGCCATTCCTTGAATCCCGGCCTCCAGTACTCGATCGTGTATTCCTCGACGTACTCCTGTCCCCGTCCATGATCGTAGCGGCCCTGCGTCTGAACACCCGTGACGACGTGAGGGTTCCCGAAGTCGACCTGCAGCCACTCACGAACGCCGGTCTCGATCTGCCTCTTCGGACACCACGCACCACCGGCAGTCTCCTTTCGCAGTCTGCAAAAAAATAAAAAATAAAATTAAAAACAGCAAAAAATAAAAAATAAAATAAAAATAAAATTAAAAACAGCAAAAAATGAAAAAGAAAATAAAAATTAAATTAAAAACAGCAAAAAACAAAAAATTAAATTAAAATTAAATTAAAAATAGCAAAAAATAAAAAATAAAATTGAAATAAAATAAAAAACAGCAAAAAATAAAATTAACGTACAAAAATAAAATGCAGAAAAATTAAGGAAACTCCTCTCCAATATTCGAGTGAAGTATACGCGCCGTATATATCATCTCTTTTAATAAATCCACTATCCCTCCATGGCAATCCCTCCACTATACCTTTTTTTTTTCTCCTCCTTCGTTTTTTGCACTCGAGTCTCTCGCGCCGCTGACGTCAATGAGTAGCGCAAATAAACCGACAGAATCCGTGGGGGGGCCTCTTGCAATTTTCTCATTTTCATTACGACGCAAATTACCCGCCAGCAGCGTAAAATCTTTTCCGTTTTTCGCTCAAACGCTTGATTTTATGCGCGAAGGAGACTCCGCAGCCGGCTCCGCACGTTGGACCCGGGGATTACGTGCTTTCGTTTTTCGCATTATAAATTTCACTTTTTACAGAACCGGCGCTCCGTCGTTTGGACAAAAAAATAAATTACCATTAAATTGCCGTACGAAAATGCGAAAACTCTAAATTGACAAAGTTGTGGAAAAATGAGTAAAGACCAAAAAAAAAAAAAAAATGTTGTGAATAGACGTTTAATTAGATTTTACCAATCATTTCATGATCCTCCGGAAACTAAACTGAACGGAATAATAATAATAGTAACAATAATTGTGCAAAATCGTTAAAAAAAAAAAAAAAAAAATGTTGTTAATAGACGTTTAATTAAATTTTACCAATCATTTCATGATCCTCCGGAAACTGAACTGAACGGAATAATAATAATAGTAACAATAATTGTGCAAAATCGTAAAAAAAAAAAAAAAACGTACGCGAAATGCAAATTTTTCGCCAGCATTTTTTTTCTCCCCCTACGCGAACGCCGCGCGCAGAGCAGAAGCTACGAGTCTCCGTGATTGATTCTGCAATCGGCAATGCAACGCGAAGCGCGCAACGAGTTTGACAAGTGTTCCCCAGGCACGAGAAATCCCGTACACACCGGTGTCGGAGCGGTCTGCCTTCCCCAGGAGGTTCGCCCGGCTGATCAGTTCGCTGCCTCGACTACTGCCGCGATGAAGCCTCAACCCTCCGCCACCAGATGCCACGTCATGGCCTGGATGAGGCTATTCTTTAGCCGCGAATCAACTGCGCGGAAATTCCACCAGGAATAATTTCGAAGGTTCGAAACTTGGTCTTAAAAAAAAGGTAATAAAAACGTTTGTAAAAAATAATAAAATAATGATAAAAGCGTGAGAAAAAAGGTAATAAAAACGTTTATAAAAAATAATAAAATAATAATAAAAGCGTGAGAAAAAAAGGTAATAAAAATGTTTATAAAAAATAATAAAATAAAAATAAAAGCGCTAGAAAAAAAGGCAATAAAAACGTTCTACGTGTTGAGTTTTTTAAATTTTCGTCGTTGTTCAAATATGAACCAAATAGTCAATAACAATTATCGACTTGAAGTCATCTTTGAAGACAATTGAAATAAAAAAGAAGATATTCCTGACAAATCCGTTCTGTCAAAATGCGTTTGATAATCTTATATATTTTTTGGAAAGTTGTTTGTCTGTTTGTTTCTTTGTCTGTCCCAGCCACCTTAATTAAAGTCTGTCCTAAATAATAAACCCTTGTCCCCCTTAATTCCAGTCTGTCCCAAAATAACAATTTTTTATTTATTTTAATTCAGCGTTAATTTCATTAACAATCTAATTTTTATTCCAACACTTTGCAAGCGCAAATTTAATTTCTGATTATAACTGTCATCAGGTCCGGTAGTCGCATGACATTTTTGATCAAATTGTTTCATTAGCATCCCCCGCAATAAACGTCGTTTTCGCATCGCGATGCCCACAAATTGCAGTCGGCATCGGGGGGTCATTAAATCATTCCGATATAGAAGCCCTAATTTGCATTAATCGAATGATTTGGATGAATGCCATTCGATTGATTGCACGTTCAAGGTTGCCGGCTTACGAGTAAGCAATCGAAATGATTATTCGCATGGAATTGTTGCGTCGCTGCCGCAGAGGACACTACAATTAGCGAGGGAGTTGCGCCGAAAGTGTTTGCATTTGATGCGCGTCGAGCAAACAGCAAACAGGGCGAATTCATTGTTTCCCGTGTGGTCACAGATACGACCGTCGCCCAAACACCGAAAAGGAAAGTCGTTAAGCCGCTTCTTCGGCCGACCGATTTGTCGCTATTATCACCAAACTCACCGTCCATAACGCGGACCGACGTTCGTCACGTACGAGGATGACGCGTTGATAGCGGCATCTGGAATCCGGCCAGATTCCATGCCCAGCGCCGAGTTACATGACCCTGAAACACAGGAAACAAAAACGATTAAGCGTGTGAACGTAAAATCACCGAGAGAAACAGTTTCATTGATTAAATGAAATTTATTTTAGATCTCAATCTATGAAATATTCATAGTGTGAAAGACAAGATTTCCTTGATAGTGTCTTTGAAATTCAGAGAAATGTTTCATTGCAATAAATGAAAAAAAAAAAAAAAAAAATCCACCCATTTGTTTTTAATCAAGGAAAATTTTCTCTCAATTTTCAATCATTGATTCAATAAAATTTCTTTTAAATCTCAATCTATGAAACATTCATAGTGTCAAAGACAAGATTTCCTTGATCGTGTCTTTGAAAATCAAAGAAATGTTTCATTGCAATAAATGAAAAAAAAAATAATAATAAAATAAAATAAAATAAAATAATCAATCCACCCATTTGTTAGGAATCAAGAAATCTTTTCTCTCGGTTTAGCAATGGAACAAAATTCCTGACTGGATATGCAAAGCCGATAAACAAGATAAACCCAGAATTTTTCTCGTTGAAAATTCAAACCGATCGTTTCCTATGCGCCAGGCTTTTTTTTCCAATCCATCCATGAATCGATCTGACGTGCCTGAATTGGACTTTTCGATAATCAATAGGGAATTAAAAGGTCGTCACGCTGACGGATGAATGACGAGTTAATAGCCGCGACAGTGGAAAACAAGATAAATGAAAGAACTCGGGAGCAAAATAAAGTCGCGAATGGTTGGTGTGTGTGTATCTTTATTTCGCATCACGGTCCATTATCCAATTCGGTTGCGCCTCGTCTTTCAGCAGTCTCTCGTTTCATTCACGTTTCAATCTGCGCCCCGGTGAGCAGCTGTCATTCAGGTGTAATCTTTCTATTAATCTCTTCTTGGGCACACAGCGCGCGAGATTCACGCCGGGCCGGAAGGCGTCGCATTTCCAGACATCATGTTTTGGCGCAGCCGTGTATTCATAAACGCTCTCCTTATATACTCGCGCCTTTCTCCGAGCGTTAACGTCGAGTGTGTTTCTTTCTCTCGACGCGAAACAAGAATGCTCGAATTCTCGTCCGGACTTTCGCAGACGGGTTTAATATGGATGTATTTAATTTCCACAGAGATTTTCACATACGTCGCCCTTCCGGCTATTTTGCCACGTTTAACTGGAGCTACTGGACGTCGTCAGCGTTGATTGCATTTTTTCTTGACTGAAGGTGAGTCTTTTACATGAGTTTTCTAGTTTTTTTTTTTTGCAATTGTGCAGTCATTTTTTCCTATATTTTCAATGCTCCCTTTAAATTGTGAAACAGAAACGCAATTTTTAAAGAATTGCGACGCAAAACAAGAATGCTGGAATTTTCATCCGGTGTTTCGTAGACGGGTTTAATATGGATGTATTTAATTTCCAGAGAGATTTTCATATACGTCGCCCTTCCGGCTATTTTGCCACGTTTAACTGGAGCTACTGGACGTCATCAGCGTTGATTGCATTTTGTTCCTAACTCAAGGTGAGTATTCTATTTTTTTTGCAATTGTGCAGTCATTTTTTTCCTATATTTTCAATGTTCCTTTTGAATTGTTTTCCATAAACGCGATTTTCCAAAAATCTTGACGCGAAACAAGAATTCTTGTCTGGTTTTTATATGGAGTGTTTAAGACGAGTTCAATATGGATGCATTTAATTTCCGGCTACTTTGCCGCTCTTAACTCGAAAAATGTTCCTTTATGCTTATCGTAAATCATCGAGTCACAATCGAAAGTCGTTCGAACGTTCGAAACGCAGGTTGATCAAAGTTGGCTGCGTCATGCAGCCAACATCATTCGTCCATCGTGTCTTAAAACAGACACCCGCAACCTGAAACCTCCTTGAAGTCAGTATTTCAATATCCTCGCTTCCATATTCTTCCCCTACATTTGCACATCTTTATCTCCGCCGTGTTTCCTCCGCCTCTTAATCTCTTTATCTTTCCGGCACTTTTCCGTCCGTATATTTTTCATCCAGTATTCATACACCCCGCGCAAAACTTGGACCTGGCGATGCTGTTTCATTCGCAGTGGCCTTCTTGAATAATTTAATGCGGAAATTAAGGAAGAAATTAAGGAAGAATTAATTCACGGAAGTGGGATTGCAACGTTTTAACGCGCGGATTTGCTGAACAGGTTGATGTCTGCAGATTTATCGACTGTGAAGAGAAAGACGTCGATTAACTTACATCATTCAATGACTTTTCATCAATCGAGAATCTATCGAAGGAAGATATTTTATTCATATAGGTAGCTCACGGTATTTTATTCGTATAGCAATGAGCTATATGTCGGTACTGCAGTTTCCTACACCTTATTTCTCGTGACCACCAAATGCAAACCCGAGACCCAGCAAATTAACAAAATTAGCAGTCAGAACTGCAGACTTTTAGTTAACCTCAGTATCCACTTCTCTCACCATTTATCTTCGAAAGGTACCTCCGGTATTAATGTCAGACACGAACGCCTCAAAGATGTTCACTTTATTCTCCACCAAGACCGTAGGCGATGCAGTAATAACACACAAACGCTGTATCGTCTTCAGACCCCCGTGGAAAATAAAGTGAAGATCTCTGCGGCTTTTCTTACCGTCGGTTGGCTGTAGTTAGCGCAGTGAAACACCATTCATTTGCTTTGAGATACCCACGAGAGAAAGAGAGAGACAGAGATACCTCTTAATGATCCCTTTCAACTCCGCTTTCCGGCACATCAGGTATCACGTTGCGGTTAGGCGCTTTCAGTGCGGCGGTCGCCGGGCACCGGCAGCGTCGATAAATCAACCATACAAGCCTCGTAAATGTCTTATAAAATTCATCAGAGCTTCCCGCGGCGTTCTGGCTACGCAGCTGCATGTCCGAAGACCCGGAAGATTTAGGTCTTGGCGTGGCAAGACAGAAAGGTCGCTATACATATACAGCGACGACAGAACCATCCATAGGTTATGCGTCAACTCATTTATCGCTTATGACACCCAACACTTTCCTTCCGCGCAATCTTCCAAGCAACGGAATTTCCGACTGGTCAGGAACAAAGTCTTATCCGCTGCCCGAACTTTGACCCAGGATTTTGCAAAAGTTGGGCTTGGGTTGATACATAACTATTGTATCAACCGTGGTAGTTAGGTAGATAATGACGAGCTGAGTAAAAAATCATTAGGGTAAAATGTCGTCCGGTCAAAATTGACCGAGTTAAAAGCGTTGCAAGTTGAACCAATATGAACCAATGAGAATGGAGATATAGCGGACGAAGCTCTCACCTTGTTTTCACCTTGTTCTCACCTTGCTCTCACCTTGTTCTCACCTTGTTCTCACCTTGTCTCACCTTGCTCTCACCATGTTCTCACCTTGTTCTCACCTTGCTCTCACCTTGTTCTCACCTTGTTCTCACCTTCCTCTCAGCTTGCTCAACCATAGAAGCTCGTAAATGTCTTATAAAATTCATCAGAGCTTCCCGCGGCGTTCTGGTTACGCAGCTGCATGTCCGAAAACCCGGAAGATTTAGGTCTTGGCGCGGCAAGACAGAAAGGTCGCTATGTATATCGACGACAGAACCATCCATAGGTTATGCGTCAACTGATTTATCGCTTATGACACCCAACACTTTCCTTCCGCGCAATCTTCCAAGGAACGGAGTTTCCGATTGATCAGAAAGAAAGTCTCATCCGCTGCCCGAACTTTCACACAGGATTTTGCAAAAGTTGGGCTCCCCGTTCGCCTCGGTCGAACCATATAGCCGTAAAGCCCTTCCTCCAGAATCTCGGCAAATTGGTTTCGCGCGTCAAACGGTCGATTGTTTTTCCGGCAGATTCCGGCAGGGAACCAACGCAAAAATCCGATCCGAAATAACGCCGCTCCGCTCTGTCTTTCTGGACATACCTCGCGGCCCCGCTGGGTTCCGTACCCCTCGGTGCAGTCGCCACGGCGCTGCGGGCTCGAAAGTTTTAACTTGAAAGAGCTATGAATGGCACGGAACGAAATTGCACGGTCCGAGACGTCGTATCTCCTGCAGATATAGCTCCTTCGGCTGCCCCGAGCAGCGCGGACTGCCTTCCAATGGGGATTCTCTTTCGCGCCAACTACTCACCCGAAGTTTCGCCATTCAGTCGCCGCGTCCGTCTCCCTCGTTTCCACCCGTAATGGCGCGATAATGATCCAACTAATGATCGCATCGACTCGCGATGCGCACTTGGGAGGCTCCGGTTGGTCGACCCTCGGCAAAATCTCGGAACCGGTTGACATAGTTCACGCTGCAAACCGGACAATGTCGACGGATTGAAGTCGGTTTTAAACGGCAACTGCGGTAAAGGCCGCGAAGAGCAGCGAAACAAAATTAGGGCAGCCGAAAATCGAGACCAGTTTTTATGCAGAAGCTGAAATGACTTTAATACGCAGTTGCGATGCACTTGAAAAGCACTTCAATTTTTATAAATGACCTTAGCTTTCCGGTAAAAGTACATTAAATATGATTTACCAGTTTGCCCGTGAAACTTCCAGACATTCTCGACATTGTAATCCTCGTGAAGACAAATTATCATAACGAGGATACATCATTTGTATTCGTTATCAGCGACATCGCGCTCGCTTTTTTTTAATCTTTCGAGGGAAGGGTTACAAGATAATCGCGTTACTCGTGAACTTTTTAAGTCCGGAGAATCGAGGGGCCAGCAGGCCTTCGTGTCCTTATTAGAATCACCCCAGCTTGAGGTCTACGGCACCTCACGTTGGGGTCTATGACACCCCACATTGCGGTTTACAGCACCCTGGACTCCGGGGTCTATGACATCCCAAACGGGGATCCTTAGCCTCCGAGACTTTTGTCAATGGCATCCCATACTGAATTCGTAATACCCCGGATTAAATTTCGCGGTGAGCGGTGTCGAGTGGGCCATGAAACGAATCAGGTGTGAGTTGGCCATGGAAACGAAGAATAGCGAGCGGGACTATACAGGCGGTTTCGTCGTGATCGCGAAGGCCGACAACGGACGATCTGATAGGAAAGAAAGACGATCGGGAGAAACCAACGATCATCTCAACGGGAGTTTGACGTGCGACCGAGCGACATGCCTAAAAAAAAACGTGTCTCAACCATATTAAACCATTTTTTTACATACCGTTCTTTTCTCCTATTCCCCCCATCCCTCTCAGACCCCCGAGGAAATTGCGTGAAGACGAAAATTTCACCGCGATTCGCATCGGTGCCTTTGCGGATGCCGGCGATTTATCACGTAAACGTATCGAGAGAGGAAATCGTTGCGTGACCAATGGTGCTCACAGTATTGAACTCCACCGCACACACTTTCCACCCGCCTACACCATCGTTTCGTCCACGATCACTTGAACCCAAAAATAATATTGGTGAACACGAACAGCCCTGTACCATATATAGGGTGTAACATAACTATTGTATCAACCGTGGCAGTTGGGTAGATAATGACGAGCTGAGTAAAAAATCATTGGGGTAAAATGTCGTCCGGTCAAAATTCACCGAGTTAGAAGCGTTGCAAGTTGAACCAATGAGAATGGAGATATAGCGGACGAAGCTCTCACCTTGTTCTCACCTTGTTCTCACCTTGCTCTCACCTTGTTCTCAGCTTGCTCTCACCTTGCTCTCACCTTGTTCTCACCTTGTTCTCACCTTGTTTTCACCTTGCTCTCACCTTGTTCTCACCTTGCTCTCACCTTGTTCTCACCTTGCTCTCACCTTGCTCTTACCTTGCTCTTCTACCTTCTTTACCCTAGTGCCACGGTTGATACAATAGTTGTGTTACACTCTATACATTTTCGCCCTGAAAAATACACGGCGTTCGTTCCATTTGACGGAAACCGGCAGCGCTGTCTCTCGGTCCTCGCGCCAAAAGCCAATTGGAATCGAAGCTTGTCACGAGCCATGCAGGCCACACGTGAGCGGCTCCCGTGACGCTTGACCCTGCAGACCCGCGGCCGGATGGCGAGAGAGAGAGATGGAGGGAGGAAGTGAACGCGAGGTGAGCGAGGGAGAGGAAGCCATGGTGCAGCTTTGATCTCAGCTCACTCAGATCTCTCGCCCTACGCCGCGGTGGCCTCACTCGCCTTTTTCGTCGTCCAATAATCGTGCGCGCGCGCTGCACGACAGCATAACCCTCCAGCCTCGCCTGCTACCTACATCGTCGCTCTCTTCCCAAGCTTTCCAGAATCTCCGGCGCACTCTGGCGCGCCCGGAGTGTGCCCGCCGGGTATGAAATCCACTCTTGCTCTTTCCTCCTCCTCCGCCTCCGCCTCCTCTCACCCGATCTCCCGCACCCCCCGCGCCAAAAATAGAAACTACTTTCCACAGTCTACCGTGTGTATACTGTATGCGACGAATAAACACACACGCGCGAGCCCAGGGAGTGAATCCAATGGGCTCCTTTCGTCCAGAACAAAGAACACGAAAATACTATTGTCGCGAGTCTTTTCGGGCTTGACGTTGATATTGCATGCCGAAGCGCCGGAAAGGGAGCCGCGTGCACGAGGACTTCCCCCTTTCTATTTTACGGAGTGTGTGAGGGAGGTGCGGGCAAAATGGGACACCGATTTTTCAGTTACGACTATTTTCGTGGGCAAAATGGGACGGACCCCCGTTTCGTGAAAATGACGTCTATACGACACAATTCAACGCATGTTAGCGGTATATAAAGATTTTTAACAATTTTGAGTGTTTTGACTTTTGAAAAGTCACTTTGAAATACATTTTTTTTACAATTTTGTTTTTTTTTGCGAAATAACGAGAAAGGAGTATCACCGAGTAAAAAAAACACGAATTTCTGAATTCGGGGGTCTGTCCCATTTTGCCCGCACATGTTTTTTTTTGCCGACGCTCAAAATTGGTGGTCGGAATCGAATTTTTGGATCAAAAGCAATCGAAGTACATTTTTGTTTTCACCATAAAACCATTTTTCGCTTATGCGTCCCATTTTGCCCTCACCTCCCTTATGTATGAATGTATTGTATATACGTAGGTATATATTGCACGAGGGTGGTCTCGGTTGGGTCTCGGGCGATGGTGGCAGGTAGCCCGACGATATAGAAATGTCGTTAGCTTCCGGGGTGTGACACAATGGGCGAGAGAGGGTGCCACGCACGTAGCGATACAGTGTGTGAGGCAGTGTATTGCGGCGGTGCTTCTGGTATACTTTGGCAGTTCGGTAAATCGATCGGGGCTACGACTGTCGTAAGATCGCACGATAAGTGGGCGGCACGCACCCCGCGCGACGCTCTCGACAGACCCGCGGGGTCCTCCGACACGACGTCGCGATACGTTTAACTATTAAATTATCGAATATACGGACCGGGTTCGCGACCTGCAAAAGTTAGACCACCCATTCAAAAGCGTACATTTCGATTCCTACGTGAGACCCACACCTTGACGACGATCCGGTGTTATCAGGGTGTAAGCATCGATAGATAGATAGATAGATAGATAGATAGATAGATAGATAGATAATTTATTGCACTAGGACCAAAAGGTCCTCTTAGGCAATCCCACAAACAGGGAAGAACCACAAAAAAAAGCAGAGCGCCACAGTCCGGCGTCTACCCTTAAACAACCTTACAAAAATACAAAGAAAAATTCAATATACAAAAATATACAACATAGACAACCCCCTGAAGACGCAACAAGACGTGCACGAAGCGAAGGCTTGAAGGCCCACATAGAACAAAGAAGCAGCAAACCATTCGATGCTAGCGGAGTTGGTTGCTGGAGGGGGAGGAAGGAGGGGGGGCAAAGAGGGCAACCTTGGCGTCTCCCCGCTACACGATCCACGACATGGTCAAGACGTAAGGGCGCAAGAGCGTAAGGGACGTCCGTGTGCTGTAGGCGGATAAAGTCGGATGATCCCTAATCGTACCGATGTACCAGTAGCTGCATAAGTGCTCCTCGTCCGAGTACAGAGAAAGCAATACCGTCTCGCTCGCTCCGACACCAGAGCTTGGAGCAGGTAGAGAGAGAGAGAGAGAGAGAGACATTGAGCTCGAGAGAGCTTCGTACCGGCCGTATATACTACAACGTGCCGGCGCCACTACGTACCTTAACCCACTACCACCAGTTATATCGGCGCCGGTATGTGCGGTACTGGCGAACGGATGGAGGACGGGCGAAAGATCGAGCTGTGTGTACAACCTGGCTGGCTGTTGGCTGGCTCTAGAAGCTCGGATGCTTCTGGACTCTCTCTCTCTCTCTCTCTCTCTCTCTCTCTCTCTCTCTCTCTCTCTCTTTCTCTCTCTTTCTCTTTCTCTTTCCTTTCTCTTTCCTCTCTCTGTCTTCTCTCTCTGTCTCTTTCTCTCTCCTCTCTCTGTTTCTTTCTGTCTCTCTTTCTCTCTCCTCTCTCTGTCACTTTCTGTCTCTCTCACTCTCTCTTTCTCTCTCCTCTCTCTGTCTCTTTTTGTCTCTCTCTCTCTCGCCTTCGCGTCGTCCCCTTCCATTCGAGTTCAGTTCAGAGGATTATAGCCTTGCCACCTGACGGACTCCCAGCTTTGGAGCGCTCCGAGAGTTTCCTCGGTCCCATCCACTTTTCCGTCCTCGCTCTCTGTGTCTGTGTCCGCGTGTGCACGGAAAGCCGAGGAGGCGAGCCGTCCGTCCACCCCGCACAGTCCACCTCGTTCGAACTCTCGCGCTGTTGTCCGCTGAACCCTCTTTTTCCACACTCGAAAACATTCAAACGAGCTGCCGGACTCCGTGCGCCCTCGTCTTCCCGCCGGTGGGATCGTGAAATCCTCCTTCCGGACTGCATGGCAGATTCGCGCTTCTCACGACGCGAACGTCGCGCCCCGTCGATGGACCAATCGACGCGTTTTCGTTGCGGTTGAGCGCTTAATCGTTTAATACGTTTTGGCGCTTGGCGTGAAGGGTGACGAAAAAAAAAAAATAAAAATAACCCGAGAAAATCGCGTCTTGCCGAACCTGAGTAATCCTTTTAATACGTTTTGTCGCTTAGTGTGAAGAGTGACGAAAAAAAAAAACCGCGAAAATCGCGTCTTGCCGAACCTGCGTTATTCGTTTAATACGTTTTGTCGCTTAGCGTGAAGGGTGACGAAAAAAACAAAAAAAGACCACAAAAGTACGAGAAGTTGGCTCCAGTTGTTCGTGTTGAAAATCCCAGTTCCGATGGAAAGCACAGGCCGCCCATCCGCGAGTCGGTCCAGGATTTCCAGTGAAAATATACGGGGACACGTCGAAATATATCGACGTCCAACCGGCATCCCCGGGTCTCCCGTGGAAACGCCGAAGGTCCTCAAAAGAGCGAAATTGTCCAAATATTATACCGCGCGTCGCTCGCGGAATGCGGACCGAGGCTGGTGGCGCCCGAGGGTTAAATAAAATTTCATCGAATCCCGAGGAATAACCCCGGCTGCGAGGATCAGTGGGCTCGCGATAGATAGAAAAATACGTCGACTAATTGAAAGCCCAAGGGGCGTCTATGACCCGGCGGGATGGCGCACGTAGTCCCACCTCGCGACTCTCTCGCCGGGTACACTCGGCTAGGGTGACAGGAATAACATCGAAAGACGACGGGAACTCTGGTCCCGAGGCTCGCCCACGTCCTCGTTGTCGTCGCCGTTGTCGTGCACCGAGAGAAAAAGTTTCCTTGATTCAATGAAATTTCCTTGAAATCTCAACCTATGAAACATTTCTTTGAGGTCAATGAAATAATATCCTTGAGTTAATATTATATTTTCTTTGAATGATGTCATCAACGAAATTATAGGTTATGCCCACCAAGTTTTTGGTTACGTACCATAGTACTTAGATATGGTCACCAATAACTTCGATGGTTTAACCAATGATTATCTTCTTGATTTGACTTGACTTAACTATAACATAACAGATCAGCTTGCGCGAGAAACACCAATACGACTTATCGCGAATGAGCCAAACGTTGACAGACCGGGTGCCGTCAGGCATATCGTTTCTTTAAATCAAGGAGATCATGTCTTTGAAATTCAAAGAAATATTTCATTGAAATCAATGAAAAAAAAAATTCAATCCACCCATTTCTTTGGAATCAAGGAAATTTTTGTTGGTCAGAAAAAATTTGTTTGTCTTGCAAAAAAATTTGTTTGTCTAGCAAACAAATTTGTTTGTCTAGCAACAAAAATATGTTAGTCGAGCAAACAACATTTTGTTATTCGCTCGACTAACATACCCAATTTTATTCAACTGTCAAAATTTCGAAAAAAGTGCGTAAACGTTTTTCGCACTTTTTCTCATCGAATTTTCCACTCTTCGGGCAAACAACGGTGCTTTTTCGAATCAGCAGGAAATTTCCCGTCGGACAGGCTCTTCAAGCTTTACGAGCTCGAAACTTTTTTTTTTCCGCGAAAAACGTACCCCTTGCATTTTTTTTTGTCCGATGCTCAAGATCGACGATTGGAATTGAGTTTCTGGCTGAAAAGCCTTAAAATAAACACCTTGGGTATCGTCGTAAAACTATTTTTCGCTTATGCATCCCATTTTGCCCCGTATTCGTCCACTACACGTGCAGCGTCTCGAACCAGACCAGGTTAACAGTGTGTGTGGCCCGGCGGTGACGTTCCACTCGCCCGATGCGCGTCCGGAGTCTCCCCGGTTTTCCCCACAATAGGCGAGAATAGCTGTTACTCACCTATTCCCGTCCTCCTCCGTTTCAGCTCTCGCGGTGCCATCGAGATACATATATATATATATATGCAGTATGTACATGTATTACGTGTGTACATAAGAGTGGGCATGTAACGCGGTGGTGTCCCAGCGATTTGTGGGATGAAAACACCGCGGGCAACGGGGGTTTAGGGATAGACTCTGCGGGGGAAGCCGTAGGCGCCGCTTTGCCGGAGCTAACAACTTCCAAGCGTGTGTGTAACGATCAAGTCTCGAGGCAAACCCGAGCCAATGTTCATAAGCCACGGCGCCCGGGACGCGTACATCCTTTGCGATAAGCAAATGGTCTTAACTCCGGCATCGAGTTAGACAACCCGAATGGCTCCGGTTGCCACGGATTTCCCATCCGGTACCTCCGGTTGGGGCGCTTGTGTTGTGCGGCAACCGGTTCGTTTATTCGCAATCGGCATTCGATGCTCCGCGATTTGCGGCGCGAACGGCTTGAATCGGCGGTGGATGGGAAATGACGTTTTTGGCCGATTGAAAATCGTGTCTGGGTTGATGGAGCGACCAATCGGTACACGGAGAGAAGGATCTGATACTTTTTACCATATTTCTAGTAAAAAGTATTGTAAATTCCCGGTAGAGGGGAGATATAACGCCATCTATCGAGAAGAACTAGAACGATGAGAATTTTTACCACGAAATATGGTAAAAAATATTATATATATGTTAGAAATTCTCATAGTTCTCGTACTGTTCGCCAGGTGGCGGCATGGCTTTTCAATACCAGGCGTGTTGGTAATTTTTACCATCGCGTCCGGTAAATTTTATCAGATCCTTCTCTCCGTCTAGAATTGACGAATATCCCGATGCATTCTTACCGTCGTTTCGCTCGTTCGGCCGAATATTTCGGTCCGCTCGTGGCAATCGATTCGTTCGACTCCCGCGATTCTCTATATTTTTCCCAGCGCGAAAATAAATCCGGGTGCGATTGACACGTAATTTACACGCGAGAAAACGCGGCTTGGATTGTGTGTTCCGAGGTTGTTAAAATAACGGAGGAAAAAGAGGCCAACGCGCGACCCGAGTTCGCGTTTGGAGTCAAGCCGGGCCGAGCCGCAATTTTTGCGAACGAGGCGCGAGATCCAATCTGTTTCTCAGTGGCCTAATACGGGCGTCCTTGGGAATCGCGAGGTTGCGATGAATTTTTCAGCGCGAGCCATTCGTACGCGTTTGCGGAAAATCAGAGTCGTCGTCGTGGTCTTCCTTTTTCTCGTCTTCGCCGGGCGAGGCGTCTGGAAAGATTTAAGGAAGGTGTGGGAAAAAAAAGAGCGGAAAAAGCCGGGGAGTAACGCGAGAATAGTGAAGCGGGACAGCGCGATAATTTATTTCCTAGTTGGATTAACGCCCGGCGCCCGAACCGCCGCACCGACGTGTAATCTTCCGCGCTGTCTGGTCTCCACTCCGGCTGATCTCACCCAAGAAGCCCGGGTCCGCTTCCACCAGACGCCCGGACGCGACCTCCCGACGTTTTCTCGCCCCCGCGAGTTCACCACATGGTCGAGACAATTATTCTCGCGTTTTCGAAAACACGAACACGTCCGGCGAGACGTTTATTGGCTCTCTCTGTCTGTCTGCACGGAAAAAAAATAATAGGCTGACACAACTTAGAAATTAGCTGGCACAACCAATGGATTATTCTAATTACTGGATTGGTACTAATTAATGGATTAGTTATGATCAGCCAAAAGGAATTGGTTGCACGAACAAAGTTTCGTTGAGCAATTAAAACATTCGTTAGTGTACGACGACAAAAAAAAACAGCACGTTTTGTGCTGTTCTTTTTTTCTTATTTATACCTTTTCACTTATTTATACTTTTCAAATTTGTTTATATATTTTTTTACTTACATATTTATATTTTTTAAATTTATTTATATATACTTTTATTTATTTATGTTTTTTAAATTTATTTATATATACTTTTATTTATTTATATTTTTTAAATGTATTTATGTATTTTTTACTTATTATATTTGCATAACCTTATTCCATAAAATTAATTTTAGCTCGATACTACATTGCAAAATAACTGACTTTTGGTCGATATTCGGTTCGAGGCTGGTGTTAAATTTCATCCTCTTTTTGCCACAAGTGTGTAATAACGTCAGTGAACGAAAAAGGGAAATGAAGTCGGTGCATTTCTCATTCGTTCGCGGGCGCGAGTGAAAGCGTGCGGCATTAACTCAGGACTATTCGAGTAATGTTCCTAAGTATTCGTAATGAATCCTGATAACACGACAGGTGCCGCAGTCAAGTCGGACATAAAGGCGCCCGGCCGGTTCGTGCAGCCTGAAAGTCACGCCGAAAGATGCGAACAATCCAGACGAACGCGTTTCTCCTTTTCTCCAACGGAATAATCATGCCGAGCGCCCTCTATATGCACGCGTACAATATGGTAATACGTCGACTATATATACAGCTATAGGTCTACGGATGGGGCAAAGTTGGATGCGCAATAAAACTCCAAGCACACCCGGTCGGTAGGAAGCCCCACACTTACATCACAAACCCCGTCAGCCGCCCTCCGCATTTCGCCCGCTCTCGGATTTTCGATGTTTTACAAGTTAGGAAAACGCATCGTCCTTCATTTCCGTCCTAACGGACCAAACATCCAGGACAGTAATTGAATCCGGACGAAATCTTGGACGTCAATTCGTGGGCTACAAAACTTAGTTTCGAAATGCAATCTCGAAGGAATTTTGGTGCATCCGCGTTCGCTCGTCTTAAGCGACCCCTCAACGCGACGCGTCGTGTGATCCAAAGGCCAAGAAGTTTGGTCGCGGAATTATGAAAAGATCCTCCAGTTAGGCAAACGGCGGGCAATAAATATGTAAATTTGGGGTTTTTTTACACGGATTGCTCGGCCTGCGAGGTCGAGACGGTGCGCCGTATGTGCAATAAAAGTCCCTCAGCACGTAGCAGGGGTGAAGCCAGCTCTGACCAACCCCGCCGAAACCCCTTCCAGGTTGCTTCCACCCTTTGCCCCCAGCGAGTCACCGACAACACAGCCCGGAAAGGTCCGGGTGCACCAAGAAAGGCTGCAGCAACGACCGGCGCTGCAAAGGAGTGTAAATGAGGCGAACTGTGCTTTATAATGAGTTGCCGGTTGGGCAGCTTCGCACACATACAGCGAGCGAACGAGACGGAGAAAAGTGCCAGAGAGGAATAAAGAGAAATGCAGTCGCTGTACACCACACGGCCCACATGCCTTGAATATGAGCGCAGTTTGAAATGTTATGTGTGGTCGCCATCGTTACGAAAAGTCCTAGCTTCGTGGCCAACCTGACTGGAATTAGGACACCCTTGTTTTGTCTGATTACGACTGACAGTCTTCATCTTTATATAGCTGGAGTTACTTGATTGTTGTTTTGGGCAAGATTCCTAGATATGTAAGGTGATGACACGACGGTTCCAGATGCGAGGGCAAAATTTTATTTACATATCAAAACATGAATATAAAGACAAGATGTAGGAAATCAATGGTTTTGTTTGCCTCAGCGACAATTTGAGGCGATTGGCTGCACGAAGTAAAGTCTCTCATTTGCTGTTTAATTTACCCCTTCTAGAAGCCTGTCTTGACCTTACATATCTAGGGAGCTTGATTTTAGGCTCTTCCTGACTGTCAGAGGCTAATTCGAATCATATGGACATCAGGAATTTTTCTTGTAACCATTGAACGAAACTGTGCAAGTTGTTTTCGTTTACCGGAGTTCAGTCACAAGATTCACAAGATGAAGAGGAAATTTCAATCCTCAGCCTGTGTCGATGAATGTCCTGACGTAAGCTCACTGACGTAATATCGAATCCCGCAGAGTTTGCCCCCGTAACCAAGTGTTTTATTTAAGCGCGAGGCTGCTAAGTAATTCACATGTAATCCGGACATTGAAGCGAATCGGATTTCGTCAAGCCGGATGCGCAGCAGGAAGACGAGACGCGGCGGAGGTTGGAACGAGGAGAGCACGCTTCGAATCCTTCCTTCATCCTTCGCTTCCTTCCTCGCTTGGGTTAACCAAAAACCTGGCAACGCTGGATGCTATCCAAACACCTGGCAATCTTATATTATGTAATACTGCTATCCCCTCGTGGGACTTTCGGAAGCCTCGCTGCGCTGAAGCAGACGAAAAGCCCGTCTTTTCCCGCGTTAGGGACTTCGGCAAGTGTCAAGGAAAGGTGAAGGAGCGGTAAGAGGGGACGATGTTACGTGTCCTAGGGGAGAAAATTGTATGGTCCAACTTTATTCGGTCAAGGTCTTGTGGCCAATGAATAAATCAGAAGTAAATTTTGGGGTATCGACGGAAAGTCAGTTTTCATGGGACTGCAGGCTAATTGGGCAATGAGTTCACTTTCCAGCTACTCCAGCCACTGTGATCCAGGTTGGCAGGTTCGTGATTAGCCTGGAAATTTCAGTCATCTGGCTTCGGACTCCTGATTAACCAGTCCAACATATCTTTATTTAAACCAGAATTCAGGTTGCTGTGATACGTATTTAAAGGACGTTACGTGTCCTAGGGCAGAAAATTGTATGATCCAACTTTATTCGGTCAAGGTCTTGTGGCCAATGAATAAATCAGAAATAAATTTTGGGATATCGACGGAAAGTCAGTTTTCATAGGACTGAAGGTTAATTGGGCAATGAGTTCACTTTGCAGCTACTCCAGCCACTGTGATCCAGGTTGGCAGGTTCGCAATTAGCCTGGTAATTTCGGTCATCTCGCTTCGGACTTCTGATTAACCAGTCATATCTTCATTTAACATCATATCTTTACTTAAACCAGAATTCAGGTTGCTGTGATACGTGTTTAAAGCCCGACGTCCCGGTTTTCCATAACAGCTGAGCGGCGAAATGAAAAATGAATGTCCATCAAGGCAGTGGCCATGAGACCCTGGACGCCGCTGAATATTTCAAAGAAATTTTAATTTCACCTTTGCATTGAAACGTCGTCCGCACAACGTTGAGACAAAAGCGAACCGGCGAGGTATTCGTATTGTCGGTGTCTGACGCATGCCTTTATTTTCTTACGACAGACCCGAGCAAAGTTCCCGCTTGAAATCAGACAAAGAGAACGAAGAGTATTTCGCCAGCCGGATTGCAGCGGCTTATTCAAAATGAGTCTCGCCCGAACGATAATCATTATAATTGCGCTGCAACATTGAAATGCTCATTTGATTTGGAAAAACTGCTTTCTGCGGCGATGTAATTAGACGGCGTTTCAATGTCGCCCAACCTTCATCATCGGAAAGTAATAAAGACAACTTTCCACCGTTCCAGTCGCGCCTCATAGAACCAAGCGAGGCTTTCACCATTCGTTCCTCGTTATATTTCCCTTCCGTCGTCACCTTCACCCTTCTATATTTGTATACACGCACAGAATCAACATCGAGGGTGCCAATTTGCCGAACCAAAACAAGCCAAACGCTCGGGCGTTCGACAAACTTCTCGCTGAATGCCTCGGCAAGGAATTTACGAAAAGTTGCCGGGACAACGGGGTTTGTTTGGGGATAGGAAGGAGCCGACCGAGACTGCTGAAGCGGAATCCGAAGAGGAGTCGCGTCCCGCTTTCCACCCCCGCTTCACTCTCCACCCTCTGGTCTGGTCTTTCAATTCTTCACCATTGTCGCCTGGACTTTCTTCCACTTTTCTCACCCGCCCGGGAACTCACCCTCTTCGTGTTTTAACCCCTTATCCTCCATCGCATCAGATATTCGCCCCAGCCAGAAATCCGAACCAACGTCTCACGCGACTTAACGTGTTTCATTCGTCGTCAACGGAAAGAGCAAAGCCGACTTCGCGAGGCGCGAGGCTCGTTGTCGTCGGCCTTTGTCGCGTCCTCGGCGCTGGAATTTAAAGCTGCGGAGCGAGTGCGTCGAGCCCGAGAGCGACGTTCAGATACCGACGGTTCCTTAACAAGCTACTCAACGTTGTAAACTGCGCGCGACGAGACGTCAACAAACTACGACGACGACGACGAACGTATTCCCGACGAAAGTTCCGAGTTGCCACTGGAACAATGAAACTTCTCGAGTGCGAAAGCGAAGCTGCAAAGACGTGTAAGACGCCGTCGGAGCTTCTGCACGGTGCGCCCCCGAGCTGCAGCAAATTTCGATCCTATTTTCAATATCACGACGAACGTGGCTTGTGTTACAAGGTGCGCCCGAAACTCAACTGCAACTTTAACCATTAGTTATGGGAAGTACCGTCAAGTTGTCTTTTACTTACTCGGTGTGTACACACATCGCTCTTCGAAAAATCAGTGGTTAAAATACTTATTATTTATTTATTTATTTATTTATTTATTTATTTATTAGACAATGGACAGGACATGCCCTTGAAAATACATAGAAAAAGCAACGATGGCAAAAGATAAGGCCGCATAAACATATATATAAAAAAATAAAAAAAAATAAAAATCTAGGTATTGTTGTTTCTAGTACATAAAAATCCACGATAGAGGTGTCTTATATATATAAAACCATCACGGGATCGCTCTTCGAAAAATCGGTGTTTAAAATATTTATTATTTATTTATTTATTTATTAGACCGTGGACGGGACGTGCCCTTGAAAATACATAGAAAAAGCGACGATGGAAAAACATAAGGCTGCATAAATATATATATAAAAAAATAAAAATCTAGGTATTGTTGTTTCTAGTACATAAAAATCCACCATAGAGGTGTCTTATATATAAAAACCATCAAAGCAACACGAACCCATAGAATCATCGGCGAGAGCCAGAAACCTCGGTTCTGATTTTTCATGTGACTCGAGGTGAGCTCGCGCGTTTCTCCCATTGTCGAGGAAAATCTTGGTCCATTCATTCCCCAGGCCCAGGCAAACTCCCCGCGAACCACCCTTTCTTCCTCTCATTCAACTTCCCTTCCTCGCACCTGTCCCTCCCTTATTATTCCCCCTCCCACCCCCGCTATTTCTCTCCTCGCAATGCTTGTCCGACTTTCATCCCTTCGGGGGTCTCTCTCGCCTTCAGGGCCCGCCACCATCTTCTTCCATTTTACGCTTCGGGGAAAAGAGATATGACTGGAGAAGAAAGGTGGCCTGAGGTACGAGACGGTGATTCCAAATCCTGGCACTGGCTCTTTACCTCGTTGGCTTTGCTGTCTCTCTCTCTCTCTTCTTCCTCCTCTTCGTCTTCTCTATGTCTCTCACTCAGTCTCTCTCTCTCTCTCCATCTTCCTCTTTGCCTCCTGCGGCATAGCAGTGAAGACGAACAGTGCGAGAAGAGGCGTAGTGAGGAATGGGCCGCGAGGCGCCAGCAGGAATGGACTGGAAAGAAAAGCCGTCTCCCCGGATAACCGTATTACGAAGCCATTGTCTTCGTCCAGCCAATTCGAAGTAATGAGACACAGTCGGTTGCGGAGAACAATCGACCTTACGCCAGAACGTTGTCACGATTTCTGGCGCGGCCCTTCCCCCAACCGAGAGAGAGAGAGAGACTCGGTGATGCCATCCCGACCCTTCCGCATCCCCGGACTTCTCGCACCGACGCCTAGAAAGATCGTCCTTCCAGACTCCCGCACTTGAGAAGCCCTCACGTCTAACCTTCACCCGTGTTCTCTCGAGTGTTGGTCCTAGTGACATCACTTTACGTCCGATACGCTCGCTTCTCACTGTTGAGAGATGGTCTTCCGCGTTGCGAGTTGATGCCGCTAACTTGACCCACCGATTTTCGTATCAATGTTAAAAAAGATTGGAAGTTTTTATTCAGAAACTGGTGAATCAAATGTAATCTACAATCATGAAATAAAATTAATGAACTTTTATAGTAAAAATAAAGCAAATCGTAAAGATTGAAGGACTTTTACATTAAAACTAAAGTGAATTATAAACATTACTGTGGCATAAATTAATTTTGGAGTGCACTAGTATATGAAATTTAGTGTACCAGTTTATGCATAAAAACTTCCAGTGCTGAACATTAAATTTCAAGTAGATTTTTTTTGCAGTGTACTGTTGGAATGCCGGATCGAAACTGATGCCTATAAATTTTCATACATATTCATCGAAAAATATTTTACATCTACGCAAAATTTAGAAACGATTGTGTCGTAATATTAACGAACTGTCGGTACTTTTTCAATACCGTTGTTATGAAAATTCAATATAAATGTTCACAACATTTAATATGCAGTTTATGCATATGGTCCAATACAAGTATATTAATTTTAAGAAAGATTTTTTTTACAGCGTACATATACGTCGTAGGGGTGAACTGATTGGTTCGCCGAATGAAAATAAGCTGCAAGATTTTGCAGCTTATTTTGCAGCAATATACAAACCATATATATTTTTTTCACCTGAAAACTACGCTTTATTCCGGCTCTGCTGGTCGCACACGAGAGTCACCCAGTGGAAGAGACGCTCCCGTACACATCCACAGCAGGGTCCTCGGACTTAAGGTCAGACTGCGAGGATGACGTTGCACTCTGCATTTCAAATTTTCCAGGACGCTCCTGGTCTTTCTCGAGCGCTTCGCCGGCAGCGCCGCGAGACAAGCTGGAAGTTCTTAGGCAAATAGCCCGACAGCGAGGGGGGGGGGGGGGGGGTGGGGGAGAGCTGTGCTTACCTACCACCCCCCGGGGGTTATCCCGGGATGCTAAATTTTATTGTAACGCCGTGGGAGAGCGTCGAGGATTTTCCGGGCTTCGCGTCCCAACCGAGCCAATCGACCGTGCCGAGCAGCCCGGAATTTGCTTTGAGCTTGACTTATGGGTGTCAGGATCACTCGGTCCAAGAGACTGCAACGCGAGCGTAATTGCTTATCGTTTTGCTCTCGAGCGGCCCGGATTCCACCGACTCCGGGGGGTTTATCGCCACCGAGAGAGATACTTTCGCCGCACTTAGCCTGTAATTCGAGGTCGAGGTGGAGACACGTAAGCCGATGGTGGATTCAAAGCGACTTTAACAATTTAACAATTACCTTTTTCTTCAACGCTTTTTATTTAATGATAAATACAAACCGCGTTTCGCAGCAGCCTCTGACCGTAAAAAAAAAAAAATGTTTAAAAGCGGGAATTTTCATGAGTGCGCAACACGCGAGATTTTTTTTTTTATTTCAACAGGGAAAACGTAAACTTCCGGACCACCGTGAATTAATTTAAAACGCGATATTTTTCGCCGGTGTATCGCGCTGAATTGCGGGAATAAAAATTATTGTTTAATTGCAAAATTAGTTGTTGTACTTTTTGTTTTCGTTGAAATGCAATTTAACGCATTTCCGGGTGGGGGACTTCAGTGGAATCTCGGCTGTACTTGTGCAGTTTCGGCGCGCTAATTTTATGGTGTATTTATGCGCGGACCCGAGCGTTGTATATTCTCGTTCTCATGACACGAGTAGTCTTTGTAACCCGGGCACAAAGGTTTCGCGCGCGCTCCGGACCGGGCGGGAAGTTTAATAAAAATGGTTCAGCCGTAACTGTGTGTTCGTCGGCGTCTCCCACCCGCACCAACACAAGTCCGCTCCGTCTCGCTCGTTCGTGTTTTGCCGTGATTAGTGCGAGCACCTGTTTTTACTACGGTTCAGTTTAATTATCGCGCATACCGTGCCCCCCGGAGTGCCCGCGCGCGTGGCCTTCGTTTAATTCCATTTATAATATTTTTCCGCCGGCTGGCGCTACGTGAGGATGGCGAACATTCTCCAAAATACGGAGGGGGGGGGGCGAATTGTTTGTTTCGTCTCGAGAAATGGCGCAAGGCGCTTCCCGTGGCGGGAGATACGTAAACGAAATTTACGGCACCGTCGCACGCGTTTATGTTACACCTTACGATCCAACGTATTCTTCATCACGGAGAAAAATAAACAGGGAGTGACGACACATTTTTTGCTGTTTTAACGAATTTTTTTTGCTCGCAGCAAAATGTTTAGCTACCATAGCAAATTTTTAGCTGCCGTAGCAGAACTTTTTTTGTTATACCGTTATATTTTTTTCAGTGTATCATTTTCAACCAAAACCACCATTTTTATAAAATAATTATAATAATAATTCCATAATAATAATAATAATAATAATAATTCCATAATAATAATAAAAATAATAATTCCATAATAATAATAATAATAATAATAATAATAATAATAATAATAATAATAATAATAATAATAATAATAATAATAATAATAATAATAATAATTCCATCTCATTCCATTTTCGTAAATAATAATTGTATTAAAAAAAAGCACTTCGATAAAAATGAGAAAAAATAATTCGGCAGTTCGACAGGATCCAGATGAGCCCCGGGCGTCCAAATTAATGAATTCGCGACCAAAGAATCACGTCGCCCGCGCCCCGAGCCCGTTTAACCATGCAGGTAACCCGAGCCGACCAATTATTTCATTCCATGCCATCGGTAATGAGAAAATAGGTTAGCAAGGACAAAATAGCAGAAAGAAAAGTTCCATCTCCAAGCTGCTCGTTTCCGGCGCGCGGCAACAAGGGCGCATCCATCACCCGGGTAAAATACATAGGAACTTTGGATAATTCGCGAGTGACTGAAGTGAGGTGGAATGACGCGCTGATATCTCGAGAGGTCCTCGCGCGACGTAATAACGGGGGGGGGGGGGGGGGCGAAGTCTCGAACGATTTGACCCAGTTCTCACTAAGTTATAACGTTGTTAAACGTCTTCGCTCCTATAACTCCTCGAGTAGCGAGCTTAAGCCCTCGTTGGGCTTCGATTCCCCCCCCCCCCCCCCCCCCCCCTTTCTGCAGACCTCCCGGAAAATGGATAAATCATTTTCATTGAGAATCGATCGTGCCACCACCTCCCGGCCATCTTTCCATGAAAAGCCTCGAGGAGGGTCTACAATGGCAAAGCGAAAATTCCTTCGTATTGTCCCCGCGGTGGATTCAGAATCATTCCACGCCTTGGAAAAGCTGCGTTATATAACCACGCGTGGATCTTCAACCTGAAGTGTATTGGAATTGCGGTGTCCGCGGTGGCCGCCACGGCGGCGAATATCCCCCTTGGATATGAATACATTTATGGATCATGCAGGATCCTTCTGATCCTCCCAAAGACGCCGCCATATCTGCGGCGACATATCACGTTCATGGATATGACTTTGCAATTACTTTGGAGCGTTGATTTATAATTCACCTGGTCAGCGATGGTCGTATAGTTTCTTCGTGCACTTGGAGTGGAGAAAAATGCAGACCAATCTTATACTGTTAGAAATATGTGGTATGAAATGCTGCTGGTGTGGAGTTTTTTCTAGTGTTACTTATTGCAGTGTTAATGGTAACTTTTACGGTGTAAAATTGACACCAGCCGTTTCGTTACATTTATTCCTGTGTTACCGACGAAACATTGCAACACTTTTCGCTCTAAGGGCACGAATGCACGTTTCATGCGTGATTTTTTATTATCTCGTGAATGAATCAGTCGCTTTTCTCAGTTATCATCGAAAAATTGAAAAAAAAATCGAATTTTTCATTACAGATTCCCTCTACGGGTAATCGATCTGTAATTTTTTTTTTTCGAAAATCAAAATTCTGACTAATCCATTAACGAGGTTCACATTACCGGCGTCTGTATTTCAATTTTCGCTTCGATCCGTTCATAATTCGCGAAATGCGGCAGTTCCGAACTTTCGAGGTGGAAAGTCGGTGTTTCACACTCCCATAACCTCATTCGTTATCACCGTTGATTGGTTTGGACCTATACAGACACCGTGTCGGTATAGTTTTTAGCACCACATTTTTAGCAGTGCGAGCGGGATAAGCGCAGGTCTATCGCTTCGGTCCTCAAAACGTCGCGGCTCCTTCGCGTCAGAAGAACGTCTGGAGATCGTGTCGAGGGTACCTCGAGCCTGGCTGCACTCGTCTTTGTGCAACTGTTTGCTCGCCTCGAGTGAGTGAGAGAGAGAGACAGAGACGGAGATGAAGAAAACACCGGACCATTTACCATAACGAGGGAAAGCGCCGGACGCACCGGCGGAAGTTACAAGCGTCGGCGACGTCGACCATTCACATGTTTAGCAGCCACGTTGTCGTCGTCGTCGTCGTCGTCGCACAACAGGGAGTAAAAAAAGAGGGATGAGCGCGCGGGGCTGTAAAAGCGGCTACGAAAGGGTCGCCGGGCCGACGGCGTCCTGGCCGAGAGCCGACAATGGCCCGAGAGACTCGAGGAGTCGAGCAGTCGCCGTTCCCGACCTGCTCCACAGTGTTTTCCCCCCAACCTCACTTCTGTTATCCGCCCAAGCACAATGGACGCGTTTTCTTATTTTGTCTCTCGTCTTCCTACACGGGTTAAAAATGTGGTGTTGAAAACTACACCAACACGGTGTTCATGTAGGTCCACACCAATCAACGGTGATAACGAGTGTGAAACACCAGCTTTCCACCTCGAAAGTTCGGAACTGCCGTTCTTTGCGAATTATGAACAGATCGAAGCGAAAATTGATATACAGATGCCAGTAATGTGAACCTTTTTAATGAAATAGTCAGAATTTTGATTTTTGAAAAAAGAAATTACAGATCGATTACCCGCAGAGGGAATGTGTAATGAGAAATTCGATTTTTTTTTTCAATTTTTCGATGAAAACAGAAAAGCGACCAACTCATTCACGAGATAATAAAAATCACACACGAAATCTGAGGTCAAAAACTAAACATTTTCAAAAACCTACAACTGACGAATCGTCTAACCTAAGTTTTTGAAATTGAAAAAAAAAAAAAAAAAACATGTTCCTGTGATTGCGGATTCAATTTTTTTTTAGTACGAAATGAGTATTTTTCAGTCCAATACGACATATTTTAAATACTTTGACGGTTCCTACTACAGAAATACTCTTCTCATCCTATTTTTTTTGCACGTGTTGTATACAAAGCCTTTCATACAAACTTAATATAATTGTTTTACTTGTGAATCCTCTTCTCGTGCGCCACCCAAACTCCCTCTTTTTCTTCTCCCTCTTTTTACATCCCCCCGAACGGCGCTTTTTTCTCCTCTCGATCGTTCGTCCCCGGCTTTGCCGAGTGCAGTCGAGGCTTCGCGAACGACCCGGCAGCGTGTAGTGCGCTTCGTCGTTCGCCTTCCTTTTTGGGTGGCTCCCCCGGCGGCTTTCGGTGCGCCAGTAGTTTCCACCCCTCGTTCGACTCGTTTCGCTACGTTTCTCCCGAGCTGCCAGTGTGCAACCCACTCAGAGTCGATTATACCCGCTTCGGCTGGATTCGAGCAGCTATCGTGGAATACACACCACCACGACTGCGGACTATATACGATCAACGATAATTGCTCTCGATATCCTCGAGTGTCGGGGGAGTGGAGAACGCCGGTCGATCAACAAGGATTTCTTTTGCTTTCTGGCCTCGACTCTTCCCGCCGTTTCGTCCTTCCGCTTCCTCCGAAGGATCCTGCAGGCAACCGGTCGGTTCTTTGGCAATTTGTCGCCGGAGTCGGCGACGCTCTTTGCCTCCCCCCCTTCCCCCACTCCCGGGGCTTTATTTTCTTATTTCTCCGGTGCTTCCGGCTCGTCGATCTTTCGCCCCGCAACGTTGACGAAACTTTTGTAACGCTTTCGTCAGATTTGCTACGATTTTTCTTTTTTTTTCTTCAGCATCCCCTTTTCCCTTTTTTTTCGTTGCCCTTTCGAGGTACTCGCCGGCTTTGTCGTCGCTTCGTTTCACGAAAAAAAATAGCAAAACTTTGCGACTTCGAAGCGCTCGTTGCGTTCTCTGTGTGCAAAAATTAAAGGCTTGCATTGACAATGGTTTTGCATCTCTATGTATTTCTCGTCTAAATAACTGCCACAAATTATTTTACACAGAAATAACCTGGGCAAATGAACTTCGACCTAAATAATTTTGCGACAGAAGAACTTTGACAAAAATAACTTTGTTATAAAAGAATTTGGTTAAAAATAATTTCGTACTAAAATATCTTTGATATTTCATGCTGCATATACACATTTTACATTATTACAATTTATAATTTAAAATGTATAAATTAGTTCATAATTTATACATTTTATATTATTTTAGTTCATAATTTATACATTTTATATTATTATAGTTCATAATTTATACATTTTACGTTACTTTAGTTCATAATTTATACATTTTACATTATTTTAGTTCATAATTTATGTATTATAATTTATGTAATTATGTATTCACAATTTATTTATTTATTCACAATATGACAATTGTAAATAAATAAATAAATAAATACATTTTACTCTTTATTTTACTTTTTCTTCTTTACTTTAATCTGCTAAGATATTTTTGTCAAAGCTTTTTCTTCGCGAAATTCCAGTCCTAACTGCTGAAGTTCGTTTGACGCGAACTTCTTTTGTCGCGAAGTTCATTAGTCGTAGTTATTTTCACAAAGTTATTTAGACATGGAGCCCTTTCTCGTGACTCCATTATTAAGCCTTTCGTCTCCTCGTCAGGAACTTCAGTCCGCGACGCTTCTGGCTCAAAACTACCCCCCACCCACGAGTGTTGCACAACGTCTCCGCAACCGAGTGCTTCACTTCACTCGTAAATAAGTAATCTTTCCGCGTCTCGAGACACACTCGAGTGTAACGATATATCCGCGTGGCAATTAGAGCTCTCGCGCCCTGGCGCGAGGACGCCGAGGCGGTGAAGAGCCGCGTATAGACAACGACATGGGGGGCTTCGGGCAAAGCGTTTCACGAAGCTCGGTGCGTCTTCGCCGGCTCCTCGAAAATCCTCTCTTCTGCATTTTCCACCGTGCACACTGCATTCATTGCGCGCAGTTTGTTCCACACTCTGTCATCTGTTGCTTGGCTCGCTTTACGGATACGTACGGCAAATTGTTTTATTCAGTTTTCTGAACACAGTTGAATTTACTCAGATTTATGTTTTTCAGAAAAGCAATTTTTTTAAATTACGTTTTTCAGAAAAGCAATTTTTTTAAATTACGTTTTTCAGAAAAGCAATTTTTTTAAATTACGTTTTTCAGAAAAGCAATTTTTTTAAATTACGTTTTTCAGAAAAGCAATTTTTTTAAATTACGTTTTTCAGAAAAGCAATTTTTTTAAATTACGTTTTTCAGAAAAGCAATTTTTTTAAATTACGTTTTTCAGAAAAGCAATTTTTTTAAATTACGTTTTTCAGAAAAGCAATTTTTTTAAATTACGTTTTTCAGAAAAGCAATTTTTTTAAATTACGTTTTTCAGAAAAGCAATTTTTTTAAATTACGTTTTTCAGAAAAGCAATTTTTTTAAATTACGTTTTTCAGAAAAGCAATTTTTTTAAATTACGTTTTTCAGAAAAGCAATTTTTTTAAATTACGTTTTTCAGAAAAGCAATTTTTTTAAATTACGTTTTTCAGAAAAGCAATTTTTTTAAATTACGTTTTTCAGAAAAGCAATTTTTTTAAATTACGTTTTTCAGAAAAGCAATTTTTTTAAATTACGTTTTTCAGAAAAGCAATTTTTTTAAATTACGTTTTTCAGAAAAGCAATTTTTTTAAATTACGTTTTTCAGAAAAGCAATTTTTTTAAATTACGTTTTTAAATGTTGATGTTTTGAAGAATATAAAAAAAAAAGATAAAAAAAATTCCGAGGTCGATTTTTGCGATTTTCGGTCCGGAGTCGGTTCTACGATTTTTTACAGAAAAAACGTCGCAAAAAATGAATTTTTTCAAAATCGATTAAAAACAGCTTTGTAACCAATGGTTTCTGGGGTAGAATGTATGACTTCAGAACGATGTCATAGGTTAAAAGTCGATATTAAAAAAAAAAAAAAAAAAATTCCGAGGTCGATTTTGGCGTTTTTAGGGCCGGAGCCGGATCTACGATTTTTGACAGAAAAAAACGTCGCAAATTTTTTTTTTTTTTATCGAGTGTCATCGTAAGTTTGTGGGAAAGCTCGCGAGTGTCATCGTAATTTTTGCCAGAAGCCGCGATGAGGGTTCGGGGGGCAGTTTGGACCCGGAAAACGTGAGGTAACCAAGAAAGATAGAAGGGAAAGAAAGACAAGAAAGGGAGAGCAAAAGTTGGAATTGGTGGTAAAGGGCAAAAAGAGAGATAGATAGTGACGACTTCCACTCTCTCTCTCTCTCCCTCCCTCCAAAGCTTTCCTCCCGGTTCCCCCGCGGTAGCTCTTTTGCTCCTTGGCACGTCGTATAATCCTCGCTCGCGAGAAGTTTGCGAAAGCGTGTGGCGCGCGTTAATCCGCGGAGGGGCCGCTCGACGTCCGCGCGCAGACGTTCAGCGCGGCCCGAGATCTTTATTACCAATTTGCGAGTAACGAGTGGCGTGCAGCTCGACTAATCGAGCGAAATGAGGGAGCGCTCGAAAGAGGCACCGTTCGCGAAGCACGACGGGAGGGGGGGGGGGGGGGGGGGGGCGAGGCTGGCGCTTTACGCGAAGTCGCGAGCCCCCCCCCCCCCCTAATATGCCCTATAGGGGCGACCGGGGTAAAACGGACCTTCGGGGTAAAACGGGCCTCCCCTTTTTTGATCATCGAAGAAAAAAAGAAAATGAGGGTAAAATAGGCCCCCGTTTTTTTTTATTATCGAAAAAAAAGAAAAGAATTAGGGTAAAATGGGCCCCCGTTTTTTTATCATCGAAAAAAAATGAGGGTAAAATGGGCCCCCGTTTTTTTTTTCATCGAAAAAAAATGAGGGTAAAATGGGCCCCCTTTTTATCATCGAAAAAAAAAAAATGAGGGAAAAATGGGCCCCCCTTTTTTTTATCATCGAAAAAAAAAAAAAAAATTAGGGTAAAACGGGCCCCTCTTTTTATTATCATCGAAAAAAAAAAAATTAGGGTAAAATGTACTCCCGTCTCCGTTGTAAGTTTTGAGGCTTCTTTCCTCGTCAAAACTTTTTTTCCCGGCGTCCTTTTTTCTGCCGACGCTCAAAATTGATGATTAATTTTGAATTTTTCAGTGAAAAGCAATTAAAAAAAACACTTTGTGTTTTTAAATTTTTTGTAGAGCCATTTTTTTGCTTAGGGGGTCCGTTTTACCCCGGTCTCCCCTATAAGCACCGCGGATTTGTGCAACCCGTTCCACATCGGCGAAACTCGACGCGAGCGGCAACTCGTTCCCGCGAAAATATAGTTTTTGGCAGCCGGTGTCTGGCGGTGGATGTGATGGCCCGGGGAAAGTTGCCGCGGCGTGACATTTGGCGCACGAGCGCGCGTTAACTCCCGGGGGTAGCGAATTTTGCGAGTGATAATGCGAAAGCCGCACCGCCGACTAAACGTCGCGCACGGGGATTGAAACGCGGGTAAACAATTTTCCGTGCGTTAGTCTTGCGAATATTGGAGCCTGAAATCTGAAATACATATATCGGGGGTGAGTCGCCTGAAGGGGTTTAAATTTTAGCGTTTAAATTTTAAATACAACTGAGGCAAAGTGTCGAGTGTTCACCCTTTACTTATTTTTCACCCCGCGGCACTTTAATTCGTTTCGCGATATTTTTTTTTCCCTAAGGGTCGTAATGTTTTTCGAGGGCACTTTTGCTTGCGTAAAAAAAAAATATCGAAACGCTCGTCGAGTTTTTTGAGGACCCTTTCGGGCCGGGAGAAGTAAAAAGTCTTGGAGCCGCCGAATACCTGGGAAATTTTCCGCGAATAATTTCCGGGCTCGGCTTGCGAAACGCGAGACTTGGAAATGATTTTTTTAAACATCGCGAATTTATGTGACTTTTGCACGGAAATATTTGTTACACGGGGAGAAATTTCTGTGTTGTGACAGCAATGAAAAGTGACAACAAATTTTTTTTTATTAGGCTGACCAATTTTTTATTCGGCTGTCAAATCAATTTTGCTAGGCTGACAAATTTTTTATTCGGCTGTCAAATCAGTTTTGCTAGGCTGACAAATTTTTTGTTCGGCTGAAGATTCTTTTTGCTCGGCTCAATATTTTTGTTAGCCTAACAAAACGATTTTTGTTGTCACTTTTCTTTGCTGTTGCAACACAGAAATTTCTCTCCGTGTACAAATGGGAGGCCTTGGGGGATGAGGGGGGGGGGGGATGTAAAGGGGTGGTAAAGTAGATTGAGAAAGATGGTGGCCAGTCGACGATTCGTTCCGTCGCGTTACGCGAGAAATAATTGATCCCACGAGGGGGCGCGCGAAAATGCCGAGTCATTACCCGTGGAGTGATGGTGCAGGTTGCCGCGCGGCAGTCCGAAAGGCTCGCGCGCTATTCTCTTCCTCACCTTTTAAGCTCTACAACAGCCGCGCGTCCTTTCTCCGCCTCTCGGGGCGCGCGCGATGGTGAAAAATAAGAACCACCGGGGCGGGCTTCGCTGTCGATGAAAAATGTTTCTCGCCCCCCCCCCCCCCGAGAAAAAGAGGCCCTGGAATATAGCGGCCAGGGGAGTTTGACGTCCTTAACAAAAGTGCTTTTCGTCAAGGTGCGGACGGGCAACAAAGACCCTTCTGTAACTTCAATGCAGCACGAGTTTTTTTGTATGTTTGTCTGTTTGTTTCTTTTTCCTTTTTTTTTCTTTTTTTTTGGTTGTGAACTCGGTAAACTGCAGCTACATGAGCAGCAAGGGTGATGACCGTACATTTGTCATGAATGACTTGTGAATTTTTTGCGAGTAAATTTGTTCCAATTTTTTTATTAGTGAATTTATGCGGAATTTGTTATTAGTGAATTTATGCGGAATTTTTTATTAGTGAATTTATGCGGAATTTTTTATTAGTGAATTTATGCGAGATTTTTTATTAGTGAATTTATGCGGAATTTTTTATTAGTGAATTGATGCGAGGTTTTTTATTCGTGAATTTATTTAAAAAAATGTATTAGTGAATTTATTCAAAAAAATTAATTAGTGAATTTATTTTAAAAAAATTATTAGTGAATTTATTCAAAAAATTAATTAGTGAATTTATTTTTAAAAAATGATTAATGAATTTATTCAAAAAAATTAAATAGTGAATTCGCTTTAAAAAAATGATTAGTGAATTTATTTTAAAAAAATGTATTAGTGAATTTATTCAAAAAAATGTATTAGTGAATTTATTTTAAAAAATGTATTAGTGAATTTATTCAAAAAAATTTATTAGTGGAAAATTAATTTATTAATTAAAAATTAGTAAAAAATGTATCAGTGAATTTATTTTTAAAAAATTATTAGTGTATTTATTTGAAACTTTTTATTACCGAATACATTCGAAATGCTTTATTTCATCTATGATATCGTTACCAAATAATAAATAAAAATGGCCGATTGCACCGTTAACGTTTACCTCCAGAAAATTTCGGGATTTACAACCCTCCGCTGCTTCGCTCCTCGCAGCGGCCGAGCACGAGAACGCATAGCGTTGGAAACCTAGGAGACCCGCGAGTTTAGTCGATAAACAATCTGCTTGGGCGATAGCAATCATCCTTTTGTCCCGCTTTCGGGTCGATCATTCCGAGAGCCGCAAACAGAGGGAGAGAAATATCGTGGGATATATAAAACGTGGCAAAGGCGGCTCTGAAAAGAGGACTGGAAAGCCTCTATCGACGTTTCGTCGATTATTGTAATCGGGCAAAGTCGATTAACGATTCTTGCTTCATTCCCGCCCCGTCGCCGGCCCTTCGCCAATCGGCAATTTGATTATTCGTTCGATCCTCCGGCGCCTATTGTTTTCCCTACTCGCTCGACGAAATCGTAATCACTTTTCTCATACCACGCGGATGGCGAATGAAACTCTTTCTCTCCCTCTCTGAATTTTTCCTTCTCGCTGCTCCATCATTTAAACCGGAAAATCCTAAATTGCGGATAATAAATTTGCGACGGAACGAGTGGGGGAGAGAGAGAGAGAGAGAGAGAGAGAGAGAGAGAGAGAGAGAGAGAGAGAGAGAGATTAAGTGGAAAAGTCTTGCGGGCACTCACGTATATCCAGTGGCTCGACGCGAGCGACGAACCCGAGGAGTAACAGCTGCGCGCACAGCCCCGTGGATATTGGCAGATGATCAGTCTTCATGTTACCCAACGTCGATTCGCCTCATCAATGCATATGGCTCGCGGATCCTGAAGCAGAAGAGAAAAACAAGGCGCGTTCGTTATTTCTTCGTCGATACACGTCGCGACGAGTGCTACGGAAAATATTCATTTGGCTAAAGAAAGAAAGAAAGAAAGAAAGAGGTTTTTGATATGGGGTGAATTGGATAGGAGTGAATGGACAGTTAAGCAGACGTCAAAGACCAGTGAATGGACGTTTTTTGTGCACGTGATTTTGTGAAAAGTGTCCATTTACTGGTCATTCCGAAGTAAAATAATTATATGAAGTTTATATGAAAGGATTTGTATACAAGCTATATACGAAATTGGACATAGAATTTTATTATATTTTATATAATTTATATGAAATTTTATACGAATATTATTATTTTATAAAATTTATATGAAATTTTATGCGAATATTATTATTTTATAAAATTTATATGAAATTTTATATGAATATCATTATTTTATATAATTTATATGAAATTTTATATGAATATCATTATTTTATATAATTTATATGAAATTTTATATGAATATCATTATGTTATATAATTTATATGAAATTTTATATGAATATCATTATTTTATATAATTTATATGAAATTTTATATGAATATTATTATTTTTATAATTTATATGGAATATATCAATATTATGTGGTTAAATGCTGCCTATAACTTTGCAGAATTTGTTAATAGTATATATAAAGTATATACAATATGTTTGTTTCTGTAGTACAATTTCATATAGATTATACTAAATATATGAAATTTGGTGTAATTTTACATTTGGTGTAGTTTTTGACACCACATTTTTAACCCTGTGTAGCGTCAAACAGAATTTTTTTTGCCTTGCAGACAAGAAACGAATCAGCATTCTGATACATTTTTTTTCAGAAGGCACAATGAGAGTTCCCAATGTCCCGAATATACAGAATGAAAAATTAGGATTGCACAAGACGTTTGAATAATTATTAACGTTTCGTTTGCGACGTCTCATAAAAAGAAACGACGTCGGCCAATCCACGAGTTTCTCAAGTTTATATATAAAAATAACCGCAACAATTTTTTGCCATTTCTGCGTTAGTGAGAAAACTTGGCGAGAGGGGCGCGCGGGGCGATACAGCCGTACAAGCTTGATCCGAAAAGTCTTGGAGGACGTTTCTTTTTCCTCTCAGCCGAGTTGAAGACTTGGAGCCGGTGGCGGAGAGAGGCTCGCGCGACTCCCGGCAGTACGTGTATCGCCTCGAGAAATACACAGAGCGCGACTCGTAATCGAGTCCCCATCCAATTAGCCCAAGCTTGTGCCATCGGCCTCCGCCTCTCGCCATTCCATCCCTCTTTCCTGCCCTTTCGTATTCCCGGCTCTCCCGCACGCTGACCGAGCCGCCCGCGCGCGAGGACCTCGGCAAGGGCCATTTGTCTGTCTTTTGTCCAGTCTTTTTCTACTCTTAAGACGGAAATGGCTCTTACTGCCATCGTAAGAAGCCTCTTCGCCACGACAATTTCTCTTAATCGACCCTTCCTTCCAGCGCCGCCGCTGGATTTTTTTTTTTATACCTTTTCCGCACTCACTTTTGTAGCGCGCCACGGACGTAAGAGGCGTCTCGAACGTGTACAACGTGGTTCGGAGTGTACTCGTCAATTACCATTCGAAATAATATCGTCGATTCGGTTTTACTGCACGGGAGGAAAAGATTAGCTGCAGTAATGGACAAACGAGTTGACGCGACTCATCATTCTATTTCCCTTACGAGTCAAATGGTAGTCCCAACAATACAAATGATAGTCCCAACGATACAAATGGTAATCCCAACGATACAAATGATATCCTCAACGGTACAAAACTAGTCCCAACGCTAGAGAACTCGTTCCAACGCTAGAAAACTAGTCCCAACGATACAAATGGTGATCCCAACGACACAAATGGAATCCCAACGATACAAATGGTAATCCCAATGATACAAAGCTAGTCCCAACGATACAAATAGTAATCCCAATGATACAAATGGAATCCCAATGATATAAATGGAATCCCAACGATATAAAGGTAGTCCCAACGATACAAATGGTAATCCCAACGATATAAAGCTAGTCCCAACGATACAAATGGTAATCCCAATGATACAAATGGTAATCCCAATGATACAAATGGAATCCCAACGATATAAATGTAATCCCAACGATATAAAGGTAGTCCCAACGATACAAATGGATTTCCAACGACATAAAGGTAGTCCCAACGATACAAATGGTAATCCCAACGACATAAAGGTAGTCCCAACGATGCAAATGGTAATCCCAACGATACAAATAGAATCCCAACGACATAAAGGTAGTCCCAACGATACAAATGGTCATCCCAACGATACAAATGGTCATCCCAACGATACAAATGGCAGTCCCAACGATACAAATGGTAATCCCAACAATTCGAATACAATTACACTTGCTAATCTCGCGAGAACTAATCATCAGTAGTCGAGGTTGCCATTCATTATGGCTGCGGTAACTGATTTTTCAGACATCGCGTAAAGCAAATTGAAAACGCGGTTGCCACAACCAACCATTTGTTTCCATGTATAACGATGCCCCCTATTCTCTTCTTATGTGCGTCGCGTATGGTATAGCAATTTTCGATGAATAATTCGTTCCCGTAATTATCATAATTACGATGACACCGTTAGGCGATGCAGGTTACACACCGTGGTTATTATGTTTGTATCGTTTCATAACATATTAATTCGTATTATTCGGGATACAGCTTTTGCGCCCAGCAGCGTTTTATTGGCTGCCTACAAATTCGAATGCGGAGCGGCCCAAGCTTATTGTACGGTGTATGCGGTGAGCTCGTTAACGATATACCGTTAATTAGTCTACCTGTAGCACGTAACTCCCGAAATATCTCCGCAACGGGCGCTATACGGTTACATCGTTATCGCAGAGTCGGTCGAGTGGCGGTGTACCTGTACACGTGTATATCTATGTGCACATGCGCGAACCATCCGACAGCTTTGCGAAGCTTTCAAGTATTGCAATATTAGTGGTCTCGAATATTTATAAAACGCGACCCACTTTAAAAAAAAATTTCGAACCAGTCTCGACTCGTTATGCATCACTAATTACACCGAAGTGCACGACGTGCGGTGTATCACCGGTTTGAGTGGTTAATTCGTTGCCGAAAAAAATTAAACTGCCTCGAACGTGTCTCTCGAGATATCGAAAAATATTTTTTTTCAACTGTGGTAATTTTACTTTTTTTTCTCGGGTTTCTGTTTCAAGTTGAGGAGTTACGGCTAATTAGAATCTTGGAAAAAATTATGTTTTTGGTTTTCCTGAATTTACAAGGTCGACGTGACGACCCACATGGAAATATTTATATTTCCATTTTTTTAAAATATTTTTTTGTATATTTTTTATTTATTTTAAATATTTTTTTATATATTTTTTATATTTTTTAAATATTTTTTTAAAATTTATTTATATAAGTTGCATATATTTTTATATGTAAAATATATGTCATATATAAAACTTTTTGGTGACATATATTTTACATATAAATATTTCCATGTGCGGATGTACAGTTTGAAAATAATATTTTTTCTTCCACTTCGGCCACAAACGTCATCAAGAATATTTCAACTCCGTGAGAGACGTTCGAAACGCTCGAAACGCGTCCCAGCTAATTGAAATACGAATTTTCAGTCGATCCATAGAGCGAGCGCACCCACCAGGGACAGATCCAATTTTCGAAACGACTTCGGGGGACACACGGCTCAGTCGTACACAATATACTTCGGGGCTCGGGGGGTGTCGGGGGGCGATGATCGACCTACATAAACCGAGAAAGCGCTTTCTAAAGAGCCATCGCCGCGGTTCAACGCGCCGGATACACTATATACCATCGACTACTCGCCGTCGAGCTTTTTCCACCTTTCTTCATCCGGCAGTTTTCGTCGCTCTCTCTCCCCGCTGTACACTCGCACTCGCGCAAAATTTCGTATTCCGCTCGTCTTTCGCATTCTCACGCCTTTTATCTCTATCAATCGATAGACTCGCCGGGGCGAACGGGCGGCCGCGTCCAATGATGCTGACGCGTGCTCCTCGGGTTGCACGATGCAGCATAGCGGCCACGCCGCCGGGCGGCGGGAGGAGGACGAGAAACGGGCCGCACGCTTCGCTTGCCCTCCCGTTCTTCCGCTAAACTTTCGTCGGGCCGTGTCCATTGTAAAAAACATGGATATAGGGCAACACCGGGTAAAATGGCACGCCGGGGCAAAACGGGACAGTCATTTTATTTTTCTTCATTTATTTATTTTTCTTCGTTTATTTATTTTTCTTCATTTATTTATTTTTCTTCGTTTATTTATTTTTCTTCATTTATTTATTTTTCTTCATTTATTTATTTTTCTTCATTTGTTTATTTTTCTTCATTTATTTTTATTCTTCATTTATTTTTTTTCTTCATTTATTTTTATTCTTCATTTATTAAAAAAAAAAATGTTTGTTTGGAAAATTGGGTTTCCAGAACACAGTTCAACGGAATCATTGAAAATATAGGGAAAATATTGACTTCCCATTTTTTATACGTACCCGAATTTGGGGAGTGTCCCATTTTGCCCCAAATTTGTTGTTGCTGTCACTCAAAATCGTCAAAAATAAAATCGAGTTTTTTAGATGAAAAGCAGTAAAAAAATACACTATGGGTATCATCGTGAAACTGTTTTTCGCTCATGCGTCCCATTTTGCCCCGCGTTCGTCTATATATGTATCTGAATAGAAGAACGGTGGAAAGAAGGGGGGTAAGTACTGCGATTTCTCGACGATTTCCCGTGTACAGTTGAACTTTAAGTACTTATTTGCGATTGGTTAGATAAGAGTCGACTTTTGCCACGTGCGCTGTGTGTGTGTGCGGGGTGGGGGGTCGGTGAAGGGGGGTTTGGGGGGACCGCGAACTGAGAGCTCCGAGTACCGAGAAACACACGAAGGAAAAAGTTTTTCCGCTGGCGCTGCAAAGTGTTATCGAGAGTTTATGGTCCCTGCGTGATACTGGACTCGATGGAACACGAGGCCGGCTGCCCGCTCGGTATTACTCGGTTACTTCATTCACTATCGGAACACCGACATCGGGCTCAATATTGCTGCCTCCAAGTTTTCATTCTTTCCTCGAGAGTCGTTTGCCGTACATCGCGGTCGATCTGTGCTCGTGAGTCGCATCAATTCTGATGCAACTCGCGAACCGATAAGTTGCATCAATTCTGCATCATATTTTGCATATTTTTCGAGAAGAGTCGAGAATTGTTTCCATCGATGAACCAACGTGTTTTACGTGGAAATTCGTTTAAGGGGAAACATCGCTCGGGGTATTTTTCGCTCGTTGAAAATTGTCGAAAAACAGGCATTCTGAAAAAAAAAAAAAAAAAAAAATAACATTGTAATAAAACATGCGAATTTCCCGAATTGTATTTTTCACATTTTCAGACAAATTCGATTTGACGATGCTACATATTTCGGTTGAAAAGCCCCCTTCAAATACGAAACACGCATTAAAATGTTAACATTATTCCATACAAATATACCCCGTATGCCAATTCGAGAAAAAAAAATCTGACAGCAAAATTGTATCAACATATCTGAATTTCCCGAATTTTATTTTTCTCATTTTCAGCCGAATTCATTTTGCCCCCCTCCCCCCCTTGACGATGTTACATATTTCGATTGAAAAGCCCACATAAAATTAACGCAAAACGAAAAAAAAAATTTGCACATTATTCAAACAAATCCAATTCATATATACCCGATGCTCAATAATGTGCATAAATTTACGTGCGTTACAAGCCCATTACACGAATTTTATTTTTCTAATTTTCAGCCGAATTCATTTTACCCCCCTCCCCCCCTTGACGATGTTACATATTTCGATTGAAAAGCCCACATAAAATGAACGAAATAAAAAAAAATCCACATTATTCCAACAAATCCAACCCATATATACCCGATGCTCAATAATGTGCATAAATTTACGTGCGTTACAAGCCCATTACACGATGTACTCAGATACACCGATATCAGGGCCAATTGGCGTACATAGCCAAGGGCGGGAAAATCGGTGCTTAACGATCGTCGGAGAGGTTCGTTCAAAGAATCTCTCGCGGTGAATGGCGAATGAATCCTTATCGAGTGCGCGGGCGGTCGTTCGGCTTGCTCGAAGTTGTCGATGATGGAAGGGGGGTGCAGTATTACACGTTCGGGCTCGGCCCGCGCGCCGAGCTCTCTCGCTCCGCGATACGTATAGAGTAGTTGGTACACATAATGGTAGCGTCAACTTTCAGCGAATCGATACCGCGTACGTTGAGCTATATACACCGTGTTTCTGTATATAACGGAGACCGGGGTAAAACGGACCACGTAAGCAAAAAAAAAAATGGCTCTATGACAAAACCCAAAGTGTTTTTTTTTATTGCTTTTCACTAAAAAATTCGTCATCAATCATAAATTTTGAGCGTCGCCAAAAAAAAAATAAATTCGGGGTAAAACGGACCCCCCTCAAAATCCGACCCAAATATGAATTACTACACAAAACGCTACCGATCGGCACGAGTGTCGATTATTTGTCTCTTTTACAAAAATGTAACCCAAAAGCACATTTCAGTCCTGACAAATTCGCCATACAGACAAAAATTAATGGATTAAAAAAACCATTGCCGAAGAAGCCTGCGATAAAAAAAAATCACGGAGAACGGCGGGGGGAAAAAAAGTTTTCACGAAGAAAGAGGCCTCAAAACTTACGCCAGAAACGGGAGCTCATTTTACCCTATTTTTTTTTGGTTCGATGATCAAAAAATAAGGGTGGCCCATTTTACCCCGGCTTCCCCTACAGAGACGAGAGAGGAGGACAGGTGGACCAGCCATTGGTGGTGGCGGACTCCCCTTTCAGGTCCAGCTGCTCGAGGCTACCAGAACTCCTTGTGCCTCCCTTTTCGCTCCTCACCCAGTCCATCCTCCTCTCTATGGTACCCCGCGGTGCCCCCGCCCCCCCCCCCCCCCCTTTGGCCTCTGTATTCGTATAGTCGAATTTACGCGGCACGAGGTGCTCGCAGCGCGAGAGCACCTATCGACCGTTATTATCGCACGCCCCGCGGTTTTAAGCTATATCCAAGGGGCGAGAACACGTGAAACGGGGGCGCAGGCCACACGTAGCTTTTGCGCCACGGCGATGGTATTATTGCCTCCCGGCGCAGACGTTTTCCTTCGCCTCGCCCCGTATCTCGACGACTCTTGTGTGTGCTCTCTGTATCTCTCGTCTTATTCGTTATACGCTCTCTCGTTTCCCTCTCGCCTCTCGCTCGCTCTCTGTGAAGACTTCCACTTCCGACGAGATAACGGCGGCGCGAGGCTGTTTGTGCAAAACGTTAGAGTCGCGCGCACGTTCATCCGGAAGCGGAAAAAAGACGAGGCCGCGCAGGAAATTCGACATATTCACGGGAAGGGAGACACGGCGGTGGTGATTGGCCGCTGGGCAGACAGCGCGGCGAATAGCGCGAGATAATGATGTGTATTTTTTTTTTTTTTTTTTTTTTTCGTCGGACTGGTCAATATTTTTTGACAAAAGAAATTGTTACGAATGATAAGGAACATTTATTTATATGAAAAAGAAAAATTTACTTGAAATTTCAATAATTTAATTGGAGAATAAAGTAAATTATTAAATTTACTTTACTTTATTTATTGGAGAATAAAGTAAATTATTAAATTTACTTTACTTTATTTATTGGAGAATAAAGTAAATTATTAAATTTACTTTACTTTATTTATTGGAGAATAAAGTAAATTGTTAAATTTACTTTACTTTATTTACTGGAGAATAAAGTAAATTAATAAATTTACTTTACTTTATTTACTGGAGAATAAAGTAAATTATTAAATTTACTTTACTTTATTTATTGGAGAATAAAGTAAATTATTACATTTACTTTACTTTATTTATTGGAGAATAAAGTAAATTATTAAATTTACTTTACTTTATTTATTTACTTTACATTCCATTAGGAAAGTTAACCGTAAATAAAAATTAAAGAAAATAAATTGAGTCAAATAAACGAAAATATATTTTTATTAATATTGACGTGAATTATGAAATTTCATGTTTTCGGATGCTTTCATCCCCCGGGATTTTATGTTTCGCGAAACATGACCCAGCCTGACTCAGCCCAAACGTAATTTTCCGCCACATTAATATACCAATTAAATTACATTAATCAAATTATAATTTTCCACCCCAATAACATAATAATTCAATTCCAAAATGACAAACCTGCAAAGCGATATTACAAAGTGGTTGCAGGATCCATTTTTTAGTTTCACTTAAAACCCGATTTAAAAATTCCCTCCCAAAAGTTCAGACGTTTCCCCAGCATCCTCTCTTGAGTGGACAATCACTGCGTTGTCGTCGCGATATTTCGATATATCTCGAACGTTGCCCGCGCGCGCGTCGTTACCGCGTGTCCTCGACAGAGAGACGCGGGGATGAAAAGGGTACACACAAAACTCTCTGCATGAGTTACCGTTCACCCCGGAGGTGCTCGAGGAGCCCAGAAGCCTCGCCTCGCATCATCTGGAACGAGCAAATTTTCCTTCGTACGACCGGAGCGAACGTTACGATAAGCCATGAAAAATGTCTTCTCCCGGTTGTACTACCAGGGTGTCCTCCCGACCTTTACAATATCCACGCCGCCCAGATATACACAGCGTAACGTGCAGCACAATAACGCGTCCTTCAAGACACCCTATCTTCGAGTTTGTCTTTTTATTCGCCATTAAGCGTTGCGCGCCGAAGCCTCGGAAATGTTCCCGCATTTATAAACTCTTGGAGGTTGGGAGGGAGCGGACGACTCTCCTTCGTCGCCGTTCTCCATTTATTTAACGCTGACAATGAGAAGTGTTTGCCAGCTATCTCATACACTTTAGTACTTTCGCGGTCCCTTTTGCAACCAAACTTCCCGGTTGACGATATATTTTAACGCCGCCGAGGCAGTTCGCTTCTTTGTCGTTCAACCGCTCTGCACTATTTCGTACTATTTTCAACGCTTATGGTTCACTCACTTTATTATTTTACCGCACCTTGGTGTACGTTCGGTGAGATACGCGTCGGGAGGTGTATTTATTTTCCGGGTAGCTCTGGGAATGTGAGGATGTAACTTGGGTTGGTGATCGTAGTTACACTGGGAAAAGTTGTTGGAGAAACCTATAAATGGATTCCTATAACCACTCGAATTGAGGAGTTGATGTAGAGTTAATTACTGAAGTGAGTTATGACAACTAGTCATTTGGTTGTAAGAAGTACTCGTTGGTTATGCGAATCAAGGTCCCTAGATATATGTAAGGTCAAGACAGGCGTCTAGAAGGGCTAAATTGACCAGCAAATGAGACTTTACTCCTTGCAGCCAAACGCCTCAAATTTTCGCTGAGGCAAACAAAATCATTGATTTCTTACATCCTGTTCAATGGTAGTCCTCATTTTTCCTGAGGAACCTTATCACATTGGTACCCACATTGGTGTCGATGAGTCAACCAGTCCTGACTATAGAATCTGAAGGTATGCTGGAAACACGAATAAACAGTCAACAAATGTGGACACCAAAAGTCTCGACTCGTTCGCCAATTGTGTTTTTAATTTTTTAATGTATTATGTTTTAAAGAAGCAGGAATAAAAACCCTGCTGGTCGATGCAAGGTCGTGAATTTATTAGAGTCTTGTCAGGAAGTAAAAATCGCTGGCAATGATTCGCCGAGTTGTCCGAGCCCCGAATAAACGAGTTTCCCGGGTGTGCCGGGAGTGAGCGGGATTGATGCCCGGAGTGCTTAGAATCCAAGCATCAGGGAGGGTGCTGCGGATGTGCGGATCCCGCTGATGCCCGGGAGACAAATGTCCGACAACGAGTGCCCGAGAATGTAAACGCAGTGTCGAGGGGTCCCCACGAGGGACAAAGGAAGGATCCACCGGTGCTCACGGCGTGTGGCGAGGTTCAAAGATCATCGGGGGCTGCGTTTGCTCTTCAGGCTCGAAGGGGGCGGGAACGAGGCCGCCTCGTGGTCGAGAGTGACGACGGCGGCGGATCGAGGACGACGAGGGACGAGGAACGAATGGAAGGATTATTCGTGATCTTCGCGGGGGCGGAAGCAGCTGCGCAAAAACGTGGCTGGACGTAATCTTCGGTCAACGTTTGCCGGCTTTATCGGGGACTCTCTTCCGCAGTTCCTGAATCTCCAGGGGTGTCTGGGTTTTCCCTCACAAACCCCCGGAGTTGTTTTAGTATCGCGGGTGTAAAAAAAAACCCACGTTATGGGTGCACCGGTTGCGGGATCGTCGCTTTGGTACGGGATAACAAAGTGGACGACAAGATACAGGGGGATGTTGATGACTCGAAGAGATGTTGAAGGGTAATACGAGGTGGGAATCCTAGTTTCACCGCGTGGATAAGCGAAAACAGTCGTGAGGGATGCCGGCGGAAGGTGCAATGGACCCAAACGGTACATCGACCCTATGGCATTTCTTCCTATATGCGGCATAGAGGGGGTGGTTGTGGCTTAAGAAGATCTTGAAGGGTAATACGACACGTGGATTCCTAGTTTCTTCATGCAGGAAAATGAAGACTGGTGCGAAAGACACCCGGGGAAGGTGCGATGGTGGCGAACGGAACGTCGACCCTATGGCGTATGTCGCAGGCCTGAAACCGGCTCGCCTCAACCTGATCACGTCCCAAGACGAATGCGTCGAGTTCTCTGGCTCTCTTTCGGTTCTGATCTCTCTCATTCTTCTCGCTAAGTGCACGGCAGAAAAAAGTACTTTGGGACTACAATATGAGCAGCACTTTCCCACTCCGGGCGAAAGGTGCGCCAGACCTCGTGTAGCACAGGAGTCGGAATCTCTCTCTTTTTGCCTTTTCGTTTTTTTTTCCTTTACTCTGATGCTTTCTGAACGTCATACACTCTACGCTGTGCAACCGAGTTTCGACTTCTGACGCTTCCGTCGTCATTCGAAGGCATCGCGTCCCTCGCGCAAAGGGAACGGGAACGAGCCTCGACCACTTTGAAGGACCACTTTGTGCTAAAAGTTTCACCTACTCTCGTTTGCTCCTTCCTTCCACCCCCCGGCCGACACACAACCCTCGGTGTGTGTCTGTTATCTCTTGTCTCGCGCGAGTCTTTCCCTTCGCTCCGCCGGGTCTTGTCGTTGATGCCTTTTCACTCGACCGCGCGGGCGAACTTTTAGCGGCCGAACGAGCCCCACACGCGTTTGACTCACTTATGAACAGGAAAAAGGGGAAAACAGGGACGGAAAAAGGCCTTTTCGGCGAAAGTGCCTCGCTGACGATCGAATGTTATTTGCGTCGAGTTTCAACGAGCTTGCGAGGCTCGCTGAGCTTTTGACGTCCGGGTCTGGTGATGATGTTTTCACGAATTGAGGCTGGAGAAGAAAGAACCGCACGTTTTTTTTTCTGCGTCATGTTAACAAAGATGTCGAAATTGCATACAGAAAAAAGGTGGTTGGATCTACTAAATCCATCAGTCACCGGCTGTCAAATAAATGTTTAGTTGAAGCAAGTTTAGTTGGATTTAGTTTAGTTGGACCAACCGATGATTAAGGTGAAAAAAAGTGTTATTGAGGCTGACTAAACAATTTTCTTGACAGCAATTTTCTTGAGGCTCGAGAAGAGAAAAAACAGGACCTTTTTATTCTGGGTTATGTGAACAAAGATGTTAAAATCACATGAAATCCGTCGCATCTGGAGCTTCCTTGGTATACGAAGCTCAGAACCACCCGACCCAAGATTTTTCCAATAATTATCTCCATTCATTAATTGTATCCCGAGTGGCACTCCTTTCCCCTCTCATCGATATTTTCTTCCACCCCCTGCAGGCTTGGATATCGCAACAAAAAAAAAATCACCAGTCTCAGCGAACCGGCGAGAATAATAAGCACCAATATCGCCAATAAGAACAATTGGCAGGTCCGGGAGAAACTAATTATCCACCGTGACGCTATATCGACAACAGTCCCGCGGTTAACCACCACTATTTATTACCAAGAACTAAAAAAAAAAAAAAAAAAAAACATTAACGAATGCAATGCGACGTCTATACATTTTTAATGAAATCATCGTCCCGTGATCGACGAGCGCGAATATACGCGGCGAGAGAAAAGAAAAAAAAATAGAGAGAAGGATAACAATGCGAAATATTGGAAAATGCGTCAGCTGCGCATGGAAATGGACCGACAGGAAGACAGCTGGACAGACGATACTAGGTCAGCCGGCGTCATTATTCGTATCCGGGTAATTGGCTCTGACGTGCATCGCGGGCATCGACGGGCGAAACGGAAGGGACAGGAGGAGTCGGTCGAGGGGGGGTTGAAGGGGGGGTTGAAGGTATATAGCGCCAATGCACATTGTTATTTTCCCGTCGAACGAGCCAAAAGCTCAGGGAGCCATAATTCGATACAGCCACCGGTGGGCCCAGTGGCGACAATCCTGAGCGGTGGCTCAGCGGGGGGGCTTCGGGAGTCCTGGTACGACCGAGATACCCTGGGTGTGTCACACGAGAATTCCGGACCTGTTGAGGAAATTGAAAGATAGGCCATTCCGCGCGCGGAACTCGGTCGGGCAACGTCCGAGAGGCACGGAAGCGTGGCATCCCAGCTTTCCCCAGGGTAATCGGGGGGGGGGGGGACAATTATACCGTCGTGTATATGTGTGTACGTTAATCCGTTAATCGATGGCCATTTGTGTCTGACCACTTGGACCCGACGAGGAGGAACTTCGCGAGGACGGCGACCAGGCTGCCATTGCACTATTTAATTGGATAGAATCAATCTGCCGCTGCGCGTTTCTCTATTTTCGACGTCCTAATGAACTCATTTTCCCCATTCGTACGTCGATTCAATTTTTTATTTCGTTTTAACCCGGGTGAATACGGATGAATCGGTAATGAAAAGTTGAATAAGTGTGGAGGATTGGAGGGTTAATTGGTTGAAGGGGAACTTCGGCGACTTCGAGGGGCTGAAAAGAAATGCAGTTCGGTTTTACGTTGGTGGGGGTGATAGGTCGAAAATCGTGTTCGATTGATTTTTTTATGACAGCGTCTTGTTATGATTGTGTGAATTATTTTCAGAGTGGATTGTGGAAGAAATTGCGAAATGGTTTGGGAATCTGTTGACGTCAGTTTGGGGAGATTGGACTCAAGTGTCTCCAATTATAATTAATAAAATTACTATTATTTTTATATTACAATTAAAATTAAATAAAAATTACTATGTAAATTACTATTATTATAACTACTAAAATTACTATTATTATAATTACTAAAATTACTATTATTATAACTACTAAAATTACTATTATTATAACTACTAAAATTACTATTATTATTAATTATTATTATAATAAAATTTATCTCGAGTGAGATATCCGAGTGACGAACCTCTTCAAGGATTCAGACAACAGATTTCATCAAGCTTTTATGACGCGAGTGTCCCAATTACTAATATTAGAAGAAAAACCTCTCACTCCATCCGCTTAAATAAATCATTACGGATATCCAAGAACCCTCGAGTCTACCGATCTCCGTTCGAGCCGCCCGTTGGCTGTTGGTCGAATGGCGAACAAGCGGCATTAAAAATATCTCCCACTGACCTCGTTACGAAATTGGATCATTCACCTCGAATACAATTAACATCAAGGAAGCACCTGGCGGATTCCCCGCCAGCGGTTTCGGTATCCCTAAAACATTATCGTTCACTTAAAAAAAAAGCATAAAAAAACGACCGCGAAGAGAACAAAGATTAATGACTCCGCAGCGTTGATCCTGGCACCACGACGAAGCAACTTTTCTTCGTCACGACGGCGGACGTTAAATTATTTCTTTGGCGAAAAGCATCCCGCAGACAAACAATCATCGCGATCTGCCGTAAAATCGACCCTATAATGGGGGGCTTCGCCTCCCGCGCCCCCCCTCGCGGCGTCTGGGAAAAGCTCGCGGCGCTCGAGGCCAAAGGGTTCGCGCAGTAAATTATGTGGTATAATGGGGGGATGCCTTTCTCCGCTCTATCCGTCAATGTCAGAAGCCACGCCGTGCCTACTGCTTCGAGGCGGCGGTTTACGCCACGCGAAAAGCACCGACGAGGCTGGAGGGAGAAAGAGAGAAGGTGAGAGAAAGCATTTCACACACCTCTGCCTGTGGAAAGCATTTCACACACTCTGCGCTCTCCCCCCGAAAGACAGAAGCAAAATTATCGGCGAGGCTGCCATGGACTTTCGCCTCCGTCTAACCTCCGACACATTTTCCAACCCCCTTTTTTCTCACCTCGGCGATACGAACTTATTTAGTTTACAAGTGAGTTGAGAAAAAAAACGTAAAAAAAAATTACATTTTTTTCTCAACGCGTAGAACCTCGTTGGAAATAAGGCTGGAGGTGAAGGGAGGTGGGGGTGGAGGGTGGGGGGTGAAGGACACGCCTCTCTAGTCCGTGATAATTAATTTTCGCGTTCGCGAAGGACCCTCGTGCCTCTTGCGGGAGCGGCAAGCCGAGCGATGGAATAATGTGCCGCAGCAGCGCCAGTGGAGTTATACAGGCGCTGGTATAGTGCGGGTCTCTGCAGGGGAACACGGGGCAAAATGGCACGCATGGGCGAAAAATGCACTCAGAGAAATCGTGTACACGGAAAGAAGGATCTGAAACTTTTTACCATATTTCTAGTAAAAAGTATTGTAAATTTCTATAAAAAGTATTGTAAATTTCTATAAAAAGTATTGTAAATTTCTATAAAAAGTATTGTAAATTTCTATAAAAAGTATTGTAAATTTCTGTAAAACGTATTGTAAATTTCTGTAAAGAGTATTGTAAATTTCTGTATAAAGTATTGTAAATTTCTGTAAAAAGTATTGTAAATTTCTGTAAAAAGTATTGTAAATTTCTGTAAAAAGTATTGTACATTTCTGTAAAAAGTATTGTAAATTTCTGTAAAAAGTATTGTAAATTTCTGTAAAAAGCATTGTAAATTTCTGTAAAGAGTATTGTAAATTTCTGTAAAAAGTATTGTAAATTTCTGTAAAAAGTATTGTAAATTTCTGTAAAAAGTATTGTAAATTTCTGTAAAAAGTATTGTAAATTTCTGTAAAAAGTATTGTAAATTTCTGTAAAAAGTATTGTAAATTTTAAGTAAAAATATTGTAAGATTACATCAAGTAAATCTACGTATAGTGCGTTCCACGAAATAGCACTTTTTACACGAGAAAATGTCGGTAAGTAAATCCACTCCAGCTTCCCCCTAAGTCGTTCGCATCGACTGTGTGTTTGCGGGGAGCGCGAGTGTCTCTCGTGCGCGATGGAAAAGGAAGCTTAAAACGGCTGCTGCCGCGTGCTGTGAGTCGTGGGGTTAACTCGATGCCCCGTGACGTCGCTAACTCGACGCGGGAGCCCCTTGACGCGCTTTGGGGCAGTCGTGCGTCACTTACGTCAGCAAACTTTCGATCTTCGTTGTTGGGGGGCGAGGGGGGGAGCGACTGGAAGCGGACTGGAAGCTGCTGCTGGAAACGCGGGCCTCTCGTGCCCCGCAAACTTTAAACTTGATTCCGAAGTTGGCGGTCCCATACTCGCCGCTGTGTGGCGTTTCGCCCCCCTCATCCCCTCCCGTTTCACCCCCCGCGCGCCGCACGGCGAACTTCGCGAAACGTCACTTCCCAGGCTGAATTAATGAAGCGACGATACCGATACAATTGCTCGTAGTTCAATTAAATCGTCATTCTGAAATTAGTCACCCGAGCTGCTTTACTTGGGACGAGAGTTGCGAGCGCAACTCGGCGACAAATTGTTCGGCGCTCGCGTCGAGTTATCGTTATATATGAACGCCGTGGGCGTAAAAGTTGACGAATTTCTACACGCGATTTGACGATTAAATTGCGCTTAATATATAATTTAATGAATGACAAAAATGTGAAAAATTGTATTTTAAAAAAATGTGACAAAATCGTATTATAAAAAAATGTGAAAAATCGTATTATAAAAAATGTGAAAAATCGTATTATAAAAAAAATGTGAAAAATCGTATAAAAAAAAATGTGAAAAATCGTATTATAAAAAATGAGAAAAAATCGTATTATAAAAAAATGTGAAAAATCGTATTATAAAAAAATGTGAAAAATTGTATTATAAAAAAATGAGAAAAAATCGTATTATAAAAAAATGTGAAAAATCGTGTTATAAAAAAATGTAAAAAAATTGTAATAACTGCGGCAAGTTTGAGATTTTATTAATCTCGCTCGAGCATCGAAGCCATATGGCGTCGATACGGGCCGAGACGAAATCCCACCGCTCAAGGGGTTAGTGTGAAAAATGTTCGGTCATTAATTTACGTTATCGTGGAAATTATGTCCGTTGTCGGTGGATCGTTACCGAAGCCGGGGATTTACGTTGTACCGCTTGCATAGTCCGAGGCATTGGAATAAATGTGCATGAAAAATTCCACTTAAGATTTTTCCCTCGAAAAAAGGATCTTATCTGCCTCGTGAATTATTCACGGGACACCATTGAATTACTTTCTTATTCCGTCTTTTCCGGTGCTCGGCTACGAATTTAATGTTGAAGGACAAAGCAAGATTACGTGTTGATATCCGCGTTGGAGGTCTTTGCGTCTCCTTATATATATTTTTTTTTTAAATATTATAAATATTGTTTTAATATTACTAATAAATTCGTATTTCTGTACTCGGGGACCACGAAAGTTATTACAAGATATTGGGATGGAGGAAATCGTTTCAAGGAGCTTGCGATCGTGGGAAAGGATGTGGAAGGGATGGGAGCTGGCTTATCATAAAGGATTTTCTTTATGCTCGGCTCGCGGCCTTCGAATCTCCATACATGAATTTAACTGAATATTGCATAAAATTTCTCGTCGATGTGGAAGGAAATCGAATGACGAATTCGTTAAAACCACAGTCGCTACTTTGGTTTTTCGTGAAAACGTTTCGAAAACACAAAGTGATAACAATTATTGTCGGCAGGCTGAACTTTTTGAAAAATATTGGCGAATTATTGTTGCTCAAATAAATTTAACGAGTAACAGTTTCCATTGGGCGAACATTTTTTATTTTTTTTGACATAAAACAATAACATCCAATATTGCTTTGGAAATTTTTACTACGACGAGAATAAATTCGAATTCTTTTTTGTTTAATTACTTCAGCGTCCCAAAAATGATTAACGCGATCGGAATATCCGCAAAAATGCGGCTCTTTGTACATCGTTCGCGACCGGATGACGCCGTAAACATATTTATCACTACAACGAGCGCGCCACTCCGCCGAGCGGACAAAATTGCATTGAGCAAATAATGCACCGAATAAGCACCATTGATCCGAATAAATAGCCCTCACGACTGCGTGTTATTAGCGATAAAGCCCGACCGAAATAACGCGCAAAATTCAATTATCCCGCAAAAATACATAGTGATCGTAGGAATTAGGACCAAAAAACACAAATAAACGTCTCATTAATTCGAGCATAAAGACAAATTAATGTAAAAATTTCTACATATTTCCATACAATTATTATTAGTACATATTTTCCATACAATTATTATTAGTACATAATTTCCATTCAAAAAAACACAAATTTCAAAGCTTATCTAAAAATCTGAAAAAAATTCATACGTATACAGAAAAATAAAGGAATCATTTTCACGCAGAAAAAACTTGGGTCAACGAAATATTTGTTAAACAATTTTTTTAAAATCAATTTGTTATAACATTTTGGAATTATTATTATGCTAAATTAATCTTTTCAGACAATTTTTTTTTAATCAATTTGTTATAACATTTTGGAATCATTATTATGCTAAATTAATCTTTTCAGACAATTTTTTTTAAATCAATTTGTTATAACATTTTGGAATTATTATTATGTTAAATTAATCTTTTCAGTGTCTTCAGTGCGCATTCATTTTTTCATATTTTCAGACCATCGAGAATTATTTTCGTTTTTCGGAATTTTCGTGTCTCGCCGCTTGGATCTTCCTCGGCGAATGAGGCGTCCCTTCGATCGAGGAAATTTAATGTGACAGCGGACGTGGGATTTCGAGCACGTCAGTCGGGAGGCAAAGTACTCGAGGCGCATTGGCCCCTGGCCAGACGAGGTATATATACCGGCTACACGTGCAGAGTCCTAAACCTCACGAGCCATCCCCGTTCCACCCTCGCGTATACACCGTCCGTCTGCATCGGACTCGAGACACATATATAGACCTATAGACCTACGGTATGTCATTTCGTGCGGTGTTTCCAGGCCGGTGTAGCCGTCGTGAAAACGACGGAAAGAGGAATGCACGCTCGGTTTTGGGGCTGCGGATGCAAATAATACCCGGTCGAAAGCAATTTGGCGGACGGGCGCCGCAATCCACTCCCTAAGTAGTAGCCTCCCGGTTATAGTCAGACGCGACGCGCTCGGAACCAAGTGTGTTGGCCATTGTCTCTCCGTGGCCCGTCTCGCGTTGTTGGAACACTTCCCGCGTCGCGTCGTTGCCCCGTTTCTTCATTTCTCCGCTGGCACAATCTTCATTTTCGTCGAAAAAAAAAAAAAAAACAGAAATTAAAAGCCGCGACAGCGAATGTAGAATTTTCGGTTTTTACTCAATATTTGTTTTACTCTATATTTACACAAAACTTGGTATTTATACAAAACGTATAAAGAGTTGCAAAGTAGAACTTTGCACATTGCTTCCCTATTATTTACCTATTAACAAATTGATATAAAAAATTGTTTAACAAATATTTCGTTGACCCAATTTTTTCTTTTTGCATAAAAATGATTCCTTTATTTTTTTGTATACGTATGAATTTTTTCAGATTATTATCTAATCTTCGAAATTCGTGTTTTTTGTATGGAAAATATGTACAAATTTCTACGATTACATAAAAATCTGAAAAAATTCATACGTATACAGACAAATAAAGGAATCATTTTCATAAAAAAAAACTTGGGACAACGAATTATTTGTTACACCATTTTTTAAATATAATTTTTATAATAACATTTAGGAATTATTATTATGCAAAATTAATCTTTTCAGCGTGCATGCATTTTTTCAGATTTTCAGACCATCGAGAACTGTTAGCAATTCTCTCGCACTTTTCTCGAATTTATACTAATCAAATAAAGGAATCATTTTCATGCAAAAAAAAATTGGGACAACGAAATATTTGTTACACCATTTTTTTAAAATAAATTTTATAATAACATTTATGAATTATTATTATGCAAAATTAATCTTTTCAGCGTGCATGAATTTTTTCAAATTTTCAGACCATCGACAACTGTTAGCAATTCTCGCACTTTTCTCAAATTTATACTAATTCAATACTTGGTGCTCCTGCATCCTCAACACAACAATAAATTAGTCATCACTCCCTGATAATTTTTCTCTTTCCCCCGGGGGGGTAAACAGCAAACACCCCCGACTATTAGGAGTGCGCGTACAACACGTGGTTCGGGGCGATCTTCACCCCTTGCAAAACAAGCCGAGGGGTCGGTAATAATAACCAGGTTATACATATATCGTCGGGGGGGTCTCCGGGTTCCCCCTCGGCTCGTGATATCCGAACACGTCGAGAGAGACGCGATGGATACGCGCAGCGAGAGGAAGTAACTCCATAACGCGGTGCGGTACGAAAGGATTAACGGCGGGACGATGTCACGCGTCGGTTAGTATGCCGAGTGGGTGGTGTATTGGTGCGGTGGTGGCGAACGTACGTATATCGTGCGGCCGTATCCCGAACCGGGGGCCTCGTCTGCGCTGTAGCACCACGATTGAGGTTGCTTCCGCGGAGGGTGAACCGCGATGCGACTACACGCATCGCTTACCCTCCAAATATCACCCTGTCGGAGTTCGGGGGGTGGGGGGGGGGGGGGGGGGGGGGAGGGGGCGCTTGTGGCAAACGCGAAATTAACTCGGTCCGGGCGGTGAGAAGCTCGAAATTTACCCCCCTCAGAAAATATATAAGGGAGGTGGGGGCAAAATGGGACGCATAAGTGAAAAATGGTTTTCGAAAACAAAAGTGTACTTCGATTGGTTTTGATCCGAAAATTCGATTCCAAAAATCAATTTTAGAGCGTCGGAAAAAAATGTGCGGGGAAAAATGGGACAGACCCCTAAAATCGGAAATTCGTGTTTTTTTTACTCTGTGATACTCCTTAATGGTTATTTCGCAAAAAAAAAAAAAAAATTGGAAAATGTTTTTTTTTTAAGTGACTTTAAAAAAATAGTGCGGGCAAAATGGGACAGACCCCCAAATTCGGAAATTCGTGTTTTTTTTACTCGCTGATACTCTTTAATAGTTATTTCGCAAAAAAAAAAAAATTGTGAAGTCTTTTTTTTTTTAAGTGACTTTAAAAAAATAGTGCGGGCAAAATGGGACAGACCCCTAAAATCGGGAATTAGTGTTTTTTTTACTCTGTGATACTTCTTAATGGTTATTTCGCAAAAAAAAAAATTTTGTTTTTTTAAGTGACTTTTTAAAAGCCAGATTGCTTAAAACATTTAAAATTGTTAAAAATCTTTATATTCCGCTTACATGCGTTGAATTGTGTCGCATAGACGCGATTTTCACGAAATGGGGGTCTGTCCCATTTTGCCCCATAAAAAATAGTTGGAACTAAAAAAGTCGGTGTCCCATTTTGCCCGCACCTCCCTCACTTGTTTCCAATTAACGACGTTGCGAATCGATCGGCGGGCTAACGAGTGCCGGGCGACACGAAAAACAACGCAGTATCGACACGGGGAAAATTGCGAAACTGTTTTACCATCGGCCAATTATGGAGTTCAGCGGGAGGAACGCGCGGCTGCTGTGGGCGTTTGGATTTACGATCTCGATTGTTCGTTACATCGCAAAAGCACCGCCGTCCGTCACCGGACGGCAAAGTTTTTTGTTTCGTCCTCCGCGTCGTTTCAATTTTGCTTCGATTCGCGCCGCTCGCGAATTTGGTTTCGTGGCGGCTGATTTCGATGCATAATCGGGAGTATTTTCATTGCGATAAAAAGTTGCAAAATAGTGGATGACGAAAAGTCATCATCGACTATTTTGTCCCACATCTTTGTTAAAATGAAATCAAAATAGCGAATAGCTGAAATTGCGAATTTCATAATGATGACCATTCTAGATTCAGACCGTTCATTATTTTGAATTTTTTTTTTATTTATATTTAATATTTGTAATATTAATTAATATTATTGTTATTATATTAATATTATTATATTATTAATATTAATTAATATAAATTTTATAATTCATATTTTTTATATTTTTCGCTATTTTGGTAATTAGCTATTTTGACCCCCGCCCTAAAATGAAATCAAAATAACGAATGGCTGAAATTGCGAATTTCATAATGATAACCATTCTAGGTTCAGACCGTTCATTATTTTGAAATTTTATAGTTTTAATTTATATTTCATATTTATAATATTAATTAATATTATTATTATTATATTATTAATATCAATTAATATTAATTTTATAATTTATAATTTATACTTTATATATTTTTTTTTTCGCTATTTTGGTAATTAGCTATTTTGACCCCCGCCCAATGGACGCGACTGTTTGCTCCGCGGGACCAAAATTCGCGGCGAATCGCAATTTCAACTTTAACGTCGCAAGGCCGACAGAAATATTACGCGCTCGAGAGGCTTTTCCATCGTTTTCGCGCTAATACAAGTTCAAGTTTGGACGCGGTGTGTGTGCGAAGCGCGCGGGGGGGGGGGGGGGGGGGGTGGGGTGGGGGGCGCCACCGTGTGTTTCCGCATGTTTGAACGTTAGCGTAAAACCATAATGGCTCGAGACGTAATAACAGATAACTGGAAAGCTTACAGCGTGCAGCATCGCACAAAGTAGCGGTGCAGTAGTTCGCAGGAAGCTCGGGGGGTTCAAACCCCCCCCCCCCCCCCCCCCCCCCCCCCCCCCCCCCCCCCCCCTCCAGCTACCCTCTCCAGCTACCCCAAGCGCACGGCAAGGACTTCACGTCGACGTTTGTTATTCGAAATTCTCTATAATGCCCAGTCCATTTCCCGTTGGATTAGCCGCTTTAATCGTGTTAGCATTGCGAACGGTATAAGTGCGGCGTGGACCGACGCTGCACACAACGCGAAAACCGGCGAGCGGCGCTGCAGTTGGGGAGTTACCGGGCAATGCCGGTCACCTTAATTTTGCATAAACTTGTGATTATATCGAGCCCTTTTTGATTCCTCATAGAGGAAGCTTTGTTTTCATAAATTTTTTTTTTCTTTTTTTTTCGAGATTTTAAATTTTTTCAGATTTTTATCTAATCTTCGAAATTTGCGTTTTTTTGTATGGAAAATATCTACAAATTTCTACGCTTAGATTAAAATCTGAAAAAATTCATACGTATACAGACAAATAAAGGAATCATTTTCACGCAAAAAAAAAAAAAAAAATGAGTCAACGAAATATTTGTTACACCATTTTTTTTAAATAAATTTTTTTGTTTTTGGGATTTTCATTCAAAATTCAATTGTCTCTCACTTTTTTTAAGGTGTATTCACGATGTTTTAAGGTGTTTTCAAGACCTTTTCTGCGACTGTGAGTCGACTAGACAATAAAAAATGATCCTCAGTGACTACGATTCCCCCTTTCTCGCCTATATCCGTCGTTGCACCTTCGCACCCTCCGCGGCTCCCCGCGTGAACGGCGTGAAACGCCGACGTGGCGCGTTCTCCACGATTATCGCGCCGCCAATCTCGACGCTGCTTCGCTTTTCGCTCCGCGTTTTGCCGCCGGTTTCGCCACCGGTCGAAATTGACGCGGTGGACGCGAATTATCAGATCACTCGCGATCTCGTCGTTCATCAATCGCGAGGCGGTGATTTAAAAAGTATTCTCACGGTATCAATTCAAAAAGTATTTTCGACGCGTCGTGCGCGACGTTCGACCGTGGAGTAAAACGATCATTTTTACCCCAACGCAAAAAGCGCGAACGATTCGCAGTGTCCAAAAAAATGCGATTTTCTCGCGTCAACGAATCGATATTATTTTCGGTCACATTGCAGGCGTAACAACCCCCATGGAAAAAAAGTATATTCGAAAATATATTGAAAAGTATATTTTTTTTGCACCATGTATACTTGCGCGAAAAATTGTATATTTGGGATATAACTTTCAGTATACTTTATAAGTATATATGGCAATATAATTGTACATATATATATTTGATATACTCCTTATACATGCATTTATGTATGAAAAGCATATATAAAAATATACAAATATACAAAATACACAAAAAAATCTAACGTACGTATGTTTGTCAGATATACATAGGAATATACAAAATATGTGATATTGCCGAATATATAAAAAGTATTAAAAAAAAATGTGATTATTATACCACGTACATTATTTCTATATTTTTCGATATATCGAAAAATACACTTTTCTTGCATACTTTTTTTTCCATGGGGTGAATTCCGGAAATGGCGCACATATTTCGAAGTTTCCCGCGCGGCCGGTGAGGGCGCGGGAGCCAAGATGGGATTTTCCCAATTACGGTGCGGGCTGAGCTTATTGTCAGACACGAAAATCCTCGAAGCCCATTTCCGGTTCTTCAAGAACGAAATTCCGGGCGCCGCTTGCAACGGCAACGATGCCTCATTTTTCCGCGACGGGGTCGGATTACCCGGTTCTTTGTAATTTGAAATTTTTAATAACGCCAAGTTCGTTTACCTTCTTCTTCTTCTTCTTCCTTCGCTCGCCCGGGTCTCAGTGTCGTGTGCGCCGCGAGCCGCAGGGAGAGGAGCGACGAGAGAGCGAGAGAGCGAAGGGAAAAAGCGGGTCGCTCTCGGGGATCAACAGCGAGCTCGGGCAATAAGTCAGAGGTCGCGCGGCGAATGAGGCTATAGCGGCAGCCCCAACGAAAGCTTCCACGGTCTCGGATGACGGGGTTTCGTCTCTCGGTGCCGCTCCGCGCGCGCGACACTCGCGTGACACCTGCACCAGCTTTTTCCGGCTCCGCGCCGCGGAGAGACGGGACGAAGGAAAGTGACTAACGCAAAAACACGCGAATAACAACCCGAGTGAAAAAAAAGCTAAAATTCCCTGGTGCTGAATTTTTAGCTCATGGAATGACTATTAAAAAAAATATATATATATTTTTCCGAAAAAAGTCATTCCGTGAGCTAAAATTCCCAGGTGCTGAATTTTTAGCTCATGGAATGACTATTTAAAAAAAATATATTATTTTTCCGAAAAAAGTCATTCCATGAGCTAAAATTCCCAGGTGCTGAATTTTTAGCTCATGGAATGACTATTAAAAAAAAATATATATATTTTTCCGAAAAAAGTCATTCCATGAGCTAAAATTCCCAGGTGCTGAATTTTTAGCTCATGGAATGACTATTTAAAAAATATGTATATATTTTTCCGAAAAAAATCATTCCATGAGCTAAAAATTCAGCACCTGGGAATTTTAGCTCATGGAATGACTTTTTTCGGATTTTTTTTTTTTTTTAAATAGTCATTCCATGAGCTAAAAATTCAGCACCTGGGAATTTTAGCTCACGGAATGACTTTTTTTGAAAAAACAGTCATTCCATTGTGAATAACGTGGCGAAACAAGAGGAGGGAAAAAAAAGGGTTGCGAGGACGAAATAAAAGGTCGACGTGCGAGGATTTTCGTTGCGAGGCCGACGAAAAAGGTCGCCTCGAGATTGCTTTTCCTCCTCGGCCTACGGCGCCCGTATTTATTCCGGCATCCGTACTTCCATCAATCGATGATGACACCGGCTCGTCGGCGGTGTGATTAGTGCGCGACGCTGCGCGTCATTAGCACGCTTCGCCGATAGGCCGATGAACCTTTCCATTATTCGCAACACGTACACAACGCGGGGCGACCACGCGTGTGCGGACTTCGGCACGGCCTTTCTTTGCAGCCTCCACGCCCCTTGCGTAATTTCGCGTGCGAGTTGACGGCGTTGTACAGGTTCATCCAGAATCCGCGTCACCAAACGATCCCCGGAAGTCCGAAAGAGACAATTTGTCACAGCTAATGAGAAAATTCGCCCTCAACTTACTCTCAACTTTTTCTTAATTCGCCCCCAAGTGACAATTCGTGCTCAAGTTGAGAATAAGTTGAGAGTAAGTTGAGGGCGAATTAAGAGCAAGTTGAGGGCGAATTAAGAGCAAGTTGAGAGTAAGTTGAGGGCGAATTAAGAGCAAGTTGAGAGTAAGTTGAGGGCGAATTAAGAGCAAGTTGAGATTAAGTTGAGTGCGAATTAAGAGCAAGTTGAGAGTAAGTTGAGGGCGCGTTAAGAGCAAGTTGAGAGTAAGTTGAGAGCGTATTGAGTGCAAGTTGAGAGAAAATTGAGGGCGAATTAAATACAGGTTGAGAGAGTAAGTTGAGGGCGAATTAAATACAAGTTGAGAGAGTAAGTTGAGGGCGAATTAAATACAAGTTGAGAGAGTAAGTTGAGGGGGAATTAAATACAGGTTGAGAGAGTAAGTTGAGGGCGAATTAAATACAAGTTGAGAGAGTAAATTGAGGGCGAATTAAATACAAGTTGAGAGAGTAAGTTGAGGGCGAATTAAATACAAGTTCAGAGAGTAAGTTGAGGGCGAAGTAAATACAAGTTGAGAGAGTAAGTTGAGGGCGAATTAAGAGCAAGTTGAGGGCGAATTAAGAGCAAGTTGAGGGCGAATTAAATACAAGTTGAGAGAGTAAGTTGAGGGCGAATTAAGAGCAAGTTGAGGGCGAATTATGTGCAAGTTGAGGGTAAGTTGAGGACGAATTCTCTGATTGGTTGTCACAAATAGGCTTCTCATTTAAAAAGTATTGGGAATAAAAATCTCAAATTTTGCACACGCGTTCCTGAAACCATTTCGGACTTCCGGGCGACACGAATGGTCCGGGGACTCTGGATCATCCTGTATACACGGACGTGCGGTTACGAGACGCACATGAATTTCACGAGAATCATCGCGGCTACGATACCGGGAACAAAACACGCCAGTTATTGGCACTTTGAGTTTATGGACAACGTGGGCCACGAGAGCTGCACTTCAATCTCGCGAGAATTACGGGTCGGGCCGTTCCCGAGAACAGAACGCATGATCATCGCCGCCACGTTGATGATCCGAAATGACTCGGTCGTTAGCAGCCGTCGAATCTCTCGTCGACACGATGGACGTCCGCGATGGCCGGTCGATAAATTAGCATTCCGCGAAATTCGCAACGTTATTTTTACTTGAAAAAATTGCCTCGATTTGTACTTTCACATTGAGCCGCTCGAATTTAATTGAAGCGAATCGAATTTAATCTTCGGGAAACGATGAAAAAATTTCGATGAAAATTGTTTCACGACGGAATTTTTGTTTCGGGGAGAAAAAAAATGCGTGCTCGACGACGTAAAAAAAATTATACGGGAATGCAGTGAAGTGCCCGATTTTTTCAAAGATTATCCCTCGCCAGGCAACGATGAGCACCACTCGAACGGAAAAAGCGCGCTCGAATTTTTATTTGATTTTCTTTGTTTTTGCGTCGTGAAATACGAAATTTACGCGGAAATGTATAAGCAATACAATGGCCGCTGCAAATAGTGTATATATCAGTGCACTCCGCGTCTTTCTGGGCCGCTGAATCAGTGCCCATGCACTCGAGATCACGGCGACGGAGTTGTTGAAGTGGAGCGCCCAGATAGAAGTGGAGCGAGCGGAAGCGGGGAAGTAAAGACCCGGCACGGTCCGGGACGAAGATTAAAGCTCGCTCGAACTGAGCCTGCTCGCCGAGCGCCTCTTCAGCATCGACTTCAAACTTTTCACCTAAACTCGCGCTCCGATTTCTTCGGGAGTAAACTGCACTTCGCGATAATTATGAATAAGCAAGGTGCACCGGCGACTCGGGGGATAAATTAAAGTATTGTCGTGTCGCAGGCTTCGGTAAAAAAAATAATAAAAATAAAAATAAACGTCTTAATTAAGGACACGAAGTAAGAAGATTTTCTTCAAAATCATCACGCTGAAGTTCCAATATGAATTAACTCTTCTTGGGAGCTGGAAATGTGCGTTTTGAAAAACTGGGCGAGTAAATTGCACCAAGGTTAATTTCTGCTTTTTCCTGTATTTTTATTTTTATTGTCTTTTGGAAAGAATTTTTTATTTGGGACACAATAGGATGAAGATCGATAGTCGAAGATCACCAGAGGAAACTAGCTTGATCATTTTTTAAATACGTTTATAATCATACAAATTATAAATATTAATATTATTCGTATGCAAATATTCATATTTGCATATTTGCATAGGAATAATATTAATATGAATATTTGCATAGGAAAAAAAAATTTCTTCCGCTTTTCTCGTAGAATTCTCGTAGAACGAAAAATGTGTCATCAGACAGGGTTTTCAAATTTTACTAAATCGAAAAAATCGCAAGCAGGAAACAGTTGCAAAAAAATGCGTAAAATCATAAAATAAAGTAACATCAACAAATTAAACGAAATTGATTGAAATTAAAAATATCTACCGCTGACTTTTAGCGACGTTACACGATACCAAAAAAACCGTCCATGCCGTCATTAACGCCCGACATCCCGAAAAACATGAGTTAAGATAATGAATCATTTTAATTAATGGAGTAGCGCGAAGTTTCAGCCCGAAGAGCAGCCGGTCCCGTCATTCCATTCTATTTGTGCCCCGTCTGGGAATACTTGTAATAATACGAGTGCCCACTTCGTTAACTCTCGGGGCGTATTGCGAACGCCAAGCTCGGGAACTTGTGTAAAACTTGCGCAAAACGAGTATTAAGTAGGGTCCGAAGAGTATCCGCGCCTTCTATATATACATGCAGATAGCTTCGGCGGTAGCGATGTCCGTCTCGCCTTCGGTTCGCGCTCAGTTCTGTGTTGTAAGTTGAAAATCCCCTGAGCGAAGGATCCCCTTTCGAGTGGAGATTATTCTAGTTCTACAAAGTATTTTTTATGTCAAGTAGCGCTCGGTGGAAAGACGGATCAGAGTTTCCTTTCCCCGCTCGGCTCTCCCTCAGTGAGTCCAGACTCCTGGTGGTGCAGGAGTTGAACTGGGTGGTGGGGGGTAAAAATAGCGAATGGCGAAAATAGCAAAATAAAAAAATAATAAAAACAAAATAAAATAAAAATAAAATAAATAAACAAAAATAAAATAAATAAAAATAAAATGAAATAAACAAAAATAAAATAAAATAAATAAAAATAAAATAAAATAAATAAAAATAAAATGAAATAAACAAAAATAAAATAAAATAAATAAAAATAAAATAAATAAAATAGCAAATTTCAAAATAATGAATGGTCTGAATCTAGAATGGCAATCATTATGAAATTCGTTATTTTAGCCATTAGCTATTCTGACCTCCACCCCTATTTTTTTTGCGCGTGGCACTCGCGGGAAAAACTTGAAACCGCGGCTTCGAAAAGCTCCGCCGCTCGCTCGCGGCGCGTCTGCCCCTCTTTTCTCTCGCGATATTAGACCAATATAAAATTCCAACTTTCGCGGCCCGGCCGCAAACTTAACTTTTCTACTTAGCAAAGGAAAGTGTGGCGGTCGCGCGCCGAAATGTCTGTGTACCCCCGGTGCTGTTTGCCGCGGCGTTTTTTCCTCCACCCCCGCGTCGAAGCCGCCCTCGTCAACTTCTATCGCGCTTTCCGCGAGCCTAACGACGCCCGGGGAGCCGAGCCAAGAGGCGCAGATTGAACACCGCGAGCGACAAATTGCTCTAGGCTGGCTCTAGGCTTGCTCCGAACCTTCCAGTCCCTTAGGCTCTGCCCCTCGTTTTTTTTTTTTTTTTTTTTTTTTTTTTTCCGAAAAAACCCGAGGCTCGTGAGCGACGAATTTCCTTTGCGCCCAGCCGGCTTTTCATGGCGAGGTAAAATTCATCCATAGGCGAATAATTAGCCGGACTTTTTCCGGCCTCGGAAAATTATACGCCGGGAAAAATGCGATAATTATCTGAAGAACCGAATTTTATTTCAACAAGCGAGCCTCGCGTTTCGCGATTTCCGCAGATCGAGATTATTATTATATATTATTTCCCGGCTGCTATCGCGAGCGAATCACCGCGAAACTCTGAGACACGAAGCGATAAATAAACTCGAAAAAAAAAAAAAAAAAAACCCAAGACGATGCCTCAAAATTTAACGCGGTATTTACCGCCGCATAAGTGATTTAAATATTCAATTACCGGGATGAAATATTTTTATATTCACGAGGGTGAGACAGTCGAACGGGGGGGCGCGGGGTGGGGGTGGTTCATGTCGAGGGGCAGCAGGGGGGAGGGGGTGCTTTGGCCCGGCGCGAGTGTCTTCCGCAGATAGTAGGAGGGTCGGAAACTTTGCACCTCATATTTACTGTCTTTCGCTCTCTCGCTCCCCGTGGTGTAGGGGAAACCGGGGTAAAACGGGCCACCGGGGTAAAACGGCCCCCCCTTTTTTTCATCATCGAAAAAAAAAAAAAAAAAAAAAAAAAAAAATTAGGGTAAAATGAAATTGACGCCTGATATCGAATTTTTGAGTGAAAAGCAATAAAAAAAACACTTTGGGTTTTGTCATAGAGCCATTTTTTTTAGGGGGTCCGTTTTACGTCGGTAATTTTTTTTTTGCCGATGTTCAAAATTGGCGCCTAATATCCCATTTTTTCAGTGAAAAGGAATTAAAAAAAACACTTTGGGTTTTCTCATAGAGCCATTTTTTGCTTAGGTGGCCCGTTTTACCCCAGAAACATTTTTTTTGCCGTCGCTCAAAATTGTCGACTAATATCGAATTTTTTAGTGAAAAGCAATAAAATAAAAACACTTTGGATTTTCCCATAGAGCAATTTTTTGCTTAGGTGGTCCATTTTACCCCCATACCCCCCTATATAGCCAAGGTGGGAGATATTGTATGAGGACACGCGCTGCTCCCCTGCTTCCGATTTCTCCAGTTCCCCGCCCCCCCGGCTTTCAGAGGCACAGGGCGCAGGAACGGTTCGCCACCCCCCGTGGGGCGGTGGGGGTGGGGGTGGGAGATACACGGCAGGCGGCGTCGCGTTTTAATAAATTGTCATACATTTTATGCATGAACGAGGAAGCGGGTCGTTCTCGGGCTCTCTTTAAAACTAGACGAGTGCCTCGACGTTCCCTCTTGTGCCGCGCGTATTCATGCGCGTCCTACTATATTTATAGGGGGACGAGTGAAGTGGAGCCCGAGATGAGCGAGAAGTGGCCCGCGAGTCAGCCCGGAATCTGGGAATGGGTATGAAGCTCAATTATAAAGTGCTTCGGGGCGAAGAAGATACGGAATTCGCTCGGCTCGGTGTTGGTAAATGTGAATGAGAGAGACCGGGGGGTGGTGGGGGGTGGAGGAGGGGGGACGGGGAGTCTCGAGGGGTCCGTCTAGGGCTCGTCCGTACGATTGCCTCGCGCGCTCCGGCCATTTATACCTTTCTCAACAAATAAGTACGTATATGAAATATTGTTTTTTTTTTTTTTTTTTTTTTTTTTTTTTTTTCGTCGTTCGGATCCCTATGCATTATTCATGGGGGAAACGTTTCAACAAAATTACTCACTTCGGTCGCACGAACGACCGTAATATAATCTCTGAGTGCGGCGCTCTCTCGCGTCCGAGTGAAAAGTGAAAACCCGGGGACGCGACGAGGCGATCGGGAACGGCCATTTTTTAGTGGGATTGGCGACTTCCTTGCGCGCAGGATTTTTTTTTGGTTTTTGGGGAGTCGAGATGCGCTCGAAATTCTCGTGGAATTAATTTTTTTTTTTTTCATCGGCACTACCGTGAAACGCTCATGTTGAACCTCAAAGTATGTCAGTTAAAATTTGAGAACCGAAAAAAATAATTTAGAGGTGACTCGACGACATTTTTAAAATTCTAAAATTCTAAAATTCTAAAATTCTGAAATTCTAAAATTCTAAAATTCTAAAATTCTAAAATTCTAAAATTCTAAAATTCTAAAATTCTAAGATTCTAAAATTCTAAAATTCTAAAATTCTAAAATTCTAAAATTCTAAAATTCTAAAATTCTAAAATTCTAAGATTCTAAAATTCTAAAATTCTAAAATTCTAAAATTCTAAAATTCTAAAATTTAAAATTCTAAAATTCTAAAATTCCTGTGAAATCCCACCTTCGGTCGGACCGTACACAGACGACTGCCCCAAACGTAGGTCACCCGTATAACCCACGTAACCCCCGAGACTCAAGCTCATATTACTTGCCGAATAAAAATACGTGCCCGAGAAAAAGCCAACTACACGCGAACGGGCGAATTTAGCGGGTCCTTAAGGGCCAAGTATTTTGCGAAGCTGGCTTTCCACCTCACAACGGCGGATAATTTATGCATACCGAAGTGACCGGGCGCCTTGGGAATGGCACCAAAAAATCCACGTGTTACACGGCTGACGGGTGGAGCGCTGAGGAGGGCGGGGAGAAAGGGAGACTCCACGGCTCGGCGGTGTAACAAGAAATTGGATAAAAACGAGGGAGAAAAATACACGCACAGCTAGCCGCTCTGGTATCACCTGGGAGCACGAAGCGAGTGCGACGCGCGACGTACGGAAACGTCAGCGTAGCCAACGTGTGCGTCGCGTATTTTCGCACAACGATTCGAGTGATCTCGAAGCCCCGCGCGATGAAAGCGGAATAAAAATATGATATCCCGCCGCGATGAGCCGAGGACGCGATAAGGGGGCGGGTTGCGGTATCGCGTTCGTATATACGGTATTGACCGCTGTGTAATGGAAACTGTCGACAGTCGGCGGGTCGCTGTATGGACGTGGCCTGTAATGATCGCCGCGATTGTTGTGATATTTCGGCCTCGGGCGGCTCGATCCAACCAGCTGCCAATGGGGAAAAACCGGGGAAGGAAAAAATAAAATAAAACAGCCCTCGCGACGGACGGACAACCCCCTCCCCCTCCCCACGCTCCACACCTCTCGCCCTGTACACTCGATGGGTTGTACATTTTTATTCCAACATTTCGCGTTCAACCATATCGACGAAGAGATTTTTTTTTTTTTTTTTTTTTTTTTTTTTCGTGTCTCCTCTCTTTTTTTATTTCGATAATCCCGGAATGGAGCAACTGACAGTAGCGACTCTATCGCGATTTCCCGGTGTGTCAATCGGCGAACAAAAAACGCGCGCGCGCTCGTTTTGGCTCCGGTGTAATTTTTTTGAAAATATATATCAGTGGCGCGGAAAATCCTGAGCGATAAAAAACGTCGAGAGTGCAGCGAGGCGCTGCACACCGCAAACAGTCACTCGTGTGTCTCGTAATGCAGTTACCGATTGCATTATTTGCCGTCGCGGTGTAACCGTGAAACGTCGCGGCCACCGCTGCGGTAAATTTTTTTTTTTGTTTTTTTTTTTTTCGTGAATTTGTTTTTCGTATTTTTGCCAACTCGATCGCGAGCCGGGAGCGCGGGGTCAATATTGGCCGTCGCGTTTCCGCGGCGCGCGACACGTTTTGTCATTATCGCATTACGAGACTGAGCGACCGGGATTTACGGGGACGACGGACGTCGCTCAATTTCCATTCGGTGTAATCGACCGCGTGTAAAGAGTCACACGATGATCCATCGGATTTCCGTCGATTTATATCGGATTTTGTGTGTCCAAATAAAACGCGATTAAAAAATAAATTCAACAGAATCCTGAACGATTTTTCTAAAAATGCAGAAAAATTAATGCATCATTTTTCTTTTAATTTTTTTAACTTAGTTTGCCCGATCATTTGTTTAACAATTCATTTTATCAGTAATTTTTCAATCACATTTTCATATTATTACTATATGCAAAATAAATCTTTATCGCAGCACCTTCCATATGCTTAATTTTTTTTCCATTACATATTGCGAAGCTTTTTTTTCTTTCTTTATAGCTTATTGTGTTTAATATTTTATTTTTATTTTTGTATATTCTCTAATATTTTTGGTATTTTTTAATATTGATTGCGAATCTTATTATGGCTGTATATTATTGCACGGTGCACTTAGGGGACGAACTAAATATCTCTCTCTCTCTCTTTAAAAAAATAAATGAATAAATAAATAAATAAATAGGGGACGAAATAAATCTCTCTCTCTCTCTTTAAAAAAAATAAACAAATAAATAAATAAATAAATAAATCTCTCCCTTACATTGAAACCAATCGCTCGACGTTCTCGAGCCTGATTATTTTTTTCCACTCAACGATCCGGCGCAAGAAACTCGCGAAGTCGCTGGAAAATCATCGACGCTTCGTTTCGGAACACAGGGGCCCTCGATCACGGGGGGGAGCACCTTGCGTCAGAGTGGAGTCTTATCAGCGCAACGACACGAAATCACGCGAGGTACCAGAGCGAGCCGACCTCCCCGGTGGTGCCGGCGGTGCTGCCGTTGAAGGCCCCGGCAGCAGCAGCAGCAGCGACCCTCGGGCAACACCAAACTGGAATCGGAGCTCCGCGGAGGCCGCACGCGCCCATCGTGCATGGTCACTCCCTTGATTTCGATCGTGACCCGCGCCTCTCACACCCCCCCGAGAGTTTTCTCTCGCGCTCTCGACCTACCGAAGTGACTCGTTAAGTCCCGAAGAAAAATGAGGTTTCCCCCCCTCACCGGCGAGGCCGAGGCTAATATCTACTCTGCACCTGCTACGGCATCATTAAATGTAAGGGAAAGTTCGCCACCGAAGAAGTAGGACGAAAAAAAAAAAAAAAAAAAAAAAAAAAAGTGTATTCGGCTTTTCGAGTGTAATCAGCGTCGAGAGTGTTATATCTGGGCTTTCCGACTCTGACTTTCATTAGCCGTTAACTTTATTAATTATGGCGCAGTGTCGCAGGGAAATTTGGCGTAACCGGTGGGCCCGCGCGTGACAATATCGATGCGGGATCTCCGCGAGCGAATACTTAACATTCGCCGGATACCTCGATAGGGCGAATTGCCGTTCTGGCTTTTAAGTACTCGCGTATATTTTACGGGGCGATATGTAGATCACGGAATTGGAGGGGATTTTTATAAGGAATTTAGGGAGGGCACAGTCGTTGGCCATTGTTGCTAGCGATTGGCAGCAGTGTCGCGATGTTGCGAATTTTTTGTGCAGTCGAATTACACTTTTTTAAAATTAAATTTCCTAATTTTTATGTCTAATTATAATGTATTTTTCTGTCTAAATTGTGTGTTAAATTTTAAATAACGATTTGTGTAAAAGAGCAAATTTTTATATTAAACTTCCTAATTCTCAGAGAATTTCGTCAGAATGGCTTGAATTTTATGTGTCACTTCTGTATTAAATTTTACATACCAATTAGTGGTATTTAAAATCTTACAAATTTTAAATACCACTATTTATTTAAAATCTTACAAATTTAAAATCTTACAAATTTTAAATACCACTATTTATTTAAAATCTTACAAATTTAAAATCTTACAAATTTTAAATACCACTATGTATTTAAAATCTTACAAATTTTAAATACCACTAACTGGCATTTAAAATTGAATTAAAAAACAATTAAAATTTCACAATTCAAAATTTGTAAAATTTTAAATACCACTAATACCACTAAAAACCACTAATAAATTATAAAAAAATGTCTCAGTCGTTGGCCACATTACAAAAGATCGTCGTTTGTGCCACAATGTAAATTTTCTCAAAGCTCCTTCCGATCATCATTATTACATGACGGCCAATGACTGTGCCATCCGGTTTCCCGTGCAGCCACAGCGACACCAGTCAGCGCTCGAATGTGGGAAACGCGAAGTTTACGTACCCCGCGGAGTTCCATATATATAAGTATCACATTTTAGCCGCGCGCCATTTTATCACTTTAGCACGGCGGTCGCCATGAATTATTCCAATGATGACGACGATACAGCGGTTTATGATTTACATTTACTATCGCGAACTTCGAGATAACATATGTAAATTCGTTCGCTCCTATAGGTGGTCCGGGTTGCACACGAGCGCGGCATGCATGTAGGCCATTCTTCTCCCTGTTAGCATTTCTCTGGCATTGAACTCCTCGACCGTGTAATGTAAAGGTACCGATTTCGGCCACCTTTGACTTAGTTTTTGTCACCGAGTTCGAAAGCACAGAATTATTAAATTATTATTATTAGAGAATTTTTATTATTAGAGAATTATTATTATTAGAGAATTATTATTATTAGAGAATTTTTATTATTAGAGAATTTTTATTATTAGAGAATTTTTATTATTAGGGAATTATTATTATTAGGGAATTTTTATTATTAGAGAATTAGTATTATTAGAGAATTATTATTAAAATGATATAAAATTGTATCGATAAACTTGTTAATTTATATGGATACTTTCGAAGTACCAACATAAAAATACAGAAAACAGTAATTTGAAATAAAAATATAGTGAAAATGGCCGAAACTGGTACAGTGACCGAAACCGGTACCTTTACCTTAGTTGGCCACTTTTGCCACTTTGGCCACGGTTAACGTTTGCCCGCCGCGATTAACCCCCATTACGTATCGCGTTATGAAAACGAAAAACGGCGCTGATTAATTTGATAATTGAAAAGCGCAACGTCAAATATTTGCGCGCGGAATATAATTTTTAACAACCTGACCACCCCGGCTGCTCGTTGTCGGCCTCAGTCTGCGAGCCAATTACGTCCAATCAAACGGATCTTCCGGGGCCTTTCAATTATTTCGCGTCAATTAGTTCCTCGAACGTTTTCGTTTACGCGAAAATTTCGACCGTCGTTTCACGGGCGAATTATTGCCCGCTGCACTTGCTGAATAAATTGCGATATGTGGAAAAATAATTCGTTGCCACTGCAAGAACCGAATTTCGTGTTAATTATACGTCAATCAGCGCTTTTTGTGACGCGAAAAAAACAGCAATGAGACAGTTCAACGATACGAGGATCGTAAAATTGATACAACAGCGAGCAATTTTTTTTCTCGTGATTAAAGAATGAACATTTTTAAAACACGATGGAAAATAAAATATTCCGGGAAATATGCTGTTCGTAAAATAAATACAACATCAGATAATGTTTTCGGGCAATGAAAGAATGAAAATTCAAACAAAAAAAAAAACAGGACGGAATATAAAATATTCAGGAAAATTCTAATTACAAAATAAATAAAAAGTAAAATCATGTTTTCGCGAAACTAAAGAACAAAAATTCGAAAAAAAAATAAACACGACGCAAAATAAAATATTCACGAAAATGCTAATTACAAAATAAACAAAAACAAAAATCGTGTTTTCGCGAAACTAAAGAACAAAAATTCGAAAAACCACGAAACATGAAACCAGAAAAAAACGCTACTTTGTAAACCACACAAAAAATTTAATCAGCGTTGTGGGTACGTTTAAATAATAAAGATGATTAACACCCGTTCCGAATAATTAAATGCACTCGAAAAAAAAAAAAAAAAAAAATTCGATCCCCGCGTTATTGGAAATGCGAGTCCCATTGATCACCCGTTGACCCGGTAATCCCCGTACGGAGCATGGAGCGAAATACTCACCCCCCTCGATCGAGAAGTTTCTTTCGATGGCGCGAAACCCACCGCCGTCCAACGCCTCCCGACAGTCGAATGCACCGTAGCTGGGACAGCAGCAGGTTACAACATAACAATAACTCGGCGTATCCTGACACTCGCGCTCGATCGTCGCTATCATTCCCACACAGCGAGCGCAACTCGGCAATTCGAAAGAAAAAAAAAAAAATACTCGAAAATATCACGGCGACCGAGGAGAATTATTTTTCATACTCGCGAAACACCGACACTTAATAATTCCAAAAACTCCATAATAATTATCCAAACGTTCGTTTAAAATTAAACGACAATTAATTACACGCAATTAACTAAAAATATTATTACACGACGAATATGAATTATTTAATTATCGGTTGACCACGGAATCGTTAAAAATAAAAATATCACGGCGAACCCGAAGAATTATTTTTCATACTCGCGAATCACCGACACACAATAATTCCAAAAACTCCGTAACAATTTCCCAAAACGTTCGTTCAATTAAACAATTAATTACCCGCAATTAAATAAAAAAATATTATTACACGACGAATATGAATTATTTAATTATCTCTCGACAACGGAATCGACAGCGAAGATTCGTAACACCTGTTGTTAAATAACAAAAAGTCCTTTTTTATTTTTCATATCATTATTATTATTATTATTATTTTTATTTCTTTATCAATTAAAATTAATTACTGGTTGCATTTTTCCACTGAATTTCCACGACGTGTTCCGGGTCTGCTTTATTTACGATTCACGTCGGGCTCTCTCTCGGCTCTCTCGCCTCGGTGTGTGTTGCACGCGCGGCGGCCACTCGCGGACTGACTGCAACCTGCGTAGGGCATCGATTTTAAACCGTGGCTCAGGACTCAGGTCGGGCCGTAGACTCCGGCGCGCTATCGTTGCGGTGCCGCCGCCGCCGCCGCCGCCGCCGCTACGTTGGGGGAGCCGCGGAGCGCGAGCGAGCGGCGCGACGAATCCTCGCGGCACCCGCCGCGATAGCGCAGACGGTGACACGAGGCGAGCCAGAGATCGTCTCGTGCGGCGCGCGTCCGTCGCACGACTTTGACGCACGCGGCACACGGCCGGAACGGCGTTGCGTGCGCCGTGCACGAAAACAGGGGGGTGGGGGGGCGCCGGGACGTCGATGGGGTTCCGGGGGTGGGGGGATGTGGGGGATGTTTCAGCCCTCCGAAAGCTTCGAGCTGTACCGTCGCTCGGTTTTTTCGCAGACGACACGCTTTTCGAAATGTCTTTTATATTGACAGTTTTAATATTTATTTGTTATATTTATTTTTAAATCATTTGTTTAAATCATTTATTTGTTATATTTATTTTTAAATCATTTGTTTAAATCATTTATTTGTTATATTTATTTTTAAATCATTTGTTTAAATCATTTATTTGTTATATTTATTTTTAAATCATTTGTTTAAATCATTTATTTGTTATATTTATTTTTAAATCATTTGTTTAAATCATTTATTTGTTATATTTATTTTTAAATCAATTATTAGGTGCAATTTTCGAAATTATTATAATTAAAATTATTATATAGTTATTTAAAAAATATTATACACTGGGAATAAATATAATTCGATGTATTAAATTATTTATTTATATTTATTTAATACGGAATTGATTTGCAATAATGTTTTGGTGAAATGATGACATATTTTATTGAACGTACTGTGATATAAATTAATATCCTTAAATATCGTTGATTTCAATAAATGTCCTTAAATATCGTTGATTTAAATAAATATCCTTAAATATCATTGATATAAATAAATATCCTTAAATATCGTTGACGTAAATAAATATCCTTAAATATCGTTGATTTAAATAAATATCCTTAAATATCGTTGATTCAAATAAATATCCTTAAATATCGTTGATTCAAATAAATATCCTTTTGAAAATTAGCAACACAATGATTTTACTGCCTCGAGTTGGAAATTCAGTGAGTAATTAAATTGTAATTGATATTAAGACAGAGCGACGTGTTTTTCACGTTTCTGCAATACTGACGGTTAAGGAGTTCGGGCATTTTTCACCGAGCCCACATTGTGTATATCCCGAGTTTTCATTACCAAAATCCAATTTAGCCTCCAAACGTCTAATATTGCCGGCAATGAGATAATTAAGCGCCGTCGACTTAAGGAGACCAATATTAAGGCCCGACGTCTAAAATTAGGGGCAGAGGGAGTTTTCGACCCTCGAAAAGTTTCGAGGCAGCCTGGCGCGGTGCCTGTCGAAGGTCTTTTGACAGTCAGCAAGTTGGAATAACCCTCTTCGAAATCTTCAAAGAATCGTAACCAGTTTTGCGGGACGACGACGAGTAAGATTTACAATTATTTCATTATTCGTAATATACAAATAAGACGACTTTGAAAAATGTTTAATTTTTTGTTAATATCAGTTTATTTTTTTAAATATCAAACCTACGTCACATGAATGTTTATTACTAATATTTAAAAAATCCTACGTTTCCACATGATTAATTAAATCATCCCCTAATGAGTCCCAAAAATGTATCGGGAAATTTAATTTTTTTATTATCATCAATTTATTTAATTAATTAAATTTATGTTCTTTTTATTGAATTTTTTTTTATTTATTTAATTTATTTTTTAATATCATCAATATTAAGTCACATGAACGTTTATTACTAATATTTAAAAAATCCTACGTTTCCACATCAGTAACTAAATCACCCCCACCGAACCCCAATTTCTCCCCACCCCCGAATTAAAATCAAGCCAATCCAAAATGGCGGCTTCGGAAATCGCGAATATCGCGACACGAGCAATTAAGCCCCGCGTCGTCCGACGGCCTCGCGATATTAAGTCCCGACGTACGTCGATAACCGACAAACAGATCGCTCGAAGACAGTCGCGCAGTCGTAATTGCATAACACTATGCAAATCAGGTCGCGGGCCGCGCATATATATGTGCAGTCGAGTCAAGTGATCATCGGGCCGTATAGACGCACAGCCGCGCACGTAGATCCGAGGAATCCGCCATTACTCAATGAATTATACGTAATATCCGCGGGACTCCGTAGTCTCGACGTATAATACACTTAACGTAATTGATTCCTATGCGCGCGCATATATATCGTTAAAGGGATTCGCCGGGTTCGAATCGTGCGGATCCACCCCGTCACAGGGGGTAGTAATTGAATCGTACAACAAGACAATCTCTCTCTCTGTCTCTCTCTGGCATGTAACGGTGATGAACCATGCAGAGGCGAATTGGGACGACTGTGACGATGCAAATTAATTATTTAATTTAACAGTGTGTGATCAGGTTTTTAATTTTTTAATTCATATTCGTATGATTTTAATTAATTACTTAATAGCGTGAGAACAGATTTTTTATTTTTTATTTCACATTCGTATGATTTAAATTAATTATTTAATAGCGTGAGAATAGATTTTTCCATTTTTAATTCATATTTGTACGATGCACATTATTTATTTAATTTAACAGTGTGTGATCAGGTTTTTAATTTTTTGATTCATTTTCGTATGATTTAAATTAATTATTTAATAGTGTGAGACTAGATTTTTCAATTCTTAGTTCATATTTGTACGATGCAAATTATTTATTTAATTTAACAGTGTGTGATCAGGTTTTTAATTTTTTATTCATTTTCGTATGATTTAAATTAATTATTTAATAGCGTGAGACTAGATTTTTCAATTTTTAATTCATATTTGTAAGATGCAAATTATGTATTTAATTTAACAGTGTGTGATCAGGTTTTAAATTTTTTAATTCATATTCGTATGATTTAAATTAATTATTTAACAGTGTGAGAATAGATTTTTCAATTTTTAATTCATGTTTGTACGATGCAAATTAATTATTAAATTTAACAGTGTGTGATCAGGTTTTTAATTTTTTTATTCATATTCGTATGATTTAAATTAATTATTTAACAGTGTGAGAATAGATTTTTCAATTTTTAATTCATGTTTGTACAATACAAATTATTTATTTAATTTAACAATGTGTGATCAGGTTTTTAATTTTTTTATTCACATTCGTATAATTTAAATTAATTATTTCATGTATTAGTGTGAGAATAGATTTTATAATTTCTTTTTTTTTATTGAAAATTTTAAAATTGAAAAGATCAAAAGGTCACAGGGGGTCGTAATTGAATCGTACAACAAGACAATATCTCTCTCTCTCTCTCTCTCTGTGCATGTAACGATGATGAACCATGCGGAGCCGAATTGGGAGGACTTGGGAACAATCGCGAGAGGCACCCAAAGGGAGGAGAGGAGAGGGGATGAAAGCCAAAGAAGACGAGACGGCAAAATAATCGTGTCGAATTTCTCTCGTGGAAAGGAAGGAATTCCCGGTCGTTTGAGTCCCCGAAATGGTCTACCCTCACGCGACACGAGCTTTCAATCGTTGTACCCGGTGTGTCTGCATATGCGCGCCGGCCTCTCGTCCTTGCCCACTCCACTCTTGCAGCCGGATTAATTTTCTCGATGATATATAGCCCGACGTCTGCCAGGCTCGGCTCTCGCAAATTATACAAATGTGTATAGCACGCTGGAGCTATAAGGGTGGTGGGGGCAAAATGGGACACACGAGCGAAAAATGGTTTTATGAGGAAAACAAAATTGTACTTCGATTGCTTTTCATCCAAAAATCCGATTCCAATCATCAATTTTAAGCATCGGCAAAAAAAAAAAAGTGGGGGCAAAATGGGACAGACCCTAAATTCAGAAATTCGTTTTTTTTACTCTGTGATACTCCTTAATAATTATTTCGGAAAAAAAAAATTGGAAAAGGAAAAAAATATTTCAAAGTGACTTTTCAAAAGCCAGATTGCTTAAAACACTCAAAATTGTTAAAATTTTGTCCCGTCCCATTTTGCCCGCGAAAACTATTGGAACTGAAAAAATCGGTGTCCCATATTGCCCCCGCGTGCCATTTTGCCCGCGCCTCCCTTATTTCAGGCTTCCGCTTCGCCCGTCTCCGTCCCGCTTTGAATTGTCGGACCACAAGTGTTTCGGACGTTCCCGGATACGCCGGCGCCGATAAAGTTCTCTCCTAGGCCGCCAGCATCTGGAGAGAAGCGCAAAAAAAAAAAAGCGAACGGCGCGCGGCTGAAAACCCCGGGGGGAAAAAAAGCAGCCTTGCGGCTGAGCCTTGCGGGTTGCGCGGGAGGGGGAAGGTTTATTGGGAAACCTGTGTACCCGCACTGTTGCCGCCTCTAATTCTCCCGGATTCTCTCCGCCTGTATTATTTTCGCTGACCGCCGAGATATTGTTTTCGACCGGCGCTTTTTGGTGCTTTTTGGGCTGAATTACTGTTTTTTTTTGCTTATTTTTTTATTTTACCCTTTCGCTTATTTTTTTATTTTACCCTTTCGCTTATTTTTTTTATTTTACCCTTTCGCTTATTTTTTTATTTTACCCTTTCGCTTATTTTTTGTATTTTACCCTTTCGCTTATTTATTTTATTTTTGTTTTATTTTACGCTTTTGCTTATTTTTTTTATTTTTGTTTTACGCTTTCGCTTATTTTTATTTTATTTTTGTTTTACGCTTTCGCTTATTTTTTTATTTTTTTATTTTACGCTTTCGCTTATTTTTATTTTGTTTTAATTTTACGCTTTCGCTTATTTTTTATTTTGTTTTAATTTTACGCTTTCGCTAATTTATTTATTTTATTTTATTTTACGCTTTCGCTTATTTATTTTATTAAATTTTTTTTATTTTTTTTTCAATCCCTATTGCCTCGCAATAGAAATTTTTTGTTCAATTTTGTGTTTTGATAAAAAAACAGACACAGAAAACCTGTAGGAGAGAAATAATGCAGACGTATTTCAAAATAATAATTTTCATCCCCACGGCAAAAAAAAAACTATTCGCAGCTGCGTTGCGTCGAAACGATGTTTGTTCGACCGCGAGTTTGCCAAACTATTCATTTTCTCGGCTCTCGTCGAGACCCCGGAACCAGCGAATGGAGCGAATGGAACGTGTGCGAAAACGATCAATCATGGGGCTGACGATCCCACGACTTTTACTACTGGCTCACGGCCGTCTGGCCCGACGTCTGCGACGTGGTGTTCCCGGTCGTCGAACGAGCCCACCGCGCGAGGAAATAATCGAGCTTATAAGTATTTGCGCAGGGGAGAAAAAGTTCGTTCCTCTCCTTTGTCCCCGGGTCGAGTGACTTGTGAGGTCGAGCGGGGAAACAACCCCTGGATTAATAAACGCGTGATAATTATGTCGCGCCAGCGAGGGGCGACCCTCGTGCCCCGAGACTCGCTGCACGAGGCGTGTAGGGTGGAAAAGCTCGCTGAAACAGATCCAAAATACGCGGAGTCATTAAGAGGCTTTTCCGTCGAGCGGCTATCGCGGGTTTCAATCGTTCCGCGTCCTCCCTTCATGGGCGAATATTTAATAGCGTATGAGTAGATTTTTTAATTTTTAATTCATATCTGTGCGATGCTGATTAATTATTTAATTTAACAGTGTGTGAGCAGGTTTTTAATTTTGTAATTCATATTCGTATGATTTAAATGAATTATTTAATGTAGTATTGTGAGAAGAGATTTTTTCATTTTTAATTCATATTTGTACGAAGAAAATTAATTATTTAATTTAACAGTGTGTGATAAGGTTTTTAATTTTTTAATTCATATTCGTATGATTTAAATTAATAATTTCATGTATTACTGTGAGAATAGATTTTTGAATTTTTAATTCATATTTGTAAGAAGCAAATTAATTATTTATATTAGTGTGTGAATAGATTTTTTTAATTTTTATTTCATATCTGTACGACACATAAATTATTTAATTTATCATCTCATGAATAAAAAAGTGCAACTGTGTCATCGGGTGCAATGAATTTTTAAACTATTTTTTAAAAAATGATTTAAAATTAAATTTATAAAATATACAATTTTTAAATTAAAAATAAAAAATTATAAAATTTAATTATACATTTTTATTTATAATTAAAACTATTTAACGTAACAATTTCATCAAGCCTCCGTTTTTCACACGACCAAAACCAAAGAATATATTCCAGCCGCATACAACAGGCTTGCAAGTTGTCTCGCTGCTCCTCAACCCGAAAGCCCAAATGCCCACGATCATCATGAACATGCATTTCAACCCTTCAGACATGTGTGTGCGCAGCATGCGACACGTGTGTCCATTTCCAAGAAGCGTCGTTCCCGTGCGTTTCGCGAGCAACGTCGGTGGATAAACGTTTCCAATAAAACCGGAGAGCAGAGTCGGACAGTCCGAGAGATCGGTGGGCCGAGTCTCGGACGTCCGGATCGCCGTTTCCCGACCTGACATTCCGGCGTAGCCCTTTTCGGCCCGGTGAATACGTCTTGGCAACGAAATAGCCGGTGCGAGGTACGAAATTCTCGGTGCAATAAGTTATTTAAAAGGCGAGGCGGCGTATAGAGTGGTCCACCCGGTAACGAGAGCTGCCGGTTGAGTAGTCCGAGTGCTTCGGCTCCTGGAGGGTCGACGATCCCTCCCTAAGACTCGGACTCGTTTCTCGTCCGGACGCCGTGCTCGTTCCGCTGGAAGGAGATTGGGGCGTCTCTTCATTATTCAAAGCTAAACACCTTCATTGGTCACAAGCCGGGTGGACGTCCGGTGTGCAGTTCGTTCCTCCGGCTCCGCTTCGTGTTGTACACGGGATGTACACCATCGGCGATTTTCGGACAGATCGACCGGTCTTCCCGTGGCCGAAATTCGCGGAAACTCGGGATGGTGGATTTTGGTCTTGGGAAAAGAGGTCGGTCGGTTGATCGGTTCTTGGACTAAATCCGTGTCGTCGGTTAGGTTTCTTCATCAGTGGTACAAGTGGTACATGGTCCACTGCCGTAGAAAATGTATTCCGCCAGGCTGAATATATCTGTCGAAGGAACCAAGAATTTCGATGTTCCAATTAAAGCTGACCACCTTCTTGGAAAAATTAGGGGATAAAATATCTCGCATTTTCGATGTAAGTATCCAAACAATGTCATCCAAACATTGGTTGGATGATATTGTTGGATGATATTGTTTCGATGATATTGTTGACATTGGATGGAGGAATATTATTTGGATGACATTGTTTGGATGATATTGTTGACATTGGATGGAGGAATATTGTTTGGATGACATTGTTTGGATGGACAAGTGGATGACATTGTTTGGATCGACAAGTAGTTGACATTGTTTGGATGGACAAGTGGATGACATTGTTTGGATGGACACGTGGATGACATTGTTTGGATGGACAAGTGGATGACATTGTTTGGATGGACAATTGGATGACATTGTTTGGATGAACAAGTAGATGACATTGTTTGGATGGACAAGTGGATGACATTGTTTGGATGGACAAGTGGATGACATTGTTTGGATGAACAAGTGGATGACATCGTTTGGATTGACAAGTGGATGACATTCTTTGGATGGACAAGTGGATGACATTCTTTGGATTAACAAGTGGATAACATTCTTTGGATGGACAAGTGGATGACATTGTTTGGATGGACAAATGGATGACATTGTTTCGATGGACGAGTGGATGACATTGTTTGGATGGACAAGTGGATGAAATTGTCTGGATGGACAAGTGGATGACATTGTTTGGATGAACAAGTGGATGACATTCTTTGGATGGACAAGTGGATGACATTGTTTGGATGGACAAGTGGATGACATTCTTTGGATGGACAAGTCGATGACATCATTTGGATGGACAAGTGAATAACATTCTTTGGATGAACAAGTGGATGACATCGTTTGGATTGACAAGTCCTACGGACGACCCATAATTTCATCTACCAACTAAAATCAATTCCAAACCATTGTAACACCTCCCCCCATATCCTCACAGCCATCAAATTCACCGGTGTCGCCTCTACTATCCACCTACTATAATTAGATAAAAAAAGTTAGTGCTCGTGTATTTACCAGCTACCCCGGAAACCCACGAAGGTTATACATCAGTTTGAGCATAGCGTAGGTGCGTCCCGATCACCGCGTTCCTTTTGCAGCTTCCAGCGTACGCCGTCGAGGGCGCTCATTGTGTACAACACAGCGTCGTCATCCCCGTCGTTCCAACCACCCCCCCTTGGTCCACGTGTGTCTCGACCGCGTTGTGTTCGCGGGGTCGTCACTGTGTGGAACGTGTCCAAACGATGGACCGCGTAGTCCGGCCACCGATGCACCATGTGCTAACTTAACTGAAGGGATTACGAGCTTAGTTAATGGATGCCCGGCGTGTATATACAGAGTTAGGGGTGGAAACCGCGCCCGTCTGCCGCGCGGCGCTTCTGCTCGGGATGCTGGCTGCTACGGCTTGATGGTCCCGCTGTAACCCGCTGCAGACACACAACCGCACACACCGAACACACCGGTAAACGATGGATTCGCCCGAAGTCTTTCGCGATAAATCTCAGATTATGCGAAAGGGGTTTGCGCGAGAGGGATGAAAGAGCCATACCGAGAAAGGAATGGCGGCGGGAGGGGTAGGAGGGGTAGGAGGGGGTGATAGCGGAATGGAACGAGGCATTACTGCTCTTTTTGGTTTTCCCTTTCACGGCCTTAGCGCTCGCGCGCCCGTCTCTCGTTCGTGCGGCTACCGCTAATACGGGTCACCGGGGCTAAATGACACAGTGTACCATTGGGGGGGTCGCGAAAGGCCCGTAAAACACGGAATTTCGAGTGACTATTTTGGGTCGCAGTCTCGACATAATCCTCATGGAAGAAATGTATATTTAAAGTATATTCAAAAGTATATTTTTCAGTATATTAAATATACTTTTTTACGAAAAATTAGTTATGTCGAATATACTTTTGGATGTACTTAAAAAATATATATTATGGCACATACACTTGAAATATACTTCCCATATATTCAGCATATATTTAAAATGTATAAAAATTATAAAATATATATTTCAACTATATTTTGTATATATTTTTGAATATAACGAAAAATATATTTTATTAATATATATTTAATATATATATAATTGTTATGTTTAACAACATAACAATTATTATTATTTATTGTTGTTTTGTATATGTTGTTATGTTTATTTTTTAATATATATATATTTTATATTTTATTAATATATATTTTATTGTTTCAATGTTAAATCGGATTGTGACTAATTTTAAATTAAAAAAAATGGTTTTTGACAGCCCGAAATCCACGGTTTTATCGAATCAATGATTTTTTTTTTTTCGTCCAGTTTCCACTCGCGGTTGTTTTTGATCTGCTATTTTCCCCCCGGCGAGCCAAGACGCCCCGGTCGCCTCTCGAGCATCCGCATCAGCGGTTATTTTTACAGGACGAAATTCCAGGGGAGTTCCACGGGTATTATATATCCGCGTCGCTTCGCTTTTACCCCCGGCAGCTGCTTCGCCCGGTTCTTCGAGGACTCCACGTTTTCCGTATACATTGAGAGGGGGGCGAGAGGGGGGCGGGCTTGCGAACGCGAAGCTTTTGCTGGAACGTTGAAAATAATGAGGATTAGTACAAGGCGAGCGAATGAACCCGGGCGCGCATACTGGAAGCAACAGCGCGACGGGTACGGCGCGGGTTCCCCGATATTATTTTTGCGAAACAAGTGGAGGCGCGCGGCTCCACCGCGTGATGAATGAATGTGTATTTTCCAAAGACAGCGGTCGTTAGTCTCGGCCTCGTTCCCCTTCGTCCTGCTCTTTTTTTTTTCTTCCGCGCTTCATCTTGGATACTTTTCGCCCCCCCCCCCCCCCTCCCCCTGCCCCCCTTTTTCTGCGGGACTCTTGCGACGAGCTCCTTAGCCCCCTTATGCAGCGCAAAGACCACGTCTGTCGTGTATGAACCCCGAATTGCGACCCCGTTATTGTTATTATTATGTGACGTCGCTGATTCCCAATTTTTGCGCGATATCTGGTAAGGCAAATTAATGGATTTACGGTAAATTAATTATATGAGATTGTTGAACTACATTGAAAAAAAAATAAAAATAAAAAATATAAAAAATAAACAAATAAATATAATAAAATAATAATAAAAAATAAATAAAATAAAATAAAATTAATGAAAAATTAATGAAAAAATAAATAAAATAAAATTAAATTAATGAAAAAATAAATAAAATAAAATAAAATAAATTAAAAAATAATTAAAAAATAAATAAAATAAAATAAAATTAATGAAAAAATACGGGTTTTCATACGGCTATTCAAAAGATTGAATATAATTTTATAATCGCTACAGGTCATCATTATAATATCGGTATTACAAAATAAACTATCGTGTAAACTACAATTTTTACAGCAATGAAGACTTACAACACCGATTGCGTTTAACTCGACACGCGAGCGCAGCGTAATTTCGTTTCACCGAAATTTCATTCAATTCCGTTCGGTTTGCCGCGGAAACTCGAGGGTCGAAAAATGTCGCTCCTGGAAACTCGCGAACGCAAAGTGCCAATAACGTCGTCGGCGCCCAAAAAAAAAAAAAAAAACTACAACATCTTTTGACCAACTTCACCACGAGACTCCGAGCGAATTCTCAAGGCGAAATCGCGAACGGAACAAAAACAACGAGAACTCATTCACTTTCATAATCTCATTCGACGCCGTCGAATCCGAGTTCTTTTTTCAAAGTCATTCTCCTCCTTCGGAGATCCTTCGTTTTTTTTTTCTTTCGATCCATTTGCTTCGCACCAGTCACCGGGACTCCCGACGAAACTTCGACAAAAGTTGCGAAAGAGTGGCTGAAGGGGGCTGAAGAGGGGGGGGGGGGGGGGGGGGTGGTGAGACTGAAGAGACGTCTGTGGATGGAACTGGGGGACTTAAAATTTTTCGTGGGCATAGCCAAGTGGAACAGAGAAAGAGAGAGAGAGAAAAAAAATTTCGTGGGCATAGCCAAGTGGAACAGAGAAAGAGAGAGAGAGAGAAAAAAAATTCGTGGGCATAGCCAAATGGAACAGAGAGAGAAAGAGAGAGAGAAAAAAAATTTCGTGGGCATAGCCAAGTGGAAAAGAGAAAGAAAGAGAGAGAGAAGAAAGTGGCGCGCGTCGCTTGCTTCTCTCCAGAAGCAACGTTGGGCTACATGATCCCAATCCGACGTTCGATGGTCCGTGGGATATGAAATCGTGGGCGTGCATATATATAGACGGCGTCTCGTCTCACCTTCTCGTTATTTATCGCCGGCAGTTTAGCCGGTGAAAACTTAGCGTGATAGCTCGCGCCGAACCGGGATATACCCGGGGAGAGTCCGTGGCGCGGAGCTCTCCCGGCGCCCACAAATCTACGAAGATATTGGCACTGCTCTCGCAGCTTTCGAGCTTTACGCGCAACGTTCGCGACTTTTTCCCTCCTTCTTTCGACTCGGCGCACCTCGGGAACCCCGAGGAAGATTCGCCTCGCTCCCTTTTTGCCCCCTTTTTGCCCCTATTTTAGTTCACCCCCTGCCCCCCTTCCCCCCTTCAACCCCCCCGGCTCCCCGCTGTAATAGCAGCGCACGCCGAGCAAACTTTAACTATTATCAGTGTCGCAATCAACGCAAAGCTTTGAGCTATCGACTGGTATCCCACTTTCGGAGTTGGGACCCTGAATTTCTCTCCTCTCCTCTCCTCTCCTCTCGCAGCTCCGAGATTGTACAGCTTCTTTGTTCGCGCTCCTCGAGGATATACGTTGCCTACGTCATTTTCTTCTTTTGAACTCCGGAGGAGAACGGATTTTATGCAGGGACGGTGGAACATTTTTCTTGGTTTTTTTTTTTTTTTGGGATCTTGTGACAAGTTCTGCATCCACTTTTCATGTGTGTCGATATTTTATGAAATCTCGAGATTGGAGGGAAAACTGCAAGATTTTTTTTTTTTTTATTAAAAAAAATTAGATAATAAAATGTCTTTTAGAAAAAGAGAAAATTCGACGAGAAAAACAAAAAATGATTTTTTACGTTTTTTTTTGTTTAATTTCGACGTTTCACTAAAATCGAGGTTACTTTTTTTTCGATCGACCAAACCTGGATTTTCTTTTTGCGTTCGAGAGAAAACTCTATGACGAAGAGAATGCCGCAAAGCGGAACGCGATATGTTGATTTTTCAATTTTTTACAGAATTTTAAAATCAGACCCTAAAATATCGAAAAAAAACGAAATTCCAAAAATTCAATAAATCCAAAAATTTGCGATTTTATTGTCAATTATAAATGTTAACTAAAGATTGGATGATCTCAGATTTTTACTCTTACCAACATTGAAAAAAAAAAAAAAAAAAAAAAAATTGTAATAAAAAAATGAATAAAATATAGTTGAGATTTGACTTACTGAGTCGAAAAAAAAATTCCACCCCAGTGAGTTTCGCTGCGGTTACGGATCAACCAGACGAATCGGGCGCAGTGGCGATGACGCCGGCCCGACTCATCCTTTATTAACGACTCCACAATTTGCGACTTAGGGGCGCCAACGAGCGTGGCCGGTGGCTCGCGGCCGCTCACGCACGCGCTGGTCTGAAACCTATTTCCCTCTCTGCAGTATTAATTTCCAATATACCCGGGCAGCTTATTGCTCACGGGCGAAGAATCCGCGCGCCGCGTTCACACACCGGGGGCATCGATGAGAGCTGCTGGGGGGGTTTCCCGTTTCATGCGTTCCCACTCTAATTCTCATTTTCCCGGGCGATTTCCCATCTCCAACGCACATCGCGAAACGCGTTGCTTCAACGGCCTCCGCACGTTCAGCGATAAAAAATCAATGATATTTACGACCTGCGGGAATTTCAGCCGTTGCAATATTCATTTTCAATATTTTCGCATCTTCCTCGCGGAGAAGATATTTTGGTTTCCATAAATATATTTTTTTTTTTTGAAAATTATAACAGTAGAACGAAAAAAAAAAATTACACTTTAAAAACGCGGACAAGATATTTTGGTTTCCATATATATATATATTTTTTTTTTATTATTACAGCAGTCGCAGAATGATCAAAATAATTTTTTCATCTTAACCTCGCGGAGAAGACATTTTGGTTTCCATATCTTTTTTTTTGAAAATTATTCCTGCAGTCGTAGAACTATAAAAATCATTTTTTCACCTTAACTTCGCCGAGAAGATATTTTGGTTTCCATATATATATTTTTTTTTTTTTGAAAATTATTATAGTAGTCGCAGAACGATAAAAATCTTTTTTATTTAATTATTCCAGTATTCGCAGAACGATCAAAATCATTTTTTTTTCACCTTAACGCTGGCGAATTTACTCGATTTAAAATACGGACATTTCGCGTTTTAGGTCTTGTCAGATTAAACTTCAGAGCAGTAAAAGTTGGTAGCTTTACCGCGGCCTCCCCCTCTGTACTTCATTACCAACATTGCATACTGCATCTGATGCGGTTCACGATTATGTTTCGCAAGGGTTTCGTACTTCAGAGGATACATGGAAACGGCGGTGCATGCGAGGCTGCGTAATACGTAATAACAGAGCCAAGGTGAAAATATGTGTCGTCTACGGTGGCTTAAATATATATATGCATACGGCGCGGCGTTAAGATAGAGGATCGTGTTATGTCGCTGGCGTGATGACGTGTGTTAGTCGAGGGTAATACAACGTTGCACGCTTCTGGCGAGGTGACAACTGGATGGCAGAAATTACAAACGATAGGGGGCAATGTGAGTCATCATTCTCACGAACCGTTGGCTGACGTGGAAACCGAACTTATTCTATAGCGATTTAATGTCACCAGGGACTCGTGGCTCGCGTACACTAAACTAAAATTAAATAAAAATAGAAATTCAAATTCAATTAAATAAAAAGAAAAATTCAAATAAAATTAAATAAAAAGAAAAATTCAAATAAAATTAAATAAAAATAACAATTCAAATTAAATTAAATTAAATAACAATTCAAATTAAATTAAATTAAATAAAAATTCAAATTAAAACTAAAACTAAAATAAAATTTTAAACTAAATAAATAAATGAATTCATTAATTAATTTTGTAAATTTGATCATGTATTTGTTTTATTAAACTACATAAATAAAATAATTCATTTATTAATTTTGTAAATTTTATTATTTATTTGTTTTATTAAACTAAATAAATAAATGAATTAATTAATTAATTTTGTAAATTTCATTATTTATTTGTTGTATTAAATTTCAAGTGGAATACAAATGTTTCTACTATTTGAAAAAAGTAGCTGATACGACAATCCAACCAGGCACTCCAGGGGTACCGGTACCGAGTTGCTGATCACGCACCATCAAGATATTCTCCAACCGTAGTGATCTAGAATTGGCGTATTTGACATATTGAACATTCCCCTCATCGATTTGTCCCAGATAATTTATTTAAACGCCTGTATCCAGTTGTCCCCATTTCGCGGTTTGGAGTCAGAGTGGAAAATCGCGTGCTAATGATATACAGAAGGCGTTAGATCCTCGACCCTGCATAACGTTAATTTTCGAATGTGTAGTTTCCTCGCGTTACTACGTGGGTTTTAAATAAATAAAAGACCATCGTTATTTAGCTCGATGTTCGTCTGGCTTCCACGAGTTATTGAAACGATAATTAATAATATAACGATAACGGTTGACAGCCGGCAATAAAAAATGGTATAAATTCGGAATGTCACCCAATGTGATCAGAAAACTTTTTAGACGAAAGTCTGGATTATTCTGTTATTTTTTCTGTTATTATCTGTGTTCGAAAAAATATAAAAAATATTTGTTATACAAATATCTTTTTTCGAACACAGATAATAACAGAAAAAAATCAAGATAATTACAGTTGGCCGGGTTTCAGGCACCGTAAGACGGTTTCTTAAATATATGTTTTTTTTTGTCTCTGCGTTGGCCGTTAAATAGGCAGTGTAGTTACTCGTATCTTCAGCTCCGTTCTTCCTAATCGTTTTTCCTATAATACATGAGTATGTTGTCCGTGTCCTACATTCGCACAATGCGCAAAATACACGAGCGGCGAATGGTCGAAAGTGAGATGGAGACACAAAAAGTACCAGGCAGGCATAACAACCGCAAAAGTCGGTAGGTCGGTATTTATATCGATAATTTCGATAAGACTGTTCAACACGCTACTGACTCGCTACTGACTGAAGTTCAAACATTTAAAAATAAATAAAAAATAATATTATTATTATTATTATTATTATTATTAATATAATAATAATAATATTATTATTATTATTTTATTATTATTAATAATATTTGCGTGTGCAAATATTAATATTTGCACACGGGTTCCTCATTGAAATCATGAATTTTCCTTGCAGTGTAAATTCGAAAATTCCAAATACTTACAGAACGGAGCGAGAATTAAGAGAATTGTTATTTGGGCTGCAACGCGTGTTGTTCGACTATTTTTCGTACTCTTTGCATTCAATTGATCAAATTGATTTATCGACACACGAAATTCCGATAACTGGGCAATGCGTAAGTCGATCCAACGCGAGTGCGGAGGCGATACCAAAAGCTCGCCAATTAAGTTTTTGTTATTCCAAACTTGCTAATTGGAACTGCCTGGTACCGTCCGAGATGTCTCGCCACCCTCGACGCGTACACACGATGCGCTTTTAGTTTTTGCCGAGCTCAAGCAGAGTCGTACATTTCCTTTTTACGACCGGTTCAGGCTCGATAATTCCAGATAACGGCCTTTTTCCATTAGGTCGGTACGAGGCTGACTCTTATTTCCCTGCCTGTAGGTATTCAATTATCGTGGAATGCGATAATGTGACGACATATATAAGGGAGATGCGGGCAAAATGGGACAGGCCCACAAATTCAGAAATTCGTGTTTATTTTATTCTGTGATACTCCTTAATAATTATTTCGCAAAAAAAAAATGTGTAAAAAAAATATTTTTTTTTTAAGTGACTTTTCAAAAGCCAGACTGCTTAAAATATTAAAAATTATTAAAAAGCTTTATTATATTAAAAATCGTTATTATATTAAAATTCTTTATTATATTAAAATTCTTTATTATATTAAAAAATCTTTATTATATTAAAAAATCTTGATTATATTAAAAAATCTTTATTATATTAAAAAAAATTATTTTGCCCCTAAAAATAGTTGGAACTGAAAAAATCGGTGTCCCATTTTTCCCGCACCTCCCTTATATACATATATATATTTTTTTACCACAGTCATAGACACCAAATCGCGGATAAATCAATGTTCCATTTTGCGTCACACCGGCCACTTATCGGCGCATGATAGCGATAACGGCTAAATAATAACGACCGAGGCACGATGTCATTATTAATATTCCGACGGAGACGTCGCTCCAATTTCGTCGGACGCTCGTCGCGGTCGACGAAGCTGCCAATATCGCGTCGCGTTCTGTCTGGTGTGTTGCCCACCGGCGCTGTTATATGGATTCCGCGACGAACCCGCGATTTCGCGATCGCGATACGAAGCAATAATGATCAATGGGAATGGATGTCAAACCTCGTGGATCGGCACACACGATCACCGGGAGCCCTCAATGTTGGGCCCATGATATACACCCCCATGATACGGCGAAGATAGCGTGGCTATCTTCGCCAGCGACGCGAAACCTCCTCGCGTGCAACACGAACGCGTTTCTTTCCATGCAGTTTCCATGTGTTTTCTGTCTTCGTCTCACCCTCCACCCCCCCCGTCGGCCGTTCTTACGTCTCGTTCGCTCGCTCACTTCACTCAGTCTCTTCGCTGTTTCCACATTACCATGACAGCGTTTTACGCCAACCAGACGTTATAGTTACACAGAGTGTCGGATTGCTTGCGGAAATGTTTTGGAGTCGGAGTTGGAAATCCCTAAATATTTGGAAATAAAGGAGTAAATAAAATAAATTATTGTGAATAATTATGATTATTTATTATTATTATTTATTATTATTATTATTATTATTTATTATTATTATTATTATTTATTATTATTATTATTATTTATTATTTAGAATACATTTGAAATAAATCGACTATAATCGATGGTACGGTTGGTTTTTATAATTATTAATTGATAATAGTAACACGGAGTAATTATGATGTAATGTATGCATTTTTAATGCCTGCAAGGAATTTTATTGTCATACAAATTTCATGGTAATTTTCCTGAAAAAATTGATAAATGCGGTTAATGCACTGCGAAAGTAATGACGGATCGTGTTCCATTTTTTTCCAGTTGCTCACAATTATTATTAAAAATGAGGTGGGTGTCTCTGCAGCTATTCAAAAGTTCACACATCATTTTATAATAATCGCAGGTTATTATTATCAAATCACACCTGGCAGGTTATAATTATTAAATCATACCTGGCAAGTTATAATTATTAAATCGTACCGGATTATTATTATTAAATCACACCGTGTTGTAACATTTATTTCTTAAACTTACAAAATAAATTACAACTCTGGTTGAAACGTCTGAAAAAACCTGATTTAATAAGACAAACTCAATGATCGCTTCTAAGTGCCAATAAAAACACCCACACTATTCATAATAAAAAAAAAGCGGTGAATTGTTATTATTATGACTTGGATTAAAATTGGTAGTGTGTTAACCGTGCGAAGTTCAATAATTGACATGACACAATTATGGAGGAAAATGGTGACCTGGATGTCGCGTTTGTTTTATAATTACCACGCGAGCGGATTTTCGCTCGTAGCTTGATAATTTATTCCGTGTTTCATACAGGAAGCTTAAGTGTCCTCCCCGTCGACATTGGCTGTAACTCTTCGGCCACGAGTGTTGCTCGCTAATTAGCGCATTTTCAACGAAAAGTTTAAACGCCAGAGCCGATGACCAACGCGCGCGTCCGTCCCCCGTGGGGATTCAAGCGCCATCTGTGTACGATCGCCGAGTGCGTCAATATTCGTCGGGAATTTTCGTGACAGTCGATAAGTAGCCATTGACGTGTCGGGTGGGTCCGGGAGTCGCGACTCGTTTCGCACACTCGTTTCGAGTATCCCGAGCGACCATTCACTACTTTTCCAAGGGAAAAAATAATACGATCGTGTGACAGACGTTTTCTCAATTTGCTTAATAATAAAAGAGCTTACGAAATGATTCGATCAGCATTAAAAAAAATTTGTTGTTCCTCTTAAAAAAAAAAAAAATTATAATAATGATAATTTTATTTAATTAAAATAAAATTATATTTGCAGGAGAAAAAAAAATTCGCTTAAAATATCCCGCATTTTCGATATGTATTATTATATTTGCACAGCAAAAAAAAAAATGCTCGTGTTTCTTGTCGTATTTTCTATTTTTCGGGCTTTTCACAATCAGCGGGAAATTTCCCATCGGATAAGGTTTTCATATGCTTTACAAAATCGAACATTTTTTTTCACAGAAAAGCAAGGGTACAACACTTGCAAAAAAAAATTAATAAAATAATGTGTCATCAACTGGGTAAATAATTAAAAATAGTTGTAACTTCTATAATTACTACTAATTATTTATTGAGTAAATAATTGCGGTTATAACTTCCATCGCTGCACAACTCGACCTGAACGACAGTAGAACCGAACTGTCCGTAAAATATTTTTATTGAATAACTCAACAGCTTTCACAGTGGTTCATCGCTCTGTGGCTGTAATTGACTCGACGAGCTCCCGATATTTCTGTTTGCGGAGCCGCGCGGTGATGTAATTAATTAGAAAATATATTTCAAAGCGAGCTCGGGCGTTTCAAGATCGTCCGAGGGTCTCATTGACAGCCGGGTGAATGTTTCAGAGGTCGGAGGCTGGAAGAAGCGTCGGCGCTTCTTCGAACGAGGAGCATCCGGGTCTCGCTAATGTTGCCGAACTCATTACGCAGACCACGTTGGCCATTCGTTACGCCGCCCCGTCGCTAATTGCTGTCACGCGGTACCCGCGACGCTCTCGCGTCTCTCCCTCCCCGCACGGTCCTCGTCGACACTCCGAGTGTAAGTGACACCCCGAAGCTTTCCAATTCGGTGTACATGCGACTGCGATACACAGCCTCGTGTATACGTCTCGGGTTGTTGCTCCTCGCTTTCTGTTTCTTTTACCGATCGAGGGTGGGAGCGTCGAGTCGTGATAGCTGATTAGCGGGCGCCATTAGGCGTGGCGCTTCTTTAAAATGCAACGGTAAATAAAATATTATTCGCTCGACGATTGCACGGAGAAAAAGCAGCAACGGAGTGATAATATTTTTGCTGTGGTAGCTGGAAATTTTCCTGTGGTAGCTGAACATTTTTGCTGCGACCACAAAATAGGATATTAAGCCACTAGTGCGTAAAATACGATTTTACGCACGAGTAGCGATAGAGTGCATAAAATCTTACGCACGTGTGGCATACCATATTTTTTTAACGTAGTGTGCGAAAAATTTCATTTTACGCACCGTGCGAAAAATTTTATTTTACGCACTGTGTGAGAAATTGTGCGAAAAAAATTATTTTACGCACTCTGCGAAAAATTTCATTTCACGCACTGAGCGAAAAATATCATTTTACGCACTGCGCGAAAAACATCATTTTTCGCACTGTGCGAAAAACATCATTTTACACACTGTGCGAAAAACCTCATTTCACAAAACAAAACAATTTTTGTTGTCACTTTTCTCTGCTCTCACAACAGAAATTTCTCTCCGTGGGAGAAGAAAAAAAAGGCTGAAATTCTCGAATCAAGAATCAAAATGATTGGCAGTAACGAGCTCGGATTTTTCGCTAAGTGTAACCCGATCCGGCGAGGGGTGACACGAGTTGCACGATAAAGGCGGGCTGGTTATGGAACGCAGAAAATCGAAAATTCATCCGAAAGTACCTCGAGGGTTGGTTTGTTTGGTGGTTGAACGTCATGGCTCTTTAACGTCAGGGTGCGGTTTCCTTTGTCGAGGTGGCCGTTTACCCAGTGAGGTGTACAAACCTTGGCTCGCTCGGGGAGCTCGCGGCTGCTTCGCACTGCCTCGTTAATTCACTCGGGCTCTTTGCTGCGAGGAAGCCGAACGTGTTGAACTTGGCGACAATTCGTGTATCGATTAACCGAACGTCGGAATGCCTCGGACGACGTTCCTCGTCCTTCCGATTTTCCTTGACGTGCGTCGTAACGTAGACGACGACAAACGCAGCTTTTGTACGGCATGAAAGCATCAACGGAGTGATAAGAAAATGTTTGCTGTGGTAGCTGAAAATTTTTGCTGCGACCACAAAATAGTATATTAAGCCACTAGTGCGTAAAATATGATTTTACGCACGAGTAGCGATAGAGTGCGTGAAATCTTACGCACGTGTGGCGTACCATATTTTTTTGACGTAGTGTGCGAAAAAATTCATTTTACGCACTGTGCGAAAAATTTCATTTTACGTACTGTGCGAAAAATTTCATTTTACGCATTGTGCGAAAAATTCGCACAGTGCGTAAGTGAATTAGGAGCTGTACACGGTGGTTTCCTCGCGGGTGTCCAGATTCATGATCATCATTCTCAAATTCACCGCCGTCATTTCCATATTCATAACCCGATATCGTCCGGCGCCATCGGACGTGCTGAATTATGCATTAAATTCGTGTAAACCCGCGTATTTCATTCGGATTTCTCGAACTCACGAAAGAAGTTCGCGGCTGGCGAAATCTGCTCGTTCACGCGGGGGGTTCGAGCCGCAGTTTGCAGGAAACCCGCGGCAAATGACCGTTTGGCGGACGACAGTTCGCAAATTGCAGCCGCTATTATCGCATTTCCGCGCAAATATGGATTAATCCCTGGCCGATATTTCGGCCGAGCGGTCTCACGAAATCGCAATAAACGCACCGTCTGCTTTATGTATGTACGAATTTCCGTTTCTTTGTGATGACACCGAGATCCGATACGTCACATTGCAATAGGCCTTCGTCGAGGGCAATAATTAAGACACTAATTATAATTAGTATAAGCCAATAATTACGATTAATTAGTACAAATCAATCATTACGATTAATCTGTGTAAGCCAATAATTACGATTAATTAGTATAAGCCAATAATTAATATATCAATTATAATTAGTATATACCAATAATTACGATATTAATTATTATTATTATTATATGCCACTAATTAAGATAATAATTATAATGATTATACATCAATAGTTAACATACTAATTATAATTAGTACAAGTCAATAATCAAAACACTGATTATAATTAATATAAGTCAATAATCAAAGCACTGATTATAATTAATAGAAGTCAATAATCAAAGCACTGATTATAATTAATATAAGTCAATAATTCAGATATTAATTATAATTAATCTAAGCCAATAATTAAGGTACTAATTATAATTAGTATACGCGAATAATTAAAGCACTAATTATAATTAGTACAATGTATGACTAAACGAACGAGTTGTACTTTTCATTCTCCGGTTAAACATTCACGATCTCGTTTGTAAGATATCGAGAACATTTCCGCGCATGCAACGTGCACGTGTGACGCGGTGACATTTATTCGCCGTTGACTCCTCGTGTGCCGTGATATAAATAAGCGAGATCCGTATTTCCGCTAATTAATACTTTCGTCGAGTGTCCTCTGAATAAGTGAGATTGCACTTGGCGAATCCCGATTGCCGGGGCGATAACAGGGACTCCATTGGCTTAATGCCCCGATGGTTATCGATTATTGGCGTCGATGATTCGTCATAGGGTCTAATCTCGCTGAAGCGTCGGCAACGCGAAGCTAAGAGGATGCAGCCCGTTTGACGTGGAAGCTTTGGCGCCGGAACGGTCACCTCGCTATGGTTGTTGATGATGCCCGCGGCCTCCGTTGGAATGCTCGGTGACGTCGCCGCGTCGTCAGTGACCTGGTGTATTAGACACTCGATGGGAATACAGATGGCATTCCGGGGTCATTCGGATGCTGTGGAGTCGCTTGTTTCACGTACGTCACAATCTGTCTTGCGTTGCGGAGGAAAGTGAGAATAATCGTGAATTATATGGGAATAAGAAAATAAAACATTATTAATTATTAATTAATAATACATTTTTTAAATTTTTTAATAATAATAAATTTAATTTAAAAAAATTAAATTTATTATTAAACAATTATTAATTATTTATTGTAAAATAATTAATAATAAGAATTATTAATATAAGACGAATATTTATTCTTCTTATTCTTATTAATAAATAAGAATAAGACGAATATTTATTCTTCTTATTCTTATTAATAAATAAGAATAAGACGAATATTTATTCTTCTTATTCTTATTAATAAATAAGAATAAGAAGAATAAATAAAGAATAATGATTTAATAAAAACTTCGTTCAAGCGGACCGCCAAAAAGAATAATGTAAAATTAACTATATTCATCGCTATCACAATCTGGTTTAACATTGAAAAAATAAAATATTCCTTCGCCTATTTTGGTGTTATTTTTTTTTTTTTTTGTGACATTTATTTTTTTAGTCTCCAAACTGTGAGCTGGAAATTCGCTTTTGAATCAAGTCGGATCGATACGCGTTGCCGGAACAATCTTGAAGAGCTGAAGGGAGGGCTGCGAAGTCGTCAAAGAGCCCGAGCGTTTTTCCACTTGGGACACGAAAAATCAGGTCCCTCATTGAGGATATTCCCGAGGCGAGTAGCGAAAAATCAGTCTCGATCGTTCGAATCGTCGAAACGAAGACATGGTAAATATGGAATATAGAGGAGCGACGAAGGTGCGGCGAGCTGCCTGCACGTTACCCAATTCGAATTCCCATATTCTCCACGCTGCTTTCACCCCGCGATACTCCGCTTGTTCCGGACGCGGCCCCGACTCGCGCTGTCCAATAAAATGGAAATGTCCCACGTTGTGACAGGCCTTCTTCCCTTTATTGTCCTACGAGAGTAAGCAGCTTGCGAGCCGAATCGAGGACTGGTTCGTGAGGCCGCGCGGCGATATATATACGAATCCAGTCGTCGTATATACGACATTCCCGGACACCGCATACGCTGCGGACAATAAAAGCTAAATCCGGATAATATCGCCAGTGTGATGGAGGGAGTGAAAAAAAAAAAAAAAAAAAAAAATAAACAGTGGCAGACAGAAGTCGAGACACCGAGGCGATTTTTGTTATAGGGTTATCGACTCTCGTCTGCGTGGTATTTATTATCGATAATTGTTTGACGTCCCCGAAAAAAAAAAAAAAAAAAAAATAATAATAATATTTCTGTAGTTTGCTCAGAGAAAAATACTTTTATTTTATTTATTTTATTTTTTGTACAATGGACGGGACAAGCCCTTTAAAAACAACAAAAATAACAAAAAAGTGAAAAATAACAAACCAGGTAATAAAAAATCAAATAAAAAAAAATCAAATAACAATATACAAAAAAATACAATATAAAATATATATTATAAAAATAAAATATATAAAAATATATATTATTTGATTAGTTCAGCTATTATTACGTTTACAGCTAAAAGAAAAATATGAGAAGAAATATTAAATAAAATATTGATATTAATATTAATAAAATATTAATTTAAAAATAGCTGAGAATCAGCTATGAGAAAAAATATTTTCTCATTATCGTAACTATAAAATATAAACGTTCCCCCTGCGAATTACACTCTATAGTAAAAATATATTATTCTCGTTTCAACCATACCTTTTTCTCTCAGTCTGTAAACAGCGAAGTCTGCGCGACGGATTTAAAAATAAATCCTCATCGAATTCTCGGGGTTCGCGATTTTATTAACGTTCGTTCGCCGAGGAACAAAATGGATTCTCATCTCTCGCGAGTTGCGAAATCGCATCGGGGCCAATATATAACGCGTGTATAAATAGACATTTCGTTGTTGCAGCCAGATGAGATGCGGATGAATGATCCGCAATCGATATACACGAAGTCGGCGCGCAAGTTGAATGGACCTGGCTCTATCATTAGAGCGCCCGGTGAACTGGCACTCGATAAGGGTACTCCGATTAAATATTCACGGGTGATTAAGCGCATTGGGGGGGCGGCTGCACGGCGGCGCGGAGAAGTGACGCAGATGTGGAAGCGGCGCGGGTTGAATGAATGGGAGACTGCATTGTTTGACCGCGAGGTGAGATACGTTATCGGGTCTCTCGGTGTATCCCGGGTTGTCGCTGGACGAACCGGAGCGGAATACACGCCGAGTACCGAGCGCAAGATGAATCGAGTGCGAGTTAAAGGGTGAGTAAAAAAATCGGACCTGAGACCTGCTCTGATTGCGGCTCAATAAAATAAATATTAAATTATTATTATTATTTTCATATTATTTATTATTATTATTATTATTTTTATATTATTTATTATTATTATTTTATTATTATTATTTATTTATTTATTAAAAAATATATCAATTATTTTTTATTTTATTTTTTTTATTGATTATTTATTATTCAAATATATAAACATATAAAAAATAAATAATATATTTTATGTATTATTAAAAAATATATAAAATTATTATATCATATATAATAAATATTTTATTATATTTATAAAATGACTACTATTTGTAAATACTAAGTAGTTCAGTTGTCTCAATTGAAATGTACTCGAACTGAATTAAGTTGGTTCGATCGAAGCAGTCGTTTTCACCTGCGTTCGAACGTCTGGATCGGCTGACGGTAGTTCAGTCACGATAAGGACCCAACGCCACTTATGTGTCATCACGTCTGCACCACATAGCGACGACACGTGTACGGGCACGAACAAATTAGAAGCTTGGCACGTTGCGGGCTCCTCGTTCGCTACCCACCCACGTACTTTTGGCGCAACCCCTTCGGTTCGACACCCTTCGGCTCTCCTCCCGTTTCGACTACTTCGATCTGCCCGTCTCCTTTTCACTGGTTTCCCATCTCGTGCTTATGTCGAACTTTTCTTCTCTTGGCCCATCGGATATTGTCTTCAAATTTTACAAAATTGCATTTTTTCGCGGAAAACGCATCCCTTGCATTTTACGCGAAAAAAAATCGAAAATTCAAGATATTTCACCCACTGATTTTTGTTATTTAATTTTCTATTTATTTTTCTATTTGTTTTTCTATTTATTTTTGTATTTGTTTTTCTATTTGTTTTTCTATTTATTTTTCTATTTATTTTTCTATCTATTTTTCTATTTATTTTTCTTTTTATTTTTCTATTTATTTCATGCCTTCGTATTTTATCTCCCTGTGTTATAAAAAAATCTGTACTTATGCCCGGGTTATACTGTTTTTCTATTTATTTTTCTATCTATTTTTCTATTTATTTTTCTATTTATTTCATGTCTTCGTATTTTATCTCCCTGTGTTATAAAAAAAAAAACTTTGCCTGGGTCATACTAAGTACCCCAAGGAGACACCTCGCATTACACATTGTCCCTTGGCCCAGATTATTTTAAATCCGCCCAGGAGCCAATGGGTCGTGTTTGGGTCGTGTCGGTGCGCGTGGAACGAAACCCCCAACGTGTATTTATACGTACACGGAGCGCTTTTGCGGATCGAGAGACCCTCGCGGTGCTCCACCTTCATCAATTACTCGTTTATACTTCGTATACCCGCAATGCTCGTAAGCACGCGTGCCACGTTCAACGAAAAAAACGGACCTAGTTGGAAACGGGCCAGCCAACTTTTCCGCGGGTCGCGCCCTCTTCGTCATCGGTAGCTGTTGCCGTTCCGAGGGGGCTGCATTCGGAAGGCGATACATCTCCACGTCAAAAGGGGGCTGGAAACGAAATCCTCGGGGTTGACATTCATTTTTCGACGTTTGTACAGACATGGAGATTCCACAGAGAAAATAATACTAAATAATAGAAAATTATAATAAAAAATAATAATAGAAAATAATAATAAAAAAAAATAATAGAAAATAATAATTAAAAAAAATAATAGAAAATAATAATTAAAAAAAATAATAGAAAATAATAATTAAAAAAAAATAATAGAAAATAATAATTAAAAAAAATAATAGAAAATAATAATTAAAAAAAAATAATAGAAAATAATAATTAAAAATAATAATAGAAAATAATAATAAATCAGAAAATTCGCCGCGACGGCAAAATATTTTACTGCAACAGCAAAAAAAAAAATCATTAATACCGCAGTCGATTCAACACCCCCTAATTATTTTTCTCCGTGCTCCTCGGCCAGCAAAGAGCAAACCCTGAGTATCCCAATTTCCCGAGAAAATAAAACTTAATCAAGGATGCAACGGACCAACTTTTTTCGAAACCCCAGCCACACCATCGAACCCCGCGAATTGTTTCCGCCACATTTAAGAAGAAATCCAGTAAAACGCATTTCCGTTCCTCCATTCCCACAAAAATATCCAACCGTTCGATCTGCCGGAGCGTTTCTCCCGATTTCCCCGTAAAACCGGATGGATATCATAACCCCGTCGGCCATAACATCGCGGCGAAAAATAGCAGTGATAATAGACGTAACTCCCGTTTTTTTTTTTTAATTAATCCGAAACCAGCCGCACCGGAATCGCCCACGGTGCGCGTATTGTATTAAATATAACGCATTATACACCCCGCGCTTCATATATATATATTTATATATATCACACGAGCGCGAGCATCGTTTCTTTTTTTTTTTTGTCTCTTTTTTTTTTTTTTTTAATTCGAATTCTCCGTTACACACAGCGCGGCGCGTACGGTTCCAAGTCCAAAGGGAAGGGCAAGGGGGTGGGGGGGGGGGGGGGGGGTGAGAACCCCCGTTGGGCCCGGGTGCTCTCGCGGATCTCGGGTTAACGTGGGTTAACTCCGCGTAAAAGTAGAGAAAGAGGCGGCGAACGTGGGGAACGAGCGAGCAAAGGGGGTGGAGGGGGCTGGAGGGAGGCTGGGGGGGGGGGGGGCAAGAGAGGGAAGAGTGGGAAGAGAGGGGGCGGAGGGGGGGGGCAAGAGAGGGAAGAGAGGGAAGAGAGGGGGGCAGAGGGGGGGGGCAAGAGAGGGAAGAGAGGGAAGAGAGGGGGGCGGAGGGGGGGGGCAAGAGAGGGAAGAGAGGGAAGAGAGGGGGGGTGGGGCGGAGAGAGGGAACCCCGGGGGCTACGTAGTCGGTTCATTTACCAAGAATTACGTATGCGCAAGGAGGGCTTTAGATGAAAAGATACTCGAAATTGAATTTAGCCAGGTTATAGGCGGTGGTGCGGCGGAGGCTGCGCGCACATTTTGTACCCGTAGCGCGCGCGGCACACGCGCCGGGCACGTATTAGAGAGTCAGCCGGTTGAGCTCTCGACGCGGAAAGAGAAGCGAAGCGGCCCCGACGTTCTCAGCGCACTTGACGGCACAAAAATGTGCGGTACGTCCGTGTGGGGCACTCGAGGGAGGAACGCAACGAGTGTGTGCGTGGGGCGAAGTCCCCCAACCCCCCAACCCCCAACCCCCAGAGCGCACGTCGCGCACTTGACGAAGAATGCGCGAGGAATCCCCGGGTGCGCTATGGCGTTTTTAAAAAACGCGGCGATACATTCGTGGATGAGCTCCGGGGAATAACGAAGGACGTCGAGGTATATACGAGCTGCTATATACGATGTATTGAGTGATGCTCTTCAGTTGTTCGGGGGAAAATATAATTGCGTCGCGTATTAATAATTCACGGGATGAGCGGAGGGATGAGCGAAGGATATGAGAAGAGCGCGGATTTTGCGCTACTTTTTTTTTTAATGGAGAATCAAAGACACTCGGGGAAATTGGGTGAGAGTTCTGGGGAGTATGTGAGAAATATTGATTTTTTGTTCGTGGTATTATTTTTGTGGGAATTGTGGATTTTTTTCTTGGTGCATCACGGGTGAAAATCGAAGTAGTGAAATAGTATTTTTGTTGTAGTATTTTTGGTGATTATTTCAGAATTTATTTTCATGTTTCATTATTTTACCATTTTTTATTTACTGGATTTGTTTATTAATCAAGTTTGCTTTTCTACCAGGATTTTGTTAATTTTAGTAAAATGATTATCATTTCATCCTTTTCAACGTAATTCAAACGCACGAAGTGCGATATTTCGATTTATTCAAATAGGGTATTTGGGAAATTTATTTAACTATGGGAATTGATAAAATTTAGCAGCTCTATTTATGAAAAAAAAAACATTGGGCTCCGATCGTAGAATCGACGTACAGAATTCTTTCGAGTACATTTTTTCACTTTCGAACATCAGGAACTAAAATCTCTGAAATCGTCTGATCGCCGTGCAACGTATAATTTTACTATTTTTATTTTTTTATTTTTTTCATTATTTTTTATTTTTTTTATTTTTTTTTCCCAAGTCACCGAGTCGCGAGTTAAAAATCGGCCACCGATAAAAATCGTATTTCTTCGAAAAATGTATTCTCGGAATATATATTCACGCAGTCCTTACAAAAATTCCCTCGAAGCCGCCGGTTTTCGATATCTCGCCGTCCTCCTCGATTTAGGCACACACGACTCGCGATATGCGTGGCGCGCATTCCGAAGCGGCGAAAAATTTGAGGGGTGTGCGGCGAGCTCGCTCCGCTCGTGCGAACTCCGACGCAGAATCGACGAGACGAAGGAAATAGAATTTTTCCACAGCTGCACCCCTCGGCCCCTCACAAAAAGTACATACAGTATACATTTCTATATAAATAGGTATACAGAAATCGGCACGTGTGGCGATGCCTAAAGAGGCCCAGTCACGTTCTCGGTTCGGTCATCGATCAGTCGCGTTTGAATTCCACGCGCTGGAATTGGTCCTATCGTCGTCTGTCCCGCGACGTGCGAAATATCGTATTTTTCTCCCTCTTCGTTCGTCCGTCAGGAAAAAAAAATGAATTTTTCGTTGACAACGCAGCGACAATAATAATAATTCACGACAAGCTCGCAAGTTGCGGGAACGATATTTTTTTTTTTTTTTTTCGCGTGATTTTCGCCTCGCGCGACGAGTATTTGAGAATCCGATGTCGCAGACGTCGTGACGAGGAGCGACGAAGGAGGCAAAGCCACTTCTGCCCCGTGTAAGGGAGGTGCGGGCAAAATGGGACGCACAGGCGAAACATTTTTTTATGACGAAAACAAAAATGTACTTTGATTGCTTTTGATAAAAAAAAATTGATTCCAAGCATAAATTTTGTGCGTCGGCAAAAAAAAAGTGGGGGCAAAATGGGACAGACACCCAAATTCAGAAATTCGTGTTGTTTTTGACTCGGTGATACTGCTTAATAATTATTTCGCAAAAAAAAAAATTCAAAAAAAAAAAATTCAAAGTGACTTTTTAAAAGCCAGATTGCTTAAAACAATCAAAATGTGTTAAAAATCTTTATATTCCGCTCTTTATATTCAGTTCGTCCCATTTTGCCCGCAAAAATATTTGGAACTGAAAAAAATCGGTGTCCCATTTTGCCCCCACCTCCCTCACCCTTCCATAAATAATTTTCCGTCGTGCCTCGCGTTCTCGCGGGTGTTGTACAAATCCTGGGTACCGGTGCATCGTCACGTTCCTCGCCGGTCGTCAGCTGTCTCGCGTTCCTTTTTTGCGCGCCAAGACGCCTCGGATGTAATGCGCATACAGTACCAACCCCGCTGTGAACACAGCAGTCGCGACCCTAAAGCGCTCGCCGCCTTCGCACGTGACCCTTCGTTCTTGTCGCAAAGTGAATACCGACAAGGGTGACGATGTTTTGCTCGCAATTTTGCTCTCAGTATTATCCGAAAATCTCGTTCTTTTTTATCTTACACTGAGATATCTTACATTGAGATTTTTTGCACCTAGAGAAATCGTTCTGATGGGATTTATTCAAACCAAATAAAATTTATTTGAATTAAATAAATTTTATTTTATCCAAATAAATCCTAGTAGGCCGGCCATTAAGTAAATAATTTATTGAATGACAGGCCTTATTTATTTAATTTATTTGATGGATTTAATTAATTTTATTTATTTAACAGATTTAATTAATTTTTTTTATTTAATGGATTTAATTTATTTGATTTATTTTATTTATTTGAAGGATTTAATTTATTTTATTTATTTTATTTATTTGAAGGATTTAATTTATTTTATTTATTTTATTTATTTGAAGGATTTAATTTATTTTATTTATTTTATTTATTTGAAGGATTTAATTTATTTTATTTATTTAATGGCCGGCCTACTAGGATTTATTTGGATCAAAATGACTTTTTTTCGCAGTACACGAGCCAATTATTCTCGTACCTGAGACGAGAATTTGTCTTGGTTCGGTTGCTTCTAAAATTATCCCAACATTTTATGCAGAGCTGACTCGCCGGTGTATTACAGTGCTCGTACGTCCGATCGGTTTTACATGCCACCGAGCAACTTCGCTGACGTCTATCGGTTTTCTATCGCTTCAGACGCGGAATTCTCATCTGCTTTTCGTTATCGGGAAACGCTCTAAATATTTCAAGTGAAAGTGATGGGACGCAATAAGCTCGCTGTCTGTGTCTGCGCGATTCTCGTGGTTGTTAAACATGACCAATGCAAGCTGCATCTTTGCGTTTGGAATTGCAAATCGAACAGCTGCATCTTTGCGATGGAATTGGAATCGAATAGCCGCGTTTTTGACCTGTAATCCCATAGACAATAACATTAAAATATCGTAAAAATCTCTGACTAAAAAAAAATTATAATTTACCGAAAAAATAGAATAGCTTTTTTTCCTCCGTTACTTATTGCACTACACGCTTTTTGACATTATTTTTTTATATCTTTTTTTATATATTGACATTATTATTTTTATTTTATTTTTTTCATTAATTAATTTTTACATGAATTTTTTTATTATTTTTTTTTTATTTTCCATTTCATCGTTTTTAAGCAAAGCAGCCGTGGCAAAGCAACCAAATTATTCGACTACGCGAAACTGTTTCGTTATTATCGTAGATTCAATTTTGCAAATCGGTGAGCCGTGCAGCGTCTGCCTGAAAATAAAAAAATGAGAAGAAAAATGTAATTCACGAATTTCGCGATGCAGCGAAATTTCTCCCGTAAACAGTAAAAACCATGATAAAATTAACTTCGCCTTCCTGTTCATTCTCCGCTCGGCCGAGAACGTATTTAGCGCTAACGAGATGCGCGCGATCGTTTCTCTCGTTGCAGAAAAGCTTGATTTATTAATGCGCGGGTATCCGTTGCGGCGGAACCGCAAAACGAAAGAGAAACATCGAGAGCGCAGGGACCAACAGCGCGGGAACCGCAACGTTTGCATTCGGATCGCCGTGCATAACGCAGCGCGTAAAACGCGTCCAATTCGAGCGGCGACGATTATCCGCGGTCGAAATGCAAATTCATCGTCATCGTCGTCATTACGATCCGGCGCGTCAGGACGTTTTCAGACGATCGACGGTCTTTCGCGACGCGATCGCGGACGGTAAATCCATCACAGATTTTTTCATGATTTTTTCAATTTTTTCACCGATTTTTTCAATTTTTTCACCGATTTTTTTCAATTTTTTTCACCGATTTTTTCAAATTTTTTCACCGATTTTTTCATGATTTTTTCACCGATTTTTTCATGATTTTTTCAGATTTTTTCATGATTTTTTCAGATTTTTTCACCGATTTTCTCATGATTTTTTACTTCACTTTGAATATTGTGTTTTTTATAGTGTACAAAAACACAATTTTCAAAGTGAACTAAAAAATCTGAAAAAATTCATACATATTCAGAAAAACGAAGGAATCGCTTCCATAAAAAAAAATTTGGATCACCGAAATATTTGTTAAACAATTTTATTTTTTCATGAATTTATTAATAACATTTAAAAATTCTTATTACACAAAAACAATATTTTCAGTACCTCCAACATGCACAAATTTTTTCCTATTTCTATACCATCGAGAAATCGGTAATCCTCCCCTATTTTTCTCAAATTTATACGGAACGAAGACAATACGTCAGGACCTCCTTAATTCGCAAATTAGGACGCTTCAGCGATGACGAGTCGTGCGAATGGTAATTTCTCGGTGCGGGAGGCGGAGGGGGGGGGGGGGGGGTGGAAAATGCGCCCTCGGAGCTTTAAGTCTATTAACCGTGTACGGAAACCGGGAGGCAAAATATACATAATATTCATCGCTTATATGGAGCCACCCGACGTCCCGTGAATCCGGACAAAAGTGCTCGTCATTGTCAACCCGTTGCACAACGTCTTATCTCCCTCGGAGTTGCGCCGAGTTATGAGTATTTTCCATATCGTGCCTCGTTGTTGGGATATCAAGTGCCGGGCCTTTCACGACGTGGAGGAGCTGCGAGGTACCGTATTAACGATCAACGTTATGCACTCCATGCATATTCCTCGTGTTCTCGATGCCGCGGCTCGTTTTCAACCCGCCTTTCATCCACCACTCTTTTATCCTCGAGCCATCGTTCGCGATACGAGAGGCTTTGCCCCCCCCCCCCCTTGCTGACTACCGTGACGCGAATAATAACCTTTTGCGTCGAGTTAATTTTCGTACTACGTACTGCGCACTTTGTGAGCATCAGTTTAAATCCCGGTTAGGCAGGACAAAATTTCTTCGACAGAAACCACTAACCGTGTCTTGAAAAGTAATTCTCAAGCCGAAAAATACTTTTTTAATAATTATTTTTAATGTTTCATTAATATACACGCCGTTAAAAAAAAAGAAAAATTTTCTTCGACAGAAACCACTACCCATGTCTTGAAAAGTAATTCTCAAGCCGAAAAATACTTTTTTAATAATTATTTTTAATGTTTCGTTAATATATACCGCGTTAAAAAAAAAGAAAAATTTTCTTCGACAGAAACCACTACCCATGTCTTGAAAAATAATTCTCAAGCCGAAAAATACTTTTTCAATCATTATTATTAATGTTCGATTAATATATACCCCGTTAAAAGAAAAAAATTAATTTTCTTTGACTGTACTAAACCTTTTTCTGAGTATAACGGAAAAATATTAACGGAGTGGCAACAACATTTTTGCTACATCAGTTAAAAATTTCCGGTGGTAGTTAAACATTTTGCTGCAACGACAATACATTTTTTTAATACAGCTATCGATTTTTCATCACCCCCCGATTATTTTTATGTCAATTTTTAATCAATGCGTCTCTCGCGTCCTGAGATCCCGATGAGCTTTTGACTTGCACCAATCGCGTTATTGCCACCGTTATATGTATATTTCAACGTTGATACGCACGGCCATTACCGAATATCACAGAACGAGAACGAGAAACATTTGCACGCGTGATGTTTCGTTCCGCTTCTGTTTGCTGGTTGCCGCTGCCGCTGGGACCGGGGACGATTTAAATTATTGTACCGGGAGGCTCGCGCCCGATGGCGGCAGGTGCAAATGGCGCGGCAGCGTTGTTACTTTCAAATTAAGAGGATTAATGAGGGTACTAGCGAACCCCCCTGCGCTCGCGACCCCCGCCCGTCCGACTCACGAGCGGTCCAATCGGAATGCGTGTGCGGCCTGTATTTTCCGATAATAGGGCCCGAGAGTCCGATACCGGAGGGCTTTTTTTTTATTTTTTTTTTTATCAACGACTCCGGGGTAAATATCCTCCGCAGTTACTGCTGCCAATGTTTCTCCGGCCATGGGCGAAAATATGCTCGGGTTTTTTTTGTACATAGGAAGAAGAATAACTTGGTTACCACCCCCTCGAGAAATTCTTCGATTTTTGTGCCATTATGAACACACGTAATGTGGCAATTTATAAGGTAAACGACCCAGTTTCGGTCACCGAAATTACATTAAAATTAATAGTAAATTTATTTTGCTATTAATAAAAATTAATAGTAAATGAAAAGTTAATAGTATTAATAAAAAATTAATAGTACTATTAATAAAAATTAATAGTAAATCTATTTTAATATTAATAAAAATTAATTCATTAATTTTATTAATGAGTTTTTATTTATAATTTTATTAATAAAAATTCATTCATTCATTTTATTTAATATTAAATAAAATTAATAAATAAATACTATTCATAAAATGAACAGTAAATGTATTTTACTGTTAATAAAAATTAACAGTAAATGTATTTTGCTGTTAATAAAAATTAATGATAAATGTATTTTACTATTAATAAAAATGAATAGCAAATGTATTTTCCGGCAAAAAATAAAATAAAATTGTGACCATATTTAAGAGGCACTTCTTGAACACACTGAAGTATAGATATGGAAATATAGACTTTTTGCTCCGCCTTCCAATCTCCGTTCGTCAGCACCACCTCGACGTATTATTTTTGTACCGTTTTATGGAGACAGCGCCGCTATATCACCTCTCGCCGGCGCTCATGAGTGTCGTTCGAGGAGGCGACGTGTAAAAAGAGGTCAGGTGTGAATAAGTGGGAGGAAGGAAGACGAACGTTGGAATCTCGAATGCAAATCCCAAATCTCTGGCTCTAATGCGGTGGGCTCCAACGCGCGGCGCTCTCTCGTCGGTAAAATGTGATTTGGAGATAAAAACATCGACGCACCAGGCGCGACGGAGGGAAGAGCCGAGCGTGACAAATTTCATTTTACCTCCCTGCGCATTCGGTTCAAGTGTCGCTGCTGGGGCTCTTTAAGTCGCCGGATGTGGGGGCCGAATGGACAACGACAGATTTTTATTTAAAAAAATTACTAGCCTTTTTTTTAAACCAGTTGGTGCAAAATAAAAAAGGAAAAAATTGAAGGTAATCAAGTTCTTTAATTTTTTAGTTACAATTATTACTAGAAAAAAAAATTATTATTAGAAAAAAATAACGGATTAAAAAATATTATTATTATTATTATTATTATTACGGAAAAAAAATTATTATTAGAAAAAAATAACGGATGGTCAGTGCGACAAAAATAAAATGAATGTTAACAGAAATACAAAAAATAAAAATTGTTCTTGTACTTTTTTCGAAATTTCGGCACTTGACTAAAATCGAGGTTACTTTTTTGTTTGCCCGAAAAATAGAAAATTTTACTAAAAATGCGAAAAATGATTTTTTTTCTCTGCAAATATACAATATCAATAAATTTGTACTGTTTTTTTAACATATTGTTCTCTTCCAACTCTCGTCAATTTTTTTTCTCTTTTCCTGTACCCGCCTTAAAATGCGTAGTAAATAAATTCCGAGAGCGAAGGTTAATAAATCAAATCCCGTAGAAGAAAAGGAGTCGAGATGTATGCTAAAGTCATGCAGATTAGTTTTTACACCTCAATTGTAAATACCAAATTTGATGTAATTTCCAATTTAAATCGCGCGCCGGAGTCATTCGAATAATTACTTCCTCCTCGGCTTAGAAACCGAACAAACAGACTCGACGAATCTCGGGGCGCGTAACTCGGGTTTCCTCAGCAAAGAAGAGCGAAGAGATGGAGCAGCTGACTCGCCGGAATATTATAGGGCACGTACGTTTGATCGCTTTCATATGCCTCCGAGGAACTTCGCTGACGACTATCGGTTTTCTATCGTTTAAGACGCGGGTTTCTCGTCCGCGTTTTCGTTATCGGGAAACGCTCTAAATATTTCAAGTGAAAATGATAGGATGTAATAAGATCTCTTCCTCATCTCGCTATTCTCTACCCCGAGATATTGGTTTCTGAAGTACCGGAGATATACGTCAGTTGTAATGTATTGATACAGTAAAATATGGAGCGGCATTTCCGGCTTGAATATTTCGACGTGGATACAATTTTCCTCCCACTTTATATAAATATATAATGCGTAGGATGGACGCAGTCACAGCGTGGGTGACATTTTGAAATTGCGGTTTTCAGAAGAAATGAATTTTTTTTTTTTTTTTTTTTTAGACTCGGAATCCAGAGTCACCTCACTGTTTATTCGATAGCTTTGATACGATAGACTGAATCGCGGAATCGATAATATACAGGGTGATCTAGAATCAGAGGTAAACCAAAAATGGTCCCAGTAACGAGTGTGCAAAATTTGAGATTTTTTCGCCCAACATACTCTCAACTTCTGTCTGTTTAGTGTTCTTCTTTTCTTTTGTAATTTTTTTGTACATTGTTATTTGATTTTTTTATTACCTGGTTTGTTACTCTGCCATCTATATTTGTTGTTTTTCGAGGGCTCGTCCCGTCCATTGTACAAAAAATAAAATAAATCAAATAAAATAATTAAAATAACTTGAGTACGAATTGAGAGAAAGTTGAGACCAAGTTGAAGACGAATTTTCCGATTGGTAGCTACAAATTGTTGGTGTACTTTTCAACCCCACATTTTTTTTGTTTTTAACCCAACGAATTATCTGATTGTTAGCTACAAATTGTCGGTGTACTTTTCAACCCCACATTTTTTTTTGTTTTTAACGCCACGAATTTTCCGATTAGTACCCACAAATTGTCGGTGTACTTTTCAACCCCACATTTTCACCACTGTATATCATCCCAACGACAGTCGTGAACACACAAAACCGACCGCTGTTTACGGACCTCAGATTTGAGGACAGCGCGAGTGTCGAATGCGGGTGTTGAGGCGCGATGCTTTGATAGGCAGTGAATAAGCGATTCGCAATAGCACCAACGCAGCGTGTCGCTCGTGTTTAGCTTTCGACGGCGCGCTGGACGCCCCGAGCGAGAAGGACGGGGGCGGGTTGGTGGAACGCGACGCCGGAAGCCGAGTTCACCAGGGCGTCGCTTCCGCGGAGACTGAGCGAGGCCGCCGGTGGTTGACTTACCTTCGGTAATCCTTCATCCCCCTCGACGACGGCCCCTCGGGTCGCGCGACCTTCCGGGTCGTTATCGGTATCATCGACGTGCACCACGACGACGCCATGACGATGGGGGGGAGGGGGGGGGGGAGGGTACCGGAAGTGCCCGGCAGTAGCGGCAGCTTCGTAATCCTCGGTGGCCCCCGGAAAATCCGAGAAGCCCAGATCAAATGTTTCATATAGGATTAATATCAAGCCGCGGCCACGCCGGGGACGGCCGGCGTTTCGCCGACCTCAGGCACGAGGATTACAAAGAGAATACGCCGAGGTGGCTCCCCCGCGGCTTATACGAGGTCCCACATGTGATGCGTGCGGCGCGCCTTTTCTGCTCGGAACAGACGACACACGGTGACTTTTGGTCTGACGGAACGGGGACAAAGTATCATCTGGAGTCGTCATTGTGAAATTGTAAGACACTTGACGGAACTAATTAGCAATTATACTAGAGGAATTATTTATTAGGTTTAACTAAAAAATTAATATTTATGTAAATTAAATTCTTAATATTTATGTAAAAAATTCATATTTATGTAAATTAAATTCTTAATATTTATGTAAAAAAATGAATATTTATGTAAATTAAATTCTTAATATTTATGTAAAAAAATTAATATTTATGTAAATTAAATTCTTAATTTATTTAAATTTATTTATTAATATTAAAAAATTAATATTAATATTGATTTAATATTAACATTAATTAATGTTTATAAATTATTCATTTATTTTTATTTATTTATTAATATTTTATTTAAATGAGAATAATTTTTATTTGAGAATCAATATTTATTAGATTTGATAATTTTATTTGTAATACAACAAAAATCGTTTAGATTTAAATGAAATTTTATTCTCATTTAGATTTTACTCACTAAAATCATTTATTTCATTTAAATCATTTCATTTGTTACAACTAAATGATTTTAGTTGTAACAAGTCAACCCAATTTATTTAGACATTAAATAAACGATATTTCAATTGAATATACGATTATATTGCCAATTATTCTTTTGAATAATTTTAAATAATTGGGGGGGGGGGGCTGATAATGGTAAGACGTAATTTATACACGCGAGTGCAATCAGTCGAGCGACAAATCAAAGCGCTTAGTATTTATTGAAAACGGATTGCTATATGTACAAACGTATTAAATAGACGTGAACATTTATACAGGGTGTAGTATTAATAGTAGTTAGTCGGTAGTACAACGTAGTCGATATGATGATAATACGCCATCGATAACAATAGTCAACTCCTCGTACGACGCCGCATTTTATCGAGTTCGCGGTTGCGGTTCATTAAATTATATATTTACATCCTCGGATTTTTTTTTCGTCACAGTTAATTATTTATTTATATTTTGCGCTCGCGCGAAAAATTCGTATTACACGCTAGGCTTAATCCTCGACCGTTTACATCCCATTTGCTTCTTACACATTATTCATATAATCATTTATAGATGTATCGATGAATCAACGAGGTCCCGAGAGCGATATAACTTTGCGTTTCTTATATATATATTTTCATATTAGCTTCTTTTTTTTTCTTCTTTTCATTATACTTAACGAGGGTAGAGCATGTGAGATCCGTCAACGATTATAATCATTTGCACACCGACGCCATTCCGATATCTTTCATCAGCGTTTACGATAATCCTACGTCCAGCACATCGATTCGTTTCGTCTGTTTTTTTTTCTACGACGCAAACGACTTATCGTTTTTTTTTTTTTTTTTTTTTTTTTAATTCTCGTTCACTCAAAAAACGATACAGCTGCGCACTGGTATTATAATTATTTATCGCACGTACATTCGTTATCACATTACGTATAGGTACATTCTTTACCAAGAGCTCGATACTACATTACGATTTACGCATATATTTCTCGCAAGGAGGCTTCGACGTTCTCCTCGTTAATTTTCTTCGTCGAAAAGACGGGATTGGCGTCAAAATCCGTGGCGTTACGTCCAACGTGACCCTGAACATCGCCTGCCTAGCGCCGGATGTGACGCCGCAGATTTTTTTCTCAGGGGACATCTAAAGATTGCAGAAGTTGACAACAAAAATATTTTTTTTTTCTACACGGAAAAACGGATCGGGTGGAAATGTGAAAATTTCGACCGGATCCGCCTTGCGATATGCATAGCCGCACGCGACCTACCTCGATACTGTGGTCTACCGTGTTACGCATATTTATAAAAAAAAAATAAAAAAATAAAAATATAGAAAATAAATTAAAAAAAAATAAAAATAAAAAATAAAGAAAATAAATTTTTAAAATATAAAAATAAAAAATAAAGAAAATAAATTTTAAAAATATAAAAATAAAAAATAAAGAAAATAAATTTTTAAAATATAAAAATAAAAAATAAAGAAAATAAATTTTAGAAATATAAAAATAAAAAATAAAGAAAATAAATTTTAAAAATATAAAAATACAAAATAAAGAAAATAAATTAAAAATAAAAATAATCTACCTCGTTAATTTTTTTTTAATCAGCCTCGTTAATCTGCACAAATTCTTCATATCTATTTGGTCGAACGTCGGTAAAGTGTCAAGATTAATTAAAGAGCCCGACTCGAAGCGTTTTTCGCGTGACATGACAAATGTGTTAATCGAGAGTGCGCGACGAGAACCCATTTACTCGATCGTTATTATTTATCATCACCGAACAATCAGCATGTCGGGTTCTCCGCAATTTGCGCGAGGAGAAATATATTTCAGGCTAATATTTTTTTGTCTCTCCGTGAAACGAACTTTTCGCCGCTGTTACACACGCTCGTGAATTTTTTTCTTTTTTTTGCTTTTGTTCCCGCGTCCCGAAATGAGCACGGAAAACCACGAAATTCGAGGTCGACCGCACTCGACATGCCGAAAAAGCCGGTAGACCGCGTCCAACGGTGTTACCATAGTTTCTCCCCCTCTCACGGTAATTAGGCTCGCGATAGAGGATTATCGTCGTGGATATGTCGAGATTCCCTTATAATTTATCGAACCCAAGGCCCAGAGCAGTTGCACTTGGGTAGGCTTTAAATGGTTTCGGGGAAAACTTACCTGGGCTCCGCTGATCCACTTTGCTTTTTCCCCCCGTTTAACCCTTTTTCTCATTTTCCCTCCTTTTGGCCTCCTTTGGACTTGACTGCAATGTCCTGAAAATTTAGTGGGGGTCAAAATAACTAATTACCAAAATAGCGAATGGCTAAAATGGCAAAGTTCACAGTAATGATCGATCTGAATCTAGAATGGCCATCATTATTAAATTCGCTATTATAGCCATTAGTTATTTTGATCATTCATTATTTTGACCCACATCTTTATTAAAATGCAATCAAAATAGCGAGTGATCAAAATAGCGAATTTCATAATGATGGCCATTCTAGATTCAGACCGTTCATTATTTTGAATTTTGCTATTTTAGCCATTCGCTATTTTCGTAATTAACTATTTTGACCTCCACCCTGAAAATGGTCAGACGACTGCAGTCAATTCCATGGGATTGAAAATCCGAGGGGACGAGAAAAAATATCAGCTGTCTCTGACCTCAGGTTGCGTCGCAGTAAATGTTTCCTTTCGTATTTTTACTTGAACTCTCTAAATATTATTAGCATTATTATTATTATTATTATTATTATTATTATTATTACTTATTTATTAATTTATTATTATTATTTATTTATTAATTAATGATATATTAACCAGTATTCTCTGTTTCATGGAAATAGCGATTTTCTCGTACGTCACAAGGTACATTTTCGCCCAGGCATTCGCATTGTTTCACATCGCCACGTGTACCTTAACAACACACACAGATGTACAAAATATTTAGCTCGGAGATTTGCTCAGAGGAAACAATACGTTCGAGACGAGAGAACCAAAATAAAAAAAAAAAAACGACAAACATCGCCGAGTCTGTTTTCAACTGACTTTGAACCTCGCAACATCCGTTTTGCCGGAAGGTTTTCAAACACCGCGGGTTGTTGTTGCAGAAAAAAAAAAAAAACAATCGATGGGTCAGCAACGCATACGCTGTTTTATTTCGCGGATCGTATCCAGTAATTGCCTCGTGCGGTATGAGTAACACCAAACACATACTATTTTTTTTTTCGCTTTCTCCTTTTTTTTCCCTCTCTCTCTCTTTCTATTCCACTCTTTATTCGCCTCCCTGTTTATCGAACACTCAGCGTTATTGGAGCGAAGCTTTCGCGAATCTCGCTGCCGGTTCGGCCGCACTCCGGCTCTCTGTGTGAAAAATTCATATATAATGGGGAAAAAAGCGAGCGGCTCGCCGGCACGTGACGTTCATTTGGGAAAACAAGGTGGGAATCCGCGGACTCTCGCTTAGGGATGTCGGAGCGCGGAGTATTCGATTCGCATAAATTCGAGAAAAGTGGGAGAGAATTGCAAACACGATGGTCTGAAAATAAAAAAAAATTCACGCACACTAAAGGTCCTGAAAAAATTAATTTGACATAATAATAATTCCAAAACATTACTAACGAATTGATTAAAAAAATTTGTTTAACAAATATTTCGTTGACCCAAGTTTTTTTTGTATGAAATTTTTTTTCTGTATACGTATGAATTTTTGCAGATTTTTATCTAATCTTTGAAATTTGTACATATTTTCCATACAAAAAAAACACAAATTTCAATGATTAGATAAAAATCTGAAAAAATTCATACGTATACAGAAAAATAAAGGAATTATTTTCATGCAAAAAAAACGTCAACAAAATATTTGTTAAACAATTTTTTAAAATCAATTTATTATTAACATTTTGAAATTATTATTATGCAAAATTAATCTTTTCAGTGCCTTCAGTGTGTATGCATTTTTTAAAGATTTTTGGATCATCAATAATTATTTGCAATTCTCTCGCAATTTTCTCGAATTTATGCGAAATCGACTGCGCGCTCCAAAATCCTTAACACAAACTACGTAACAAACTGCAAGCTCTCTTACAATATCGCGCGGTTATCAGGTTGCTTACGTGCGACTCATACACTCTACATTTTCATGTTACACCCCCATCGCTTATTTACTTCATCATCGTCATCCCCACCGTCGTCATATATATATTTTTAAATATACTATATGTATTTCTATGTATGAGTAGCATCGCGAACGACGTTATACATACGTAATATGTATATAACCTGCAACCTCTATTCGTATTGTCAAACATTCATGCACTTTGGCTAAGCGCATTTTAAGCTTACAAGTAGTTTGCCAAAAGACCAATCTAAGTTTACCCGCAGCCCTCGCGCTCCCTCCTGTCTTCGTCTTGGTTTTCGCGGTTCGCCTCACTGTATAGTACACCCCTCACAAACTCCATCGGTTTGGTATGTATAGCGCGGGAAGATTTTCCGATGAAATATTTTACGTACAAAAGATTTTTCGGTATGTGTTACGGATTTTTTTTTTTTTTCGGCCTCGCAACTGTCGTTCGGCGAACAGATTGCTGACCGAGGGATATGCGTATCTCAAGATCTCACTACGTATAAATTCTAGCTCTTCATCTTCTTCTTTTTTTTTCGTCATTCACTCCTCGATCCATCCTTACGGTATTTAATGCCCCCTACAAAAAAGATTTGTTCGCTTTTACCGTTTTGTTTCACTCGTTCGTCGCCGCCTAAGGCGATCGACCTGCTTTCAACGAAAATTATAAACCGTCGGTCCTTTTAATAATGAACTTTTCCTGCACTCGCAACGTTTTTTCACGCTGAATCGCCACAAGAGACTTCGAGTGTCTCATCCACGCTCAACTTCGTGGCTTTCGGTACAAAAGCAAATACATTAACTCGTGTCCATCGAGACGTCACAAAGTACGAAAAAGCTGATTTTGTGAAACACGAATAAGAGGATTTCTGATTAAATCCCTGATAACACCGGATGGATGTCAAGGTGTGAATTTCATGTAGGAATAAAAAAGAACGATTTTGAATGGTCAGTCAAACTTTTGCAGGCGCAACACTAAAATTAGGACCCAACAACGAATGCTTTTTTGGACATCATAAGCCTAAAAATGGAAACCCAATTACTGGACTTTAGTGTAATAAATGCTCACAAATGGACTCTTTGGTGTTACCAGGGAATTATATACAAAATGTAAACACCGTCGAAACATCATTTTTTTCAAGATTTTCGCAACCTAATAAACATTTTCTCCACTTGCAAAACAATCACCAGAATTCCGCCTCGATTATTAACGAAACAAACGGCTAAGTCTGCGCAGCGAGATACGCAAAGTTGTACAAAAGACAATTCGCGACAACCTCGCGAAATTTGTCACGGTGAATTGTTCCTAAAACACGAGTCGAGTTATGGGTCGGCAGAAATCAATAGAAACGTCCGCTACCTGGCGACGATTCCATTCACGCCTCTCCGCACATAACTTATGGCATTCGTCGGGCGTTGCTTCTGTTTGTCTCGATCCCTGTTGCGGCCGTCGATTTCCTCCCGTTGGCCACCAGGGGGAGAGTTTCGACCGGATGGACGCGACGCCAGGCGGAGTTCAGCGGCTGTAAGCGGCTCTGGAGGGGCATGCCACCGATGAAATTCAGGCGATTTTGTTATTGGACCCATATATATCCACGGCGACGTGACTACGAAACGGGAAAAGCAGGCGGCGACCGCCCAACGTGATATCAAATGCCTGTTTGCTGACAGTATCAATTTCGGAATAACACACGCTGGATGTATCGAACGTATATCCCGTCATCAGGGTGGCGTTCCACCTCCCCTCCCACGGATCAGCAATGGGCGGCTGCATAACGGAAACACCCCTTGAAAGTAGGGTTGTCGATATACCGCGAGGCTCGGTAAGGTTCCCGCTTTTGCTGCACCCGTTGCTACCGTTTCCTGATAATCCTGTTGATGCTGCTTTTAGTACGCCTGACGCGCGCTTCGTGGGCTCCGCTTTTCACCGCGCCCAGATAACCCGGCATCAACCATGAGGCAAACGGTGCGCCGTAATAACGTCAACTTTCAGGGTGATTACAGTGAATTTCGTGTTTTCTGAGTTTTTGGGTATCAACGCAATTTTGGCGAACAATAGGATGACTTATGGTCCGCTGCATTCAGTCGTGTAAGCTGAACTCTCGCTGTTTGTAAAAATTAACGCTAAATATTGAAAACTTTCGACGAAATATTTATGTTCATTTGGAGGCGTGTAGAGTATTTAGTGACCTGGTTCCCGTTAAAATGGTGCACGGATTATTGTGCGTTTGGCCTCCTTACAGGAGGTTCTTTCTAATCCCCCACAAGGAGAGAAGGATCTGACACTCTTTACCATATTTCTAGTAAAAAGTATTGTAAATTTCCGGTAGAGGGGAGAGATGACGACATCTATCGAGAAGAACGAGAACGATGAGAATTTTTCCTACGATTTTTTTTTTTTTTTTTCGATGACGTTATTACCGACTTTAAGACGAATGTCAGAAATTCTCATAGCTCACAGTAAATGTTATCAAATCCTTCCCTCCTCCAACGTTATCACTAATTGATTTTCGGAACTGAGAATCGGACATTAATTTGACAATTTTCATCCACGCTGTATTCGACAAACGTTTCAGTGTCGTGAAACGGATCTTCAAAGTTGAAAAGTACAAAAATCGGTACAGTCGCCATTGATGCATCTTCAATGAATTTCCCAGGCTGATCATCGCAGGTGCTCCAATCACTGATTTCGTCGCTCCTCTTCCTACATAAATCCGCACCCTCAACTCATGCTTGGCGACGATTTCCAGCCGATATGCAAAAGTGACACCAGAATCAGACTCGTTGATCGCGATATTTTGGGCACACCTGAGACGCACTGAAACAAATCAGAGTCGCGTTGTTCACCATTGAGGTTGTCTTGTATTCTCTGAAAATTCGCTCTTGGCCTCATCAGCCATGGATCATCGTCTCGCATCCCGAAATCCTTTCCCGCCTTTCAGGCTGACCAATCAGGCCGATCAAACGATTCCGTCGAATCGGCTCGTTCGGTGAACCGTCGATTAACTTCCGTTGCACTGTCGTGTAACTTCGTTTCAAGTATATTAAACCCTAGTCGAATGGCACCTCGTGTCTCTTCTCAGATGGATCTCTCGGTGATTCAGTGAATATTCTCGCGAATAAGATTGTATTATCGAATATTGATACGCAGCTGGAAAATGCGACGTTTTATTGTCATTTCGGTTAGCTATTACGTGTTCAGTCGTGCCGCCCGTGTGTTCTTTGACATTGCAATGTTCTCAGTACGTGTTTATGTTTCCTATTCGCTGATGTCGCGAGTTATTATTTGGCGGTTGATGGGGGACAGCTCCACCAATTGCCGTTCAATTCGCCGATCATAGAAAGCCGGATGAGATTCCAGCCTTCCAGTTCTCTGTATCAGGTGTCGTTCCCCGTGCCCGGCTTGTAGCCGAGATTCTTACGCTGTAGGAACATGTGAATCTCCTGGAAGGTCGGGCGATCCGCCTCGTTGCGCTGCCAGCATTCGCGCATCAGGTCGTACATCTCCTTCGGGCAGTTCTTCGGCAACGGTAGGATCATCTGCGAACAGAGCGAATTCACGAATACCGATATTTCACGACCGAAGACTCGAACGTCGAAGATGACGTAGATCGGAATTTGTGGGGACGGTTGTTGGCTGAGTCGTTCTGAGTCGCGGATTGTCTAGTTTACTCACCCTGCGGTCGTCCTCTTGGTAGAAGAAAGTCGCGTTCTCGACTATCCGATGATCGGGCAGCTCCTCGAACGGCTGCTCCCTGGCGAACGACAGGATCTCCCAGAACGTCACGGCGAACGACCAGACGTCGCTCTTCGAGGTGTTTTTTCCCTAAATTGGTCAATCACGCATCGCACGTATTAGTAGTGAAAATTTGGCATCAAAGACACAACCTTGGGCGACTGAAATAATACATTACTATATGAGGGCGGACAAATTTTTTTTTTACGAGTACTCGTCATACTTTCCATATTTTCCTGAGATGCTTCTCATACTTGCCATACTTTCCTGAGATGCTTCTCATACTTTCCATACTTTCCTGAGATACTTCTCATACTTTCCATACTTTCCTGAGATGCTTTTCATACTTTTCATACTTTCCTGAGATACTTCTCATACTTTTTATACTTTCCTGAGATACTTCTCATACTTTCCATACTTTCCTGAGATGCTTTTCATACTTTCTATACTTTCCTGAGATGCTTTTCATACTTTCCATACTTTCCTGAGATACTTCTCATACTTTCCATACTTTCCTGAGATACTTCTCATACTTTCCATAATTTCCTGAGATACTTCTCATACTTTCCATACTTTCCTGAGATACTTCTCATACTTTCCATACTTTCCTGAGAGACTTCTCATACTTTCCATACTTTCCTGAGTTACTTCTCATACTTTCCATACTTTCCTGAGATACTTCTCATACTTTCCATACTTTCCTGAGATACTTCTAATATTTTCCATACTTTCCTGAGATACTTCTCATACTTTCCATACTTTCCTGAGTTACTTCTCATACTTTCCATCTTTATACCATTATCATACTTTTTTTTAGATATCTCATATCGGAGTATTTGACTGTATAGTACTTTCATACTTCATACTCCGATAAAAAATTGGCAAAGTACAATTTGAGTGTGATTTCGTCCAATACGACATGCTCTTTTAAAACCTTTTTTTTCCGCTGGCTGTACGAAATTTTACTTTAGAGAGTGTGAAATGGACGTATATTATGTCCATCACGACACCGAGTGAAGTACAAAAATATAATTCTGGAACGACCATCGACTTTCTCGTTCCTCGACGACGCCGCGACGACTTCTGAGGAACGACCTCGTGCGCCGGGCTCATTAAGTGCATAGCCGGGTGCTGCTACACGAGATTGATTGATAATAGAATTACAGCGGAACGACCGGGCTGATCGCTTTTTTACACACGTGACCGGAAATTCGCGATCTGCATGCGACAAATTAATGCGCGCGAGTAATCCGGAATAATCAGATCTTCCTTTGGTAAAATGTTATCTCGGATATCGCGGGGGCGGTGAATTCTCGAAATGTCGCCGGGCCGCCGACGATATCAACCCCGATTTCCATGCGGCCTCATTAAAAGCGCTCGACGTTCGCGCGGTCCTCGTAATTTAAAGTAATCGTCGGTCGAAGCTTTATACGACGAACGTACGGGCACGAAACGCGTGCGCGTTTCATTAGCGTGTGGAGAGGGAGGGAAAAGCTTGCCAAGAGACGGAGCGAGATGGAAAACGAGCTAACGCGTCGCGCGCTACGTCCCGGATAAATAATGGCCTATAATGAAACATTAATGACGTGGTCGATTTGAAACAACTATGCAAATGCATGCTAAATGTTATATTTCAAGCGCTCCCCGCGCGTTAAATTCCAAACGTGTGTCGCGCGTGCCGAGAGGAGTTTTCAAGTATCATTGTCGTGCCATTGAATCGACATTAGGGATCAATTTGGCGAATTTCTCGTGTTCCACTCACGACCAGTGCTATCAAAATATTTAATCGTTTCGTCTGATTCAGTACGTTGAAATTAGCGAGCAATTGGGTCGATTGACGGTGACGGATGTACAGATTAAAAAGATGCGACTAGAAAATCCCTAGGGGGGTACATTCCTAATTTTTGTAGAAATAAAATTAATGGTACAATTGGGTTTGCAATTATGTTTTTATAATGATAATTTTTAATGATTATAATATGATGTATAAACTTTGGAATAAAGGCAATGAATATTAATTTCCCATAAAACTTCATGGTCATCTTATAGAAAAAAAATGAAGAAATATTGTTAATGCAATTTGTAATTTTTCTCACAATTCTCCCTCAAAATTTAATGAAAAAAATCGCTTTTTTTTACGGTTATTCAAAAGTTCACATATAATTTTGTAATCGCTACAGGGCATCGTTATAAAATCGTAACCGGAAAATAAACAATTGTTATAAACGTTAATTCTTAAAGTAATGAAGGTTTGTAACACTGGATGCGACAGAAATATTATAGGGTATGAACTTAAATCACGAAAAATCACAGATGCTGAAATCGTTCGTCATGAATTGAGCGTCATGATCCCCGCTGTCATTTTTCCATAATTTCATATCCGGCATCAGTCGAACCGGAAAAATATTTCGGAACTTAAGCTTTGAAAAAAAAAAAAAAAAACCGTTTCCTCGCCGTGCATCAGCATGACTCCATCTGTCAATTATCACGAGACGTCACGCGATTATCGGATTTCCAATTAAATGTCCAACGTCAATTTTACGTTCCGGTCACGTGCACAGGATGCGCGGTCTATGGGTTAAAAAAAATGTCTGAAAGTCGAACTGGCCCGACAGCTCGTTGGAAAACTCACGTGTGGACGTTACCTCCGCCTATTTTTTTTTACACCCTCGCCGAGTTTCAATGAAACGCAGTAACCCCTCCCCGATCTCTCCACGTCTCGTCCTGTTCGTCGTCATAACGTGTCTCACGCGTACCGGTCGCACGTCGCCGCGGATCGTCGAACGAGAAAAGTTGCCATTTTTTTTCATGGCCCCAGAGTGAATATTCCCCGGATGGGGCGAACGGCGCAGTTATTCACCGACCCGGGGAAAATATTGAATAGAAGGAAACGCGGAGGCTGCCAACGACTGTGGGACATTAACTCATCTTGCAGTGACACTCAGTGTGTAAGAAAAAGTTGCCCGCTGTACCGACAGGTGAAACTTGAGGGTCCGCAGTTTATTCGCTCGATCAATTTCCGTCCTCATAAATCATTCGTTCGACGAATTATATGGCAGGTGGAAATTTGGTTAGGGAGTTTCGCTAAATCCTTTTTACTCACCAGCAGCATCGACTCCCAGGCCATCCACCGGATCGGCAGAGGTGGTCGACCCTCCACCTTGAAGTAATCCGCGGCGTAGGCTATTCTACCGGGACCCATGTCCGAAACTTTTATCGTGTAGTTTCGATGCACCAGACAATTTCTGAAACACGTCAGTCGATATGACGTTTGGAAATGAAAGTGCAGTGTCGTTGATACTATTTATTCCACAGGGTTTTTTTTTTAATGCGATAAATATTGCGATTGTGACGGTGAAAAAAAAAAAAAAAAAATCGATCGGACTTTTTCGCTATGAAATAAAAAATTGAAACGAAATGCGAAACTTGCATCTTGTGATATCCCGATTGTAACAATTCTAGGTCGATCCTAGAAATTGAAAAACAATTTAACTGCGTTTTTTTGTAATGCGACAAATATTGCGATTGTGACGGTGAAAAAAAAAAAAAAAAAAAAAAATATACATCGGACTTTTTCGCTATGAAATGAAAAATTGAAACGAAATGCGAAACTTGCTTATTGTGATATACCGATTGTAACAATTCTAGGTCGATCCTAGAAATTGAAAAACAATTTAACTGCGTTTTTTTGTAATGCGACAAATATTGCGATTGTGACGGTGCAAAAAAAAAAAAAAAAAAAAAAAAGGACGAATAGATCCGACTTTTTCGCTACGTACTGAAAAATTGAAACGAAATGCAAAACTTGCTTCTTGTGATATCCCGATTGTAATAATTCTAGGTCGATTCTTGCTTAACGTCAGCAAGAATAATTGATGGATTATTTGATAAAACAATTTAACTGCGTTTTTTTTTGTAATGCGACAAATATTGCGATTCTTACGGTGAAAAAAAAAAGACAGATAGATCGAACTTTTTCGCTACGTGCCGAAAAATTGAAACTAAATGCGAAACTTGCCTCTGTAATATCCCGATTAACAGCGACGGCAATAATTGACGGATTATTTGATAAAACAATTTAACAGCGTTAAATTAATTTCCGCAAATATGCTGCAAAAATCACTTGAAATTTTTATAGAATGTACCAGAGTACATACGAGCCAGACGGAGCAAGTGTTCCAGTTGGACGCGGTAATGAGGCTTTTCGCGCAACTTTTCGTGTGCCGGAAAGAGGGGGGCAGGGGGGGGGGGGGAAGTGAGATTTGTTGGCTCAGGCTAACCAGTAGTTTTAATTTTCATGGCACGAACTCTTTTCTCCTAGCTCTCCGCCTCTCTCAAGGCACTCATTATCGGTCTATTAATATTTACTAGGAACCATTAACAACTTCGTCGAGTTCTCCATTCCTTCTTTTACACCCCCGCCTTTCGTGCTCACTCGGGGACAAGGGTAACCTATATCAATGGCCACGCGAAATTCGAGCCTTAATAAAGCGGAAAATAAAATCTCTTAGAAAATGTCTTTGTCACTACACGAACGAGTTTCGTCGAGAGTTTGCGGTTCCGTTATTAGCATTAAACAACGTATATTTGCTCAATTTCGCCCGATAATAAACCGCGCGCATTTCCACAAACAACATCTCGCGTACAAATACGACGCGATACACATGTGGACATTGCTGAATTTGATTTACGCTGTAAGTGTTGATTTTCTCAAAACGCGAATTCCGCCGCCATATTTGTCGGCGCATAAGTGATATTTGTCGTAATCAGCATGGGGTCCATATTTCAATTCCTCTGTGTCGACTGACAAAATATTGAGTTTTCAAAAAAAAAACTAAAAAAACGTTCATGCTCGAAAAGTGTTAAAAATCTGGCCAAATTGCCGCTGTAAAAAAAAAAAAATAATAATAATAATAATAATAATAAATAAATAAAAAATAAATATATAAATAAAAATAAAAAACCTTGGTTACATTTCGTTACATTTAGTAAAATCAGATTTTAAAAATAAACCTTCGGAAAGCAAATTATTATTAGCCACTAATTTCTATAATAATTCAATTGGCGACGAAAAAAAGCCTCGAAAATAAATCCGATGAACGAAACTAAAACTGAATTACCAAAAATCAAGTTCTCCTTCAAATGTATTCGAATGTAGTTCAAGCAATTTGTAATAAGGTGCGCGGATTCCGACTGTGGAGTGCATTATAGTCGAGCGGGCGAGGCAAAGAACGATACGTTGGGCGATAGTACGAGTAACGCGAAGGGCGAGATTGTCGGGTGTCGAGACAAACGATAAAACGATGGACTCGGCTAATGGAGCGATCTCGGTTTCTCACCGCCTCGCACAGCCCCGTCGGTTACGACGTACATACGTAGTACACTCGAGTGTGCTAAACCGCCTGTGCTTCTCGCCGAAACGCTTCGTCCCTCTCGGTCTCGCTTATCGCGTCTTCCTTTGCAGATACAACATTTATCCTCGGGCACATTTGGTGTTTCAATTACAGCCGCGTAATGGAGCGACGCGGGTCGTCGTTATTGCAAAAACCTCGTAATCCGTTCGTCTCGCTCGTGTCGTCCACGGATAATATTGCAATGAGTTTAATATCAACCTCGTTTTTTCGTTCAAGTATCACGGAAATGCAATAATCAGTGGGGAAAATTCCAGAGTTGGGAATTTTTTAGGGAAATAAAATTGATGGTACTTTGTAATTTATAGAAAAAAATGTGTAATACAAAGTTGACTTTGTAATCATGTTTTTTTTTTATCATAATAACTCGTAATGATTATAAAACGATGTGCAAACTTTGAAATATTAATTTCCCATAAATCATGATGGTAATCTTATTGAAAAAAATGTCTCACAATTTTTCCGAAAATTTCATTAAAAATTACGTTTTTCGATATCCTCAGGCACATTTGGTGTTTCAATTACAGCCGCGTAATGGAGCGACGCGGGTCGTCGTTATTGCAAAAACCTCGTAATCCGTTCGTCTCGCTCGTGTCGTCCACGGATAATATTGCAATGAGTTTAATATCAACCTCGTTTTTTCGTTCAAGTATCACGGAAATGCAATAATCAGTGGGGAAAATTCCAGAGTTGTCAATCCCCAATTTTTTAGGGAAATAAAATTGATGGTACTTTGTAATTTATAGAAAAAAATGTGTAATACAAAGTTGACTTTGTAATCATGTTTTTTTTTATCATAATAACTCGTAATGATTATAAAACGATGTGTAAACTTTGAAATATTAATTTCCCATAAATCTTGATGGTAATCTTATTGAAAAAAAATGACTCACAATTTTTCCGAAAATTTGTCCAAAAGTTCACGTATCATTTTATAATCGCTACAGGTGATTGTTCGGAAAACTTTGGCTTTGTAATTATGTTTTTTTTATCATAATAACTCGTAATGATTATAAAACGATGTGTAAACTTTGAAATATTAATTTCCCATAAATCTCGATGGTAATCTTATTGAAAAAAAAAGTTCTCACAATTTTTCCGAAAATTTTATTAAAAACTACGTTTTTCTTACAGCCATTCAAAAGTTCACGTATCATTTTATAATCGCCACAGGTGATTGTTCGAAAATCATAATTAGAAAATAAACTGTCGTGTAAACTTTAATTTCTAAAGTAACGAACAGGAAAATCCTACCTAATTTTAGCTGCTAAAAAAAAAATAGCCACGGCCTAAAAAAAAATTCATTAATAATAATTCATTAGCAGAAAAACAAATCCACTCGTAAATAGATTTTCGACCTACAAAAAAAATTAATTAATAATAATTCATTAGCAGAAAAACAATTCCACTCGTTGATAAATTTTCGACGAATTAGGAACGTAAGAATTTTCGCGGAGCAAACAAATTTTTGCGTCACTCGACAAAACTCACGACTGAAGACACCTCGAAGAGTCCCGTCTGACGTCCCATAAGATCCGAGCCTTTTGTACCCGCGCGCTGTGTATGTACAACGATTTTACGTTCGCGTCGCCGTATTTATTTACGTACCTCGTGGCGAGATCCTGATGCACAAAGTCCATCTCCTCGAGGTACTTCATGCCCGATGCTATTTGCGTTGCCATGTATATGAGAGTGCCGAAGCTGTAACAAAAATCGAACGGGACGTTGAGCTCCCCTCGCTCTCTCACTCTCTCGATATATTTCCGCATGCGAGTGGCGCGAGTGCATTTTCCAGACGCATCTCAAGCCTACACTCCGCGCGTGGCTTCCTGCTTTCCATCGTTTCCGCATCTCTCGCCGCTTCATCTTCAAAGTCGCTTACTGCTTCGACGAACGAAAGCATCGCAGAAATGGCGGGGAGGGAGAGAGGGAATCGTCAAAGTACCCGCATAAACAGAGGAGGTGAGAAAAGCCAACGGGAGAGACGGCGAATCGCGTGTACGTACAGCTGGAAAGTCCGGGCGTAGCGTTCGAAGCCATATTTTAACTCATGCATATACGGCAGTCACGAGTCGCGTCGGCGTTCGGTGCTTCCGTCTCGAAGTCGTCGAGTCCCCCCCGTCTTTGGCTTTTCCGATGGGGCTTTCGCTACCTCGTTTGTGTCATCGCGAGCAGGTTTGACGTGCGCGTCAACCGCGTAGGTAGTGCGGGGAATATAGACGCCCGCGCACAAAAAAAAAGAAAATAGTATTGAAAGAGTATTTCTTTGGTAGGAATCATCGGAGTATTTATTGATTTATTTTTTATTTATTTATTTGACTGTGAACGGGACAAGCATTTGAAAATATAGTGTAACATAATGGCGAATGAATAACCGGCCAAAATGCATAAAAATTATTGATTTATTTTTTAAGGAGTATTTATTGATTTACTTTTTTATTTATTTATTTGACTGTGAACGGGACAAGCATTTGGAAATATAGTGTGATATAATGGCGAATGAATAACCGGCCAAAATGCATAAAAATTATTGATTTATTTTTAATTTATTGATTTATTTTTCAAGGAGTATTTATTGATTTACTTTTTTATTTATTTATTTGACTGTGAACGGGACAAGCATTTGAAAATATAGTGTAATATAATGGCGAATGAATAACCGGCCAAAATGCATAAAAATTATTGATTTATTTTTAATCTATTGATTTATTTTTCAAGGAGTATTTATTGATTTACTTTTTTATTTATTTATTTGACTGTGAACGGGACAAGCATTTGAAAATATAGTGTGATATAATGGCGAATGAATAACCGGCCAAAATGCATAAAAAAAAAATAATGATAATAATGAATCATAGATATAAAATAAATGTAAAATATAAAATTTAAGAAAATAAGATAAATATGAAAACGAATATTCAAAGTATCCAAAGTATGTCGTATTGGACTCAAAAATACTCTTTTAATACTATTCTTTTTGCGCGGGCATGTCGCGTGGGTTCAGCCATTCCCCTCGAAGCCGATAGAATTTCCGTGGGTAGCATTCAGCTGTTTTCTTAAATTAAAAAATCCTTCAGACTGATGTCCTTCGGGTTTCTCTTTTGTCGCACGAACTCTTCCACTTCAGTGATCCACGCGCCACGCTGAATGAGACGAGAAAACTTAAAGCAATTTCTCAACTCACTGGACCAATTTTCGACAAAGCAGTTTTTTGCCTGGGAAATAAGTATCGAAAAACATTATACAGACTGTACAAAACTGTGTGCAAAAATTATTGTAAAATTTAAAAAAATTATTATTAAAAAAATTATGATCAAAAAATTATTATTAAAAAAATTATTATTTTAAAAAATATGATTAAAAAATTATTATTAAAAAAATTATTATTGTAAAAAAATCTCCAGCGACGTAACAGTTGAGAGGTTTCTGTAATTTAAAAAAAATGGCTTTTAGTACCGATCCGAGTCTCAGGCGCAGCGGGTTTCACTCCGTTGGCGGTGGCTTATCAATGATGTATCATCCAGTTGCATATCGAATTACTCCGTTGTTCACTCAATTTCCCATCGCGGAGGTGCGTAAACGTCGCCGGTACAACACATACTTTCGCCTCTCGCGCGCGCTATTCGCACAATGTAATTTCCGGTGATGTCTAATGGGCGCAGCTAGAACGCCTCGGGGCCAGTTTAGTAATTTTCTCGGAGTTGCGTGGAGTTATCTCCTTGTCCCATCTTACTTCCCGCGTACACATCGTACACGTGTAACGGAATCTATAGCCGCCTTCCCTCGATCCATGCAAGTTCAATGATATTCCAGAGGAAAATGGTTAGTTGTGAGAACAAACTTTCAAGTGTTTGGATCGCGTTGGTTTATCACGACGTTGATCAAATTGATATTATTGCGGTTAATTCCAACTGTGACCCTCATTTATCTTTTTGTTAATCGTCATTACCAACTGAATGAAACGATTGTGATACACGGGGAAAAAATATCCTTAACTCAATAAAGCCATGGATTAAAAAAAATAATAATTTTAAATAGAATTTTTAAACAAATAATTTTAAAAAAAGAATAAAAAAAAAGAATTTTTAAACAAATAATAAAAAAAAGAATTAAAAAAAAGAATTTTTAAACAAATAATAAAAAAAAAAGAATTTAGAAAAAAAGATTTTTTTTTAGTAGCCCGCAGGCTACTAAAAAAAATTCTTTTAAGTTAACTCCAGTTATCGTTATCACAATCCGGTTTAGCATTCAAACAATAAAATATTCTTTTGCCTATTTGGCAGCCCGCAATCCACGGTTTTATTGACCCAATTATTATTTTTTTTTTCGTTTACAAGGATGGAAACCTGATTGGTTGTACCAACTGACCATATGCTGGAAAATTGGAAAACCTACGATTGGTTGACACTGCTTAAAAACAATAAAAGTAAATTATTTTCTACACACAATGACATTTTTTTGCACCGATCAAAAAACGGCACCGATCACTCTTGTTCACTCCGTTCATTCTCCCATCTCAACCATTCCCATCCGTCGCTATACGGAATTCAAGTGAGCACAATGAGCAAGAAAAACAAGATATTACCTGAGTGTTTTGGCGGTGTGCACGGTCGACGTCTCGGCGATATGACTCTGGAGATATTGATTCAGATCGCCGTACTCGCCGTTTTCCGATACGATGCACATGGGATCGTCCTCGAGACTGGCACCGAGTAGCCTCGCGACGTTGCGATCGGATACCCGCGCCAACCTCTTCGCCTCTTGTTGAAATTCTATCCTAAAATACACAGGAGAGCGCAGGAGGGAGCATTCAGAGGTAATATCTTTATGGCCATCTATTTATACGCACGCTGTATTTTATAGCACGGTAAATATATCATGCACGTTGGGTATCCGTGGTGGCTGAATCGTTCGGTTACAGGCTGCTTGGCAGGGATACTGAATACACAAAACACAAAACGTCAACGTCCGGGAACCTCACGGTCGTCGGCCCCCGACGTCACCCCTCGCTGTATGTACGTATTGCACATGTAAGCAACCCTGCCCGCAAGACGAATAAACCTCGTGCACTGCACTATTGTATAGATAATTCAGGCAGTATACTCTGCGAATCGTTCAATCGTAAACAGTTGAATGTGTTTGCGGAGTGTCGTAACGTTAGTTCTTGGCAACAAACATTGACAGCCTGCAGGATGAAGTAGGACGATTAGCTTTGTTACTTTGTTTGTAACAAAATGTCCTCAAATAGCTCTTCAAAATGATCTTTTTTTTACTGCAAAACTTATATGACACTCAGTACAAGTTACGATGAGCAGACTCGGTCCTTAAGATCTGTTGTGGTTTCTATGGAAGTTTTAATCATGATCAGCGAGAACAAAAAAGTGCAAGACGATTGCAAGCCTGTAGGATGAAATAGGACGATTAGCTGTGTTACTTTGTTTGCAACAAAATGTCCTCACATGGATTTATCTTTTTTTTTCTGCTAAACTTATGATTTTCAGCACAAGTTACGATGAGCAGACTCGGTCCTTAATTAATATCTGTTGTGGTTTCTATGGAAGTTTCAATGATGATCAGTGACATCGAAAAAGTGTAAGACGGTTGCTAGGATGAAATAGGACGATTAGCTTTGTTATTTTGTTTGCAACAAAATGTCCTCAAGTAGATTTATCTTTTTTACTGCAAAACTTTACTACAAGACTTTCAGCACAAGTTACGATGAGCAGACTCGGACCTTAAGATCTGTTGTGGTTTCTATCGAAGTTTCACTGAAGATCAACGCCAACGAAAAAGTGCAAGACGATTGCGAGTCTCTAGGAGTTCAAAACAAAGTTTCCTCTACCCCTGATAACACCGGATGGACGTCAAGGTGTAAGTCTCATGTAGGAATCAAAAGGTACGCTTTTGAATGGGCAGTCTAACTTTTGCAGGCGCAATACTAAGATTAGGACCCAACAACAAATGCTTTTTTGGACATCATTTTTTCAAGGGTTTGTCCCGTTTATTATAAATAAATAAATAAATAAATAAATAAATAAGCCTGAAAATGGAAACATTTCAGGCTTATTTACAGCATTTAATACACTAAAGTCCAGTTAGTGGACTTTAGTGTATCAAATGCTCACATATGGATCCTTTGGTGTTGTCAGGGCGAGGAAGTAAAATGTTAATGTTCAACTTGGGTCCTTTTGAAGCGTAGCAAAAGTGTCCAGCGCAGGACAATTAATACTGTTGAATGACCATAAGCAAGGACGACGAGTGGGAAGAGATATATTTTCCAAACGCAAACACGACACTCGGTCGCTGTTTACCCTTGGGAATCCGATCGGCGGAATCACAGAGAAACACGAGGGTGGAGTCGCTACAGAGGACCAGGTCGGTGGCACAATTTGAGTAGCCATACAGCTTGAAACGTACGGAGGGCTGGAACGATTTACCCCGTGGATCTCGTAGCTCTACGGCATTGCAATGCTCGTTGAACGTCCAATTGCATCGATATAATCCGAGATTCCCTCCACCCCCCTAGCGACGGTAATCGAATAAGGTCGCGCGCCCTTTCTACCCTTCTCTTTATACCCTCCTCGCTCTCTCTCGACGCTCCAATGGACTCCGTTGGAAAAGACAAGCAATCGTGGTAAGCGGATGTAAAGTCGATCTTCCCTATCTGGGAACGACGATTTTCTCACTTCTTGCCAGATGATAGTTCAGCAGACTGTGTACAGTTTGCACATGTAGGGCAGGTGCGGGTAAAATGGGACGCAGAAGCGAAAAATGGTTTTATGATGAAAACAAAAGTGTGCTTCGATTGCTTTTGATCCAAAAATTCGATTCCAAGCATCAGTTTTGAGGGTCGGCAAAAAAAAAGTAAGGGCAAAATGGGACAGACCCCCAAAATCGGAAATTCGTTTTTTTTTACTCGGTGATACTTCTTAATAATTATTTGGCAAAAAAAAAAATTGTAGAAAAAAAATTCCAAAGTGACTTTTCCAAAGCCAGATTTCTTAAAACACTCAAAATTGTTAAAAATCTTTATATTCCGCTCACATGCGTTGAATTGTGTCGTATAGAAGCGATTTTCACGAAATGGGGGTTTGTCCCATTTTGCCCGTAAAAATAGTTGGGACGCAGAAGCGAAAAATGGTTTTATGACGAAAACAAAAGTGTACTTCGATTGCTTTTGATCCAAAAATTCGATTCCAAGCATCAGTTTTGAGCGTCAGCAAAAAAAAAGTGCGGGCAAAATGGGACAGACCCTAAATTCCGAAATTCGTGTTTTTTTTTACTCGGTGATACTTCTTAATAATTATTTCGCAAAAAAAAATTGTAAAAAAAAATTTTCAAAGTGACTTTTCAAAAGCCAGATTTCTTAAAACACTAAAAATTGTTAAAAATCTTTATATTCCGCTCACATGCGTTGAATTGTGTCGTATAGAAGCGATTTTCACGAAATGGGGTCTGTCCCATTTTGCCCGCAAAAATAGTTGGAACTGAAAAAATCGGTGTCCCATTTTGCCCGCACATCCCTTATACATGCTGTCTGTTGTGTAGATTGAAGGGTGGGCGAAGGAAGTAGTCACGCGAAAACACGGAAGTGCCGTACAAGTGAGTCTAGGGGCAAGTGAATCAATCCCACGTCGTTTGCCCCGAGAACTTGGCGCACCCGAGATTAAATATTTGTGCAACTATTGAATCATACGGACGAGGGGAATTTAATTAACAGCACGAGTTTTTCCAGTAAATAATCTGATTACTGTTTCGATACAGGGGGAAAGGGTATTACCAATAATTCCACCAATTTCCATTGCATTGCACTCTGGGAATCCCATTGTGGACGCGACCCGTTCGATTATTTTGTTTGCCTCGTTTTTTCGTAATAATCACTGACACGATAACGAATTTTTGTGAGCCAATACGCGGAAGTTTGCGCAAGGGATTTTGCAAAATATTACCGGGATCATCCCGGTTAGTAATTCACACAGCTGTCGTAGCTAATGAACATGGAAAGGAATGTAAAAAATACGCGAAATTTTATCATTTGACTCAATGTTATCAAAATCGATTAAAAAAGATTGTTAACCAGTGTTTTTGGGTTAATAAAAGTTAATATTTTGAAGAAAAAAAAATCTGAGCTCGATTCTGGCGAAAATGTATTAATAAAAAAAATGAAAAAATAAACAAAATAATAAAAAAAAAAACAAATAATAAAAAATAAATATATACGCGGAATTTTATCATTTGACTCAATGTTATCAAAATCGATTAAAAAAATATTGTTAACCAGTGTTATCGGGTTAATAAAAGTTAATATTTTTAAGAAAAAAAAATCTGAGGTCGATTCTGGCGAAAATGTATTAATAAAAAAATGAAAAACATAAACAAAATAAACAAAATAAACAAAATAAAAAATTAGTATCGAATAATGACTTCTTCTCTCTCCGTTCAAATGGCTAAATACCCAAGAATAAAAAAAAAACCAGTCTCCAAAAATTCGAATCAAACCTTGCAAAATATTTTAATCGAGCCCCCCTTAAATCGCCCGACTTGGCGATGAAAGTTCCCATCCTAATAGATCGCAACAGCATCTCCGGCAAAGGTAAATCGTGACAGCCCGGCATTCTCAATGTCCCGAAAGCTCGGCAGATGGATTCGTGGGTTCTCTCGGATTCATCGTTCCGCTAACCCCATCTCTCGCCCCCGAGTCTTCCGTGCTTACCGAGGTTAATGGATTCACCGCATCAGAAGCCCCTGGCGGGTTTCCGACAGATCCGAATCACACGACGAGCCCCCCGCCCGAATTCCGCGCTTATACCACTTTCAACATCGGTCCCCGTTCCATTCAAAACCCCCGCGCGGGCTTCTCATGGTTATTTGATCGCCGAGAGTTTACGTATGTGTATATTTAAATCGTCAATAGCTTTCAGAGACAGACTGAACTCGTCGTACCCAGAATCGCTACCTGTCCGTCTCTCGGTGTTTGTACCAGAACGTTGAGTGCACCGCACCTAATGCATGTGTCTTTGAGTCTCGTCGCGCGAAACTTGTTTCCTTCTGTGTATACGTACAATATTTATACACCAAAAAACGGTGTAAAAAGCTTTGATTACATTTCATTAAATTTGGTAAAAACAGTTTTTGGAAAAGATTCGAATTAATTAATTAATTCTAAATAAAAATTAATTAATAAAAATTAGTAGTATTAAAAGTGTTTTATTGATAATACAATATATACATTTTTTTTTTTGGTCTTACAATACGCTGTATTATCAATGGGCCATCGACCGAGGACCTTCAGCCCAATAAAAATTAATTTGTTAAATTAAGAAATTAATTTTAATTTTTTATTTTTTAAATTAACAAATTAATTTTAATTCTTTATTTTTTTCCGAATTTCGTTGCATGCCAACGATGCAAAAACTTCAACGTCATAACAAAAACCAAGTTGCGTCAAATATATCATCACGATTATTAGGTGGGCGTAGTGAGTGAGATTGGAAAGTCGGTAATAATTCTGCGATATCTTGTTAAGCATCGGTTCCCGTTCCATTCAAAACCCCCGCGCGGGCTTCTCATGGTTATTTGATCGCCGTGAGTTTACGTATATGTATATTTAAATCGTCAATAGCTTTCAGAGACAGACTGAACTCGTCGTACCCAGAATTGCTACCTGTCCGTCTCTCGGTGTTTGTACCAGAACGTTGAGTGCACCGCACCTAATGCATGTGTCTTTGAGTTTCGTCGCGCAAAACTTGTTTCCTTCCCTCCTTGCTGCACAGTTTCCCATATATACATATATATGTATTTATATATATATGTACAGCGAGCTAAGGAGTAGAGACTCGCACCGTGTACAAAGTGTGAGTGAGATGGAGTATCAGAAGAGAATCCCACCCCCTGAGAATCTAGTCACGTCCGACGTTCATTACGTCGAAGGAAATTGCGATATCAGTTTAGGGGCGGGTGCAGCATCCACGTCTCCCAGGCTCTGTTTTCCCTTACACCTTCTCCGCGTTTCCCTCGTCCTCGGCTATCTCGCTCATTGGGAGTGTAACTGCAGTTTATTATTGCGCGCAGCTTATACACGTGGAAGCTTTAGTGAAGGATCACTGGATATATTCTCCGGGGGGGATTCCGTTTTACGCTATACGCGCGGTAAATAGTGCGGAGTACGTCCTACGGGACTTTGTAATTTACTGTGAAACGTCTCGTCTCACACGATTTAGTATTGAGGGATTATTTTCCGATTTTTGCGTTACGTCTCCTTTACCAAATAAATCAAAATAAAATAAATAAAATAAAATCTCTAGAAATAAAATAAATCAAAGTAAAATGTCTAAAAATAAAATAAATAAAATAAAATCTCTAAAAATAAAATCTCTAAAATAAAATCTCTAAAATAAAATCTCTAAAAATAAAATCTCTAAAATAAAATCTCTAAAAATAAAATCTCTAAAAATAAAATCTCTAAAATAAAATCTCTAAAAATAAAATGTCTAAAATAAAATCTCTAAAATAAAATCTCTAAAATAAAATCTCTAAAAATAAAATCTCTAAAATAAAATCTCTAAAAATAAAATCTCTAAAAATGAAATCTCTAAAAATAAAATCTCTAAAATAAAATCTCTAAAAATAAAATCTCTAAAATAAAATCTCTAAAAATAAAATCTCTAAAAACAAAATAAAATCTCTAAAAACAAAATAAAATCCCAAGGCTTGAACGTTTGGAACCACCCTATATTTTCGTCAGCTTTGTGGACATTATTTAATCCTAATCAACACGGATCAACTCCACATATTTTTACCTCAATCTCTGACCACCACGAATACCATTACGACCCTACTGTCTTCCACAAATACATCCTCCGTACCTCAGAGTTTCCGATGAGCAGGGTCTCAACGATTTGACAACGACGAGCTCGCTGCTGGTGCCCCTGAAGATCTCGTCGTATCCGGGAAACCTGTCGACCTCGCAGAGGTGAATGTCACCGTAGTAGCCGCAGCCGAGGCTCTCAACGATGTTGAGCCTTTCCCGTGGGAAGTCGAAGATGCAGCAAGTACCTCCGCCTCCACCTCCGCTGACGCCGCTGAGGCCGCCGCCGCCACCCCCGAGCCCGAGGTCCTCGTCGTCCTCGTCCTCGGTGAGCATGTCCTCCGGACTGTAGCTCGCCAGGCTGCTCGACGCTTTTGCGCTGATGCTCGCCGCTGCCGGCGGCGTGTTAGGACTCGGTGGCGACGGTGGAAGCGGCGGCAATTCCGGACTCTGCAATAATAATCAATAAACTCATCTCACCTCACGGTTCGTGTAGTCTGGGAGTCGGAGGCGCGACTGCGGCGAGCGCAGCACTCGCTGTCTCCACCCTCGCAATCCTCCCTCGGACATCGTGCAGCCGCCTCGCTCCCTCAATCTCCCTGCTTTTCCCCCCATGAAGCTCGATCGAGCACTCATCCCATGAGGATCATCCACAACAGTAAACTCACTCACTCAATCTCTATCTAGCTGTCTCAGTCGCTCTACGGTGGCCGCGGGACATCCTCGACAATTAATAATACGGGTGATACAAACAGGGTTTCAATCAATAGTCCTTGACTGATTGGACAAACAAATTGTGCTTGTCGATAGGAGCTTGTTGAACGGGGTTTGCTGAGGAGGGTTGGAAGGATGGGTATTGATGTGAGTTTTTTGTTACAGCTTTTGTTGTCGTTTGCAAATTTTATATGGTATGCTTGATTTTTAAAAAATTGTAGCCTGTAAGCGCGTTTTTTTATATTTAATATTTTTTATTTGAAACGAGCCGCACCCACAACATTGAAGGCAATTTTTAGTTATTAGCCCATATTTTACAATATTTTATTTGAAGACACGAGCTGGTAATTAAATATTTTTTACAGATTTAGATAAAATATTTAAAAAATATGTTTAAAGTATTTAATTAAAATATTTTTTAAATATGTAAATACAATATTTTTTCAATATTTTAATAAAATATTTTTAAAGACGAGAAAACCGCAAAAATGATTTTTTCCTTCTCTCTTTCAATTATTACGACCAATTTACATGACATAATTCCAAAAATAATACCGCGTCAATTCCACGGTATCAACAAGCAATATATTCACACACCCAACAAAGGGATTATTATCATGATATCTTTGACGTCCGGGTTTACGGCGTTTGACAGATGAAACAGTGGACAGTTTTTTCCCCCCCTGAAAGCCCTCGATCAATGAACGGAATGAATCCCCGGAAATGCGAATGACATTAAAAACCGAACGGTACGTCCTATGCGAATAAAAAAATCGCTCGCCGGACGTCAGTCAGCGTGTTTTATCTCCGCCGCCGAATTTACGGGCGCAACGATAACGTCAAATATATTATTGCGATTATTAGGCGGGCGTAGTGAGTGAGATTGGAAAGTCGGTAATAATTCTGCGATATCTTGTTAATGCATAACGTGATTACCGGTTGTGTATACGTACAATATTTATACACCAAACAGCGGTGTAAAAAACTTTGGTTACATTTCATTACATTTGGTAAAAACAGATTTTGGAAAAGATTTGAGTTAATTAATTAAGTCTAAATAAAAATTAATTAATAAAAATGAATTTTTTAAATTAATACATTAATTTTAATTTTTAATTTTTAAAATGAATAAATTAATTTTAATTTTTAATTTTTAAAATGAATAAATTAATTTTAATTTTTAATTTTTAAAATGAATAAATTAATTTTAATTTTTAATTTTTAAAATGAATAAATTAATTTTAATTTTTAATTTTTAAAATGAATAAATTAATTTTAATTTTTAATTTTTAAAATGAATAAATTAATTTTAATTTTTAATTTTTAAAATTAATAAATTAATTTTAATTTTTAATTTTTTTTTTCGGAATTTCGTTGCATGCCAACGATGCAAAAACTTCAACATCCTAACAAAAACCAAGTTGCGTCAAATACATTATCACGATTATTAGGTGGGCGTAGTGAGTGAGATTGGAAAGTCGGTAATAATTCTGCGATATCTTGTTAATGCACAACGCGGTTACCGCTGTGTATATACGTACAATATTTATACACGAAAAAGCGGGGTTTGTGTGTGTTGCGCGGGTAATGGCGGTGGGCGTGCGGGGCCGGATTAATTATAATACGAATAAATTGCGCGGCGGCGCGCGCTCGCGTAATTCTTGGGGCAAACTTACCTTGCATATCTCCGTACTGGCGTAATACTTTTCCGGCGGCGGTGGTATGGGCGGTGGATTACACGGATACTCCTGAACCGGCGGAATTGGCCTGGCAAGATTGATCGCCGTGTTAAGCAGCAGCGGAATGATTGGCTGCTGCTGTTGCTGCTGCTGCTGGACCGCCACGGCTTCCGGAGTTCCTGTTGTTGTTGTTGTCATGTTGTTTTTTTTTTTTTTTTTTTTTCACGTCGTTCGTGCCGGTGAAAAAAAAATGAAGAACCGAGAATGAAAAAAGAGAACAGCAACGTGATTATATAAACCTTTATGTTTATCCCCAGCTGTAGCCGGGCTTCCGGTGTTCCTGTTGTTGTTGTTGTCGTGTTGTTTTTTTTTTTTTTTTTTTTTTCACGTCGTTCGTGCCGGTGAAAAAAAAATGAAGAACCGAGAATGAAAAAAGAGAACAGCAACGTGATTATAAACCTTTATGTTTATCCCCAGCTGTAGCCAACAAACAGAAGCGCCGCCGAGTTTACGTTTTGTACGGGGAGATATTACGGGATAAAAAGCATATCGCAACCCTTTTTTTTTTTTTTGCCGTCCGCCCTCAGAGTCCGCTATAAAAACATCGCTCACGGCTTGCGCGCAGCGTCACGTAAAATGCTCTCTATCGAAAGAATAAACACGTACACGTAATGGACGATATTGTGCGCCGAGCCCCCCCCGGGTTGTTCATTTGCAAATGAGGCGACAAAAAAAATAAATAAAAAAAAGAGGCGAAGAAGCCAGTTTTTCTCGTTTAATTCAGTAGAAAGGTTCGCCGCACGAAGTTGGCGTGTAACGCGGAGTGTAAACGCGGTCGGTGCCACCGCGGACGCTGGCGAATGACGTGCGAAGAATATCCGGTGGATCGCTCGGCGAAATCGCGGCGAGAGGAGCAAATGTTGCGGCACTTTTGTCCAATCAAAGAATGGAAAGTGACAGCTATTCATTTTTTTTTTTTTACTTTTTGCTATTATTTGTGTAGTTATATTAACGTTTGGAAGGCCTGCAGATGTTCAACGAAATTTATTTTCAAAATTCGTGTAACTTTATATTTAATAGATTTTTGACGAAATCCATTTTGACCAACATTTTCGTAACTCGAACATTGTAATTCAATGGAATGTGGACCACTAAATTATTATGACGAAACTCGTGTAACGTTTAAAAAATGTTAACTTCTATAATGAGTCAACCAAATTTATTCTCAAAATTCATGAAACTTCATTTTTAATAGATTCTTGACGAAATCCATTTTGACCAACACTTCTGTTCCTCAAACATTGTAATTCAATGGAATATGCACCACTAAATTATTATGACGAAACTCATGTAACGTTTTAAAAATATTAACTTCTATAATATATGAGTACAGCTTGACACCTAAATTGTCTCACTGACATCTCCACAAAAAAAAAGAAACCCGTTGATCATTACACGCGATTAGCGTACAGAGAGTCAAAAAACAAGATGCGCAAACTCCGCCAGCCATCGCAAGCCGGTAGCCTATCTCGATACCCAAAAGTTCAACCCCATCTCGCCTCTAAATATCCCAACCCTCAAAATTACCGGTCAGCCGGGCGCGAGAACCGCGGGCTCCGAAATCCGCTATTATTCGACAAACATTTTCCCCGGATATAATAATAATTGCCGCGCGCATTGCTGGGCAAGGTGAAAGCCGAAACGTCGGGGGGGTCTCGAGGCTTACGCGGTATATAGAAACAGCATAATAGTTGTTGGCCGAGGGGGGGGGGGGGATGATTCCCGGCCGGCGGGTCGGCGGAATCATCCGGGATAGTTTCGTTGGTGCGGATAACTTGAAGCGTCGAGGGACGAGACGGGAGGTCCGGTGAACACAGGGAGCAAAGAGAGAGAGAGGGTGACAAAGCTTTAGCTCCCGCGTTGCGATGGAAAGCGCCGGTTTTCCGGCTACGATATAGCGCAGCGAGCACAGCCGGCCGGGATATAGCGAAGCGCGAACGAGACACCGCGGGAAGTTGCCGGAAGCTGCGCGGCGAGGAGAATCTGCAGCGGGTCAAGCGATCGGCGTGAGCACACAGAGAGAGCGCGCGCTTCAAAACGCCCGGTGCGCGCATTTTACGTCGCCGTGGCCGCCGTCCGGGCGGTTTGCGAGAGGGCGGCACACACCGGTGAAACCTGGATTTCCAGCGTAGTTTGAATAGTCGCCAAACTATTTCGTTACGCCGCACTCGGAATCGCACGTCCGAACAGTCCGGCTGTACAGCCACTACAGGGAAAACGGGTAAACCTAACCCCATCCCCTTTACCCCCCCTTTACCCCCCTTTGCCCCTTTACCCCTTTACCCCTTTACCCCCTTTACCCTTTTACCCCTGTACCCCTTTACCCCTTTACCCATCTTTACCCCTTTACCCCTTTACCCACCTTTACCCCTTTACCCCCCTTTACCCCATGGAAAAAAAGTATGTTCGAAAATATATTGAAAAGTATTTTTTTTTTACACCATGTATACTTCCCCCTTTAGCCCTGTACCCCCTTTACCCCTTTACCCCTGTACCCCCCTTTACCCCTTTACCCCCCTTTACCCCTTTACCCCTTTACCCACCTTTACCCCTTTACCCACTTTTACCCCCATGGAAAAAAAGCATATTCGAAAATATATTGAAAAGTATATTTTTTTTACACCATGTATACTTCCGCGAAAAATTGTATATTTGGGATATAACTTTCAGTATACTTTATAAGTATATATGGCAATATACTTGTACATATATATATTTTTGATATACTCCTTATACATGCATTTATGTATGAAAAGTATATATTAAAATATACAAACATACAAAATATATAAAAAAATCTAACGTACGTATGTTCGTCAGATATACATAGGAATATACAAAAAAAGTATACTGCACGTATATTCGCCCGGATATACGTTCGCGCGAAATATGTGATATTGCCGAATATATAAAAAGTATACAAAAAAATATGTGATTATTATACCACGTACATTATTCATATATTTTTCGATATATCGAAAAATACACTTTTCTTGCATACTTTTTTTCCATGGGGGTACCCCCCTTTACCCCTTTACCCATCTTTACCCCTTTACCCCCCTTTACCCATTTACCCACCTTTCCATTTCCATCCCCCCGCGCACATGTTATACATTCCGGCGTGGAGGAAAAGTGGACAGGACGAGAGGGGGGCGAAAGGGTCGAAGCATCCCGCGCCAACAGATTCTCGCCCCGCGCGGATGAAACATCCACCCTTTCTCGATTGGTCAGCGATTGGTCACCACTGGTAGTTTTAGCCCGAGTGTAATCTGCTCGGGCGTCGGGGGGCTGGGGGGGCGGGGTGCTGCTGGCTTCCTCCGTTCGCGTTCTATGCGCGTTCAACCCTTGTAAATTATTCGTGGCTGGCGATTAGCGGGACGGCCTTTGCCCGGGCCGCGCGTTGTACGTCGATGCATCAACGTCCGGCACCTCCACACGCGGTCGAATCACGCGTGTGAATCCCGCGTAGGTTTTGCGCGCGATGGATACTGGGGCGAAATGGGACAACTGTGTGGGCGCGAAGAAATAAAATGAGGTGAGAATTCGCGAGCCACGTGCGCGCCGAAGGCTCTTTGTATGAAGTCCACGCGGGTTTGCCAACGGTGAATTAGCTAATTCAAGGCTGTGGTATCACGAAAAGTGTTTGGCGTTTTGAAGAAGCGAGTCGCGAAAATTCACGTATAATTTTTTTTTTTTTTTTTTTTGTTTTGTTGTAATTCTCTTATTTCGACTTCTTGTCTGCCATGTGTTATTGTTTTCAAAGGGCTTGTCCCGTCCATTGTAAAAAAATAAATAAATAAATAATGATGTTGAAGTTTGCATCGTTGGAGTGCAACGAAATGCAGAAAAAAATTAATTCTGATTAACCAAAATGATGAAATTATATTTCAAAAATCATCATAGAAACTAATTGATACGATGACTTTTTTTTACATAAGTTAATCATTTGGGTTAATTAGAATTAATTTTTTTTCTGAATTTCGTTGCATTCCAACGATGCAAACTTTAACATCATAATAAATAAATAAATAATTTTTTTTTTTTATCAGAAAATCCGATTCGCCCCGAACGAGCCGTCTGACCCCGGTCAGCGGGATTTATTCATCCGCGAGTGTTTTTGGATACCAACAGGCTGGTAACCCTGGTTAGGATCGTCGGCCACCCCGACCGGCGCCCCCCCGATAACTCAGATTGCGTTGGCCACCCGGGCGAGGCCGGATTTTTTTTCCATCAGTACATACCGCACTTTCGCACTCCGTGAAAATAAATCTGGACGCGCAGTTACTTTCTATACGCAGCTCGTTGCTATTCCTCTTTTTCCGGAGCACGCGTTTTTTTTTTTTTTTTTTTCTTTCTTCTCTTTTTTTTCCATTCCGATTCCACTCCGAGCGCCGCTAACCGATCGATCGGTCTCGCGCGATTCGAAAGAGCTGATACAACACGTTACCGTAACGTACGCGTGCGTTAGACCGTGTGCTCTCTAGTACTACATCCACTCTACATGGTATTCGCGAGTGCGAGGTTTATTCGCGGGCTACAGTCGAAACTCCCGTATGCCGGGCTCGCGGGATGAATTTTTAAAGCTCGATCCACAAACCAGCGCGAAAAGAGTGTCTGGTATAAAAAAAAAAAAAAACGTTGACGCACTTTTTCTGGCAACTGCGAAAGAAAAACAAAACTGTATTCGGAGCGCGAGATTTGCACGCGGCTACAGTCGAAACTTTATTTTGTCGCACTCGGAATGAGTTTCAAAATGGATTTCTCAGCGAGTTGTTTCGTGACGAACAATCTGCAGGCCTTCCTGTCAGCTTTTCACGAGATGCTTTAAAATTGATAGGAAATTCGAAAAAAAATATATATATTTCTCAGGAGGCTGTTGTGATTTTTATCAAAAAAAAGCATTCAAAAATGTTCCTCGCTGCGCACTCGTTATATTTTCCAAGTGCCAAGACGCTGTAATTTATTCTGTATTTGTGGAGCAAAAAAAGGCTTCATTGAGAGAAAAATCTGGTGTTGGCAACTATAACGTGACAACCTTAAACTGGCAATTATTTTTTTATACATACAGCAACTATTTTTGTAATTATGGTAACTATGGTAATTATGGTAATTATGGTAATTATGGTAATTATGGTATGACGCAGTTATCATAACTATTAATTAATTACCGCAAACTGTAAAAATGATATCATGAACCAAAATTTGATGGTTGTCACTTTATAGTTACCAAAACTCGGACGATTTCTCCGAGTGTTCAAAAGCAACATGCAAATTTGTTAGGAGATACTTCAGAAAGGTAAAGAATTCAGAAATCTCTACAGCCTCCCCTTGAAGCCCAAGCCCAAGATATCGGTAATTTAATTAACGACTTTAATCGCAAAAACACCCAACGATCACACGACACCAACTTTAAAAATTTGCATGTTAAAAAAAAACATGCAAATTTGTTAGGAAAAGCTTCAGAAGGGTGAAAAATCCAGAAATCTCCACAGCCTCCCCTTCAAGCCCAAGCCCAAGATATCGGTAATTTAATTAACGACTTCAATCGCAAAAACACCCAACGATCACACGACACCAACTTTAAAAATTTGCATGTTAAAAAAAAACATGCAAATTTGTTAGGAAAAGCTTCAGAAGGGTGAAAAATCCAGAAATCTCCACAGCCTCCCCTTCAAGCCCAAGCCCAAGATATCGGTAATTTAATTAACGACTTTAATCGCAAAAACACCCAACGATCACACGACACCAACTCGTATCGGTACTAACCGGCGTATTCGCTGGTTTTGTGAAGCTGGGGCGTGGTGATGGTCGCGTTGGTGGTGTTGTAGGCGCCGGGCTGATACTGAGCCGGCAGGGGTGGGCAGATCGGTCCCTTGTCCTCGTTCTCTTCCATCGTCGAGACCTGCCGAATATAGCGGAGTGCGTGGTTGGTACCGTTATCGTTAATGCATGTGACATTTATGCGCGTCGCCGGGCACCCGGAATTCTCGTTGTGGTATAAGCGCCATACATATCAACATTTCATACATATACATGGATATGCATTCGACGCATGAATGTGTATGGCAAATTCATGTGTGTATATATATATATATGGATGTAGGTACATAATATAACATGGGAGGATCACGGCTCGAGGCCTGTGGAATGAGACACGCCGGCCGCGTTATTCATAGCCTATGTGAACGTCCGCCTAACCCAGCGGTGTCAACCCAGTTGATTTTACTCTCGTCAGCTCGTCCGAACGAATGAATGAGCAGTCGTTCATCCCTTCCTCCCTATTATTGTAGTTTCCAACGTACCCTAAATGCCCTACATGCTTTTCACGCTCCGCTGTGCGAATGCTCGGGTGCTGTACGTGTGTCTCTCTTTTTTGTCTCCATTTCCAAGCTCTATTCATCCAGAGCCTACCTTAAGCCACGGCGCGTGACCTACCTTTCGAGTTGTTTCGAAATACGAAATGGGGCACAATTACCAACCACCAGGGCTGTCCGATTCTTCCACGTTGACATTCGTAGCGGTTGTACTGAATGTAATATTGATGTTACACCGCACTGAGAGAAAAATCTGGTATCGGGAACTATGAAGTGACAACCATAAAGTGGCAATTATTTTTTATGGGTACAGCAACTATTTTTCTAGGTATGGTAACTATAACGCAGTTATCATAACTATTAATGAATTACCGTGGATTATAAAAATAGATAAGCATGAACAAAAAATTGATGGACATTCAGTACGGTTGTACTGAATGTAATATTGATGTTACACCGCACTGAGAGAAAAATATAGTATCGGTAACTATAAAATGACAACCATAAAGTGGTAATTATTTTTTATGGGTACAGCTACTATTTTTCTAGGTATGGTAACTATAACGCTGTTATCATAACTATTCATGAATTACCGTGAATTATAAAAATATATAAGCATGAACAAAAATTTGATGGGTGTCACTTTATAGTTACCAGAACTTACACGATTTCTCTGAGTGCGAGAAAAGTGGGTATTACTGAATGCTATTTATGGATATCTGGCATAGGGTCAACAACGATTTTCTGTTGTGTTTGGATGCAATTGTCACACTTTAATTATCCGTTTGCATCAAAAACAATATTACATGATATAGGAAAAATGTGTCTGCGAGGTAACCACAGTTTTCGAAGCAGTCTAATGTCGTGAAACAACTAAAAGTATCAGAAGACATTCAGTCAATCAGAAAGACTCCACACTGTAGACCTTTAAGAAGGCTTCAACGAATGTCACTTTTAGAATAAATTCTAGAAGAAATCATTATTCTCCATAGAAATAAATCTGACTATAATTGTTTCTACAGGTTCGAAGATATTCGATGTCAAAACATTCGATGAACCTTTCATTACAGCCTCTTATGTAAAAAAACTCCTCCATCGTCCCAATTTACCTGGTCTTTTTAATTAATCCGCATCCCACCTCAAAATCCACGATTCCAACGTCATCAGCCTGTGGCTCATCGCGATTATCAGCCACCTCAATCAAACCTCACGAAGAGACACATCACCCCAAATCCATGCCCACGAAATGCAACATCTTCTCGCAGTCGCTTCGCGAACCCGTCGTTTCCACCAGCTCAATCGAGGTAATAACGCGAGCGTCATTGCCGAGCCGGAATCGCATCTGCAGCCAATCTGGATGTCGTGTGCCCGGTGACGTCTGGATCAAGGGAATGGACTATGCGGGTCAGGAGTGTATAGGGCGAGAGAGGGACATACGGATGGTACCCAAAGTATACGATGACGACGACGAGTCTGTGGGTGTGAAGCGCACATGTATTTCACTTGGGGAGGCTTGGTACCCACGAATGTGGATCTGGATCTGGAACACTGGGCGTCGGGACTCGGTGGACATGGATGTGGAAGTGGATCGACACAAGTGCGACCAGCAGCAGCAGCAGCAGCAGCAGCAGCGACTCTCCCTGGCATTTATTACCATACGTATCAAATGGCCCTGGAGATATCCAGCAACAGCGTGGGTTGTGGTATTGGACGGTGGTGGTTGTAACTGCGTGCGAGGATTGCAGCGACGGGTTACGCGATGCAGCCTATGCCATCGCGGTTGAAGCACACACGCCAGAATCCACTCGACGTTGAAATACGTCCCCGATGTGTCCAACAGCCAGGCTATACACACCCCGGTCGCAGACTCTCCTCGCAAAGCCACATATACCAGTGGTATACGCGGTCCGCCCGACCCGGAGTATACAGCACTCCCTGCGTACGTCTAATCTATCACGGAGATTATTGAACATAGCGTGTCTGGGATATCGTGTTTGGGATAATTTCGTCGTTCGCGTCGGGCAGTCGTTGCGGGGTTGGATCATCCCCAATCCTGCACCTCGTATGCCGAATGTGTGTACAAGGTGTCTTTGTCTCTTGGGTTTTTGGTGAGACTTTTGGGATTCCGGGAAGGATTTTGCGGAGCGACTCGGCGGGGGGTTCGGTTGTTCTGCATTTGCACGGTGAGTGTAAATGCAGAAAAGTGACAACAAAAATTATTTTGTTAGGCTGACCAATCTTTTGTTAGGCTGAGCAATCTTTTGTTCGGCTGTCAAATAAGTTTTGCCAAGCTGACAAATCTTTGCGTACGTCTAATCTATCACGGAGATTATTGAACATAGCGTGTCTGGGATATCGTGTTTGGGATAATTTCGTCGTTCGCGTCGGGCAGTCGTTGCGGGGTTGGATCATCCCCCCCGGTTCTGCACCTCGTATGCCGAATGTGTGTACAAGGTGTCTTTGTCTCTTGGGTTTTTGGTGAGACTTTTGGGATTAGGCGAAGGATTTTGCGGAGCGATTCGGTGGGGGGTTCGATTGGTCTGCGTTTAAGGCGAGGTGACATCTACTCAGTCGGTAATAAAAACTGTAACCCATTATTCCGACGATGCCTAACGTTTCTGGAAAAAAGAAAAGTTTTACACCATTCCTCTTTCGATTCTGGTTGGTGTAAAACTTTGATTTTTCCTGGCGTGTGTCTAGTTTCCGTGAATTGTTGGTCCGAAAATTATTTTCTATCTCTCTCGCACTCACGGTGGTTTCGCCTCGCCTTAAGGGGTTGCATGGGTTTCAGAGGCTCAAAAAAAGGGTATTTTTACTAAATTTTTTTTTAATGTATCAAATGAGATATTTTGTTTAAATAATTTAGCATATCAAAGGTACATGTTTCACGAGTATTTTGTGGCATTTTGGTTCAAAAATGTTGAAAATCCACCCGGGACCTCATTTTCCTTGACCCCGAAAAAAGTGCACTCGGTTTGGACAGGATAACTCGTGACTCGTTCATCCAAAATTAAAAAACCAAATATATTCCGTTAGTACATGCATAGTACTCGTGATTGAACGAAGGAAAAAGCAAAAAATTGAAATTTGAATTTTTGGCGGAGTTCTGAACAAAAAATCCCATTTATTGATCAAATTTCCATCATGTATTCGCCTCGCAAAATACGTTGTAATAAAAATAGAAAATCAACTTTCGTTCAACCACTAAATAATGTTATTTTGAAGAAGTGTGCAAAATGTGATCAAGATCGGCTCATAATTTGATTGGGGTCCCATTTCATCCCATCAGCCCAACTCTCACGACTCTGTCGACTAAAAAAAAATTCCCTCACGCATTACTCTTCGTCTCGCAAAGAGAATGAAGCAATAAAACAGTTTTGACGAGTCAATGGAGACTGTCCAGTGACACAAGTATGAAAAAAAAGAAATCATTGCTCGATTGTTCGTGTTTGTCGGCCGATAAAAGGCGCCTATATTTTCCAACCCGACACGTAAATTAATATTGCACAGCGAAAAAGGTATCAATCTCGAGTCCGCCACACGCCGCGTGTGGTTAACGAGTCGTGAGTTGAAAAATCACGCTGTATTTAAAATATACGGCGCATTTCGCGCGTGTAGAGATGTGTTTCTTTCTTCTCTCTATTTTTTTTCGCAGTCATTCGTTCGTTCCGTCGACGTATCGACACCCACTGTGAGAGTCGGTAGCGTCGCACCTCAACCGACTGACTCGACTGCAGTGTGACGGAGATGCGCTTACAGGACACCCGACTTTTATCACCATACAAACTACCTCGATATTTCCGCACGTCGACCCACTAAACGCCGCGTTGCGCCTCCAATGCGTACAATACGACACTGGATGTTCTATATGTCTGTGTCCATGTGGATCCACGTTGCACACACATGTGGACCGAGTGCGTCAGACAACACAGGCTTCGCACTTCCACACGTTTCACGATATGTGAACACACTCGCCGTACGACACACGTTTGGTCCATCACACAGTGATCATTCAACCAGGTTGTGCGTCCCACGGCACCAGCGTCAGCCACGACGTAATTCAAGCTCTTTTCACATACCGAAAGTGCTGGACATTTTTTTTTTTTTTTTTTTTTTTTTTTTTTAGAGAGATCGTGGTGCATTCGTTTTATTTTTCGTCTCCCGACATTTTCTCTGACCAGATTATCGTTGAGTTTTGATGTTGCTAACGAATCGCGGTATTAATGTAGATTTTTTATTGGTGAGCGCGACGAATATTTCTGAATCGGAAGGGTCACATTTAGGAAATCAATTTAATTTAAATATGTACTAAAAATAAATAGCTGTATTATTTATTTTTATTGAATATTTATTTCAAGGCCCCTTATTCATTTTTATTAAATATTTATTTCAAGGCCCCTTATTCATTTTTATTAAATATTTATTTCAAGGCCCCTTATTTATTTTTTATATTATTTATTTTTATTTTTATTTTTTTAGTATTATTTATTTGTATTAAATAAATATTTAATTTTGATTAAATATTTATTTCAAGGCACCTTATTTATTTTTATTAAATATTTATTTCAAGGCCCCTTATTCATTTTTATTAAATATTTATTTCGAGGCCCCTTATTTATTTTTATTAAATATTTATTTCAAGGCCCCTTATTTATTTTTATTTTTATTTTTTTAGTATTATTTATTTGTATTAAATAAATATTTAATAAAAATAAATAATATAGCTAAGGGCTAGGAAAAAAATGAAACTTATTAGTTACCTTCCAACCCTCCGAACATTTCGTTATTTACACTATCGTCGGTGCTTCTGGAATTTATATCAGAGACGTCGACTTCTGGTTTCACGACACAGTTTTCCCGATCAATGACGACGAGCCGCCGTCTCATCCCTCCCCCGGCGGGCCGGCCGTGTGAACCGGCTCTGATTATTATGCAAAACACAGAGAACACGGTTTCGCCAAACGCCAACGATTAGTCAACCCAATGAACGTCAAAATACGCGCCGTGAATATCTAAACAGTCGAGGCGAGTCTGGCGCGACGACCACGCTGGGATGCCCAGTCAACTGACTCAATGGGGAACGATCTATTACGAAAGTCAATGAACATCGAACCGCCACCAACATCGGCGGATCGCCGGCAAATGTTTGTTTGACAACGAATCGAGTCTCCTCTCGATAAATGCCAAGCAGGAACCGCAATTAGTTCGTACACTCATTAACGACTCTCGTAGTACGCGGCTATACATGTCCCCCACCTCCGTGTCGCTCGCCGATAATTCAGGGAAAAAAAAACACCCCCCCCCTTTTACGGCACGCAACTATTGGTCATTCGCATGTCGTCGTTTATACCGCGTAGTTAATTAATTAGGGACTGCTCCGCTTTGCTACCAATCAAACGCGGAGTCTACCAATAATGCTTGTCAAACATACACTTTCAGCAAAGCTACATATTTGATTTTTTAAAGCTGTCAATATTTGGTTGGAATTGGTCAATCAATGTATTTTCGTTTCTTCTGATGATTTTTTTTTCCAGGTTTTATACAAATGTCTGAAAAATATTTTAGCATGAAAAAAATATCCTTCAGATATGGAACATTTTTGGTAATGCAAATTATAGATAAATGTTAAATATAAAACCTCAGATTCAGGTCTGTAAACGAGATGCAGTTGGCATGAAATTCAAATTTATATCATTATTTGCTTTATAATTATTTTGATATCTTACAGAGCGACGAATAATTTGTATTAAAATTATCAGAAGGTTCAAATTTCATCAAAAGCATTTTGATGGAAAAAACTTGACAAGAGTACAAAATTAAAAAAAAACCGAAAACCTTAAGCATCAAGTTCCTGTTGGTGTAATTCAGTTAAATTTCTTTTATGCAAATAACGTCATTTGGTTCGCACCAACCGCGCTCTATTAGCCCCGCAATATGTACGTCATTAAAGCTACACTCGGGGAATAACAAGTTTCAGACTGCCAGGATATTGAAGCGCGGCACCGAACTATCCAAGTTTACTCTGCAATAGGAATCCGCTCCGGGAATCCAATAATTCACCCAAGTCAGTATCCACCGTGAGTAACGTACATCCAGCAACCCAGAAGCGCTCACGTACCGAGAATTCTAAAGCACAAACGTGATATCTCAATTTGCGGAATGAAGCTTCTAAAATCTTCAAGTCCTCATGGACACCGAAGCCTGGAAAGTGGTGGTCGGGACAGCCTTTTGGATGATTCATGAGAGACGACTAGAAACGTGAGACCCTTAAAAACGTCATTTTTACAACCCCTTCTCGCAGTCTTTGCCGCAACTTTGCGTCCTATATTACACCGAGAGAAAAAGTTTCCTTGATTCAATGAAATTTCCTTGAAATCTCAACCTATGAAACATTTCTTTGAGGTCAGTGAAATAATATCCTTAAGTTAATATTATATTTTCTTTGAACGATGTCATCAACCAAATTGTAGGTTATGCCCACCAAGTTTTTGGTTACGTACCATGGTACTTAGATATGGTCACCAATAACTTCGATGGTTTAACCAATGATTATCTTCTTGATAATCAAGAAGATGCCATCAAGTATATCGTTTCTTTAAATCAAGGCGATCATCTCATTGAAATTCAAAGAAATATTTCATTGAAATCAATGAAAAAATTTCAATCCACCCATTTTCGCTAATTGTACCCTAAAAACTGTGTTTGAGGATTCCATTTTTTTGGAGCATTAAATGACGTCTATTTGAGGCCAATGCGACATACTTGGATACTTCGACGGTTCATACTACAGAAATACTATTTTAATACATCGATTTTAGCGCGGAATCAGAACTTTGGCTGCTTTCAGAAACTTCAATTCCACCTTGTAACCCGAGTATACGTAACGAAACGCTCCAGACCTTATTCGTCGCTTATTGAATTCCTTATGAGCGGATCCCACTTTTGTCTAATGCGCGGCGTAAAATCCGTCCAATGTGAGGCCCACGTTAAGGCTCTCGTTTCATTGCCGCACGCCAGGAGGATGTCTAGAAGAAAGATCGCCAGGATCTTCGGTACGAATTCTACACGACATCCAACCCTTATCTCGGTGCACTTGCGCTACGAAGGCCCCAATGTTTTACGGTGCACTGTGAGAGTCCACATTTCTTCCTCTCTCAACTTCCCCCGAAGACGAAGAAGTGAAATAAAAAGCTGGAAGCTCGGAACATCGCGATTTGGCGCCTCAGCCACTCAGCCTCAGCACGTCGACCTTACCCGGGAAATTAACATTTTTATACCAAACAATTCGCGCTCGAGGCTGGAGGGCAGGGGAAGCAAAAAAAGGACGATAAGACACAGAGTGGCTTGGATATATAGCGGGGGGGTTGTCGAATCGCGGAAAATACGCCCGAAGACGATCAACGAGGAAGAGGGACAAAAAAAAAAAAAAAAAAAAAAAAAAAAAAAAAAAAAAAAAACGTGCCCTGTGGCTGGTTTCGCGTTGAAAGCGTCGAGGGTCCACCGTAACAGAATGGAAAAGGTGTATCGGGTTATGGCTGGCATTCAGGATGCGCATACACTTTACTTTTTCGCCACCACCCTGTGATACATAATATCCATTGATTTTTGTGTTGGCATAGCATAAAAGAGCGCGGTGCAGATATGGAAGGTTTTCCCCGCTATGAGGATAGGAGGAGGTGGTTGGAGGCAGGCAAGCCATGAAGGAACGGAGGGTGCGCGAGGGGTGGTGTTAATTTCCGTTTAGGGTGCGTTAGGGAGCGGCGACGAGGAGATGCTGCTCGCCGTTAAGATAAGATAACCGTGGCGGGTGTGCACGTACAGCCATCAGAGAATTCTGTCGCAGACAAGCTTTCCGTCGCCTTTTCTTCCCTCGTTTGATAGAACGTCACGGTTCTCTGGGCGCGTTTCGTTTCACTTTCTTTCGTCGCTCTCGCTCGAGCTGCCTCCGCTCGTCTTCACTGTGAGAAAAATATAGTGGAATAGTTGGTCGAATTATATTGATGTAATTCGCAGGAGGAACGATTATGTCGATTGGTGCTGGATGCTAGGGATTTTATTAGTTGAGCTATTATTGTGTTTGCAACTATTTTTTATCTTTATTTTTTATTTAATTTGCTTTAATTATTTTATATTTAATTTACTTTAATTATTTTTATATTTAATTTAATTATTATTATAATTATTTTTATATTTAATTTAATTATTATTATAATTATTTTTATATTTAATTTAATTATTATTATAATTATTTTTATATTTAATTTAATTATTATTATAATCATTTTTATATTTAATTTAATTATTATTATAATCATTTTTATTTTTATTTAATTTTTGACATTATCATTATCGTAACTTGTTACGATTATTATATTTTTAACATTGTTATTATCGTAACTTGTTACCATAATGATGATGTTAAAAATAAAATAAAAATAATAATAATAATAATAATAATAATAATAATAATTAAATTAAATTAAGTAAATTAAGTTAAAAATTGATAATGATTGTTGTTAAAAATTGTTGCTATGACAACAATTCCTTGACGGGGAATGATGGCCAAGGTTGCCATGGCAACGACTGCTATGACAATGATTGCTAACATCCTTCAGGACCCCCTCAGCCTCATCGGGGTGGTCCCGATCTCTCCGGAAACCCCGTAACCGTAACCCGAGACTGCGGTTTGTACCATGTGACCCCAAACCCCTCGATTCGTGATACGGCGGCGGCGTAATCTTCTTATAATGGAGGGTTATATAGCGTGGGGGGCTAAGGAGTGAACAACGAGCGCGGCGCACTCTCACCAACACCATGGGTATTGTGTAACCAGCCATATTAAAGCGACGTGATAATGAGATGAAAAGTAAAAGAAAAACGAAAAAAAAAAAAAACGTAAATTGCCGGGAGCAAAATTACACGGCGAGGGCTGTTAAATATTTCTTAGTCGACCCCCACCCACCAACACTCTCGGCCATTCTGCTACCATTCACAGGCACGCCTATTCACATTTATCCCGTGAATGCACGAGACCCCTTTTTAAACTTAACTTTCGTCTGGGCCATATTGAATGAACTCGGCTACGATTTGGCCTTCAAATTTTTCTGTTAAACTTTTTGTTTAACTTTACCAGGGAAACTTTTGTGTACCGAGGACACATCAACGGTCTAATTGAAATGCGTTACTTGCGTGTTTGTGACGTTCAATATAATTTCTCGTGAGCGATGTGAGAGTGGAAATTCAAAAACCGTGGAATATAAATTTTTAAAATACCATTTAATGACATCCATTTTTCTTAATGTACTTTGCCTATTTCTGACGATTATTTTTACTACTGATTTTGGTACACTTATGATAAAAAAAGAATATAAATTTAAAAAATGCCATCCAATGACATCCATTTTTTTTTCAGTGTACTTTGCCGATTTTTGACGATTATTTTTACTGCTGATTTTGATACACTTATGGTAAAAAAAAAATATAAATTTAAAAAATTCCATTCAATGACATCCATTTATTTTCAGTGTACTTTGCCGATTTCTGACGATTATTTTTACTGCTGATTTTGGTACACTTATGGTAAAAAAAAGAATATAAATTTAAAAAATGCCATTCAATGACATCCATTTTTTTTTTTCAGTGTACTTTGCCGATTTCTGACGATTATTTTTACTGCTGATTTTGGTACACTTATGGTAAAAAAAAAGAGCGCACTACGAATCGAAGTACCAAGGAGATTCAACTTCAAGAAGAATATGATATTTCGAATTACTGCCCATTTCGTCCCTATTTCCAACATCACCCGAGATCCCCGTTTCCCAAATCTTTACTTTGCCGATTTTTGACAATTATTTTTACTGCTGATTTTGGTACACTTATGCTAAAAAAAAATATAAATTTAAAAAATACCATTCATCCATTTTTCTTAATGTACTTTGCTGAATTCTGACGATTATTTTTATTGCTGATTTTGGTACACTTATGCTAACAAAAATATAAATTAAAAAAATACCATTCATCCATTTTTCTTAATGTACTTTGCTGATTTCTGACGATTATTTTTATTGCTGATTTTGGTGCACTTATGGTAAAAAAAAAGAGCGCAATAGATATCAAAGTACCAAGGAGATTCAACTTCAAGAAGAATATGATATTTCGAATTAGTGCCCATTTCGTCCCTACTTCCAACATCACCCGAGATCCCCGTTTCCCAAATCCCCAATTCCCGAGGGCCTTCCCCGACCGCAAGAGCATCAGGATTTTCACTCAATGAGAATTTATGTTTGGAGATATGGTAAGCTCGTCGAAGTTTGGTAAATCAGTGGAATAGCAGTTGCAACAGTTGCACCAGCGAAATGTACCTTGATAGCATTTCCCGTTTCGGATGCTTCGCCCACTATCCCTGATACTATTGTTGATACAGCCGTACGGAACGATGGACTCGGTTTACTCTCAATAATACATCCATTTCCCGTAATTACAAGCGGCATTAGTTCTCGTTGTTCAAACGCGCGTCGATAAATTCGTAATATTAATTATTAATGTAGGGCAAACGTGGAAGCGGAGTCACAAAGCTCACGCTACGTCGAGCTTTCGTTGTCCACGATAGACTGTCAAAGTAATGACAGGTACATACATTTGCGACGCTCCACAGATTTTTGGAGGTATTGTGCGACGTAATCGATTATTACTCAATTTATTTGATACGCACGCTTTTTCTGCTTTTAATTAATACGCCTTTCCTGCTTTTAATTTTCTGCTTTTAATTAGTAAGACGATGGTTCAGACGGCTAAAATGGTTTTCCCGGTCTACTTGATTAATTAAATAATAATACGTTCAAAGTATTATTTGATTAAATAATAATTTGATTTTAATTAATAATAATTTTATTTAATTAAATACTAATTTAATTATAAAATAATACGTTCAACGCGTGGCAATTAATTTAAAAAAATTAACCCACCTACCGTGCAGACAGAGATTACGGAGAAGGGAGTCGTGCGTATGTTTACCGTTCGCCCTTTGAATGCCCGAGGCCAAAGCCGAATATCGCATCATCGTGCGGAGGGAAAAGTTAAGCGAACCGAGACCCTTCGTTGCTGATAGACCTATAATTATTCGAATATCGAGGGGAATCCCCTAGGCAACACCTTCGCAATCGGTAGATTGAGCATCGACTGCCTCCCGGTACCTACGGTTGCCTCGCCAATGCAAACACATAATCACAGACGATCGATAGCTTCATCATCATCATAGTGGTGGCTTTGCGAAAAAAAGAATCATAAGGTTCCAGTTTGCTTCTGGTTGTCGAATTAAATGCTTCTTTTGCATTTAATTCGACAACCATGTTTGAAAAATAATCCTATGTTCAGAATAAATAATCCTATGTTCAGAACAAATAATCCTATGTTCAGAATAAATAATCCTATGTTCAGAATAAATAATCCTATGTTCAGAATAAATAATCCTATGTTCAGAATAAATAATCCTATGTTCAGAATAAATAATCCTATGTTCAGAATAAATAATCCTATGTTCAGAATAAATAATCCTATGTTTAGAATAAATAATCCTACATTCAGAATAAATAACCCTATGTTCAGAATAAATAATCCCATGTTCAGAATAAATAATCCTCTGTTCTTCAATCTCGTATCCACCGAGAGTTTCGTTTGAAACTCTCACGCGAAAAATCCGTCTCAACCATGCATACAGAGAGGCGATTGAATCGATAGGGAGAAGCCGCGTGGCCAGCTGGCGCGGTAGCAAATTACCCTACGAAAATGTTTGCAACGAACCACGAGTGAGCAACGAACGACAGAAAATTTCATTCACCCACGCCGCATTCGTGCGTTTGTCGCGTTTCAATCAATATTTCACGCGGCATAATTCGCGAGAAACACCCCCCGGGATATCTGCCACACGATACAGCGGCAACGAAATTGAACCGCTGCGAACCGGAGTGAGTAACAAAATGCAAAGGTATTTCACATTTGCCGTTGCCCACGAAGAATGCCATTGGTCGAATTTCGTCCAAGAGTTTATGGCCGATGACGCGCGATTCATGAAAATGAATCCGTCGCTTCGCAAACGAAAAATAATGCAAAATTGTATTTAAACAATCGCGGATAATTTAACATCCGGATAAAAGAATTAAATCCTACGTTTCCGAATTAACTTTACGACATGAAGGCAAACGAAAAATAATGCAAAATTGTATTTAAACAATCGCGGATAATTTAACATCCGGATAAAAGAATTAAATCCTACGTTTCCGAATTAACTTTACGACATGAAGGTAATTACACATCGGCCGCTGTTGCGAATACAAAAACATGCCACCGATAACAATCGAATCGCGCGAGCGAATAATGGAATATTTTGTATCCGTCGATATTGCCGAAGTGAGTTGGGCATTGAACAGATTCGACAGAGTCGTTTTATTCGATATCCCAGTGGAAAGAAAAAAAGAAGAAGAAAAACCGCGAAAAAGAGGTAAAGCGTTGCTCGGTCAATGCTCGAAGGCAATTCTGAAGCAATTCGAACCGAGTTCCACTCGCAGCTGGAAGAAGGTCTTGGAAGCGGACGGACAAACTGCTTTTTCAAGACGCATCCGCGACTCGGCATGTAGGACAGCAAAGTTTGGTCGATACTGCGATGCAAACCCCCGCAAAAATCAAAGTATTAAAATAATATTTCTGTAGTATTAATCGTCGAAGTATCCAAAGTATGTCGTATTGGCCTCAAAAATACTTTATTTGATACTCCAAAAAATGGAATCCTCAAAAACAGGAATATGTTTTTAGGGCACAATTTGCGACTAGTTATGGAATCTGAGGTCAAAAACTGAACACTTTCAAAAACCTACAATTGACAAAACGTCTAGCCTAAGTTTTAAAAAATGTTCAGTTTTTGACCTCAGATTTCATTACTACCCGCGCAAAAGTTGAAGTATTAAAGTAGTATTTCTGTAGTATTAACCGTCGAATTATCCAAGTATGTCGTATTGCCCTAAAAAATACTTCATTTGATACTCCAAAAAATGGAATCCTCAAAAACAGGGATATGTTTTTAGGGCACAATTTGCGACTAGTAATGGAATCTGAGGTCAAAAACTGAACATTTTCAAAAACCTACAATTGACGAAAAACGTCTAGCCTAAGTTTTAAAAAATGTTCAGTTTTTTACCTCAGATTCCGTTACTAGTCGCAAATTGTACCCTAAAAACTCCTGTCTTTGAGGATTCCATTTTTTGGAGTATTAAATGAAGTATTTTTTAGGCCAATAAGACATGCTTGGATACTTCGACGGTTAATACTACAGAAATACTATTTTATTACTTCGATTTTTGTCACCTTCGTCACCTTTGGAAAAGGTTGTTAGTTCTCTGGAACGTTTTCCACGATGGCAAGACGAGTAGCAGGTGGCGACTGTGCGAGGAGTGTCAAGCTCCGGAGGTTGAACGAAGGGTGAAACCCACTCGGATAGCCGGGGTACACAGTGTATTCCAGTTACCAACACATGCAATGTCGTCACAGAGCCTGCCATGCAGAAAGGCACCCACGGTGAATATTCTTCTACAACGTTGGCCCTCTTGCCGCCGTCCCTTTTTTCGCTTCGATGAATGATGGTGATAGTGCACGTATTCTCGTTGCAACGTTACAGCCTTCCCGAGCTCCACGTCACTCCGTCAAACTTACAAATAGCCTCCAACAGGAAGCCGAGTGTGGTACTTTGGAAACCACTCTTAGACTCTAATTAAGTGGAGTCAGCGAGAGAACAACCCAAGCCAGGTTGCAATTAGAACACCAAGAGAAAAAGTTTCCTTGATTCAATCAAATTTCCTTGAAATCTCAACCCATGAAACATTTCTTTGAGGTCAATGAAATAATATCCTTAATTTCATATTATATTTTCTTTGAATGATGTCATCAACCAAATTATAGGTTATGTTCACCAAGTTTTTGGTTACGTACCACAGTACTTAGATATGTTCACCAATAACTTGGATGGTTTAACCAATGATTATCTTCTTGATTTGACTTGACTTAACTATAACATAACAGATCAGCTTGCGCGAGAAACACCAATACGAATTATCGCGAATGAGCCAAACGTTGACAGACCGGGTGCCGTCAGGCATATCGTTTCTTTAAATCAAGGAGATCATGTCTTTGAAATTCAAAGAAATATTTCATTGAAATCAATGAAAAAAATGCAATCCACCCATTTCTTTGGAATCAAGGAAATTTTTTCTCTCGGTGCAATTGGAAGGCTCGTAAAATAGATTCACGTTGGATTCGGCCAGACGATACGCGAAGACAAATTCGGCCGATCCTTGGCAACACCAAAGGGTCCATTTGTGAGCATTTGGTACACCAAAGTCCACCACCTGGGTTTCCATTTTTAGGCTTATGATGTCCAAAAAAGCATTCGTTGTTAGGTCCTAATCTTAGTATTGCGCCTGCAAAAGTTAGACTGTCCATCGAAAAGCGTACTTTTTGATTCCTACATGAGACCTACACCTTGACGTTCATCCGGTGTTATCAGGGCGAGGATGGGAATGACGATGAGTCTCACCTTGAAGTTCTCGTGATGGCCGAAAAATGTTCCGGGTGGCAGGGCAGCTTTGAGCCGTCGATTACGGTAGACGATGAAGAGAATAGCGGCGACCAGCATGACGATGACGGTGGTGAGGATCCCGATCACGAGGCCAATGAACTGCTTAGATTCGGGATGCTCTTTGCTCTTGTCTGGAACTGAGAACACACAGGCTTTGATTAGTGAATCCAAATACCATGAAGAAAAAAATTAATAGTACAAATGTCCGAGAATTCCGGTAGATATATTTTTGTATTTTTTGTTTTTTGCTCTTGTCCGGAACTTCCAAACCAATGAAGAAAAAACCATGAAGAAAAACCAAACCAAACCAAAACCAAAACCATGAAGAAAAAAATAGTACAAACTATCCGAGAATTCCGGAAGATATATTTTTGTTTCCGGCTCTACAAAAATGGCTGTCGTGAAAAATCCAGGAAAAATGCGCTTATTGGAGATGCAACGAGTTTGAAAATTTCCGGTGTTTCCACGCCTCGTTACCCCGTCGATTCTGGAATTCATAACATATGTCGTAAATATAAAAGGAAAAAGAAGGAATGTCAGGGCATTTTTCAACAGCGATAATTAACGCGAAGCGCCGTTGCGGAAACGTAATTTCTGTTATGTTATATTTCGAGTATTCACCCCGGGGCGCTGGTCAGGGATGAGAGATCCTTGCGCGTATTATTCACGTAGGAAGCTGTATCGTCCACCCGGTATTTCCGGGTGGACGAACGTTTCCCTCGCACCCCACGAGTCCCTCTGCGTGGCTTTGCCTCGACGAGCATACGTATTCAATTACTTGTGCATGAGAAAACGTTCGCGTCTGCGTTATATTTTTCGCAGTCTGTGTGTAAAACGGATGTGAGCACGTGTACAAAAAAAAAAAAGAAAAATGCGCGACGAGAGGAAAACGGAAACGTCGCCACTCGTTAAAGCGTCCAGCCGTTCCATTGAGTATAACGCGAGCGTAGTCGGACTTACAGACGTTGTTCTCGCCGGTGTCGTCCTTGTTGGATGTAGCCTTGACCTCGTCCCTCTGCAGAGGACCCTCGTTGGTGTGGTAGGGACTACCAGTCGCTAGTACGATCGTCGTTCGATTTTTTATGTCGTCCTCCTCGGTGTTGTTCCATTCGGATATCACTGTCGATCAGAAGCAGATTTGGGAGGTCATAATTTTGAAATCGAATGCTTTTAAGGTTTTTTTTTAGGAATTGTTTGAGGAAATGCAGAGACTTGATCAAGACTGATCATTGATTGGGTAAAGTAAAGATAAGGATGAAAGTATTTTTCATTTGATATTGCAGAATGAAAGAATACATTTCTGAAAGAGGTTCCTTTGGGCGAAACGAAAGATCGTCGTTCGATTTTTTATGTCGACCTCCTCGGTGTTGTTCAATTCGGATATCACTGTCGATCAGAAGCAGATTTGGGAGGTCATAATTTTGAAATCGAATGCTTTTAAGGTTTTTTTTTAGGAATTGTTTGAGAAAATGCAAAGGCTTGATCAAGACTGATAAATGATTAGTAAAAAGGCAATGCCCAAACAGAAATTTCCGACCCATACAATAAAAGAAATTCTGACATCTTTGTATAAAATTGAAGCACCCTGATTAAAAATAAATAAATAAATAAATTTAAAAAAATTAAAAAATGCTTTTAAGGTTTTTTTTAGGAATTATTTGAGGAAATGCAAAGACTTGATCAAGACTGATAAATGATTAGTACAAACGCAATACCCAAACAGAAATTTCCGACCCATATAATAAAACAAATTCTGACATCTTTGTTTGAATAAAATTGAAGCACCCCGATTAAAAATAAATAAAAAAAAATTAAAAAGTGCTTTTAAGGTTTTTTTTTTAGGCATTATTTGAGAAAATGCAAAGACTTGATCAAGACTGATAAATGATTATAGTAAAAACGCAATACCCAAACACAAATTCCCGACCCATACAATAAAATAAATTCTGACATCTTTGTGTGAATAAAATTGAAGCACCCCGATTAAAAATAAAAAAATAAACAAATACATTTTTTTTGTTATTTAAAAAAATGTACGACACAATATTATGCTGTATTCATGCTCTATAAAGCACTTGTACAACTGATTCGTAAAATTAAGAATAGAAGTATTTTTCAGTCGATACTGCAGAATAAAAAAAAACATTTCTGAAAGGGGACCCTTTGGGCGAAACGAAAAAATGGTTATACTTATAATGAGCACGTACAAAAAGTTCATAAGGCGATTATGAAACATGTAGATTTACGCGGCAAAAAATATAACGGCTTTCGGATAATACATTCGTGCTCCACGAATTAGGGCGACGACGGTGCAAAACGCTTTTAAAAAACTCCAACGAAATGTGCACTCTATCTTACGGTATAATGCATGACGTGTAAACACGTCGGTTTGCGAAATGAGCCGGCGGTTTACGTCGAAACGAGTCCGAAGCGAGCAAATATGCCGAGAGTTGTACTCTCAGTCAAGTAGCCAACGTTTCTGGAATTTCCACGTTTGTACGCGAGAGAGACAGAGAGGAAAATGACGTGATATAGTATTCCACTACAGATGAATACCCAAATTGAAATAGCCTTTAGGATTTTCTCGCAGCCTGCACGGCACAAAGTACACCTCACTGTTCCGTCCTCCCCTCCTTCCCACGAACTCCCATTACGACACGGCAAACATCAAGTTTTTGGTATATTGCACCCTCGTGTGTCCGGGAAATCCACCCCCGTCATCCCCATCCATCCGGAGTTTTGAAAAACTGTTCCTATATGCTTGACAACGAAAACCCGGCCTGCAAAAGCTGAAAACCCTCTGACATTACGAGTAACTTTTTTTTTTTAACATAAAAACGCACTAAATCGTTTTCGACAAACTGAATAAACTGCGAGAAAAATGTAGTAATTTTGTTTCTCCCTTAATTCTTCCAAGTGAAAATGTTTTCCAGTCGAAACGGCGTTTGAAAGATTATTAATATTAAAAGAGAGAAATAGGAAAATTCAATTAGTACCACTTTCAATTAAGGTCCCTGCAAACACCAAGTTTTTGGCTGACTACCTATATGTTCATCGTGCTCGTTTCGATTCACCCAGGAAGCCCGTTGAAACATCCCGTTTGTTTGAACAGAGACGCAATATTCCCCAACATCCTATAGGATATAGAAATTATTTCAAAATGAAACGTTCAGAAGATTCGTTTACTTTGCACAGCAAAGTTCGGTGGCGTGCGGAATTTTATCATCCGATCAAGAATTATATTTTTTATTATAAAAACTAAATTACCCAGTCTCGGACTCTTTTCGTGGCTCTTTTAGGAATAAATGATAAATACGATAAAAAATAGTTCGGGACAATAATCAGATTTTTTATCTATTCTTTGAAATTTGTGCTTTTTTTGTATGGAAAATATGTACAAATTTCAAAGATTAGATAAAAATCTGAAAGAATTCATACGTATACAGAAAAATAAAGGAATCATTTTCTTACAAAAAAAAACTTAGGTCAACGAAGTATTTGTTACACAATTTTTTTTTAAAGCCATTTCTTAGTAACATTTTAGAATTATTATTATGCTAAAATGAATCTTTCCAGTACCTTCAGTACGCATCAATTTTTTCAAATTTTCAGACCATCGAGAAATTTGCAATTCTCTCGCACTTCTCTCAAATTTACACGAATTCAATACTTCCCGCCTACATCCTAAATACGCTCTTTTTACACCAAACAAAAGCGACCGAATTTCATCTCCAACCACCCCAACCCCTTTGTTCTCCATTATCATCTGCCCAAGTGTCCGTCAAAGTCTTCAATCGCGTTCCACATCGTCCGCAAACAACGGAGACGAGCCCCAAGTGCGTCTTCAAATTTCAAAGATTAGATAAAAATCTTTAAAAATTCACACGTATACAGAAAAACGAAATATTTGTTAAACCATTTTTTTTCCAGATATTTGTTAATAACATTTAGGAATTTTTATTATGCAAAAATTAATCTTTCCAGTACCTTCAGTACGCATCCATTTTTTCAAATGTTCAGACCATCGAGAAATTTGCAATTCTCTCGCACTTCTCTCAAATTTACACGAATTCAATACTTCGCGCCTACATCCTAAATACGCTCTTTTTACACCAAACAAAAGCGACCGAATTTCATCTCCAACCACCCCAACCCCTTTGTTCCCCATTATCATCTGCCCAAGTCTCCGTCAAAGTCTTCAATCGCGTTCCACATCGTCCGCAAACAACGGAGACGAGCCCCAAGTGTGTCTTTCAGCCGTTTTCGAGGGAACCGGACTTCAGGTCTAAAATGCTCGCAGCACATACGTTTGTCACCCGCACATGTATAATGCGGAGATGCCCCGACGTTGTCACTCGTACAGCTGGAGGAGCGTCTAATGCCCCGGCACGTCTGCACTCTCTCTCGTTCATTTCTCTCTTTCGTCCTTCGGTACATCGCTTGTTTCGAAACTAATGGACTGGTGGCCGAGTTCGTCGTCGCTGTTGCTGCGCGTCTCTCTTCGGGGGCTGCGCGCGGGGTCTGGTGGTGGTGTTGACGGGAGAGTCTGTGAAACGCCCGACGGAAGCGGAGGTGGGTTTTCAAAGAGAACCAGGGCAAACGTAAGGCGAGGTCTAAATGAGACAACCGGCGAGTGCGCCGCCTCTCCGCTCCTCTCGCGGCCACCGCGATCCTCTTTACGGGTATAAGCCTTTCAGTAGCAGTGGCGCCGGCGGCCAGCGGCTCGGGAGCAAAGCTTTCTGGGGCAATACAACATAAGTGTGTAACTCGTTCGTCGTGTCGCTCATCCATTTATTCATCTTCTCTATCGGGCTGTTATTTTACTCCACTTTGTTGTCGTCCTTTTTTGTCGCAAGCGGTCGATTGACACAAAAAAAAATTGTTGTAGACTCCTTGGTGTAATTGTCGCGGGTCTTTGTTGAAGAAACATGCGGTTTTTTTTTTTTTATCGACATTTGATTTTTTTTGTTTCGGCTGACACGGGGATGGAAACTACGGAGCGCAGTTTGCGATTCAATAACAGGTGATTGAAATGCGAGCGTTTTGTACACCGGGGCGTTTCGTGATGAATTTGTCTCTCGGATTTGTCGCACGATTTTATTTTATTTCGCGGGGTGTGGACTCCAAAACGCTGGTTTTTGCGATGGATTTTTGTTCGCTTATTATTATTTTTTAGACCAAAATATTATCAGCGAGCATTTAAAGCCCTGAATTTTTTTAATCCACGGTAGACTGACGTTCGCTTTTATTTTTATTGATTCACTTGTGACAAAAGTATTTTTCAAAAGTAAAAAAAAAAATTGTTAACTTAAAAGTACATTTTTTTTTTATTTCGCAGCGTTTGAACTCCAAAACGGCGTTCAGGTTTTTTTTTTATAGATTTTCGTTCGCTTATTTATATTTTTTCTATACCAAAATATCATCAGACAGCATTTAAAACCCTGAAGGTTTTTAATCCACGGTGGACCGACGTTCGCTTTTATTTTTATCGATTCTCTTGTGACAAAAGTATATATATCATTTTTTTATAAAAAGGTGATAATGTCAGCATGAAATAAAACGAATGGATGATGACAAAAATCGGTGAAAATGAACGCAAAATTTTCTATTATTATATTATATTATTATTATTATATTCTATTATTCTATTATTTATTTCTATTATTATATACGAATAATGCAATATTTTTTTCCAATTACGTAATGAAATGATAAAAGCGCGAACCAAGCGAACTTAATTAAGCCACGATTGTTGGTAAAGAAAGCGCCGTGAAAGTTCTCAACAGCCTATTGACTGCACGGTCAACAAGCTTTCCGCGGGCGACTCAGAAATTCTATTCACGTGTGTCGCACGCAGCAGAACGAGAACGCGTATGGTCAGACCCCGGTGAAATCGGAATCGCTGGGGACCAACCGACCTCCACTTCCTCTCCCACTCGGCTTGTTCCTTTTTCGCTTGGCGCTCCACTCTCCCCGGAATCGAATAGCTCTCGGGGGGGAAAGTCTCGGGCTTCTGCTACTGACAAAATATGTTGTCGCTGCGCGCTCTGATTTATGAAACACACTGTCGGTCGACTAACTCCGTGGCCGAAGGAACCAAAAGTTTACGTTCTGCCTTTTTCCGTCGTTACTTAAATGTTGCGACGAAAATATTGTTCAACGTGTTCTTGAAACTCCCACTGGACTGATGTTTCTTTATACAAATGTTGAAATGCTCTCTCACTCTGTAAAAATAAAAAATAAAAAAATAAAAGGTATTCAATTCGTATAAATTCGAGAAAAGTGCCAGAGAATTGCAAACACTTTTCGATGGTATAAAAATCTGAAAAAATTCATTCACATTAAAGGTACTGAAAATATTAATTTTGAATAATAATAATTCTAAAATTTTATTAACAAATTGATTTAAAAAATCACTGTAAAAAATAATCGTCGTTACTTAAATGTTGCGACGAAAATATTGTTCAACGTGTTCTTGAAACTCCCACTGGACGAATGTTTCTTTATACAAATGTTGAAATGCTTTCTCACTCTGTAAAAATAAAAAATAAAAAATAAAAAAAGTTTTCAATTCGTATAAATTCGAGAAAAGTGCGAGAGAATTGCAAACACTTCTCGATGGTATAAAAATCTGAAAAAATTCATGCACTTTAAAGGTACTGAAAAGAATAATTTTGAATAATAATAATTCTAAAATGTTATTAACAAATTGATTAAAAAAAATTGTTGAACAAATATTTCGGTGACCCAAGTTTTTTTGTGGATGAAAATAATTCCTTCATTTTTCTGAATACGTATGAATTTGTTCAGATTTTTATACCATCAAGAAGTATCTGCAATTCTTTCTAACATTTGCTCGAATTTATGCGAATGAATACTCAGCGAGACTACCTTCTTAAAAAAAATTCTATAACGTATTCGAGAAACTCCAAACACTTTCTGCTACATTTTTTTCGCCACAAATCTTTCAATAAATCACATTAATCTTTCCAAGGTTGTAGAAAAAATCCAGCATAGATATTTAATTCAAAGCCACCCTTAAGTGTCCACATTTCAGCGTCCCATTTTAAAAGCCTCGAAAATACACGTTTCACGGATTCTATTCACGAAAAGTCCAACACAAATTCCACCTGACTAGAATGTATCTTTTCAATACGATTTTAAGAACCCAGAGTCGTCTCCCTTTTTTCCTAAGTGGAAAAACCTCGACCCGCCCGTGTGTATTTAATACCGTTTGAATAAATCCCAAGAATAAAAGCCAAAGATCAGGTCTGCGATCCATCGCTCGCCTTCCCGCTGCCAATCGTCTTGGCTGTTTTTTTTTCTCAGCACATTCTAGCACGACTATTGGCAGCTCTTAAGTGTCGAAGCACTGCGGTCTGTCTTGGACAGGTTTCCCCTACTGCCAGTGGAGAAAGCACGAAATAAAGCGAGGGAAAAGCTTCGCCCCCCCCCCCCCGTCCCCCGATACGTGGATGATTAATGGGCACCCACTTTTCCCTCCATCCGCGGCGTCTTTAACGCTGTCTCATTTTTTCTTCATCGTTCCGCTATTTCACTTCAGCCCCCTCGGTCCGCTTTTCCTCCCTTTCACTTCCGTCGTCTCACGACTGTCAACAAGTTGAGTTTTCTGCATGAAAAACTTATCCGGCTGAATGCGCGCCCCGAACAACCCGCGGTGTAAGCTTCTCCCTCTTCAAAACCTCTCTCGGCGCGGGCTCGTCGCTTTTTTGTTTTCCCTTCTTTTCGCTCTCTCGACCTGCACGAAAACAGCCACGGAAACGCGGCGTTTACACAGTCATCGTTACGGCTGTACATTTCGCGAATGCCGCGCGTTTGTTTTTCTTGGCGTACCCGAAAAAGCAAATGTCACTGATATTGTTGGGCAGAGGCGAAATGGAGACTGGCGAAATAATTCCAGCGCTCGCGACGGACGTAGCGATTCTCAGGACAATATAACGTCGGTTTTTTTAACCCCTGCGAGCTGAATTCATCGAGATAGGCGGCGTATACACCGCGAGAATTTTGGGAAAAAAAGAATCGCGTGTTAAAGTTGCAATGGGTCGGTGTCAATATTTGCAGAACTTTCTCTGTCTCTGGGAGGCACGCACTGAACATTCGTGAGAGATTACATCGACAAATATATTAAGAAAAAAAAAATTCATCTATCGTGACTCTGCGAAGGGGAAGAAAATTAGTCATGAAAATTACTATACGTTTCACTAGTTTTTAAGAGAGATTTTGTGTAGAGATTCTCGAGAATTTGTCTGCTTGGCTAAACAATAATGAAAAACTCTAGCTTCTTACAATCTTCATGAAATTCCTACATTGTTCAAAATATTTGGTATGAACTTTCATTGCTGGCTAACAAAGATTTTTTACATAAACTGGTATTTTAAATTTAATCAGAAGTGATTAAAGCGATGTTGAAGCTATTTTAATTAAATCCTATGAAATTTAGGAAGTTTAATATCAAGATTTGTATTTTGCTAAACACGTGTAGTAAATTTGATATATTAACTGACTAATTACCATTATTAATTGCCATTATTTATTTTTATATATGTTTATGTGCCATTTTTTTATATAAAAAATAAAAAAATGTCTAAACTGTCTAATAAAAAAATAAAAAATAAAAAGAATAACTAAATTTAGGGCAAACTAAGTTCGCAAATATTTTTACCTACCCGTATCAACTTTACAAAAATGGTGTTTTTTCAACGTACTTTCTACAGGTTTAGGGAATGCTGTTGTAAATATTACAATGAGCTGGGGCGAGAAAATTCATTAATTTACTCTACATTGTGTTCCTGGCGATATGGTCCTTGGTTTTATTTTAAAAAATATATATATATTTCTGCCGGCTAAGGAAGCTCTTTTTCAAAGCAAGGTTGAAGCTATGTTAATTAAATCCTATGAAATTTAGGAAGTTTAATATCAAAATTTGTCATTTTGCTTAACTAGTGTATTAAATTTGATACATTAACTAACTAATTAAATTTCGGGTAAAATAAGTTCGCAAACATTTTTATCTACCCATATCAACTTTACAAAAATGGTGTTTTTTTTACGTACTTTCAAAAAAACAAAAAATAAAAAAAATAAAAAATTAAAAGAATAATTAAATTTAGGGTAAAGTAAGTTCGCAAACATTTTTACCTACCCGTATCAACTTTACAAAAATTGTGTTTTTTTTTAACGTACTTTCAACATGTTTAGGGGATGCTGTTGTAAATATTACAATGACCTGGGCCGAGGAAAATGAATTAATTTACTCTACATTGTGTTCCATGCGATACGGTCCGCGGTTTATGGGATTCTCGCGGCAAGTGGATAGGCGTACGGTGTACACGGGGATGCCCGCGAAAGCGCTAGTTATACCATTCTCGATGGTTATTGCTGAAACTGGGGCTGGTGGTGGGGTTGCTGTACGTTCTGCGTTGCGCTCTTACCTGATTCGAAAACGACCTCGCTGAGCATGATCCATCGTGCGGCGAAGTACAGCTGGAGCTTGAGATAACGTCCGGCGCGGGAGTGCAACTTTATTGTGACCTCCCGCGCCTGTTCCAGCACCAGATCCGGCATGTACGAGAAATGTACGGGCTCGCCGGTGAACTGGTTATCGCTCGGGCTCAGATACACCTTCGCGTGGGAGAAAACCTGCAACGAGAAAGAGATGAAACGAGAGAGCGCGGCCGCCGCTTGTTTAACGAGGAAGATTTATAATACACGCTCTATCGCAATGAAAATGCGTAAGCGTAACAAAGAATATTTTACGGTCTCTCCAGCGGCGGCCGCTTAATGGTACAACAATGTTTTTTTAAAAACTACTCCTGATTCTAAACGATCTCGGATATTACTCTCGTATTTTTTTTTTACGAAGCCGTTAACCACAATGAGCGTGTAGAGTGAGACGAAAAAAAAAACACGTATTTTGTAATAAAGGTCTTGTAATTGGTAGGCGATAAGAGCGGAAAATGAAATATCAGATTGAGGAAACAACGAGATATATTTCAGATATATCAGATATATTTTATTTATATTTTTTTATTCTTTATTTATTTTTTTTTTTTTCAGGTTTATATATTTTTTTAAAATATTTTTCAGACTTTTTCCTGATAACCTTTTGCCGGATTATATTTAATGAAGAGCAACTAATATTTGGTACCATCGAACGATTTTGTAATGCTTATGAATTTATCAAAATATTGACAACCAGATGGGACATCAATATTACCTGCACATCCTTGGTAAAATAATTGTTCGTGTGCAAATGCATAGCCGTGAAGTTCCTCGAGTAGTCGAACTCGAAGATGATTTCCACAGGATGTCCGATCATGCTGGGTGTGTCGTTTCTCCATCCGACCCACTCGTATCCTGCGAAGCAGAAAAAAAAACAATTTATTTCACACAATTGAATGAAGTCAGTCATGATGATGATGATGGAACAAGTGCTGCAATTATAAAAATTTTTATATTAACAGATTACAAAAAATAAATATTAACAGTTTACAATAAATAAGTATTCACAGTTTAAAATAAATAAATATTAACAGTTTAAAATAAATAAATATTAACAGTTTAAAATAAATAAATATTAACAGTTTAAAATAGATAAATATTAACAGTTTACAATAAATACATATTAACAGTTTACAATAAATAAATATTAACAGTTTACAATAAATAAATATGAATAGATAAAAATAAATAAATATTAACAGTTTACAATTTAAAAAAAAATTAAAAACAATTAATAGTTTCCTCCCAACACCAGAGCCACTATGATTATTTAATTGCACCATTTTCATCAATTTTCAGAATCACTTCAGAATCCCAATTTCCAAATCAACCCCGACCACGGTTGCCGATCCTCGAAATCATTCGACCCGCGTTGACGAAGCCGGCGCAGCTTTTCGCCGTTTCCGCAGCACGAGACGAATATATATCTCACCCTCCCTCGCGGAGCTGCTTTTACTGCTGTGGGCGCTTCGCGCGCTCGTCCACCCCATGGAATTCGCGAAGAGCCTCGCGATTTTACGAGCGCCTATCGACGCGTCCATGGCGTCAACGCCGGCTCGCGGAATCACGCAATAACCAACACAAAGGGAAGTTAACGACGACGCCTCCACCCTTAACCGTCCGACTGGCGGCAGTTCGCGTAATTTCGCTTTGGATTTTCAACTCGCGGCCCGCACTTTCGTGCGGCTGGTAAGTGACGGCGAGTTTGCCGAGGTGTTCCGGACTTGAGGGCGGGGAGAGAGAAACTCGCGAAGCTCTTTCACAACGCGGTTTGCACCGTGGGACGCGGAGCGGGGAATTTGTGCGGAAACTGAGTGAGAGAAGAGCGCGGTTTAAAGCTCCGTATTCCGCACTTCGCGAACGAGCGCGCGAAACGTGAGCTTTCCTCGTTTTAAGATCCTTGTGAGCGATTTACAGGAAGACAGTGGGTGGTATACGGTTGGATATCAGCGGTGCAGTCGCGAAGGATCCGCACGCGTTTTCGGGGAGACCTGAAAGTGTATTTTTTATTTCTATAACTACGCAGTGACATCACCTATTAGGGAAGGGAGCTTTTAATAAAAATTAAATAATAAACATAAAAATTAAATAATGTAAATAAAAATAATAATTAAATAATTAAAATAATAATTAAATAATAACAATTAAAATAAAAACTAAATAATTAAAATAAAAATAAAAATTAGTAGAATATGCGACTTGAGAAAGGTGGTATAGGTTAAAAGTCGATATTTTCAAAAGAAAAAAAATTGAGGGCGATTTTGGCGATTTTCGGTCCGGAGCCGGATCTACGATTTCTGACAGAAAAAAAAAATGTTCGTCGCCAAAAAAATATTTTTTTCAAAATCGATTAAAAAAGGTTAATAACCAGTGTTTTCAGGGGTAGAATATGCGACTTGAGAACGATGGTATAGGTTAAAAGTCGATATTTTGAAAAGAAAAAAAATTGGGGTCGATTTTGGCGATTTTCGGTCCGGAGCCGGATCTACGATTTCTGACAGAAAAAAAAAAAATGTTCGTCGCCAAAAAATTTTTTTTTCAAAACCGATTAAAAAAGGTTAATAACCAGTGTTTTCAGGGGTAGAATATGCGATTTGAGAACGATGGTATAGGTTAAAAGTCGATATTTTGAAAAGAAAAAAAATTGAGGTCGATTTTGGCGATTTTCGGTCCGGAGCCAGATCTACGATTTCTGACAAAAAAAAAGTCTCAAAAAATTATTTTTTTCAAAATCAATTAAAAAAGGTTAATAACCACTATTTTCAGGGGTAGAATATACGACTTGAGAACGATAATATACTTTAAAAATCGATATCAAAATTCAACAAAGCCAAATAACAATTCCAAAAAATTACCCTCAATCACCATCAGAATTATCGTCACAGAGCTCTCGTTGCACAACGACCAACCAGCTGCGTCATTTCCTTCCCTCGAAGCCTTCGAAATAATTCAGAACACGCTTTCCCCTTAAAATTTAGTAGCCCAAATGAGAGTACAGGAAATATTCTATATATTTTCGCGGGGAGTCGCGTCGCAGAGAGCGCGGCGCGGTGTTCCTTCCACGAGTGTCTACGAGGAGTACGTATTGCGGAGTGGGTAAACGGAGCCTCTCGAGTACCACGAGGACGACGACGCCTCGAGGACGGTGGCAGAGCGCCACATCGCCCAGCCTTGCGGTCCAATATAAATGTAAATTGAAACAGATTCGAGTGTATATAGCGTCGCCATCGGGACTCACCAGCCTGTTTGCTTCCGCGGAGTTTCGGGCCTGCTCGCCGCTCGCGCGAATTTCTTATGCGTGCCGAACGCTCGCGACGGGAGCCATATCCACCCGGTGCGCGCGGTGTACACTTTTTCCTCGGCCTACGTTCAACGCTGCCCGCCTCGCTATATGCAACGAATCGACAGAAATTTCATTTCCAGCTGCAAGATTTCCATCACGAACGAGCTCCGCACTCGCCTCGCCTCCGTCGTATCGCATTCAGCTTGTGGCGCACGTTTCGGCGAGAAACACTTTCCGCGTAGAGCGTCGAAACGAAAACGCGAGTCTCTCCGGTCCTCCGAGTGCAAAATTCCACCGATTCGTCCGTGCTATCTTTGTATTATTCAGCTGTTCTGATTCAATAAATGCAGGAGTTGCATCGAGCTGTGTCAACCAGTGGAGCACACCGATCTCGCTTTGTCATCCCCGACGGGCACACCGAGACAAACAACACGATACTCGCTGGTTCGACTAGAATTTTGTTATATTAATTATGTTTTATTTGCGACAGTGAAATATTCATTGATATGAATACGTATTTTTTAAAAATATTGTCGCGTAAATTTCTGGTGATGTCGATGCGGAAATACAGGGAAATAATTTTTTTGACGATATGTTAAGACTGATCCACTCGAGTTTAGTATGCGGAAATTTTTTTTTAAATAACAATGAAATAATAAAAATAAAAATTAAAAATGAAATCATAAAAATCAAAATTAAAAATGAAATAATAAAAATTAAAATTAAAAATGAAACAATAAAAATTCAAATTGAAAATGAAATAATAAAAATTAAAATAAAAAAGTTGCAAAGTAGAACTTTGCACACTGCTTCCTCATTAATTCCCCTTTTTCACAAAGCCACCTCTATGAAGAAGCTTATTTATTAACTTTGGCTTCCTCATAGAGGAAGCTTTGTGAAAAAGGGGAATTAATGAGGAAGCAGTGTGCAAAGTTCTACTTTGCAACTTTTTTTTAATCTGAACAAAAGAAAACTCCGTTACAAACACCGTTACATCTAATTTTGATTAGATACAAAGTTTTGACTTACTTTAATAACTTTTCCATAAGTTACAACGAAAATCTTAATTTAAAAAAAAATTCATAACAGCGTAAAATCCGAACGACTTTACCGATCGTCACCAAATTTTATACGTGGCAGCGCTGTATGTTATTTTTTGACTGTTGAATATTTTGGTTCATTTGATGAGATTCGACGTGATTTAGAGCAAAATTTATTTTTTTCGAAAAATTCAAAATTCTATAAAACCGGAACCGCTTTACCGATTTCGCTGAAATTCAATACCAAACAACATTAACCGTGTCTTTATTTATGATGAAGTATATAGCTGAATCGTCGAACTTTTACGAAAGTTAGAGCGATCACGCCATTTTTTTGAAAAATTTAAAATTCGATAAAATTTGTATACATGGATATATTTAATTTTTAAAATATGTGAATTACAGAGGGTTTAATACTCTACTTGCGTGCCAATTTTTAGCTCGATCCATCATGCCATTCCTGAGTTATGAACAATTGAATGTTCGGTGCCTGGACCATACATACATACACACACACACACACACACACACACACACACACACACACACACACACACACACACACACACACACACATACACACATACAGACATATTTTCTAGACCACTTTTCTCGACGTTTTAGGTGATTCTAAGTATGTTAACATGAAAATCTCGAAAAAAAAAATTTTCACGAAAACAAAGCTTCCTCTATGAGGAAGCAAAATTATATAATAAAAATTAAAATTAAAATTATATAATTAAAATAAAAATTAAAATTAAAATAAAAACTAAAATTAAAATTAAATAATAAAAATTAAAATTCAATAATACCGAGAAAATATTTTACTCGATTATTAGGTGTACAAAACTGTGAGGCTCCAATTTCATCGACGTGGCGATGACGCGACGGCAGAAAATTACGCGGAAATCGTGTATGTGATGAATTGTTGAAGCGAATGATTCGTCTATATTAACGAGGAGGGTGAACGTAATTCCACCGGGGCTGACTGACGATTTCATTTAAAATATTTACCCCGTGTTAATTTTTCATTACCTCGAATAATCGCTATTGAAACTGTATGCACTTCGGATCTTTATGTCGTATAACCCATTAGAGCGTGCGGCGTGCAGTAAATCGCGGGTATTAACGCGGTGACATCGAACCCGTCATCGATGCGTTTTCAATGTGTGCTGGTGAGGAAATATCGAAGATCGAAAAAAAAAAAAAAAAAAAATTCTCCACTCCGCTCCAAAGGGAAAATGAACACGTTTTTCCATCCTTGACCTGCATCGCGCGGAGGGTTTCCATGGTTTATTTATATACATGTAGCACAGCGACGGTGACATCGTTCGGTTTTGTCCCCGGACTCTTGCAATCCCTTCTCCACAATCATCTCCATTAGCTGCAATTGCATTTTCCCCGCAGCACCGGCGAGACACTCCAGCGTTGCGATGCTTTTTCCATCTCGCGAAAAAAACACCGACCGGAATATCCGACGAAGAATTATCGACTGTGATACGACATTCGGCATCCTGTGACACTATTATTTTTCAGACCTGGATTTAATCTCGTAACGCGAAATTCGATAAATTCATTATGTGTTCTTTTTCGAACAGCTATACAAATTATTAAAAAAAAAACAAAATATATGAAAATTCTATATGTCCATTTTCATTTTTCAATTTGTTCATACAAATTATTTAAAAAAAAACAAAATATATAAAAATTCTATATGTCCATTTTCGCATATAGTTTGTACAGAAAAACTTTCATACAAACCTCATATAATTTTTTTTACTCAGACGAGAATGTGATAAATCAGAGAAAACGTCAGTGTGAACTTTTTAGTTCGTTTGCAATGGAAATATCCTCAGTGCATTACGATAATAGTACAAAGCGACAGTTCGCGACGTTTATCGATGGCCTTCTCACCTTTCCCATTGCCGTTCGCGTCGATCCTGAAATTGTCTGGACCCTTTTGACCGTCGACCAATTGGCCGATGCCTCCTGTGAGGTAACCACCGTCCTCACGCCCGTCGTACGTTCGGTCGGTGAGATCGATCTCCGAGCCTCGCTGGATTCCCTGAAGCATCGAGTACGAAACGAGTCCCTCTGAAATCAATAGAGCGTTAAGATTAACATTTTTCATGCGACCTGAAAAATTATTCAAATCCAATAATTATCAAATAATTATCAAATCATTATTTATTATTATTATTATTATTTTTATTTTATTTTATTATTTTATTATTATTATTATTTTTTATTTTATTTTATTATTTTTTATTATTATTATTATTATTATTTTGTATGATTTTCAAGGGCTTGTCCCGTTTATTATAAATAAATAAATAAATAAATAAATACATTATTATTATTATTATTTATTATTATCATTATTTGATTATTTAATTATCAAATAATTATTCATTATTTTCGATAATGTTTCCGGATGTGTCGTGAGTACATTTTAGCCTAGACATTTAACCACCTTGCCACCATCCGAAAAGCACTCATTTCAATTGTCAAGTTGGAATTATTATCTCACTGATATCCTCAGTTAGTCCAGAGCTTTTAATTTTAATACGGGATCTCGACATGTGAATAGACGTTATAAGCTCGACTGTCAGTGAAATGTCATGTTAACGTGGCGTACATCGTGCGACGATACGCGGTAATTAATTATGAAAAAATCTAAAACGCGCTACGTTTCCGTTGCTCTAGGAATATTTTTGGGATGACACAACGTCAATCTGATTCCATCCGGGGGTTCTATAATTATTATTGCAAACTAAACCGCTGAAAGCTTCCACTTTGAAAAGTGGAAGAAAAAAAATGCGAAGAATCCAACGTTTCCAAGTCTTTCGCGATTAATTCATGTAAGTAATAATTCATTGACTCCAGGGAGACTTATGATCGTCAATCATGGCGCCTCACGTCACGAGGCTTCTCCCTAAGGTTTCTCCCCGAGATTTTCTTTGATAATGATAATAACGCGGCTCTCGCCGGCGTCCCGTCTTCCTTTCCCGCACCGCCCGATGCTAACAATAAGAATGAATTATTATTGCTTTTAAGCCAAGAAAGGCTTTGCTTCTAACGAGGGACGCCTTTTGAAAGTATTATACCGTAGTAAGCGCGGGGCCCTCCCACGAGGTAAGCGAGTCGCGATGCAACAATCGCTTTTGTTCCCACGAGCCTTTTGCACTGTGTGTATATTCTCGGCAGTTAAAGCTCGCGAGGAAATGAAAGCACGATTAACTATAGGGGAATCATTGCCTCGCGTCGTCATCGCCGAAGACGTTGCGACTCCCTGACTCCTGAGATACATCCTTAGAATGTGAAAAAAAAAAAATAAATAAATCGTTAACTCGTCTCGTCTCGCGCAAAAAAAATATTAAAAGAGTATGATAATTGTATGAAGATGGAAGTATGAAAAGTATGTCGTATTGGACGAAATCGTACTCAAATTATGCTCTACCAATTTTTTGTCGGAGTGTGAAGTATGAAATTACTATACAGTAAAATACTCCTGTATGAGATATCTAAAAAAAAATGTATTTATTTATTTACTTATTTATTTATATCAACGGGAAAATCCCTTTTACATACTTTGGTTTAATACATTTGAAACACAAATTATTAATATTTTACCATGGTATTTAGCACTAATATAGCATGAAGAACATCCTTTAAAGAAAAGAAAATAATCTTAAGAGTCTTAAAAGAGTATTAAAAGAGTATGATAATGGTATGAAGATGGAAAGTATGAGAAGTATATCATATTGAAGTATTTGATTGTGCAGTACTTTTATACTTCACAGCCCGATAAAAAATTCGTAGAGCATAATTTGAGTATGATTTAGTCCAATACGACATACTTCTCATTCTTCCATCTTCAAACCATTATCATACTCTTTCAATACTTTTTTTTTACGTATGAAGAAGTACAAAAACAGGTGGAAAAAAAAGAAAAAGAAACACCTCTGCTTGAAAGTAAAAAGAAAATGAACGTAGGATTTATTTATATATAAATAAATAAATAAATCCTTTTTTTAGGTATCTCATATAGGAGTTTTTTATTGTATAATACTTTCATACTTCATACTCCGATAAATAATTCGTAGACCATAATTTGAGTATGATTTCGTCCAATAAGACATACTTCTCATACTTCCATCTTCATACCATCATCACACTCTTTCAAAACTTTTATTTTTGCGTATGAAGAAGTACAAAAACAGGTGTAAAAAAAAGAAAAAAAAACACCTCGGCTGGAAAGTCCAAAAAAGAATGAACATAGGATGGAAAAAGTAGAAAGAAGAGGCGAACGTTGATACAGCGAATAGAGCCTCCCGAAAGGAGCCATCCCAGTTAGGCGATCGATCAAACGGACTACCTTCCAGTGCACCTGGGCATCGGACCCGACAAGAGTGCTTTCTCTGCCCTCCTCCTCATTGTCTTTTCCATCCACCACGATTTCTCAGCTGCTTTACTTATTTTTACGTCGCTCTCACTGTGGGATATAAAAGCAAATACTTAAGGAGCCCCGGCTGAATAACCAAACAGATACGAAATTTCGTGACACCAGTGTGGCAATCCCAACGTCAATTAACTTCCTCCGCTTTTGCGTTCAACGTCCTCGTTCATCGTTCCCCCGGATTCGCGGCGCTCCTTCGTTTAAATTCACCCCGTCCATTTTATTATCGCCTCGCCGTATACACTTTCCGAATGTCGTACCGCGAGCCCCTCGCTCACCCGTCAAAAGCGCAGATGGTCAGCCGGCAGCTAAGCCACTCCACCACCTACACCGCGTTGCATATACCCATTCGTCGGATCATTTCGGTCTGGATTAATGCAGACCCAGCTGCGCCATTTTGCCTCGCACAGCCCCCGTCGACGTCCCGTGGCTGTCATAAATCTGAGTTAATTTTCGGTAGTCGCGCGCGTCGCGCCTTCCAACCCGGCAGACGCACTCGTCAAGAAAATAAAGACGATGAGTGCCGAGTGTAAAATGCACCACGCGATATACGTGGGGTTGGCTTGAGTAGCCGGCGTTGCGTTTAACCCGCGTTTGAATGCGGGTTGCAGTGTAGCCACTCGAATCCACATTTGGATGGTTTGATGCTGGAGGGCAAGAGGGATAAAATGGTCGACTACTAAACCGCGTCTATTGGACGGTGCGTCCATTTATGATCTGTGTAACGTATAAAGCGTCCAATGTACTGAAATTTTTATCCGCAAAAACCGTCCTCTTCCATCCCTTCCTCACCCCCTCATCCTCGCCCTCTTAACCACCTCGGCTTATCTCGAGTGTTTTCAAAGTACCGAGCCACATGCCTAGCAGCCCCGCTTCTGCATTTTATCAGCGTACATTTTATTCACTCGGACAGTGAAAATCCAGTCGTTCGTGGAGCACGTGACGATTGTAAAAAGCCTGGTTATCGTGGGTCATTTTTTAGTGTTCCTCGCGCGCACAAAACTCGACGAAAATGTCTGTGGAAGGTTTTTTTTTCTAGCAAATGACGGTGCAACTGATTCTTAATTTTTTTTAATTGGGATATCTGGAATAGTTTGGTCGACACTCACCGTTCCAGGGACAACCGTAGAGCTCCACCCTCATGCAGACGATTCTTATGTGCGAGGTGTAGGGGATGAAACGTATTTTGGTGGCGATGATGGGAGGGTCGAAGATCTGCTCCTTCTCGGTGTAGGGATTGTGATTACCGACGAGAAGCTGCAACATAGAAACATCCAGAAGATAATATTTTTTGCTTCTATTTAAATGTTTATAATATAATATTATAATCATTATGAGTTATGACTACAAAAACATAATCACCAATTTAATTAATTAAGACAATATAACTAATAATACAATTAATACTCATATTAATTGTAAAATATAAAATATTAAATATTAAATATTAAATTAAATATTAAAATTAAATTAAATAAATAATAACATTAAATTAAATGAATAAAAAATTAAGATATTAATTAAACATTAAAATTAAAATATTAACAATATTAATATTATTACTAATATTAGTATTATTATATTGTCATTATTATTATTATTATTTTATTATTGTTATTTAATAATATTAATTAATTAAATTTTATTTTATTCCTATAAAAATTAGGGATTTACGCGTCTGGATTTCCGCCCTGAAATTCGCGATTTTATGTACTCGTGAGGGAGACAAACAGACACACCGTCCCGACATGGGGGTTCAGGCGCGGTCAATGGAGCGTGTTTATGGCACGTCCCAAAGAACGAATCTCACGCGACATGGTTGAGCAACAGCAACAACAGGCGGCAAGCCCCATTTTCTCGGGGGCTCGCGGCCCTCTATCCGATTAGTATACAGCGGTGCCGAGGTGTCCGCGTAGGCGCTCGGCTTTCTCACTCGGAAGCTTCTCTAAATGTAAATTCGAGCGTTAAATCTGCGAGAAGCGGTTATCCTATACACAACGGTCGTGCACTCCGCGACACACACTTCCGGTAACGCGATGGTTGTGTCGGGGGAACGTCCCGCAGACACCACCGTTGTCTGCAGCTTCCTCGTCTTCGTTTCAACTGTCGGCTAACTGTGTGAAATCTAGCGCGCTCGATATGAATGTTAATATTCGTCACGTGCGGCCAATTGATTTTTGAGCACTTTTAATACTGAAGGCTCGCTTTCAGAGTTGTTTGAAAAGCATCCTCATTAGTTTGGGAAATAAAAGTTGCAATACGGTATTTTTGTAGGTGTGATTTTGTGTTTATATCCTAAGGCGATTATAAAACTGTGTGAACAATTTTAACAAAAATTTGAACAATTTTAACAAAAATTTAAACAATTTTAACAAAAATGTAAACAATTTTAATAAAAATTTTAACAATTTTAACAAAAATTTAAACAATTTTAACTAAAATTTTAACAATTCTAACAAAAATGTAAACAATTCTAACAAAAATATTAACAATTTTAACTAAAATTTTAGCAATTTTAACAATTTTAACAAAAATTCAATTGTGTGAATTTCTTATAAAAAAAAATTGTGAGCGATTGTGAAAAAAATGACAAATAGTTGATAATTCGAAAAAAAAATAGCAGCATCAAATTTGTTTCCAAAATATTTTGGGATTTCTAACTTTGGTTATAAATAGTTTTTGTGAAAGCCTCCTATGGCTTTCGATAATAAAAAAAAACGAATGGTGAACTTTTTCGAAATAAATCGTAAGATTTATATCCGCTCCACCATATTTTTCGGGTGCCGAGCTATCAATTTCGCGATGTTCGCGTTTTGAACCGAGCGGGGCAGTCTACCGAAAATAAATAGGTCGTAGTTTTACGTTGAGCTGAAATATGATTGTGCTTATGACTGTATTCGCGTCGATGACGAGAACGAAAGAGTAATGGAGAGCCGTGGCATACAAAATTGTAACGCGAGAACGTTGAGGCCGGGCGCGCACAAATGCCAATTGTTTACCAACGGAATATAAATTTTTTGTATAAAATATCTCCATTCGATGGCTCTCCCACCTCGTGGGATATCGCAGTACGCTGACCCCGTTCGGCCGACTATGCGCTAAAATAATATTCAAAAATGGAATTTCATTTTTTTATTCTCGCGCTTCCTCGCAGAGGAGGCTCTGTTTTTTATATTCAACCATACGTAACTGCGGGCGACGTTTTTATTTTGTTTTATTTTTTATTTTTTAATGAGAAAAGCAGATACTCCGGATACGTCGATACGTTAACAGGAATATCGCGTGTCAGTGTCTGCAACATGATGGAAATAAAATAATCCATCCGCAGTCTGGAATAAACTTCATAGATTTGGCGAGAATTTTTTGAAAAGTATTTTTTTTTTTTGCAATCCCATCGTTTTGACCCATTACTTTGATAAATTGTTTAAACCAACGTCAACTGCAGGAGTGTCAACAGGATTTTTTTTTTTTTTTTTTTTCAGAATTATAAAGATTTTCATTGTCACTGAAAATTTTACCTGCTATTGTAGATTATTCACCTTTCATGCTAAGAGTAGAGAAGAAACGTTTTCGACTATTGATGGTTCTGTTTTTTTTTTTTTTTTTTTTTTTTTAAGGCTAACCTTGGATTCGGACAATGAAAATTCAAACTTGCATGCATGCACTATGTGTTGAATCCACTTTCTCCCCGACAGTTGCAACCGTTGAGTCCACCACTTTCACAGTCACCGTTGTTTCTTCTTTTTTTGGAGAACAAGAGATCAACGTGGGTTGGTGAAACGAAAAAAAAAAAAAAACCTATTGAATGGTTTGTGTCTGCCGTCTGTCTGCCGTATCGCATTCATCGGCACGTATAGCAAACTGCTGCCTGTATTGTGCATACATTCGGAGGGTCAGTGCTGACATTCGTGTTAGCCCATCGCGTGACTGAAATCAGACGGGTGTATATTCAATGCTTATACCGACTACAATATCGCATTCTGGCTTTAATCACAATGGCGATTTCAACGAATTCGCTAAGAACCTCGCAGGCTTGGTAGAGTCATTAAAAAAAATCACTAAGCTGTGGCGATCAAGATTACGATCGTGGAGCACCTTTTATTGGCATTTCTTTCAAGTAATCATCGCTCTGTCTATAAAAATAAAAAAATAAAAAAATAAAAAAATATAAAATAAAAACAAAAATAAATATATAATTTGGATATATATAGAAAATATTGTACTATGTACGGACATGTTATATTTACAAAAATTATCTTTCGCGAAATTCTACTGTACATGCATGTAGAGTGTCATACGTTTCACTGTTATAATTGTTGTTTTTTTCGCGGCACGAGACACTTTTTTATTTCTGGAAGCTCACCCGCTTTTGTATTTTGTTTGACAACGTTAACGAACCCAAATTGTAAACCGGTCTGTCGAAAACAGCGGACCCACAACCGCGACATACGTAGGACCATCGCTTTCAACGCGCGAATTTTATTTTTCGTTTTTTTTCCCTCCCCCGTGACTTGATTGTTGTGTGTCGATTCTCGGCAGTGATACGATATTTTTCACCAACGAGCTTTGGCCTCTGGTTATAAATGCGTTGACGTATCGACGAAGCGATCCTGCAAATAAAAATTGTATTTGCTTTTCGACGTAATATTGACCATCAAAGCAAATTTTTATTCCCCCCTACAGCCGACTACTCTTTTCGGTAATCAAAACCAGGGCAGTCATGTTGATTCACATGAACGTCAATGTAACAAGTTTACAAGTTGTCTTGTTTTTCCTTACTGCAACGAGCAGCTGGTGAGCAAACAAAAATCAGTTCCAACAGTGAAAATTTCTTCCAAAAGACGGATATGATTTTGTCAATATTTATATATTAACAGTGATGCTTGCTCTTATGTAAACCGTCCATGAAGCAAACTAGTGAATTGCTAGCAATGGCTCTGATGCCATAAGACTACTAGATATAATTTAACGCGTTTGTTGGTCCTGCAAACAGACCTTCCAACGAAATTTTTTCCTGTCAAGACTCTTAAGGGTGCCTTCCTTCCTTAATGATCTCAGTTCTAAGGAACACCATAGGCACATACTTGATCAGCTCTACATAGCAACCATCTTGGGTGGTACGTCCTCGTTTTACGCCTACATCACCCCTAAATGCCATTACGAAAGGTAATTTGCGTTCCTCATACCTAGGGTCACAGGCCTCTTAAAGCCCCGTCACACAACCATCTCGGGCGGTAATATCGGCTGCGAGGTATCGGCGAAGCAGCGCCAAAACGACCGCAGACGCATTGCAACTGAACGCTCGGTGTGGCTGCTACGAAGTGCCGTGCGGTGGAGGAGTAGGGCATAGGTACGAGACTGCATACGGGATGCCTCGTATGGGTGTCTGTACCACGGGCAACGTGGACACGAGGCTGGAATACAAGGTAACCTCGTGGAACGTTAGTGCTCTTGGTTCACCGAGCCCCTCACTACGTACGTTACGCGATACGAATAATTAATACAGCTATAAACAAGACCGGGGGCTTGTATACGGTAAGCTCTTATGGTCTCTTACCCGAGAGACACGCGTAAAATTGATGGGTATCCATAGTGTGTATGACGGATGATCGTGGGACAGCGATGGTGCGGATCTGTTTACAGGGGTGGTTGAAGGTGTGTTGGATGGTGCTGCAGAAGGATCAATGGCTATTTTATTTTCCTGCATCGACAACTTGCAGCTTGTTCACTTGGCAAATAAGCGATTTAGGTCCAATCGTGGTGATTACTTTGTAGGCTGCTTTTGACAAATGTTTTTGATGTTTTTGAGATGTCTCTTAAATAGGATAGCGAATCGAAGCATTTGGCTGGATTCTTTTGCAGACGTCACAATGAGTCCTAAATGTAGAGGATGCGACATTAGGAGGGGTTGAGACGTCTGAATAGTTTGCAACCATTTTTTTATCGTTAGTCTGTCCTCAACCAAACATCGATGTGAAGCAAAAGTATTGATCTACTTCCAATCTGGAATCCACACGGATCGATCTATGAAACAACCTTTGAGTCATCTTTGGTTACTACTTTAGTACTTTAATAATGATCTCACGACTTATTGGAGAATATTGAATGGGTGGCATATGACATATTACTATTGTTTGCAGACAGGTCTGATGATAATAATAGGATAGCGAATCAAAGCATTTGGCTAGATTCCTTTGCAGACGTCACAATGAGTCCTAAATGTAGAGGATGCGACATTAGGAGGGGTTGAGACGTCTCAATAGTTTGCAACAATTTTTTATCGTTAGTCTCTCCTCAAAGAAACATCGATGTGAAGCAAAAGTATTGATCAACTTCCAATCTGGAATACACACAGATCGAACTATGAAACAACCTTTGAGTCATCTTTGGTTACTACTTTAGTACTTTAATAATGATCTCACGACTTATTGGAGAATATTGAATGGGTGGCATATGACATATTACTATTGTTTGCAGACAGGTCCGATGACAATAATACTTTTGAGACCTGTCCACGGATTTCCAGACGACCGACCCCATTGCCGAGCAAAGAGGATGAAAATGTAATCGAGAAAATATTCAAAGAACCTCGAGTGGGTCGCTGAAAAGATACTTGGAGTCTTTTGTAATTAGATGTTCCACGTCGCTTGGCGGACAATTCGCCGCTTACTTTGTTGAGAGAATCGAGCTGATGAAATTTCATGTACAATTTTTCCTTGCCCTCGAGTACCAACGGAACCTCTCGTCCAAATCCGATCTATGAGACGCGGTTGTCGCGAGCTTCCTGGGTCACTGGGTCGAGCGTAATTGTCTCCTCGCGAGGTAAACCGGAATCTCGGTACCCGGGGAGAATCCCGCTGGTCGTCGCTACGGAGCCGCGGAAGCGTTCGGGGGGGGGGGGGGGGAGGGAGGAAAACAGAGAAAGGCGGAGGAAGATGAGACAGAGTGGAAGCGAGGAAAAAGGTAAAAGGCGCCCGAGAAAGCTAAACATCCTCGCTCGGCGTCCGCGTTCCTATTTCCGGGGAGGATCGGGATCTTTCCGCAATTACTTTGCGCCCCCTCGAGGAAACGGAGGCAAGCAGTTCTGCAGCATCATCCTGTCGCTTGGGTTCACTCCGCCAGGACCTAATCTGTTTGCCACCGAAATTGCTATTGCACTTTGTGGTTAACGCGAATCACTGTTCTAATTCTGCGACCGCGCGTTCCGCGCATTCAGCGACTCCGCGTTACGAAGAAGTGGAAAGTGAGGGGGAGAAAAACATTCGTCCGAATGGCTGCGAAGAACAAAGTCAGGAGAGTCAAGAAACTGGGCGAAACAAAATTTCCATCTGCCCTGCAAAACTTTTATTCGCTTATTGATTCTATCTTATTGATCTCTATGTTGATTAGGACGATCAAGAATTTGCCGCACTTTAAAGTCACCACTGAGCTTACCTCATTAGTACAAAATAGTTGAGTCAAAGATTTATTTGTCGCAAGGTTCATTTGTGGAAGTCTTCATATTGCGCAAAGACGTCGATGAGGCTCGTTGCCTGAAGACACCTTCCAGAAAATTCTG